>CM062857.1:22017241-23250598 GCA_031772225.1 Eubasilissa splendida | reverse complement strand
ATAAACACAATTGGGTAATTTATTTTTAATTTTTCACAAGACGTTGCACAAGAGATAATGAAAACAACTATTATTTTTCTTTTTATTAACTTCGGAAACACTGGCCATGACCATGATTCGATAATAGCTGCCGCCGGCAAGATCTAGCAATAATTTTCGCCTAGTGATAAATAATCTGTACGTACAATTTGTATATTATAGTTTGATGGTCTAGAAGCTAAGACACTTGCCTAGTGATGCAGTGGTCGGGGTTTCGAGCCTCGCCATAGGAGATCATTAAGCTAGTCACCAGCTTAGTTTGAAAATAGCAAAAATGTGACAATTTTTTCATGTAGGCATCTCTTTTTTTAATAAAATGTCATGATAACGTTAGAGAAAAATCTCATTCTTTCAAAGAATCTCAGTGAATTAGAACTTTTGTCATAAAGTCTCTGAAATATAAATGTGTATTATATTGAAAGTCATCCATTCCAAATATTTCACGGTTGCATTCTAGGATCCTGAGTAAAATATACTTACCCTCGGACATCTAATCCTCCCTTGACCAAATTTAGCATACATTATTAGTCTTTAAGGCTTGCATATAAAACAAAGGCACTCCTTTCCTTCATTTCCCATTCTAGTAAACTTTATTCTGCTAAATTTAAAATACGTTGGAGGGATAATATCCCGTGGACTGTATCGATCAAAATGAATGGTTAGTTGATGCAATCCGAATTAGAACAAGAAAGGAATAATGGCAGACCAGCGGCTTATAATTTCCCAGCTTCTTTTAATTTCCTGGCATCTTATAATTTCCCAGCGGCTTATAAAATCCCAGTTATTATAATAAAACACAATAATTTACGAGTATAAATGAGCAACGCCCGGTTGACTGCTATTGAAATAGCCTTGGCGTTATTTTTTAGTATACAACAGGAGTTATATAAACTCTATTATAGCTCTTTAAATGAATTTATATGAACACTGGATTATTTGATTATATTGGTTAGTTTAAATGCGATTTTAATTTTGAAAAATTCTACCAATACGTGAAAATAATACGTATTTAATAATATGTACGAATTAATTCTTTTTCCACCTTTTCTTTTTATTTTTCTATCAGAACACTTTTTATAGCTTAAGTGTATTGTAATTTTTTTTTTCTGCAAATTGACAACAGAGTACTGCTTTTCTGCAGAATACGTCTAATACCGGGCGGTAGCCGTATGTGTATGATTTTGAATAAATATTATTATTTCTTTATAAATATAATTTAGTTTAATAAATACGATTTACATATTATAAAAAACAAAATAAACAACTTATGAATAAATTTTAAATGTTTTTTTTTTTATGTAAACACATTTTTGAAATAGAGCGCATGAGTAGGCGTTTAAAGATTTTGAAATTTCATTTAGATTAAAAATTCAATTATAAAATTATTAATTTGATATTTTTCCGCGATGTTTTCTTCATGGCAGGCCGGCTGTAGAAATTTGTTTTATTCAACTTTTATCGATAAGAGTGCTTTTTTTATTATTATTTACAGGATAAAAATTCAAAATAGTATGAATATTTTGAAAAGAGTTAAACATATCGTTTGTTATTTAAATTGATATAAATGTGGAACGCCTGTGAGTCCGCAATAGGTGTTACGTTGGAGTTGAAATGTTATGTATTCACAGGCGCATAGTTTTTTTTACGACGTTTAATACTTAATTTTCTTAGTAAATCAGTATAAACTGCTTACTTACTTACCATCACGCCGTTTCCCAGCGGAGGTAGGCAGAGAGGATAGAGCGCCATATTCTTCTATCCCGATACACAATTCTCGCCTCTTTCACATTCATACATCTTCTCATACAAGCTCGCCGATTGTTGAGGTTTCTAACAGAAGCATCCTCCATTAATTGGTTTACCTGGTCGGGCCAAGTCTTCCACGGACGTCCTCTATTTCTGGTGCCATCAACACTTGATCATATTGGTTAGTTTGAGTGCGATTTTAATTTGGAATAATTCCATTGTATTATGAATTTTTAAAAAAAAGATTACATATTTCTATCACTTCTTCTGTTGCCACAATACTAGGTTTTTTGATTATATTGCTCAGTTTTAGTGTGATTTTAATTTTTAAAAATTCTTTCAATAGGTGAATATGTTACTCATTTAAAAAAATGTACTTCTAAGTTAATTTTCTTATTCCTCTTCTTATTTTTCTATCAAAACACTTATTATAGTTTTATTAGGTTTATTGGAGATTTTTATTTTATTTTATTCTGCAAATTGACAACAGAGTACTTCGTCTCTGCAGGATACGCCTGTTATCGGGCGATAGCCGGTGCGGGCAGGCTAGTCATCATATATATTAAAGTCATAAGCCCTATTTCGTGTTGTTTATATGTTAGCACGTGGACAGGTAGTCACACCGCACAGGGGCTTTTCCGCCAGATATCTGGAATTTTTTTATTTTTTCCAGACGGCCAAAGGCCGACGTAATTTTTTCGCCCTAGACATTTTTTTTCCACCGCCGCTCCTCGATTTATCACGGCCGTTTCGGTTTGGCGAATTTCTAGCTGATTTTATTTTTATTTAGCCTAACTCGAGCACTTTCGCTCGCGGCTCTGCGAGTTTAAAAGCGAAAGGTGTTTTAAAATATTTCAGCGACGGCCCGCGGCCAACCTCATCGCCGTGTGTACTTTTTAAAATTCTTCTTCTTTTAATTTGTTCGCAAAACGAGAAAAGGTTTATTTCGTTTTTCGACTTTTCCTCCGCCGCATCGAGAGCGATATTTTTTTTTAACATTTTATTTACGGAAGGCGATCGTCCGGAATTTACTCCCGAGTCTGCAGACTCCCATCTCTTCAACTGGATCATTAAAATGTAAAAAACACGTTTTTTTTTTGAAAAACGTACGGACCTACCTAGATGCGCCGAAAATGCGAAATAAGTTAAACTACAGACCCCTAAAAGTGATCTGACGACCGCGCGAGTAAAACAAATGAAAGCGTGTTTTGGCCTAAATTTGCCATACGGAATAATAACAGACATTGCGATTTATGAAAATTGTCGATTTTCACACGAGAATTTATACATCTTTAGATTTGAAAACAATCTCTATACACTATGCGGTATGAAGCGCTCTTTTGAAAATACCATAATAATGAGGGTATATTCGCGTTAATGCACCCTGAAGAAAAATATTACCCCAATACGAATTAAAAATAGTATATTTATTTAATTTAGTTTCAATATTATTTCATTTTAATCAAAAATGTCGATTTTCACATAAAAAATTAATCATTTTTAGGTTTAAAATCAATCTCTCGAGACTGTTTGGTATGAACCGATCATTTAAAAATAGTCTAACAACGTAGATATCGGTTCATTTGACCACCATGAAGTGAAACAAAAGCCGAATCCGAATTAAAAAGAGTATTTTTATTTAAATATGTATATTGTTATTTTACGACATGTACATTTTATTGTAGGCATATTATTGGCAACCATTTACCGCTGAGAATACTCAGTAACGTAACGTAATAACGTTATTTTGGTAGAAAGAAATAATAAATAATATTTACGGAAACTATTTTTTTAAATTTTGCGCGTCTCTTAGCGTATTTAGTTGTTTAATAAATGTTATAAATAAAAAACTGATTTAAAAACTTATTTTGGCGCGAGTATTATTATTAGTTTTTTTACAACTTTGAAACATAGATGCCGATTCAGTTAAAATTATTTTTTACATTGGATACTCGATTTACATTAAATATTTTTTATTGAATTAAATTTATAATACAGAGCGCACGAGATGTGATTTAAAAATTTTGAAATTTCCTAAGGATTAAAAAGACAATTATCAAATTGAAATTTTTCCGCGATGATTTTTTCATGGCCATTTGTTTTTTTAACTTAAATCTTTAAATGCGCTATTTATTTTATTATTTACACGATAAAAATCATCCTCATCATCATCGTTTAAATCGCAGTGGCAGTTGCAGTGGCAGTTGCAGTTGCAGTGGCAGTTGCAGTGGCAGTTGCAGTGGCAGTTGCAGTTGCAGTTGCAGTGGCAGTTGCAGTTGCAGTGGCAGTTGCAGTTGCAGTTGCAGTTGCAGTGGCAGTTGCAGTTGCAGTTGCAGTTGCAGTTGCAGTTGCAGTGGCAGTTGCAGTTGCAGTGGCAGTTGCAGTGGCAGTGGCAGTTGCAGTGGCAGTTGCAGTTGCAGTGGCAGTTGCAGTGGCAGTTGCAGTGGCAGTTGCAGTTGCAGTGGCAGTTGCAGTGGCAGTGGCAGTTGCAGTGGCAGTGGCAGTTGCAGTGGCAGTTGCAGTTGCAGTGGCAGTTGCAGTGGCAGTTGCAGTTGCAGTGGCAGTTGCAGTGGCAGTTGCAGTTGCAGTGGCAGTTGCAGTTGCAGTGGCAGTTGCAGTTGCAGTTGCAGTGGCAGTTGCAGTGGCAGTGGCAGTTGCAGTGGCAGTTGCAGTGGCAGTTGCAGTGGCAGTTGCAGTTGCAGTGGCAGTTGCATAATTTTCTGGCATCTTAAAATTTCCCAGCTTCTTATAATTTCCTGGCATCTAATAATTTCCTGGCATCTAATAATTTCCTGGCATCTTATAATTTCCTGGCATCTAATAATTTCCTGGCATCTTAAAATTTCCCAGCTTCTTATAATTTCCTGGCATCTTATAATTTCCTGGCATCTAATAATTTCCTGGCATCTTAAAATTTCCCGGCTTCTTATAATTTCCTGGCATCTAATAATTTCCTGGCATCTAATAATTTCCTGGCATCTTATAATTTCCCGGCATCTTAAAATTTCCCGGCTTCTTATAATTTCCTGGCATCTAATAATTTCCTGGCATCTAATAATTTCCTGGCATCTTATAATTTCCTGGCATCTTATAATTTCCTGGCATCTTAAAATTTCCCAGCTTCTTATAATTTCCTGGCATCTTATAATTTCCTGGCATCTTAAAATTTCCCAGCTTCTTATAATTTCCTGGCATCTTATAATTTCCTGGCATCTTAAAATTTCCCAGCTTCTTATAATTTCCTGGCATCTTATAATTTCCTGGCATCTAATAATTTCCTGGCATCTTAAAATTTCCCGTCTTCTTATAATTTCCTGGCATCTAATAATTTCCTGGCATCTAATAATTTCCTGGCATCTAATAATTTCCCGGCTTCTTATAATTTCCCGGCTTCTTATAATTTCCTGGCATCTAATAATTTCCTGGCATCTAATAATTTCCTGGCATCTTATAATTTCCTGGCATCTAATAATTTCCTGGCATCTTATAATTTCCTGGCATCTTATAATTTCCCAATATTGTAAAATTTACAATATTGTAAAATTTTGTTCGGTATATACCGAACAAAATAGTATTTTCAGATTTTCTACTATTAATATTTCTTTATAAATATAATTTATTTTCTTGTTAAATAATAATCAAACGCAACTCTTCATATTTTCAGAGACCATTTAGTGAAAATTTAAAACGTCAGCAAAAGTGCGCTTAAATTATGGCACAGGTAAAACATCTGATTATTCACAGTTTTCAGGCGGCCATTTAGGTCTGCAAAAAATCAAGCTTTTCTACATTTTATTCGTATGAAGGTACGTCGATTTTTCAAAAGCGACAGAGCCGACGTACACAAATAACAATCCAAGAGAAAATAAATTATATTTATTAAGAAATATTAATAGTAGAAAATCTGAAAATACTATTTTGTTGGGTATATTGTAAAAACATATTTGCGTTACTAAAACTATTTAATATAAAATCGAGTATCCAATGTACAAAATAATAATATCTGAAACGGCATGTATACTGACATCTATGTTTCAAAGTTGTAAAAAAAACTGGTAATAACAATAAAATGTACATGTCGTAAAATAACATTATACATATTTAAATAAAAATACTCTTTTTAATTCGGATTCGGCTTATATTTCACTTAATGGTAGTCAAATGAACCGATATCTGCATTGTTAGACAATTTTTAAATGATCGGTTCATACCGAAAAGTCTAGAGAGATTGTTTTCAAATCTAAAAATGTTAAATTTTTCATGTGAAAATTTTTGATTAAAATGAAATAATATTAAAACATAATTAAGTAAAAATACTATTTTTAATACGTATTGGGTAAATATTTTTCTTCAGGGTGCATAAACGCGTCGATACCTCCATTATTACGGTATTTTTTAAAGACCGGTTTATATCGCATAGTGTATAGAGATTGTTTTCAAATCTAAAAATGTTTAATTTCTCATGTGAAAATCGACATTTTCATAAATCGTAAGGTTTGACATCGTTCCGTGTGTCAAATAACAAAAACGCTTGCATTTGTTTTTCCTCGCGCGGTCGCGATATCTACATAAATCGGGGTAAATTGTATTAATATTTATGCATTTTATGCGTATCTAGGTAAGTTCATACATTTTTTGCAAAAAAAAAAACGCGTTTTTTACAATTTAATGGTGAATTTTAAACGTTAGGAGTTTAAAAATACAAAAATAAATTAAAAACCAATGTGATGTATGCACAGATGCTACAAAATTATATTTTGGTCGTAAACTCGCAGAGAAAAGCTCAAAAATACGAAATTTCACTAAATCAGGCTTCACAAAGAAATTAGAAGAAGAAGAATTTTAAAAAAAGTGTCCAACGATACTGCCCATCAGTGGTAATTGCCAAAAAATATTAAAGTTTTTTAGCTCTTAATCTCGCAGACTTATAAGCGAATGAAAAAAAAGTTAGGTCAATTAAAAAGTTAAATTTTAAAAAAATCACCAAACAAAAGAGTTGTAACAGATAGAGGAGAATAATAAAAATGAAAAGAAAAGGTTGTAAAGACACAGTGAACCATCAGACGTCTGCGAAAAATGTCAGAATTCGGATAGAACGCTTAATAACTGAGAAATTAAGCAAAACGTGTGTGACAAAATCGGTTACATATAAACAAATAAACATATAAACATCGCGAAATAGGGCTTATTATTTTAATATATACTAGCCTGCCCGCACCGGCTATCGCCCGGTATCAGACGTATCCTGCAGAGACGCAGTACTCTGTTGTCAATTTGCAGAAAAAAAAAATCTCCAATACACTTAAGCTATAAAGAGTGTTTTGATAGGAAAATAAAAAGAAAAGGAGGAAGAATAATTAATCTGTACATGTAATTAAATGCGTATCATATTCACCTATTGGTAAAATTTATCAAAATTAAAATCGCACTTGAACTAACCAATATAATCAAAAACTCAGGTGGTGCCAATAGAAGAAGTGATAGAAAAATTAAATCCTTTTTTTTTTAAATGCACTCAAAAACCCAGTGTGGTGGCAACGGAAGAAGAGATAAAAATATGAAATCCTTTTTTTTAATGCTTTCAGTGAAATTTTTCAAAATTAAAATTGCACTCAAACTAGCATGAAGTTGAAGTGTTGATGGCACCAGAAATAGAGGACGTCCGTGGAAGACTTGGCCCGACCAGGTAAACCAATTAATGGAGGATGCTTCTGTTAGAAGCCTCAACAATCGGCGAGCTTGTATGAGAAGATGTATGAATGTGAAAGAGGCGAGAATTGTGTATCGGGATAGAAGAATATGGCGCTCTATCCTCTCTGCCTACCTCCGCTGGGAAACGGCGTGATGGTAAGTAAGTAAACAGTTTGTACCGATTTACTAAGAAAATTAAGTATTAAACGTCTTCAAAAAAATTATGCGCCTGTGAATACATAACATTTCAACACCAACGTAACACCTATTGCGGACTCACAGGCGTTCCACATTTATATCCATTTAAATAACAAACTATATGTTTAACTCTTTTCAAAATATTAATACTATTTTGAATTTTTATCGTGTAAATAAATAATAAAAATAGCACTCTTATCGATAAAAGTTGAATAAAACATATTTCTACAGCCGGCCGGCCATGAAGACAACATCGCGGAAAAATTTCAAATTAATAATTTTATAATTGACATTTTAATCTTAATGAAATTTCAAAATCTTAAAACGCCTACTCGTGCGCTCTATTTCAAAAATGTGTTTACATAAAAAAAAAACATTTAAAATTAATTCATAAGCTGTTTATTTTGTTTTTTATAAAAGGAAATATTAATATTTATTCAAAATCATACACATACAGCTACCGCCCGGTATTAGACGTATTCTGCAGAAAAGCAGTACTCTGTTGTCAATTTGCAGAAAAAAAAATTACAATACACTTAAGCTATAAAAAGTGTTCTGATAGGAAAGTAAGAAGAAAAGGTGGAAAAATAATTAATTTGTACATAATATAACATAAATGTTCAATTTTTATTAATGAAATCACACATGGGGGGACAGATGGGTACAGAAAACATAGTGGAGCATCTACACACGTGCACAGCGATCCGTGGATCTGACATAAGTATCGAACAGGTTAAAGTCGTTCGCTCGTTTTAGGTAAAAACCTCGATAAGCGCGTAGATTCTTAAAATTACCAGACTGCAGTGGCAGTGGCAGTTGCAGTTGCAGTTGCAGTTGCAGTGGCAGTTGCAGTGGCAGTTGCAGTTGCAGTGGCAGTTGCAGATGCAGTGGCAGTTGCAGTGGCAGTTGCAGATGCAGTGGCAGTTGCAGTTGCAGTTGCAGTGGCAGTTGCAGTTTCAGTTACAGTGGCAGTAGCAGTTGCAGAAATTATAAGCCGCTGGGAATTTATAAGATGCCAGAAAATTATTAGATGCCAGGAAATTATAAGAAGCTGGGAAATTTTAAGATGCCAGGAAATTATAAGATGCCAGGAAATTATAAGATGCCAGGAAATTATAAGATGCCAGGAAATTATTAGATGCCAGGAAATTATAAGATGCCAGGAAATTATAAGAAGCCGGGAAATTTTAAGATGCCAGGAAATTATTAGATGCCAGGAAATTATAAGATGCCAGGAAATTATAAGATGCCAGGAAATTATAAGATGCCAGGAAATTATAAGATGCCAGGAAATTATAAGAAGCTGGGAAATTTTAAGATGCCAGGAAATTATTAGATGCCAGGAAATTATAAGATGCCAGAAAATTATGCAACTGCCACTGCAACTGCCACTGCAACTGCAACTGCCACTGCAACTGCAACTGCCACTGCAACTGCCACTGCAACTGCCACTGCAACTGCCACTGCCACTGCAACTGCCACTGCAACTGCCACTGCAACTGCCACTGCAACTGCAACTGCCACTGCAACTGCCACTGCAACTGCAACTGCCACTGCAACTGCCACTGCAACTGCAACTGCCACTGCAACTGCCACTGCAACTGCCACTGCAACTGCAACTGCCACTGCAACTGCAACTGCAACTGCCACTGCAACTGCCACTGCAACTGCAACTGCAACTGCCACTGCAACTGCAACTGCCACTGCAACTGCCACTGCAACTGCAACTGCAACTGCAACTGCCACTGCAACTGCAACTGCCACTGCAACTGCAACTGCAACTGCAACTGCCACTGCAACTGCACTGCAACTGCCACTGCAACTGCAACTGCGATTTAAAAGATGATGATGAGGATGATTTTTATCGTGTAAATAATAAAATAAATAGCGCATTTAAAGATTTAAGTAAAAAAAATCATCGCGGATAAATTTCAATTTGATAATTGTCTTTTTAATCCTTAGGAAATTTCAAAAATTTTAAATCACATCTCGTGCGCTCTGTAATTTAATTCAATAAAAAATATTTAATGTAAATCGAGTATCCAATGTAAAAAATAATTTTAACTGAATCGGCATCTATGTTTCAAAGTTGTAAAAAAACTAAAAATAATACTCGCGCCAAAATAATTTTTTAAATCAGTTTTTTATTTATAACATTTATTAAACAACTAAATACGCTAAGAGACACGCAAAATTTAAAAAAATAGTTTCCGTAAATAAAATAAATTTCTTTCTACCAAAATAACGTAATACTCAGCGGTAAATGGTTGCCAATAATATGCTTACAATAAAATGTACATGTCGTAAAATAACAATATACATATTTAAATAAAAATACTCTTTTTAATTCGGATTCGGCTTTTGTTTCACTTCATGGTGGTCAAATGAACCGATATCTACGTTGTTTTTAAATGATCGGTTCATACCAAACAGTCTCGAGAGATTGATTTTAAACCTAAAAATGATTAATTTTTTATGTGAAAATCGATATTTTTGATTAAAATGAAATTATATTGAAACTAAATTAAATAAATATACTATTTTTAATTCGTATTGGGGTAATATTTTTCTTCAGGGTGCATTAACGCGAATATACCCTCATTATTATGGTATTTTCAAAAGAGCGCTTCATACCGCATAGTGTATAGAGATTGTTTTCAAATCTAAAGATGTATAAATTCTCGTGTGAAAATCGACAATTTTCATAAATCGCAATGTCTGTTATTATTCCGTATGTCAAATTTAGGCCAAAACACGCTTTCATTTGTTTTACTCGCGCGGTCGTCAGATCACTTTTAGGGGTCTGTAGTTTAACTTATTTCGCATTTTCGGCGCATCTAGGTAGGTCCGTACGTTTTTCAAAAAAAAAACGTGTTTTTTACATTTTAATGATCCAGTTAAAGAGATGGGAGTCTGCAGACTCGGGAATAAATTCCGGACGATCGCCTTCCGTAAATAAAATGTTAAAAAAAATATCGCTCTCGATGCGGCGGAGGAAAAGTCGAAAAACGAAATAAACCTTTTCTCGATTTGCGAACAAATTAAAAGAAGAAGAATTTTAAAAAGTACACACGGCGATGAGGTTGGCCGCGGGCCGTCGCTGAAATATTTTAAAACACCTTTCGCTTTTAAACTCGCAGAGCCGCGAGCGAAAGTGCTCGAGTTAGGCTAAATAAAAATAAAATCAGCTAGAAATTCGCCAAACCGAAACGGCCGTGATAAATCGAGGAGCGGCGGTGGAAAAAAAATGTCTAGGGCGAAAAAATTACGTCGGCCTTTGGCCGTCTGGAAAAAATAAAAAAATTCCAGATATCTGGCGGAAAAGCCCCTGTGCGGTGTGACTACTAGTGCGGTGTGACTACCTGTCCACGTGCTAACATATAAACAACACGAAATAGGGCTTATGACTTTAATATATATGATGACTAGCCTGCCCGCACCGGCTATCGCCCGATAACAGGCGTATCCTGCAGAGACGAAGTACTCTGTTGTCAATTTGCAGAATAAAATAAAATAAAAATCTCCAATAAACCTAATAAAACTATAATAAGTGTTTTGATAGAAAAATAAGAAGAGGAATAAGAAAATTAACTTAGAAGTACATTTTTTTAAATGAGTAACATATTCACCTATTGAAAGAATTTTTAAAAATTAAAATCACACTAAAACTGAGCAATATAATCAAAAAACCTAGTATTGTGGCAACAGAAGAAGTGATAGAAATATGTAATCTTTTTTTTTTAAATTCATAATACAATGGAATTATTCAAAATTAAAATCGCACTCAAACTAACCAATATGATCAAGTGTTGATGGCACCAGAAATAGAGGACGTCCGTGGAAGACTTGGCCCGACCAGGTAAACCAATTAATGGAGGATGCTTCTGTTAGAAACCTCAACAATCGGCGAGCTTGTATGAGAAGATGTATGAATGTGAAAGAGGCGAGAATTGTGTATCGGGATAGAAGAATATGGCGCTCTATCCTCTCTGCCTACCTCCGCTGGGAAACGGCGTGATGGTAAGTAAGTAAGCAGTTTATACTGATTTACTAAGAAAATTAAGTATTAAACGTCGTAAAAAAAACTATGCGCCTGTGAATACATAACATTTCAACTCCAACGTAACACCTATTGCGGACTCACAGGCGTTCCACATTTATATCAATTTAAATAACAAACGATATGTTTAACTCTTTTCAAAATATTCATACTATTTTGAATTTTTATCCTGTAAATAATAATAAAAAAAGCACTCTTATCGATAAAAGTTGAATAAAACAAATTTCTACAGCCGGCCTGCCATGAAGAAAACATCGCGGAAAAATATCAAATTAATAATTTTATAATTGAATTTTTAATCTAAATGAAATTTCAAAATCTTTAAACGCCTACTCATGCGCTCTATTTCAAAAATGTGTTTACATAAAAAAAAAACATTTAAAATTTATTCATAAGTTGTTTATTTTGTTTTTTATAATATGTAAATCGTATTTATTAAACTAAATTATATTTATAAAGAAATAATAATATTTATTCAAAATCATACACATACGGCTACCGCCCGGTATTAGACGTATTCTGCAGAAAAGCAGTACTCTGTTGTCAATTTTCAGAAAAAAAAATTACAATACACTTAAGCTATAAAAAGTGTTCTGATAGAAAAATAAAAAGAAAAGGTGGAAAAAGAATTAATTCGTACATATTATTAAATACGTATTATTTTCACGTATTGGTAGAATTTTTCAAAATTAAAATCGCATTTAAACTAACCAATATAATCAAATAATCCAGTGTTCATATAAATTCATTTAAAGAGCTATAATAGAGTTTATATAACTCCTGTTGTATACTAAAAAACAACGCCAAGGCTATTTCAATAGCAGTCAACCGGGCGTTGCTCATTTATACTCGTAAATTATTGTGTTTTATTATTATAACCGGGATTTTATAAGACGCCAGGAAATTATAATATGCT
Source organism: Eubasilissa splendida (assembly GCA_031772225.1). NCBI lineage: Eukaryota > Metazoa > Arthropoda > Insecta > Trichoptera > Phryganeidae > Eubasilissa > Eubasilissa splendida. Next base: position 23,237,948 of record CM062857.1, on the reverse strand, counting down.
AGGAAATTATAAGCCGCTGGGATCTTATAAGCCGCTGGGAAATTATAAGATGCCAGGAAATTATAAGAAGCTGGGAAATTATAAGCCGCTGGTCTGCCATTATTCCTTTCTTGTTCTAATTCGGATTGCATCAACTAACCATTCATTTTGATCGATACAGTCCACGGGATATTATCCCTCCAACGTATTTTAAATTTAGCAGAATAAAGTTTACCAGAATGGGAAATGAAGGAAAGGAGTGCCTTTGTTTTATATGCAAGCCTTAAAGACTAATAATGTATGCTAAATTTGGTCAAGGGAGGATTAGATGTCCGAGGGTAAGTATATTTTACTCAGGATCCTAGAATGCAACCGTGAAATATTTGGAATGGATGACTTTCAATATAATACACATTTATATTTCAGAGACTTTATGACAAAAGTTCTAATTCACTGAGATTCTTTGAAAGAATGAGATTTTTCTCTAACGTTATCATGACATTTTATTAAAAAAAGAGATGCCTACATGAAAAAATTGTCACATTTTTGCTATTTTCAAACTAAGCTGGTGACTAGCTTAATGATCTCCTATGGCGAGGCTCGAAACCCCGACCACTGCATCACTAGGCAAGTGTCTTAGCTGCTAGACCATCAAACTATAATTTACAAATTGTACGTACAGATTATTTATCACTAGGCGAAAATTATTGCTAGATCTTGCCGGCGGCAGCTATTATCGAATCATGGTCATGGCCAGTGTTTCCGAAGTTAATAAAAAGAAAAATAATAGTTGTTTTCATTATCTCTTGTGCAACGTCTTGTGAAAATTGATAAATATGGAGATTGAGGGAATAGAATTGGTGAACGTTATATTTATATAGAGTGATTACCTAAGCCAGCCGAAGACAGGTCGTAAGCCCTGTAATTACCACATACTTCCATATATGTTCCATTAAATTTAATAGAAAATAGCTTTGTCTCTATGAAATATCTGATATTTGTTTGTTAAATATTATAACATTCGATACTCATTTGAAACTTTGATTCGCGCCATTATCAGTTAGCGATATGCTGAATCACATAGTTTTACAAATTTCCGCTGCTGCAGAATATTAGTCACATGACGTCGTCATAATTTTATTTAAATACTTAAAGTACTGTTCAATTTGCAGTTGCATTCTATTTTGAGATTAATATTTTGTGAGAGTAGAGACCGTCGGTCTATCCTCCCCACCGGCTGGTCAGGGGAGAACATATGGACGGTGAGTTCCTCGCCTCAGAAACGCATGATCTTCCATATTCTGCCTTCGTCCTAAGCTGAGAAAAATTATTATCGATATCTGGGGGAGATAAATGAAAAGATGTTTTCAGTTATAAAATGGGATCTAATTTATAATAAAAATGAAAATTGTATACTTGGCCCAGCATGACGCGGAAAACGAAATTTAACCTTGAAACCCGGACCCGCAGTCCTTTGCAAATAATAATAAAGATATATAATCATACAAATTAATAATGATCAATTACACAGCGATGGTGATGAGGCGCCTCTGATCCATGTCAGTCTGCAAGGAACCTCAAGCGGCATGGTTTTCTCGCCTGATATATCCGTAGCCCTCTCAACCATCGATCAGAACGTCATCTCCAATGCTTGATCGACGCTAGAGACTCGCTCAGCGTCCTCGTATCATCACAGATATTACTCATAATGAACGAAGGAAATTACTTTCCTTCGTTCATTTGGATTAAAAGGCCAACATGCAGTCGCTTTCGTGAAACGAAAGCACAATTTAATTGCCGTACCGGCTTCCGATCGCGATCAGAGCTCAAACATGTCCTAAGCGGACGGCTTCCGCTTGTTCCATATATTTACTAAAGTGAAGTATCCGCGGATCCAAAACGTCATTGGCAAAAATGTGGCTCGAGCCAACTTACAAGACGGGGTGGGGTGATCAGTTTGTAATGCCACAATTTATTTTGTAAATTGAGTTGAAACACTTTGTTTTATTCCACTATATTTTATAATATTAAACGTCAGAACGTATAATATAATGAAATTTAATGGAATAAAACAAAGTGTTTTAACTCAATTTACAAAATAATCATGGAATTTTACAAAGTTTCACCTAAAACATTTGAACAGTGATTAAGTTAAGCTTGGCTGTTCTGTGGCAGACCACTGATTTGATAAGATACTGTTTTTTAAACATTCAAAATAGGTTTTATTGATTATTTAGTTCATAATTCACACGGACTGGGTGTTGTGGCCAGCCGAGCTGCCCCAACTGTATCACATAAATATGTTATTTGAAGTTTATTTTGATTTACTTAATTTTTAATTTTTCACTGCATTAATGGTCAATACTGTTATTTGAATACTAATAAACTTATCATCACGCCGTTTCCCCGTGGAGAGAGGATAGAGCGCCACACTCTTCTGTCCTGACACATAGTTCTCGCATCATCCACATTCATACGTCTTCTCATACAATCTCGCCGATTATTGAGGCTTCTGGCAGGACCATCCTCCAGTATATGGTTTACCTGGTCATGCCAAGTCTTTTGCGGACGTCCTCTATTTCTAATGCCATCAATATCTTCCTTAGCATTCTCTCCTCATTCATCCGTTCCATATGACAGAACCACCTTAGTGATCATTTTTTAATCTTATTCACTATACTAAGATCATCAGATCTTAATTAGCAGATTTTAATTGCCTTATAAATTCCGTAAACATAAATCTCGAATGCGAAGCGGCCACTATTGCTGCCCTTAGGGCCTAGAAGGAGCGGACTGGCTATCAGGTAACTCGAACACATACCTGAAGGTGCTTAAATGGCCCGAAGGGCCGCCGATGCACATTTTACATTTTATAAATATATATCAATCAAATTAATATTTTAAACATGAATTAAATATATTAATTAGAAAGATATACATATAAAATCAATTTTATCGAAAAATATTGTTATTGCGCCACCGGGATTCGAACCTGGATCTCTTTCCTAACCGGGGAAGGTGCATTATCCAACTATGCTACAGCAACAATATTTTTAGCGACAAATTTTCGAACCTATATGTTACCTTTTTGATATTAATACATTTAATCTTTCCATTATTTGAAAGAGCCATCTACCTTATTTTTACAGAATCTCAAATACCTTTGAGTAATCTGATAGCAGACGCCAGAATTATCAATTCATTTTTATTAAATTTTAGACACATTGATACAACTTTATATTTATATTATAACAAAATGAATATTTCTTGGCGATACTTACTTCCACGATGTCCGTAGATATTTAGTTATCTCAACATTCACCCTTAGGATAATTTGGTATGTGGAATCTTTGTGCTGGCTCCCCTAAGATGCTGCTCCTTCAACAACCCTCGTACAACCATTATTTCTGTTTTTGTAATGCTAATTTTTACCCCATATCGAGTATACTTCTTAATTTTTGGCTAATGAAAAAGAAATGCAACAATTGTCAGTGTCTGAAAAATAAAGCTTTGTGAATAATACTCAAAATATATAGATATACATACTCGGATCAGTGCAATGATGAAAGATCTGAATATAATTACCGTTAAGCGGAAATATATTTCAATGTTATGGTATTTATTTATGAAATCCTCACTGAGAAAATATTGGCAGAATTTATGAAAAGCATTGATGTAAATCAACATGAGCACGAACATCGTGCAAGAGGAGAAAATAGACCGAGACCGCCATTCAGAAAGAAGGCTAAATCTCAGAAATCATGATTTTTAATGAAATGCCAGAAAACACAAGAAAAGAAGGAAAAACTACATAGATTTAAAATGAAACTAAGCAAATATGAGAAAGATAAGTTGTAGTAAAAAAGAACAATTATGAAGAAGAATAAATAAATAAAAGAATTTAATATATTTTTTATTTTTTACAAGTTATGTTTGTACTACACACACATTGGGTTATTGTCACTACTATAGATTCAAGAGGTGCAGTACCACATATTATCAGGTGACAGCCAGATTACTGGAAGTCAGGGCGCTAGAACATCATGGCTGAAGAACCTATGGCAATAGCGTGGCCAGTCTACTGTAGAGACTACGAGGGCAGACCCACCACTTATCCTGCTCCTATATGGTTCTACTCATTCGCCGCCAGGTTGGTATTTATTTAATGCTACTGTGACAACTGTGCAACAATGTCCCGTGAGTGACAGCGCGGTGCCGCACAGCCGTCAACACAAAATTTCCCACATAGACCCCGTCTTCAACTTTATTGAGGTATATATAAACGAAAACATATGAAATAAATAAATTTTAATACAATAATATATAGAAAAAAAGCAAAAATAGCAGTTAAAGTAGCACTAAAATAAAGGATAACAAATAAATAAATAACATTAGTAGAAACAAATAAACATTTGTGTCTTTTGATAATATCGCAATCAGAACACAACTGCCGGCAGATTATAGCGCAATCAGAACACAGATTACAGATTATAGCCCAAAGAAAAACCCAAAAAACAACAAAAACATTACAGATTGATACACATGAAAAAACACACTGGGAGACCCCATCAAATATTGGGACCCTCAGGAATCACCGGGATTCGCAAGAGCTCCCATCTGGACAACCATACTCGCACAAAAGTCCTGAACAATTGCAAATTCCTTTTACAACTGAGTAGAACCTAAGGTAATAGTTTAGCCAGCCTACTGTAGAGAATATAGACTGTGCAGTGAACATAGTTATGATGGCCAGCACGATAGCCAACGTCCGTGGAACAAATAGAGCACGAGAAGAAGAAAAGAAGCAAATTTAAATACAGTCAAATTACACAAATTTAATATTTTATTTTACTCTTTATGTAGCACACAGTTTTACAATATTTTTAATAGAGGCTATATCCTCCTAATCATGATAATGCCCTTACAGGGCGAAACGCGTCTCAAGTAAATTAAACGTGTAGAATAAAAAAAAACAGTACAGTCGAACTCGGTTATATCAAGCACTGTTATAGTGACGAAATACTTATTATTAATTTACTTAAGGCCTGTTTTCCTATAACTCTTCACTGTACAAACATATTGTTAACAAATGAGGTTCCTTATTGTTTACGATTCCTTTCAGGTTTGTGAATTCTTAAAAAAAAAACAGTTTTTTGAATTTTGTTAAGAAATAATGCGATCGGATGTAGTGATTTACTTTAAAATGTTTTTGTTCATGCAATTATAGATTTTTTATTTTTTGTATGTATTTGATTTGCTTTTAATTCGATTGGATATTAAATATTTTTTTGTAATAACGAGTAACGGTTAGAATGAGCAAATTTAGCTGGTAGCTGAAAATAATTTTAATATCGGTTATAACCGAGCTCGAAAATTATCCGTAAAAAGGCCAAGAATGACGTTTGCTGGAGAATCTATTGCGTATTTTATACTAATTTCCGCTTAATTTACGCCTCATAACAAGAATGAGGTACATCGCATTGAATTCCCCTTTTGATAACGAAAGGTTATCCTTTGTCATTGTAAGACACTGTTCTTTGTCGTAATGTCAATCTGGCGGCATCGTAAATGTCAAAACTGCTCGTAACGGACCTACCTCGCAATGACATTATTGCCGAAATGTACCTACCGTGTGGGAGTTATTAGGATTCTGTTAGAAACAAAATTAGTTTTTTTTTTTTTGATATCCGTGGCGTAATGGATAAAGGATTGAATTATCCATCGCATAATTCATTGATAAACCTAACGCAAACTAAACGGTGTGTAGCTAAACCAATTTACGGTGTAATAAGTCGTTCTTTACATTTATTTAACACAATATATTTTAGTGAATTAAATATTTTAAAATACTCTACTACTATATATCTGTTCGTCGTTAATCATATAATATTAATACCAAAAAAAGTGAACGAACGATACTGCTGAAGTTATTGAGTTATTTTATATAAATAATTATTCAATTGTGAATATACGAAAAAACACGTCACTAAGCTTATTTTAACTTGGCGGGTTTTGTTAATAAACAAAACACCCATTATTGGGGCAATTAAAATCCTCAATTTATACATCAACGACTTTTATACCCACGCAGAGTTATTGTATGGTGCGCCATGTGGGCCGGCGGAATCATTGGGCCCTATTTATTTCAATACAAGGCAATGCTGTAACCACTAATGGTGATCGCTATCGTCATACGTTGGAAAACTACTTGGTGGCCGAATTGAGTCGATTGGGCCTACAACACATGTGGTTTCAACAGGACGGTGCCACCACACACACAGCCCGAGTTACGCGAGAAATTTTTTCCGGCCGCGTAATGTCAAAAAGTGGTGAAATCAACTGGCCTCCTCGATCACCTGCTTTGATGGCTCCCGACTATTTACGGTGGGAAAACACAATTCCGATTCTGCAGGACAATATTCGAAATGAAATTGCTGAAATAACACGCGAAATGTAATGAAAAATATGGTTTAAAGAGCTACATGGCCAATATCATATTTTATGCATAATTGAAATGAAGCACATAATCTATAAAAAAACAATAAATTTAATAATTCTGCTTTGATTCTTAGTTACTCAAAAACAATATCGGCCTGGAACATAATATTCATCATGTACAATACAATATACAATATGTATGAATGTTTTTTTTATTTATTAGTTATATTTAAATATGTCGGGTACTCTAATTTTGTTTTGTCGTTTTCCGTTACCATAGTTCAAAGGTGGCAAGTATTGTTGATCTCAAGTGCAAAAATTGAAAAATATACATTCAAAAGATGCCGGGTGCCGTATGTAAAATTAATTACATTTTAACTCTTTGCTTGTATATAATTTTAAAATCATTTTCCAATATGCAAATGGGTAAAAAAAAAACTATAAAAATAATCCAGTATCAATCGATTGTGAAGTAAAAGTAACTTGATTGTGAAATAAATTATAAATGTAAAATAGATTACATTTGACTGTAAAATAAAATTAATCAGTGAGAATTGGATGAGAACTTTTTATATTGTTATAGGTTTGACAGGACGTGATATGGGTTTATAAATTGTCATTTTAAACAAAATTCAAGCTCCACTACATTCATCAGTTAATTGACGTCGCTTCTCTGATTTAATTAAGTTCCATCCACAGGAATATGTGGAAGAAAAAATGGTAGATAAAGAATTTTTTTTTTTTAAATTGAGTTTTATTTAGAAACCACTTTTGTTTAATACCCTAAATAATTAACTACGTACACAGCTCATATAAAAAATAATTATCTTACCATAGTGTAGAAGCATCACAGATTACCAATTTTTAAATTTCTAACAATAGAAACGAACTTATTTATTTTCTATTAAAAAAATATACCATTAAAATAAAACGCCATATATCCACTTAATTCGTATATATATTTCAAAGTAAATTGCTATATACTTCAACGTAGCGTATCAGTATTTTTTCAAATTATGTTAGACGAGACTCATAAAAAAAAACTGGGATATTATATAAAAGATCGATGTCTGTCAGTGAATCTCTTGTGTTTTACAACCTTTTCGCGTTATAATACATACTTCAAATAATATAATTTTCGCGGCTCTTTCAAATAATGGAACGATTAAATATATTAATATAAAAAGGTGACATATAGGTTCGAAAATTTGTCGCTAAAAATATTGTTGCTGTAGCATAGTTGGATAATGGAACCTTCCTCGGTTTGGAAAGAGATCCGGGTTCGAATACCGGTAGCGCAACAACAATATTTTTCGATAAAATTGATTTTATATGTATATCTTTTTAATTAATACTAGCATGCCCGCACTGGCTATCGCACTGTAGCAGACGTATCTTGCAAAGACGCAGTACTCTGTTGTCAATTTACAGAATAAAAAAAATAATTTTATTCGTCAATATACTTTATAAAACTATAAAAAATGTTTTGATAGGAAAAAAATAAGAAAAAGAAGTTGAAAAGCTTAAATCTCAATGCGTAATGCAATGCGCAATGCGCTTAGCTATCAGTAGCATTTTTAAAAATTAAAATCGCACTTAAACTAACTAATATAATCAAAAAACCAATATTATGTATATTGAGGCATCCATGTTGTATTTAAACCACGTGTACGATTTTTACACGTTTCCGAAGAATCATTTCGACATCGAATTCATTTCGTGGCTCAAAAATTAAACATGGCTGACCAGAAACGTCAAATTCAAAGTTTAAGGTTAAATTGAATGACATAAAACAGACGACCAGAAACGGGATGAAACTTTTATAATTTCGTGGCAACTTATAATTTCCCAGCATTTTATAATTTCCCAGCGGCTTATAATTTCCCAGCGGATTATAATTTCCCAGCGGCTTATTATTTTCCAGCTTCTTATAATTTCCCAGCATCTTATAATTTCCCAGCGGCTTATAATTTTCCAGCTTCTTATAATTTCGTGGCAACTTATAATTTCCCAGCATTTTATAATTTCCCAGCGGCTTATAATTTCCCAGCGGATTATAATTTCCCAGCGGCTTATAATTTTCCAGCTTCTTATAATTTCCCAGCTTCTTATAATTTCCCAGCTTCTTATAATTTCCCAGCGGCTTATAATTTTCCAGCTTCTTATATTTTCCTGGCAACTTATAATTTCCCAGCATTTTATAATTTCCCAGCGGCTTATAATTTCCCAGCGGATTATAATTTCCCAGCGGCTTATAATTTCCCAGCTTCTTATAATTTCCCAGCTTCTTATAATTTCCCAGCTTCTTATAATTTTCCAGCGGCTTATAATTTTCCAGCTTCTTATATTTTCCTGGCAACTTATAATTTCCCAGCATTTTATAATTTCCCAGCGGCTTATAATTTCCCAGCGGATTATAATTTCCCAGCGGCTTATAATTTCCCAGCTTCTTATAATTTCCCAGCTTCTTATAATTTCCTGGCATCTTATAATTTTCCAGCGGCTTATAATTTCCCAGCGGCTTATAATTTCCCAGATTCTTATAATTTCCCAGCAGCTTATAATTTCCCAACTTCTTATAATTTCCTGGCATCTTATAATTTCCCAGCATCTCATAATTTCCCAGCTGCTTATAATTTCTTAGCTTCTTATAATATCTCAGCGGGTTATAATTTCCCAGCTTCTTTTAATTTCCTGTCGTCTTATAATTTCCCAGCGGCTTATAATTTTTCAGCTTCTTATAATTTCCTGGCGTCTTATAAAATCCCGGTTATAATAATAAAATACAATAATTTACGAGTATAAATGAGCAACTTGATTGACTGCTATTGAAATAGCCTTGGCGTTAGGTTTTAGTATACAACAGGAGTTAATATATTATTATAGCTCTTTAAATGAATTTATATGAACACTGGATTATTTGATTATATTGGTTAGGTTAAATTCTACCAATACGTGAAAATAATACGTATTTAATAATATGTACGAATTAATTCTTTTTCCACCTTTTCTTCTTACTTTCCTATCAGAACACTTTTTATAGCTTAAGTGTATTGTAATTTTTTTTTTCTGCAAATTGACAACAGAGTACTGCTTTTCTGCGGAATACGTCTAATACCGGGCGGTAGCTGTATGTGTATGATTTTGAATAAATATTAATATTTCCTTTTAAATATAATTTAGTTTAATAAATACGATTGACATATAAAAAACAAAATAAACAGCTTATGAATTAATTTTAGATGTTTTTTTTGAACATTTTTGAAATAGAGCGCACGAGTAGGCGTTTTAAGATTATGAAATTTCAGAAAGATTAAAAAATCAATTATAAAATTATTAATTTGAAATTTTTCCGCGATGTTTTCTTCATGGCCGGCCGGCTGTAGAAATTTGTTATTTTAACTTTTATCGAAAAGAATGCTATTTTTATTATTTATTTACACGATAAAAATTCAAAATAGTATTAATATTTTGAAAAGAGTGAAACATATCGTTTGTTATTTAAATGGATATAAATGTGGAACGCCTGTGAGTCCGCAATAGGTGTTACGTTGGCGTTGAAATGTTATGTATTCACAGGCGCATAATTTTTTTTAAGACGTTTAATACTTAATTTTCTTAGTAAATCGGTACAAACTGTTTACTTACTTACTTACCATCACGCCGTTTCCCCGCGGAGGTTGGTAAAGAGGATAGAGCGCCATACTCTCCTGTCCTGACACACAATTCTCGCCTCATTCACATTCATACATCTTCGCATACAAGCTCGCCGATTGTTGAGGCTTCTATCAGAAGCATCCTCCATTAACTGGTTCACCTGATCGTGCCAAGTCTTCCACGGACGTTCTCTATTTTTGGTGCCATCAACACTTGATCATATTGGTTAGTTTGAGTGCAATTTTAATTTTGAAAAATTCCACTGATAGCATTAAAAAAAAGGATTTCATATTTTTATCTCTTCTTCCGTTGCCAGCACACTGGGTTTTTGAGTGCATTTTAAAAAAAGGATTTCATTTTTCTATCACTTCTTCTATTGGCACCACACTGAGTTTTTGATTATATTGGTTAGTTCAAGTGCGATTTTAATTTTGATAAATTTTACCAATAGGTTGTGATGATCCACATATAACAAAATGATAAAAAAATACGAATTCTACGAAATTTCTAGAGCAACAACCACCCCAAACTGAAATTATTCGAGGGCCTTGCTCTCCTGTGATCAAAGTAACAACAGTGTCGCGAGTGACGGATAATGATGCAGAGGAATTGTATGTCGAGGTAGTCTCTCGTCGAGTTTGGAGTGGTCTATAGTTGCTGAGGGGGGTCTCCGTTCTGGGCAATGCTTCACGGGTATCTCGCTTAGTCGAGATCGTACACTTTAGCCTGAAGATTTTGACATGCATACATTAGCTAGCCATCCAAGAGGCGTTATCGGCACAAAGACGAAAGAGTCTGCCGATTGAATGCTGTTGCGTCACACCTTAGCTAAGACGTGAGCGGACGGAACGGATCCCAGAAGAAGGAAGCCTCAGCGCTCTATAGATACCTCTTCGGACTTATCGAGAGATGAGTCTCTAAACATGAATGCCGGGAGATTGCCATTTCACACCAACTAGCGTGGGTATCTTAACGAAAGGACGAGAGGGAGATTCACATCAAAAGGCGTCATTTTGCACGGACTACGTATTATTAACACATCTAACCGATTTGTTCCTGGCTCTATTCGAGATGCATTGTTCGAGACACCGAGGATCATCCTGCAGATAAACTAAACTATTCATCGCTGTCACATGTCACAATCAATCACAATTATTTACCTTCAGTGGTGGACGCGGCCACGGATTGGCCATTTTCCTACCGATACTGAACAGCAGCATATTGGAGATACAAGGACCTCGACCATGCATCTTGAATGAGTCATAACAAATGATATTGTTCACTGAGACATCGGCCGAATCTAAATTTTGGATCATCATCATCATCATTAATTTTTGAACGCGTGGGTGAGAGGGCTCGGGGTTAAGCACCCGTCGTCTACCGCGAATAGGCACCAGGCGTACGGGTATCTTAATCTGGGGATAGGGGAGCCGAGCGAGCGCAACAGACTGGTGTCTAGAGAACTTATCATAATCACGGAACATATTTGCCAAGCGAGGCATTTAGCATATCGCATGTTGTTTCACATGTCCACATAATTTATGAACAGCTAGGCGACGCCGCGAGGCGGCCACAGTCACGAGGATAAATCTACGACAAGGTTGGTGTCCTATATATAATTCCTTCCACACTCTTATATTTCAGAATTAGGAATAATGAATTGAAGCCTAGTAGAATTAATGCCATAACGAGGGCGTTCGAGTATCGTACTGCATGATCAGAGGGTTCCGTTATCTAATCGCGTACTATAAGATAATCGGTATATTTATTTTAACAATTGCTCTATAGGTATTTGAACGGCTATAATATTTGGATGTTTGTAAACTTTGGATATTTGATAATTGAAAACGCGGGTTAAAAGAATTAGGATTATTACGGACATGACATGGGGTATTCGTAACCATTAGATGATCATTTGGCCAAATAAGTATTAAGGTTTCGTAGGAGGCGTCTACGTTAACGTCGATAGAAGAGGAGTAGGGAAGTCGGGATCCTTTACACTGGTGTCAGAGACCTAATTCATCACAAGGTGAATATGATACGCATTTAATTACATGTACAGATTAATTCCTCTTCCTCCTTTTCTTCTTATTTTCTTATCAAAACACTCTTTATAGCTTAAGTGTATTGGAGATTATTTTTTTTTTCTGCAAATTGACAACAGAGTACTGCGTCTCTGCAGGATACGTCTGATACCGGGCGATAGCCGGTGCGGGCAGGCTAGTATATATTAAAATAATAAGCCCTATTTCGCGATGTTTATATGTTTATTTGTTTATATGTAACCGATTTTGTCACACACGTTTTGCTTAATTTCTCAGTTATTAAGTGTTCTATCCGCATTCTGACATTTTTTGCAGACGTCTGAAGGTTCACTGTATCTTTACAACCTTTTTTTTTCATTTTTATTTTTCTCCTCTATCTGTTACTTTTTTAGTTTGGTGATTTTTTGAAAATTTAACTTTTTAATTAGCCTAACTTTTGTTTCATTCGCTTATAAGTCTGCGAGTTTATGAGCTAAAAAACTTTAATATTTTTTGGCAATTGCCACTGATGGGCAGTATCGTTGGACACTTTTTTTAAAATTCTTCTCCTTCTAATTTTTTTGTGAAGCCTGATTTAGTGAAATTTCGTATTTTTGAGATTTTCTCTGCGAGTTTACGACCAAAATATAATTTTGTAGCATCTGTGCATACATCACATTGGTTTATAATTTATTTTTGTATTTTTAAACTCCTAACATTTAAAATTCACCATTAAATTGTAAAAAACGTTTTTTTTTTTCAAAAAATGTATGAACCTACCTAGATACGCATAAAATGCCTAAATATTAAAACAATTTACCCCGATTTATGTAGATATCGCGACCGCGCGAGGAAAAACAAATGCAAGCGTTTTTGTTATTTGACATACGGAACGATGTCAATCCTTACGATTTATAAAAATGTCGATTTTCACATGAGAAATTAAACATTTTTAGATTTGAAAACAATCTCTATTACACTATGCGGTATAAACCGGTCTTTAAAAAATACCGTAATAATGGAGGTATCGACGCGTTTATGCACCCTGAAGAAAAATATTTACCCAATACGTATTCAAAATAGTATTTTTACTTAATTATGTTTTAATATTATTTCATTTTAAATCAAAAATTTTCACATGATAAATTAAACATTTTTAGATTTGAAAACAATCTCTCTAGACTTTTCGGTATGAAACGATCATTTTAAAATAGTCTAACAACGCAGATATCGGTTCATTTGACCACCATAAAGTGAAATATAAGCCAAATCCGAATTAAAAAGAGTATTTTTATTTAAATATGTATAATGTTATTTTACCACATGTACATTTTATTGTTATTACGTGTTTTTTTTACAACTTTAGATGTCAGTATACATGCCGTTTCAGATATTATTATTTTTGTACATTGAATACTCGATTTTATATTAAATAGTTTTAGTCACGCAAATATGTTTTTACAATATACCGAACAAAATGGTATTTTCAGATTTTCTACTATTAATATTTCAGTTACAGTTGCAGTTGCAGTTGCAGTGGCAGTGGCAGTTGCAGTTGCAGTGGCAGTTGCAGTGGCAGTTGCAGTGGCAGTTGCAGTTGCAGTTGCAGTTGCAGTGGCAGTTGCAGTTGCAGAAATTATAAGCCGCTGGGAAATTATAAGATGCCAGGAAATTATAGGAAGCTGAGAAATTATAAGATGCCAGGAAATTATAAGAAACTGGGAAATTATAGGAAGCTGGGAAATTTTAAGATACCAGGAAATTATAAGAAGCTGGGAAATTATAAGATGCCAGGAAACTATAAGAAGCTAGGAAATTATAAGATACCAGGAAATTATAATATGCCAGGAAATTATAAGAAGCTGGGAAATTATAAGAAGCTGGGAAATTAAAAGATGCCAGGAAATTATAAGATGCCAGGAAATTTTTTATGAAGCTGGGAAATTATAAGATGTCAGGAAATTATAAGAAGCTGGGAAATTATAAGCCGCTGGGAAATTATAAGATGCCAGGAAATTATAAGAAGCTGGGAAATTTTTAGATGCCAGGAAATTATAAGAAGCTGGGAAATTTTTAGATGCCAGGAAATTATAAGAAGCTGGGAAATTTTAAGATGCCCGGAAATTATAAGAAGCTGGGAAATTTTTAGATGCCAGGAAATTATAAGAAGCTGGGAAATTATAAGATGTCAGGAAATTATAAGAAGGTGGGAAATTTTTAGATGCCTGGAAATTAATTAGATGCCAGGAAATTATAAGAAGCTGGGAAATTATAAGATGCCAGGGAATTATAAGATGCCAGGAAATTATTAGATGCCAGGAAATTATAAGAAGCCGGGAAATTTTAAGATGCCGGGAAATTATAAGATGCCAGGAAATTATAAGCTGGGAAATTTTTAGATGCCAGGAAATTATTAGATGCCAGGAAATTATAAGAAGCCGGGAAATTTTAAGATGCCGGGAAATTATAAGATGCCAGGAAATTATAAGATGCCAGGAAATTATAAGATGCCGGGAAATTATTAGATGCCAGGAAATTATTAGATGCCAGGAAATTATTAGATGCCAGGAAATTATAAGAAGCCGGGAAATTTTAAGATGCCGGGAAATTATAAGATGCCAGGAAATTATAAGATGCCAGGAAATTATTAGATGCCAGGAAATTATAAGATGCCAGGAAATTATAAGAAGCTGGGAAATTATAAGATGCCAGGAAATTATAAGAAGCTGGGAAATTATAAGATGCCAGGAAATTATAAGAAGCTGGGAAATTATAAGATGCCAGGAAATTATAAGATGCCAGGAAATTATTAGATGCCAGGAAATTATAAGAAGCCGGGAAATTTTAAGAAGCTGGGAAATTATAAGATGTCAGGAAATTATAAGAAGATGGGAAATTATAAGCCGCTGGGAAATTATAAGAAGTTGGGAAATTATAAGCCGCTGGGAGATTATAAGATGTTGGTAAATTATAAGACGCTAGGAAATTATAAGATGCTGGGAAATTATAAGATGCCAGGAAATTATTAGATGCCAGGAAATTATAAGATGCCGGGAAATTTTAAGATGCCGGGAAATTATAAGATGCCAGGAAATTATAAGAAACTGGGAAATTATAGGAAGCTGGGAAATTTTAAGATACCAGGAAATTATAAGAAGCTGGGAAATTATAAGATGCCAGGAAACTATAAGAAGCTAGGAAATTATAAGATACCAGGAAATTATAATATGCCAGGAAATTATAAGAAGCTGGGAAATTATAAGAAGCTGGGAAATTAAAAGATGCCAGGAAATTATAAGAAGCCGGGAAATTTTAAGAAGCTGGGAAATTATAAGATGTCAGGAAATTATAAGAAGATGGGAAATTATAAGCCGCTGGGAAATTATAAGATGCCAGGAAATTATAAGAAGCTGGGAAATTTTTAGATGCCAGGAAATTATAAGAAGCTGGGAAATTTTTAGATGCCAGGAAATTATAAGAAGCTGGGAAATTTTTAGATGCCAGGAAATTATAAGAAGCTGGGAAATTTTTAGATGCCAGGAAATTATAAGAAGCTGGGAAATTTTAAGATGCCCGGAAATTATAAGAAGGTGGGAAATTTTTAGATGCCAGGAAATTATAAGAAGCTGGGAAATTTTTAGATGCCAGGAAATTATAAGAAGCTGGGAAATTATAAGATGCCAGGAAATTATAAGATGCCAGGAAATTATTAGATGCCAGGAAATTATAAGAAGCCGGGAAATTTTAAGATGCCGGGAAATTATAAGATGCCAGGAAATTATAAGAAGCTGGGAAATTTTTAGATGCCAGGAAATTATTAGATGCCAGGAAATTATAAGAAGCCGGGAAATTTTAAGATGCCGGGAAATTATAAGATGCCGGGAAATTATAAGATGCCAGGAAATTTTAAGATGCCGGGAAATTATTAGATGCCAGGAAATTATTAGATGCCAGGAAATTATTAGATGCCAGGAAATTATAAGAAGCCGGGAAATTTTAAGATGCCGGGAAATTTTAAGATGCCAGGAAATTATAAGATGCCAGGAAATTATTAGATGCCAGGAAATTATAAGATGCCAGGAAATTATAAGAAGCCGGGAAATTATAAGATGCCAGGAAATTATAAGAAGCTGGGAAATTATAAGATGCCAGGAAATTATAAGAAGCTGGGAAATTATAAGATGCCAGGAAATTATAAGATGCCAGGAAATTATTAGATGCCAGGAAATTATAAGAAGCCGGGAAATTTTAAGATGCCGGGAAATTATAAGATGCCAGGAAATTATAAGAAGCTGGGAAATTTTTAGATGCCAGGAAATTATTAGATGCCAGGAAATTATAAGAAGCCGGGAAATTTTAAGATGCCGGGAAATTATAAGAAGCCAGGAAATTATAAGATGCCAGGAAATTATAAGATGCCGGGAAATTATTAGATGCCAGGAAATTATTAGATGCCAGGAAATTATAAGAAGCCGGGAAATTTTAAGATGCCGGGAAATTATAAGAAGCCAGGAAATTATAAGATGCCAGGAAATTATTAGATGCCAGGAAATTATAAGAGCTGGGAAATTTTTAGATGCCAGGAAATTATAAGAAGCTGGGAAATTTTTAGATGCCAGGAAATTATAAGAAGCTGGGAAATTGCCACTGCCACTGCAACTGCAACTGCAACTGCCACTGCAACTGCAACTGCAACTGCAACTGCCACTGCAACTGCCACTTCAACTGCCACTGCAACTGCAACTGCCACTGAAATTATAAGATGCCAGGAATTTATAAGCCGCTTATAATTTCCCAGCGGCTTATAGAAATATGATATATTTTTTTTAAATGCATTGCACATTCAGCTATTAGTGGAATTTTTCAAAATTAAAATCGCATTTAAACTAACCAATATAATCAAAAAACCCAGTGTTCTTATAAATTCATTTAAAGAGCTATAATAATATATAAACTCCTGTTGTATACTAAAACCTAACGCCTAGGCTATTTCTATTGCAGTCAGCCAGGCGTTGCTCATTTATATTCGAAAATTATTTTATTTTATTATTATATTCCAGTTTTCTACATAAAAACGATATGACAAACACTTGTAAGATAGAAACAGTACACATTTGTCAATCTCCAGACGGTTTAAAAACATAAGTGTTAAACTAAAACTCAAAGATAAAATCATAATGTGTCCATGTGATTTCTCTTTAATTCAAATTATTAACTGTTTGTTATAACTATTGCCAACACACAGGCGTATAACATTTATATCCATTTAAAGAAATAATATTCTTAAAATCGACTTTTTCGAAAACTAATACACAAACACGATATGTTTAATAAGATTTGAAAGACGCAAAACACTCTTTCATACTATTTTGAATTTAAAAATAATAATAGGCATACTGGACATATGTCTTCAATACAATTCAAGAGGCAGCATTCCATTTATCTGCACTGTGCGGCGTACTATCTTCTACGTCGTTTGTGAAAATCAAAGAAGAAGGTTGCGATTTAAACGATGATTATGATGATGATTTTTATCGTGTTAATAATAATATAAATAGCGCTTTTAAAGATTTAAGTTAAAAAAACAAATGGTCATGAAAAAAACATCAAGGAAAAATTTCAATTTGAAAATTGTCTTTTTAATCCTTAGGAAATTTCAAAAATTTTAAATCACATCTCGTGCGCTCTGTATTAAAAAATTGTTTACACAAAAAAACACATTTAAAATTAATTCAATTAAAAATATTTAACGTAAATCGAGTATCCAATGTAAAAAAATAATTTTAACTGAATCGGCATGTATACTGACATCTATGTTTCAAAGTTGTAAAAAAACTAAAAATAATACCCGCGCCAAAATAAGTTTTTAAGTCAGTTTTTTATTTATAACATTTATTAAACAACTAAATACGCTAAAAGACGCGCAAAATTTAAAAAAATTGTCTCCGTAAATAAAATAAATTAATTTCTACCAAAATAACGTAATACTCAGCGGTAAATGGTTGCCAATAATATGCCTATAAATTAAATAAAAATTAAAAATAAAACCTATTTTGAATGTTTAAAAAACAGTATCTTATCAAATCAGCGGTCTGCCACAGAACAGCCAAACTTAACTTATTATTGCAAACAAATATTAATCACTGTTCAAATGTTTTAGGTGAAACTTTGTAAAATTCCATGATTGTTTTGTAAATTGAGTTAAAACACTTTGTATTTTTCCATTTAATATAATAAAATATAGTGGAATAAAACAAAGTGTTTTAACTCAATTTACAAAATAAATTGTGGCATTACAAACTGATCACCGCGTCTTGTAAATTGGCTCGAGCCACATTTTTGCCAATGACGTTTTGGATCCGCGGATACTTCACTTTGGTAAATCTATGGAACAAGCGGAAGTCGTCCGCTTGGGACATGTTTGAGCTCTGAACGCGATCGGAAGCCGGTACGGCAATTAAATTGTGCTTTCGTTTCACGAAAGCGACTGCATGTTGGCCTTTTAATCCAGATGAACGAAGGAAAGTAATTTCCTTCGTTCATTATGAGTAATATCTGTGATGATACGAGGACGCTGAGCGAGTCTCTAGCGTCGATCAAGCATTGGAGATGACGTTCTGATCGATGGTTGAGAGGGCTACGGATATATCAGGCGAGAAAACCATGCCGCTTGAGGTTCCTTGCAGACTGACATGGATCAGGGGCGCCTCATCACCATCGCTGTGTAATTGATCATTATTAATTTGTATGGTTATATTTCTTTATTATTATTTGCAAAGGACTGCGGGTCTGGGGTTTCAAGGTTAAATTTCGTTTTCTGGGTCATGCTGGGCCAAGTATACAATTTTCATTTTTATTATAAATTAGATCCCATTTTATAACTGAAAACATCTTTTCATTTATCTCCCCCAGATATCGATAATAATTTTTCTCAGCTTAGGACGAAGGCAGAATATGGAAGATCATGCGTTTCTGAGGCGAGGAACTCACCGTCCTTATGTTCTCCCCTGACCAGCCGGTGGGGAGGATAGACCGACGGTCTCTACTCTCACAAAATATTAATCTCAAAATAGAATGCAACTGCAAATTGAACAATACTTTAAGTATTTAAATAAAATTATGACGACGTCATGTGACTAATATTCTGCAGCAGCGGAAATTTGTAAAACTATGTGATTCAGCATATCGCTAACTGATAATGACGCAAATCAAAGTTTCAAATGAGTATCGAATGTTATAATATTTAACAAACAAATATCAGATATTTCATAGAGACAAAGCTATTTTCTATTAAATTTAATGGAACATATATGGAAGTATGTGGTAATTACAGGGCTTACGACCTGTCTTCGGCTGGCTTAGGTGATCACTCTATATAAATATAACGTTCACCAATTCTATTCCCTCAATCTCCATATTTATCAAATTTTTTAAAGTTGTGTATATGTTAATATATGGAGTCGCTTCGTGTACCACTACACCATTATGTGTTTTTGGATATGTTCAAATATCGCTATTATAATATTTATTTATGGATATGTATACTGTTTTTTTTTTTTTACGATTATGAATCTTTTTAAATATGTACATGTCACATCGATATGCCTCCTTACTATTTTTAAACTAAAAATGTGAAAATATGACTAACTTGGTGGTCTTCTGGGATGAGGCTCGAACCGTCGACCACTAGATCGCCAGGCGAGTGACTCACCACTAAACTAAACTCCTCGATTGCTATGTGACTGAGGATGAAAAAAGATCAGTATCGCACAAACGAACCAACAATTTACTTTATATGTATGATTTGTTTTCATTTAGTTTTCTGAGAATGGTTTATCTTGGCTCGGTTGACTTCGTCCTGGTAAAATAAATAACATTTTTTCTACAAAAATCGGCAAATGGTATTTGGGTTATTGGATTTCTTGTGAAAAAAATAATTAACTATTTCATTTAAACTTTAAATCAGGTAATGAAAATAAAATAAAATATTTATCTTAAGATTTTATCTGAGTTTAAGTCATTTGATAGAAACGTGATTTTTACCTGAATGCTGTTTAATATTTTTTATTTCCAATTAAATATGTTATTAACCGTTTTAATTGGACCTACAGTAAAATCGAAAAATATTATATAGGTACAGAGTGTCCCAATAAAATATAGACAGGAGTTCCAAAATCGAGCGTCCGTTACATTTTAAAGGGAGCCAATTGGAAAAGTTTTACTTGTTAATTAAGTTTTATTTCCAGCACATCCCCCAACTACCGTCGTGACAGATGAATATCTTGCCCAACAGACGAATTGGTCGAAGAGATAAAATTCAAGATGCCCCACATTCTCCGAACTTCGCGACATTACACTTTTTTACGGGTAAAACATAAGATCGATGGTGCAAAACTAACATAAATTAAAGAATTAAGGCATCTGTTTAGGTGCTATTCTCGCGAATACTTTCGATTTCCGACGTTCCAAATTCGTAATAAATTTAATTTATTATTATTTTGTAGGTGTAAAATATAAAATGTGTCCAGCGGAAAATTTATTTACACAAAATGGAGTTTACCGATGCGGATTTTACGTTTTATAAATAATATCGTCTAAATGCCGTCCATTTCTCTCAAGACACTCTTGTAATCGGACTCTTAAATTTGCGAACACGCGACAGCAAAGTGTCGGTTCAATGGCAGCAACTTCACGGCGGATATTTTATCGTAGGGCCTGAATTGTTCGAGAATTGTTGCTGTAAACTCTTGACTTAAGGTATTCCCACAAAAAAAAGTCGCACGGTGTAAGATCCGGTGATTGAGGTATCCAAGATATGTCTCCGTACTTGCTGATTAATTTATTGGAAAAAATTCCCCTCAGCTTCTCCATTGAAACTCTAGATGTGTTTGGAGTGGCCCCGTCTTGCTAAAATTGTGTTCTGTTGTTGAACGCGGGAACAGTTGCAGTACCAAAAACTCGTCGATCATTCGGCAATACACGTCAACAGTGACTGTTTGTCGCTGGTTAAAAAAATAAGGGGCAATTATCCCTCGGGCAGATATTGCACACCACACTGTCGTTTTAATGGCGTTCCCTTGGATTGTCGGGGCACCAGTAACTCATGTTCTATTTATTAACATAGCCATCGATATGAAAATGTGCTTCGTCAGTAAACAATATGTTTCCAAGCGTTCGTGCTGCTCCAAAACGTTCCAGCATCGTTTTCACTAAGGTTTCATATAAAGAATAGTCATTTCCGTTGAGAAACTGCACAATTTGGAATTTGTAAAGGTGAAACTGTAGTTTCTTTTTCAAAATAACGTGCACTGTTAGTATTTTTATTCCAGTACAGGCTGCAATCTTCCTTATCGATTTACGCGGATTGCGCATAATTTCACGTCGAACTTGAGTTACACGTTCTGGCGTCGCTGCTGACGTTGATGGTCCCGGAGAAGTTTGGTTAACCATTGTCCCTTCTTGTCTGAACTCTTGAACCCGACACCAGATAAGCTGCGTGCTCGGCCCATCACTTACTCGTCGAATATTAAAATGAGTACAAAAAGCGCGACGCGCACGAACCAATGAATCACTGTACTTTAAATATTGCTCAACCGCGAAAGCACGGTGCGCTTCCGACCAGTGGCTCATTGTGACTAGCAAATCCGCAAATCACGCGCGTCGAACAATACCCCTCCCACTTACTACACCCTGATGGTTTACGAGCAATTACAATTTAACTTTGAAATTTTTCCGCTGGACACCTTTTATTATTATACTATTTATTCATGACAATATTTTAGTGAAATAAATAAATACATTTTTAATTGGTATTTTATGATTTAAAATATCCTGGCAAAACTTGACCTGTTTCAACCCTTAGGCTAGGCGCATACGGTCGATTATTACCGCGAATAAACTATTGTGTCGAAATCGACGAACCCTTCGATTTCTACTCAACTAAACTGTTTAGTTTTTGGAAGTGTGCATATAGTAAATCGGTTGCCAATGAGATCTCCCAACATTCGTGTGCGTGCTGACATACAATTGAACGGTCGCGAATCAACTGTTTAGTCGAGTGTATGCGCACGCCAATACACGGCAATGTACATAATAATTTAGGTTATGATGTTACCAATGATATTATATAATTATATAACAGGTTGTCCCATAACACTTTCTATGACTGAACATGATTAATTTATTGTAATAAATAAAGGAAATAATTATTTATATTAAAGGTTAACGTAGGTTGTTTTTCCCAAATCAAAAACAAATCCAAGCACCAAATTTAACAATCATGAAATCAGCACGTTAAAAACAGTAAGATAGTAAAATTCGCCAATTAGTAAAAGAAGAAGTAGACACTTCAATGATTTGCACGCAGTTGTAAGCCTTTTTAATGTTATTCTGTGAAAAAACATTATAGGTAACGAACGACTCAATACAAAACGGATCAACTGAAAGAAATTTTCAATTCAGTTAATAACCAATTATATGACTCGAGTATTTTATTAGCTTAAAGACAGAACAGAGTAATGAGAATAGCTCGATGCGGCGAATACACGAGAGCGCCATGGGTACAGCGGGGAGTTGCCGTGGTAGTTTTTATAACTAAGCAATTAAAGTCTCTACCGGTACACAGATGGCGCTAATTGTAAAATAATGTTTCCGTTTATGTTAATCCAATTATTTACTTTATATTTGTTTCCCAGAATTTTTAGTAATGCACAGCTTTTTTGCTTGTATGCGCTGCACG
The DNA here is from genome assembly GCA_031772225.1 of Eubasilissa splendida. Classification (NCBI taxonomy): domain Eukaryota; kingdom Metazoa; phylum Arthropoda; class Insecta; order Trichoptera; family Phryganeidae; genus Eubasilissa; species Eubasilissa splendida. The sequence continues at coordinate 23,215,112 of CM062857.1, read as the reverse complement.
CATCTGCTATATAGGAAGTTTGTTGTGATGCATTAGCACCATCCAATATATTAGGTATCGGTCCTTTTCCCAGCGCTAATATGATCTAATATTTTTTAACATGCACCACCAGAAATGAAAATATACTTTTATATATATGTTTTAAAACACGTGAAAGGATCATCATCAGCATAAAATTCATATAGCGACATTGTTGAAAAAATTTCTAACTATAAGCCAAGATGCAAACCAAATTCGTAGTGCGGCTAGATTACTACGAAATGTTTCAGACCGCGGCCGCAATGTGGCCGCGCTTATATTTGTTAGGATATTAATTATATTTCTCGCACCAGCGTAGTGCCGAATTAAAAGAAGTGCATCCTTTGTACACTATACAAGAGAAAATAATGAATTTATTTAAGAAAAACAGTCATTTGCTAGCTACGGCTTCGTACGCGCGTTCCTTATATTATCTATAATATAATCCTTTGTTCTTGGTAAATATAAACATTTTTTTTGTTCTAAGGGAAGCTTTTAGTCCCAATATATTTGTGGGTTCATTGAACCCGCTGGTTAACCTAAACACCAACCGTTAGAATCCGAGTTAGTTGGCCTGACATGTTACTCAAAGTAAAAACAGAAACGAATTCAATTATAATATGTAGGTATGAATTTAACTTGTATTTTATTTTTTCCAATTCCTTAGAGTCTACGATACTCTGAGTACTCTACATGCGGCTAGTCTACTTCTACAAGTGCATCAGCGCTAATCGCTTTGACACTTTTTCTAACTACTTATTGTAATAAACATCATGTGTGTTTTATATTAATACATGAATTGGAAGGGTAAAAAATTCTGATAAAAAACCCTCTAAACAATTTACTGGAAGTTAAATATTGCAAATTAATTAGGCGCGACACTTTATGTACAGTGCCGCTTTGTTCTAGCATAATCCTTATATTTAAACTAAAATAAATAACTACTAAACTTAAAAATATATTGTTTTATTGTTTTACAAGTCATTTATTGGAGATTTAACTTGTATAAATTGAAGTGAGAAGTAAAAGAAGGTAGGTAGCCGGAATATAACATATTGGTGTATCTTATGATTGTTATCAGGTCTGGAGTAACATCGTACTTACCTATGTTATACGATTTATTGAAGTATTTATGTTGTAAGAATATATACAAATCAACCCCTCCTAGTATTTCGCATGTATTCAGGGCCGGCCTGATACATGCGAGCGATCTCGGGCCTCGCCTGGGGAAGCCGGTAACGTGGCAGCTAATTCTCCCGTATCACATTAGTTATTATTATGGGGTGCTGTTAAAAAAGACTGACCGAAAAACTCACCTGGGCTGGGAAATGAGCTAAGATATCAATGAAGATTCGAAAACTGGAATATTTTGCCCATGTGAAGTGAAACTTGATAGACATATGTAATACAACACTCTACACCTTATCATTATCTCAAGATTAAACCATGAAAAAGAGGTCACAGGTCTGGTCACAGGAGGACGTTGTAGCTGCGGAATCTGAGAGAATGGTTTAACAGATCTACTGTTTTTTTAAATCAGGGATGGCGACGCCCAGAAAAATTTGGCCCGAGGGTGTCACAGAGACTGCGTGTATTTGATACTTATTTACGGGGCAGATTTTAAACATAGATATATATATTGTATTCAATGATGTAGTACTAATAAACATACTTTAAATATGAATTAAATATATTAATTAGAAAGATATACATATAAAATCAATTTAATCGAAAAATATTGTTGTTGCGCCACCGGGATTCGAACCTGGATCTCTTTCCTAACCGGGGAAGGTGCATTATCCAACTATGCTACAGCGACAATATTTTTAGTGACAATTTTCGAACCTATATGTTATTTATTTTGATATTAATACATTTAATCGTTCCATTATTTTAAAGAGCCATCTACCTTATTTTTACAGAATCTCAAATACCTTTGAGTAATCTGATAGCAGACGCCAGAATTATCAATTTATTTTTATTAAATTTTGGACACATTGATACAACTTTATTATTAAGAGAACACATTCTTATTGTAAAGTTTATTTATAATTATTTAATTAGCATTTAAAATATCACAGACCTATGTTCTGAATAATTACAACTTAACAATAAGAGTGTGTTCTCCTAATAATTAATAAATGTTTATATAATCTTTCTGTGTAATCACATAATAAATGTCCAAATACCATGATGGATTGTCTCGAATAATCTAAACAAAAATTTTCGTAATTACTCTTATTCTACTCTACATGGTGACCTTTTAGGACCTTGAGGAAAATAGATAGTCATACCCTTCGTCACTCCTCTTCCTGGACCATATATATACAACCTTATTATTTAGGAAATGCGTAACTAAACACCTCCTCCCACCTCCCATCAATTTATTTTAAATAATAAATCAATTTAAAACCCGGACAACGCCGGGCACGAACTGCTGGTAAATAAAAAATACAAATATTTATTCTTACTCTGTTGACATAATAAATACAAAAGAATTAATTACTGTGTTTAATAAATTTTATTTATGAAAATACAGTACATATTAATCTACGAGTTTTTTCTTTACAAATTAACGTCTACAGTAAACGTATGGCAGTGGTTCTTTAAAAGAACTAAAACATTTTAAAATAGCTGTAAAAAATTATATGCAGGACATTACGAAATACAACGTAAAAGAGTATGACATGATTTTTACAGCGCCCATGTAGTTTTACAGCGCAACATGTAGTTTTACAGCGCAACATGTAGTTTTACAGCGCAACATGTAGTTTTACAGCGCAACATGTAGTTTTACAGCGCAGCATGTAATTAGCGATAATGATTTATTTTATAATATTATTTAAGTATATTAGCCATCTAGGCATTGGCTTCATTGATGTCGTCACATTTCTGATCCAGATCATCCTGGAAAAATTTAAAAAAAACATAAATCAATTTTTCAGGAAATCAACGAGAAAATACAAAGTGAATATTATGTTCCAGGTCGATTTTATTTGACCGCCATTTTGGTTTAGCAGACATTTGTCGATTTGCATTTAATAATCGTAAAGATTGGTTGGATTACAATTTATTATAGAACATTTTATCTAAATAATAATGGCAATGCTATAACCATTAATGGTGATCGCTATCGTCACATGTTGGAAAACTTCTTGGTGACCGAATTAAGTCGATGGATCTGCAACACATGTGGTTTCAACAGGATGGTAGTACCTCAGATACAGCCCAAACAACGCTTGACCGCGTAATGTCAAAAAGTGGTGATATCGACTAGCCTCCTCGGTCACTAGATTTGACGGCTCCCGACTATTTTCTGTATACTTGAAAGGAAAGGTTTACGCCAATAAGCCAACAACAATTCCGATGCTACATGTTAGAACTGTCACTTTATAAATACATGTGTGTGTGTGTGTGTCATGAAAGTGAGTAGATGAGTGGTGGGGGACGGACCTTATAAGAGGCCGTCTCTGGGGGAACAGCTCTCTTCCATCACAGCTTCTTCTGAATAATAATTCATAATTTACATTACTGTATAACGTGTTGAAATAAACGTATAATAGTGTTACCTGGAAAGACTGAGTTTCACTTTCAAGGAATTGAAACCCAAGTTATCAGAGGATAGAACCTTAAGGGAATCTGGTGGTAATCGAAGTTTTATCACAGTGGACAATATACGAAATGAAATTGATGAAATAACACGCAAAGTGTGCGAGAATGTTCTGAAAAATGTGGTTAAAATAACACGCAATTATACCGCTGCGAGAGGCAGCTACTTGACCAATGTCATACTTCATACACAATTGTAATAAACCAAGTAATTGATAAATATAAAACAATTTTTTAAATTTTGTTTTATTTCTGAGTTATTTAAAAACAACATCGGCCTGGAACATAATATTCACCCTGTAGCTGTGAAGAGTCTGCCATTTTTAACCAACGATTTACGGTTTTTACCGGAGAAAAATATAGTTTACTATCGAATGTACTTTCGGTGAGTAACTAGCTTTTACCACTTTTTTTTTTCACACCAACAACCGGCCTTTATCCTTCTCGAGTTCAACATTGCTGAGATATTTGGTTGTTCAGCACCCATAAGCACATTGTTCATAGAGATGTGTCATCGGCGATTATCCTTAACTAATCAAAACAATATTTGAACAAGTCCAAGAACACGCAATTACTGGATTTTCACCTACAAAGGCACTGTTATTAAACAAATAATAGATATCTCATAGAGGCAAAGCTGTTTTTTATTATATTTAATGGAAAGGTATGTAAGTATGGGTTTCCACATAGTAACATATATTTAACTTTCAAAAATTTAATGACTATATAGGGGTGGGTGAGAATGGTGAACGTTATTGCTCCTTTTGGCGCGTTTTTTCGAATCAACCGCCACCGTTTTTATTGTCACATCTTCGCGTCCAAATTCCCATCCAATATTTGTTCGATCTCGACATCGTCGTACTCAATTGGGATCGGAGATCGGCTCATCCGCGTGTCATTTGTGTGATCTCGGCGGCGACTGCAGCGATTACAGAGGCGTCATATACAAAGTAAATCGAACAGTCTTTTTGAATCCAGGTTCCCCGAAATTCACTGGTCCTTCGACTATCCCCTCACCGACCACACCCAGTACCACGTTTCCCTACTTCCTCCCCTACCCTGCGGTGATTCCAATTTATGACCAAATTATCGCATTCCACTCCGCGAGACGTGCGACCCAGAGAGTAAACAATTCAGTTATATTTGCACAAAGTGATCACTTAAGCCAGCCGAAGACAGGTCGTAAGCCCTGTAATTACCCATACTTTCATATCTTTCCGTTAAATATAATAAAAAATAGTTTCGTGTCTATGAGATATCTACTATTTGTCTGAGAATTTTATGTTCCAATTCTTGAACAGCCTTTAAGATTATAAATAAATTCTGATTATTTTAAGTAGATATATAATATATTTAGCTACCTCATCGAGTTGAAGGCACTTCCCCCACTCGGCGAGGGTGATGCGGTGATCACCGTCCGTGTCACAGCTGTTGAGGAATGGTCCAATACAGTGCTCCAGGGACATCAGCGGAGCCCTGATCGGGAACAGCTCGTGACGGGAAACGAACCTAAAACGAATACATATTTTAATTTTTTTAATAATTGCGGTTGTGACTTTATTGTGTTCGATATTTCTAACAATATAATGAAAAATATTTTAAATGCTAATAAATTGTATTAATTAGAAAGATATACATATATAATCGAAAACTATTGTTGTTGAACTACCGGGATTGATTCAAACGTGGATCTCTTTCCAAACCATGGACAGTACTTTTGATGACAAATTTTCGATTCTATTAAACTTTTCAAATTAATACATCTATCGTTCCATTATTTGAATACCGAATAATTGCCGAATATTCGTTACAAGCCTAGTCTACACCTATCGCTCGATTTACGCAACTTTTTATAAGGTTTAACCTTAACTTATGCTTAAGATAAATGTTTTATGTAAGATTGATTTCCGAAGTACGTGAAAATTAGTCCTCCGAACTACTGTGTACCCGCCTTAATACTACGTTACTTCTCAGCCAAGCCTGTACCTATTAACAATGTTTCACTTCAATCTCCGTACTTGCATTCCTGTGATTAATACCATCTGGGTAATTATTATGTAGCGATCGGAATTCAAATCTACCGCCATCTCAGTCGGCATCGACGCTAGCGACAGCGCTGCCGGCTGCTGCTATAAGTCGGGCTCAAGCATTCACCGCTAGGCAGTCTCTCCAGTTTCATCGTTTCACAACGGCGGTCTTGCCGGCTCGCGCTCTCCGAGCAAGACCGCCAACTCGCTTCATTTCATTTCATAAGACACGTGCACCTTCTACATCTTCATTCATTCACTGTATTCATTCTATGTCTTCCTTGCTTTTATCATACAGACAATAAGCCTTCAACACGCCAATAACATTAATTTCATTTAACCACCGTCCTAACCCCCAAAATTATATAATAATGTTAATGCATCTCATGTAAGTACCGTATTTTCCAATGCTCAAACCACTGTTCGAATACATTAATCTATTTACCAAGTAAACCAAGACGAATACAGATATATACCGACACGACTGATGAACCGAGTTGAGGGTATCATCATCAATACCTCTAAATTGAGGCTGTCGTTCATTTTATGCATTTTTTTTACATTTTTATTCGATTTTTATTTTAATACACCTCAATTTTCGGGGATTTTGACATTTTAGAACGTATCTTTCAATTTTGTATTAGTTTCTTACCTCAATTACGCGATTTCGATTTACGTTCATTTTCTCAGAGCTTATCTGCCGCGTAAATCGAAAACTGTGACAAAATGAAAGAAAATTATTATTTGCTTTACTTTAGTTGTGATTATTATATTTGAGACCCGCACCTGTCGTTATCGTTGGCATCCAGGTCGCACCACTTCCAGATGGCGGCGTTGGTCCAGCGGCGGTTCAGGTTGCTCTCGGCGTCCCTCTCCATCTTCAGGTAGTGCTCGGACAGCTCCTTCCTGTCGGCCAGGTCGCGCATGATGTTGAACAGCCAATCGCGCATGCGGCGGGGGAAGTCGGCCATCTCGTCGGCTGAGCATTCCTTGAACAAAAAATAAAGTTATTCATAAAGAAACTAAAGCTATCGACCACCACTTGAATATTCTGTATCCCGTCCACAGTCCTTCATGGCCTACTTTTAAATAATGCAAAACAAAACTGTTTCTATAAATATAAACGTTCAAAAAACAAATTATTAGAACACATTCAGAACATAGCTCTGTGATATTTTAAATATGCTAATTAGAAAGATATACATATGAAATCAATTTATCGAAAAATATTCGAACCTGGATCTCTTTCCAAACCGGGGAAGGTGCATTATTCAACTAAGCTACAGCAACGATATTTTTAGCGACAAATTTTCGAACCTATATGGTACCTTTTTGATATTAATACATTTTATCGTTCCATTATTTGAAAGAGCTATCTATCTTATTTTTACGGAATCTCAAATACCTTTAAGTAATCTGATAGCAGACACCAGGAATATCAATTCATTTTTATTAAATTTTGGATACATTGATACAAAATAAGGTAGATGGCTCTTTCAAATAATGGAACGATTAAATGCATTTATATCGAAAAGGTAACATATAGGTTCGAAAATTTGTCGTTAAAAATATCGTCGCTGTAGCATAGTTGAATAATGCACCTTCCCCGGTTTGGAAAGAGATCCGCGTTCCAATCCCGATGGCGCAACAACAATATTTTTCGATAAAATTGATTTTATATGTATATCTTTCTAATTAACATTTCTTTCGTTTTCTATATTATTTTGAAAAACGCATAACTTTTTAATGTCAAATAGCCGAACTTTTCTTGTCATGTTTGCATTCAAAAAATGTATATATAACTAGTACATTCACTCACCATTGCCTATGCTACATAGATTTGCTAATGAGTATAGACATCTTTCATGAAAGCTTGATAACTATTACTAGAAACCATTTTGAGATGTTGATATTTTTATGGTAACAATTGTTTATATTATGATATACCTGAAACAGAATTCTTATTTCGATTTAATCGCATATTTTTTATTTTAAATATGTTTTTGAGTATCTGCCTTGAAACTACTTTACTTTCAATTACCATATATTTTCCATCTGCGTGTTTGTTTGACTCATATATTGTCTTATACTGGATCTTATGTAATTATATATATAATATATTACTATGAATGTTTTATTTTGTCATTTGGACCCCTTACTATTCCATCATGATGTATGCCCTATGAGTGCATTAGCGAAAATGGTATATATTTGTTATTATTGTAGATTATTATTACTCCACTGATGCAGGGGCTGCTAGCTGAGGCAGGAGCACGCGAGGGGGCCGTTATGTTATAGGTTGACATAACGTTTATCGTGGGGTTCCGGTGCTGTAGGAGTTCTGCATAAAAACGTATGGAAAGGTATTTTATGAATTCTTTACTGGGGGAATACCCGAGTCGTGATGGAGTAGCGTAATCCTGATCCATTTAGGTGCATGCAGCGCAGCTCTAGTCTGATGACCTTATTCTGGAAGGATTGTAATTTATTTATGTGTGTAGTGGCCGCGTATCTATGTAATCTAACTAGGTTTTTGTATAGATTTATGTTTATAAGCTTTATATGGATAAAGACAGCACTTGAAGAACGCTGGAAAGTCTAAATTTTTTAACTTTTGCGAAAGTGCTAATAATCCTATTAATTAATTTTGTTTTTTTCTATACTGAACAATGAATTCGAGCTGTCCTCTTATCAGCTCTACATATACAACCTTCTGATCGACACACATAACAGCATACCTCATCCCACGGTAAATTTCCTAAAGATGTGTTAAAAATCATCTCGATTAATATAACTAAAGATGAAAAATTCTAACTCACAGGCATCTCCCTGCATTGACCAAAGTAGTCCACTTGAACGTGGTTGTACTGTGGTCCTTTGCACCCTTCCTGGCCTGTCATGCACAAGCACCTGTGGCGATGGACCTCGCAATCGGAGCCCCAAGTTTCATTATGGTTGGTACACACCTGAAAACAAAGATACATTTCAATTAATACGTTTTTATGATATATAAAGTTATTTAAATTATCAATAATAATAATTATTAAAACAAATTAGTTAAAAGGTATCATAAAACCCCGGATAGGAAAAGGTCCAGGTTTGAATCCCTGTAGCAACTAAAATATTTTTTTTTGTATATCTTTGTGTATATATTTAATTTGTATTAAATACCACAGAACTAAACGCCCGTGAGGTGAAAGTTTTTACGAAAATGGTGCTATACAAATTATCTATTATTATTAACCATGTTCTGAAAAAACTGCAACTTTACAAAAGTAATGTGTTTTCCCTAATCGTTTATACGATTTTAAGTCGGATAAATATGAATATTTTTCATTTATTACTTGTATTAATCATTCAAATAATAGTTGATATATATATATTGGTCATCACGAACGACAGCATTAATACAAGTCTGACTCGGCCGGCGCACGCTCCGCAACTAAAGTGACGATCAGTATCCGGCTCCTCGTGCCTCACCACACGTACAAATTCACATTAGATTCTACGAGAAAACATTCTTTATTGTTGCGTATTGTAAATACTTATATATTGTAATTATATTATCCAATACATAAATATGTTACAGAGGAATACCTAAAATATTAACTTTATATTTAGTATATTTACAGAGATATTCATATAATTAGCGGCAATGTTAACTCAGTTTACATCATCGGTGAGGAAAGGTTAAAAATATTTACACGATGCGCCGTTAGAATTCAGACAAAAAAACGTTACTGCAAAAAGTTGTTTATTTAAGCCAATATACAATGATAACAAAAAATGCTGTTATATCTCATTTAAAGGATTCTTGCTGTGAACTTTCATTCTATATAGCCAACCTGCATCTCTCCTCTATCCTCGCCCTAAAGCGCGAGCACACTATTTTCAACTGATCGCGGTTCATGGCCGTAAACTATGCCTCGATAATAACGCGGAGGGAGTTGACGTTAGGGTGCCTAGACTTGTTGGTCTGTCTCTCGACCACGCCCCACACTTAGTAGTCCAGAGGTTTAGGTCGGGACTGTTAGGAGGCCAAAATTCCTTCAACCAAAACATGTCAACGTTGTCGGAGAGCCGAATGAGGTGCTCCATCTTGTTGATAGATATACGATCTCCCAGAGGTCTCCATCCACGGCTTTACCACTGTCCTCAGGACCTCTAAATAAATCTCCTTCGTGACCGTTTTGCTCTTCTGAAAAGCGTCCGGCGGCATGACATCACCTTCACTTGAGACGACGGATATTGGCCGGTTACGAAAGTCTTACTTGTATATTTGGTTACTCTTATAAACATTGTTACATCCAAATTTAAGTAGTTCAACATGAACTATGACCTCAGAAATTAGATCGATAACTATTTCGATACCAGACCAGCCGATTTTTATAAAAAAGGCATCGACACATTGGTTGAAAGATGGGATAAAGTCCTGGACAATAATGGAGGATATTTGATATTATAATAAATAATTTAACAAAACCGCAAAGACTCATTCGAAATAACACATCACCGAGAATAAGCGATTTGTCCACATAATGTGATCGTAATAAGACAGTTATAAAAATGACCTCATCCATTGAAAATAGCATTCTATCTCGCGCCTCGCAAAGTATGATAATATAGGAAGTCAATGCTGATAGCATTTAAATGTGTCTTCCGTTATAAATAAAAAAAATTGTGATAAAATTTACCATATACGAAATGGGATCAAATTATAAACAGCTTCGTTATTATGTTATCGTTATTTGATACCAGATAAAACCCAGATGCATTCAAACAAAGAATAACTGTATTCTGAGAAATGTTAGGAAATAATCTTTTTACTACCAGTTATAACTGTTTTACATGAATACAATCAACAAGTGGTCTAACCACTGACTCGAATAAACCCTTAACGTAAGGACTCTCATGGGATACATTAATTTTAGTATTACTTATTTTAAATACTAATTAAATGTATTAATTAAAAAAACATACATATAAAATTAATTTTATCAAAAAATATTGTTATTGCGCTACCGGCATTCGAACCTGGATCTCTTTCCAAACCGGGAAAGATGCATTATCCAACTATGTTACAGCGACTGTACTTTCGACGAGAAATTCTTCAACCCATATGTTACACTTTTTCAAATTAATACATCTATCGTTCTATCTCAAATACCTTTGTGTAAACCGATAGCAGTCGCCAGAATTAACAATTAATTTTTGGACACATTGTTACAACTTGTATATTATTAATGAGAACACATTCTTATTGTGAAGTTGTAATTATTCAGAACATAAGTATGTGATATTTTAAATACTAATTAACATTTAATTAATAACAACTTCTCGATAAGAATTTGTTCTCCTTAATAATAAATATAAACTTGCTAACCTACAAAATTCAAACATTCATTTTTGTGGTCATCGTATTTTTATGTTATTTGAAATGACAACTACTCCGCCCGCTGACCATTTAAAACGCTGAGCGGCATCAATACACTGTTACAATGTGCATATTGTGTATGATATTCCTCACACTAATACAATTGTTCTTTCTAAATGAAAAGTAGTACAACATTGGGCGATTCTTTGGCAACAGACCTGACCATAACTGGCAACGTTAACCCTTCCCAAACCATGCTGTAACACAGGTCTACCATCATAATTAAACCTGTAATATTTCGGTAAATACATGCAATATAAAATTCATATTTTAGATAATCCTAAAGAAAATATTAGCGCTTAGGAATGACTAGTGAAAAACCAATTATGAAAAGGGAATCGTACAAAAACAATTATTTTTTCCATTCAATCCGTTGTAAAGTTAATACGTTGGTAAAAATACAATTTGTGTTATGAAAGACAGAGATCACACACTGTTTTCACAGGGAAAAGAACAACAAACATACAAATATAATTGTCTCTTTCTCACAAATTAAATGAAGAGAGATAAGAAGGAAGGACACATTGTATACGACTTAATGAATGCTCTAAATTATGTTATTAATCATTTTTTCAAAATTAAATGCTAAATATTTAGAGTAAATTCGTGCCATTAAAGCCATTTAAGCTAATAAAAACATTATTTCTAACTGTTATTTACGGTAACACGAGTTGACAGCGTGGCCGCATTCGGGTATTTTATGTCATGGTATGGCAAAGGTTAAGGTGCTAAGACGTACCGTTGTCAAAGGTGGTAAAGGTTTCAGAGCATTTTTCAACATTTTAGTTTATAAATTAGCATCATAATCATCTTCACCGTGGTCAACATTACAAATGGAACCAACCTTTCTTCTGTCGTCAATTTCATACGGACACTCCTTGATACAAATGCATTCCGCTTCTCCAGCATCATTCAACTCACAAATTCGGCCAGCGCTGCAGTGGATCTTGGTGCACGCATCTGAAAATAATATGTGCCACCGTTAATACTGAGATAATCCTGGTAATAATAATTGCACTTCTTCAAAAATTAACCAAATGTGATAAAATTCTGTTAAAAATGTGACCCGTTTCATCAAAATTTATTAATTTTTGTTTTTCAAAGCCAAAAAATGATTTTATTAAATACGTCTTAATTTTTTTTATTTGCAGAATTTTTTTGTAAATTATTGGCTAAATGTTGTGCATCTGATGAGTTTTATATTAATTAGTTCCGAGATATGTGATCATCACTACTGAGGCTCATTTCCAATAACTCAGTTGCCACAATTCAAGAATATTCGGCATCAAATGATTCGTCAGCGTGACAATGCCAGTCCGCATACTGTCAACACTACAAAAACTTGTTGGCAGATTTTTCCACACCCGCCTGATTCTCCATCAGTTTTACTTATTTTCTACTTTAATTTTTAATCGCCGTTCTTCAAAATTGTCTTGACGACTGCTTCGTCTCCAAAACACCGGATTTCTTTAGACGTAGAATCTTTATACTGCCAAAACGTTGGAAGTCAATCGTAAATAATACAGGAAAATATATTATTATTGATTAGTTTTATTTTAAATAATAATAAGTAGAACGCTACGAATAACGTGCATCAATCGAATAATATAATGTTAATATTTACCTTCAAAGATTTCATTAGTTTCCGGTTTGTTAAACACCATACCTTCTTCAGCTTGCTTTTCCATTTCCTTCAAGCGAAGCTTTTCACCATCCTTAAATATCAAAATAAATTAATGTTTCTTCCATAACCAATATATGATTTTTACCAATATATATTTATTAGGCTACTGTTTGTACCGAAATCTGTCTAATTTTATTAGTTACATTTGTATGCGGAATTATCATGAATAATTAATAATAAATGGTAATTAAGAACCTTAAACATTCCCACTCTAAAAACCAAAAACCACTCTAAAAAAAACAGACGCGACAGCTCCTGATCTCCGTTGGGAATCAAGTAGACATGAAATTTAAACTGAGACTAAAACTCAAACAGCAACCGACAAATAGGTGGTTGAGAATTATTTTGTTTTCACAATTAAATCTAATTATTTTTCAATCCAAATTTTCTAATATACCTGATATTTATATTCCGATTGCCTTTCTTCATCTGCCAGTTGCTGCAGAATTTCAGAGTGTTCTTCTTCCTCGACTTCCGGTGCCTCCGTGGTCCTCATGTGGTGCTTCCTCATCTTCTTATGTTTCCTGACCTGTAATTGAAGGTAATATTTACAAGTACAAAGTACCTTATCTGTTATCGAAAATTATAATCTTTGTTTGGTTCTTCTTCGTCTATTAATTCTTGACTTATCATCCACGTCGGTCTTTCATGACATAAATTCCGCCCTCTTGACTATGCTCCTTCCTTTCTCTTCCTCTTAGTCCATCGACGTGGCCCACCACAACAAGCTTCTCCAAGCTATCTTCCTTTCCTAAAAATTTAAGGATTCATCTCAGACTGAGTTGAGAGTCTGTCCTTGATCTTCAGTTCCTGCAGAATTGAGACATTCTTGCGTCTTCACGGCTCATTGACCTTTATCTGTGTTAATTCATAATTATTTTACCAAACATGTAGACTTGAGTTAATTAAAACCTCTTACATCAAAAATTGTAACCATCCTTTATGTTAATTGACTGAATTTCTAAAAATTCTGACCTACATTTAAGTTAATTCTAATTAACACTATTATCCAAAAATGTGGCCTTTTTCTGTGTTGATTCACGATTATTTTACACAAAAAATTGTGACTAGGGTTAATTTAAACATCTTTCACTAAAAATAATAACCACCTCTGTGTTAGTTCTTGACCTTTACTAACAGCAAACGAAATAAAAAACTGATACTAAGTTTGGTTAGCCAAAACAGTCTATTCGACAGACGCACTTGTCGGCTCAAGATGTTCTTAATAAATAAATGGAATGTCACGCGTAGAAGGGAGGTGGTGGGAGAAAGGAACGACTATAAACATCTTGCAATTCATAAATCATCACAGATCTTGACATTTTCATCAACGGCAGCAATTAATGTTTTACACAGCGTATTTTTTTTCAGTCGAGGCAAATTTTTAATATTCGGTATTACGAAATTTGAAAAATAAATCAAACGTTTACCTTTTCAGCTGTTACATCCAAAACCAGTACAGCCAGCAGCATGGCCACCAGCGCCAGTTTTCCACGCATCCTGGTTTTGGTTGTCTGAAACAAAAATAATGTTCCTTTTAAATCACTTCTTCCGCAGTCTTCCAATCCAATACGAAAATATTCATTTTCATATCACTCTACTTCTGCCAATAAGAATTGTCTTCACTTTAAACCACGTGTCATCGCCATGAAGAATAAATATAATTAAATACGTCACTTAAACAAATATAAAATTAAATATATTAATTAGAAAGATATACATATAAAATCAATTTTATCGAATAATATTGTTTTTGCGCCACCGGAATTCAAACCTGGATCTCTTTCCTAACCGGGCAAGGTGCATTATCCAACTACGCTACAGCGACAATATTTTTAGCGACAAATTTTCGAACCTATATGTTGCCTTTTTGATATTAATATATTTAATCGTTCCAATATTTGAAAGAGCCATCTACCTTATTTTTACAGAATCATGTCACAAATCATGTAACAAAAAATAGTCTGGCCGCTCTAAATTCGATTATCTTTAATTGTATGTATTAAGTATATAATTTGGAAATATCTAAATATTTAAATTTATCGAAATAATCGCATAATTACATTTTTTTTAAATGCTTATATCTCTGATATGATTGAGATTAGACACATTTTCGTCTTGTAATTTAATCAGGTATATGTCCATGAAATATTGTGGAATAAATCTGTTACACCCTATATATGAAACAGGTGTCTCTTTTAGATTAAATCGCATTTTTGTAAATAATTTATTTGAGGATATTTATGCCGTCGTTTCGGCATGGTAACACGTTCCATTGTCAATTATGGGAGATTATTATCCTCCGACCCGTACTCAACTGTTGGAGATGCCACGCGCTCAAGTATGGTTATACCATAACTTTTGAGTCAAAGCCTTGACAGTGGCACGTGTTGCCGTTTCGAAACGTCAGTCTAAGTTTCCTCAAGAAAACCATCTCCAAAAAAATCGCAACTTAACCTATAAGAGACACCAGTTCTATACACTAGTGCTCGCGGAAACCTTAGATTAAACATATATACCTATTTATATAACTTGAAAATTCCTAACTCTGTTTATAATGACACACTACACATAGACGAAGTCTACTTAATTCTTGCGTTCCATGATGGAAAGGGTTTTTTTTACTTGTAGACACACTATTTTCTCATACAAGGTGAATATTTTATTTGGCCACCATTTTTTGGTAGTCATAGAGAGTAGTTGATTACAATTTATTATGAAGCATCTAACGCCTCAACAACGTGTTGAAGTCATTAAAACATTAGAACAAACACAAACCTGACTTTTGGAAAAAGACGAAGTTTGTTTAGACTTGGCGGGTTTTGTTAATAAACAAAGCAGCCGTTATTGGGACACTGAAAATCGACCTTTACACCCATGCAGAGTTTCTGTATGGTGCGCCATGTGGGCCAGCGGAATCATTGGACCTTATTTCTTTCAGGATGCAAGTGGCAATGCTGTAAAAAATATTGGTGGCTAAATTTAAACGATTGGCTCTGCAACACATGTCATTTCAACAGGACACACACAACTCTAATGACACAACATCTGCCTGAAACATAATATACACCCTGTACATATATTTTAAATGTAAATTCAGGAGTTACATTATTTTCTAAATGAACATATATTCTGCCCCGGTCCGATTGTAAAAATAATTTATTTTGATAAACAGCGGCGTACAGTTTCAAGTAAATATAAAAAATGTCCTTACGATTTAAGCGATAGTAAAAATTCATTTAACTATCGCGTTCTAGCCGGCCAGAATGCTAACCAAATTATTAATTCAATGGTGAATATGTCTTTAAGGACGGTAAATTATGGGCAGCTATATTTAGGTGTAGATCATAGCTGAAGATTAGTTAACTCGGTATACGAAAGTGGGTCAAAATTTAAAACGACATTAACCAGTTTTATTACGATACAATACTCGACGATTTTGATTCTAATATCCAATGATAAAGATCTACATAAATTAATTAATGCTTATAACATCTCGACTTATTAGCTAAATAATCGTAAATAATAACAAATATGTCATTTTAATAGTTGTTCATTTTATTTATTATTTTAGCAATTTTTGAATATGTCTAAGAACTGGATTTTTACCTACAAAAGCACTGTTATTAAACAAATATCAGATATCTCATAGAGACAAAGCTATTTTTTATTATATTTAATGGAAAATATATAGAAGTATGGGGTAAAAAAAGGAAAAATTTATATTACATATTAACATATATACAATTTTCAAAAAATTTGATAAATCTGGAGATTGAGGGGTGAGAATTGGTGAACGTTAAGCCAGCCGAAGACAGGTTATAAGCCCTGTAATTATCCCATACTTCCATATATTTTCCATAATAAAAAAAAAAATCGTCTCTAGATGTCTGTTATTTATTTATTTACTATTTATTTATTTGACATTTGACATAAATTTTTTGTATATCAGAAGTGAACATACAATAATATAATACACTTATTAGTTTACTATGCGGGATGCAGTAGGACCTCTGATATAAAGTATTGTTCTGACTACTTTGCAAGACTGAACCCAACAAAATACTAGTAATCCGTCACACAGAACGCTGTAAATATAATACTTAATTTGCTCGAGCTAAACCATTGCCTTAATTATTTTTTTCCTCGCTGTAAGTCAAGTAGAATACTACAATTTTTATAACACGAATGATGGTCCAAATTTTGTTTCCTTCTGATACATTCACTCAAATCATAACACGCAGGGTGAATATTATGTTCCAGGCCGATTTTGTTTGGCCACTATTTTGAGTTCGCAGATATTTATCAATTCATATTTAGTAGTCGTAAAAAATAGTTGATTACAATTTATTATGGAGCATATAACGCTTCAATAACGTGTTAAAGTTATTAATTTTTTTTATCTAAATAATAATGGCAATGCTGTCACCATTAATGGTGATCGCTATCGTCACATGTTGTAGCCAAAATGAGTCGATTGAGCCTGCAACACATGTGTTTGAACAGGACGGTGCCACCTTATACACAGCCCGAGATTTATTTCCAAAAGTGGTGACATCGACCGGCTTCTTCAATCACCTGATTTGACGGCTCCCGACTATTTTCTGTGAGGATACTTGAAAGGAAAGGTCTACGCCAATAAGCCAACAACAATTCCGATGCTACAGGACAATATTCCAAATGAAATTGCTGAAATAACACGCCAAGTGTGCGAGAATGTTATGAAAAATATGGTTAAAAGAGCACGCATTAGTTCCGATGCCAGAGAAGACCACTTGGCCGAAATCATATTTTATATACAATTTAATAATTTTAATAATTTATAAATAAAAACCAAATTAAAAAATTGTGTTTCATTTCTTAGTTATTTAAAAACAACATCGGCCTGGAACATAATATTCACCCTGTACCTCTGTGAGACTATTAGAATGATTGAAGAGACAGGGAGAATTTTTTTCAGTCGGCCATGGGGCTAGACGTCCCGAAGCAAATACGATGATGATAAATAATATTTTATAAAACAAACATTGCGCCCTTATTTGAATAGTCATAGATCAACGATACCATCGATATGATATGCAAAACGTGATAAAAAATATAAATAATATTCCCCTTAGTTTAAATTCAAATCCCACATTAATTAATTGATTCGAATCACAGATGTTTTGAAATGTATCTTCGCGTTAGTGTACGCAGCGCGTAATAGTATGCGTGGAGTATTATTATTTGAAATCTCACATCCGCTATAGATAAAACGTTCCGACAAAGTCGAGAGTCTGTGAAATCGCTTAGTACTGTCATCAATTCTGTACCGTGTTTAGAAACATTCTCAAAATGTCAACAAAAGTTTTTAAATATGAATTAAATATATTAATTATAAAGATACACATATAAAATCAATTTTATCGAAAAATATTGTTGTTGCGCTACCGGGATACGAACCTGGACCTCTTCCCTAACCGGGGGAGGTGCTTTATCCAATTAAGCTACAGCGGCATTATTTTTAGCGACAATTTTTCGACCTTATATGTTACCTTTTTTTGAAATCAATACATTTAATCGTTCCATCATTTGATAGAGCCATCTACCTTAGTTTTTAATTCAACTTACAAACCGCCCCAGAGTGCGTGCAGTAAGTGGGGGTGACAAATTTTATTTGAAAATTAACCAAATATTTTAGTTCACCTTTTCATAACGACTATTGCCAGTTTAAAAAAAAAAAAATGAAAAATGTATTAAGAACTAGTGATAGTAAACCGTTACGTGACTGATTGTGACGATGATTGGTAACTAAGATTAAACTGTTTCTCAAGATAATCCTCTCATCCGAGCTCTCGGCTCGTACGAGCACAACATCAGTCTCATGCCTTTCAGATACAAACACAGATTGCCCAGGCACTATTTCCTGAAGCGAAGTAACGCGCTCGATCCTCCGGACTGAGATGCACACAGAAGCGGACAGCGTCGACTGAACTAATAAATGACTTTGTAAAAATAAAAACAATATTCTTAAGTTTAGTAGTAATTTACTTTAGTTTACCTATAAGTATTATGTTAGAATAAGGCGGCACTGTACATAAAGTGTCGCGCCTAATTAATTTGAAATACTTAACTTCCAGTAAATTGTTTAGAAGATTTTTATGTATTATGTATTAATTTAAAACACTTATGATGTTTATTACAATAAGTTAGTTAGTAAAAGTGTCAAAGCGATTAGCGCTGATGCACTTGTAGTAGTAGATTTGGCGGTCTAGCCGCATGTAGAGTACTCAGAGTATCGTAGACTCTAAGGAATTGGAAAAAAAAAAGATTTAACTGTTGGAAATTTACTATTTATCAATTTCCTATTTTCATATTTTTTTCATTTGTTGTAAACAATTTCTTACATCTAGGTTATATTGATCTTGTATTATATAAATGCTGTAAGCCACCCCCATAATTTAAGATCTTTCTTATTTGGGGGTGAATAACTCTACTATTATTTTTTTATTGTCGAATATATTAATAACATAAATAAACTTTCTACACGAATAATCAGTTACCAGTTATCGTTACTATCGAACACGATCACAGTCACAATAATGATTAAAATAACTGTATAAATAACTGTATAAATAACTGTATAAATAACTGTATAAATAACTATATAAATTACTATATAAATAACTGTATAAATAACGGTATAAATAACTGTATAAATAACTTCTGTGTATAGTTTTCTGGGCTGACGACGGACTGTGCAATAGGAACCGAAACGTCGGCCAGAAAGAACAGATATACACGGCAGATTAGCTCAGAAAACTATAACTGTTTTAATTAACGATTTAATCATTACTATTAGGAACATTTATTCTAGGAAACTATCCAAAACATATTATATTTTGGCACTTGCAAAATGGGTTTTTGGTCAAGTTTCGTAGGATGATGTAAGATGAACTTCAATATTTCATCTCGACTTCATTATTCTAATATAGTAATAAATATACTTGTTTAATGTTTAATTATTTTATGGACAGGAAATTAAATAATAATAATAATGACTTCACAACACATTCTCCATGACCAAAAAATCGACCTATAGGAATATTTTAAGTGAAATTAATATATTACATTGTAGTGAAGTGGTAACTTCATTTAAAATACTAATTAGATTAATGTGACATCTTTTTCTGGGGATGTGGTGTACATTTTTCAGTTAAAAAAAACAAACAAATTATTTCTACTGATAGAAATTGCAAAATTAGAGCTGTTCGTACTTTAAATACTAACTTAATATATTAATTATAAACATATACATATAAAATCAATTTTGAAGAAAAATATTGTTTTTGCGCTTGCGGGATTCGAACTTGGATCTCTAATTCCAATCCGGGAAGTACAAGTTTGTTATGTTTGATAATGCGTAATGCTGAAGGATCGCTAATAGTAATAAATAAATAAAGTGATAATAATTCGCAGGAACAAAAGGCGTCCACGAAAGACCTGACACGATCAGTCAGGTCAGATATCGGTGGATGGCACCGTTAAAAGTTTAAATAATCGACGAAGGTGCACGAATGTAAAAGAGAAGGGTGTGGAGTTCTATCCTCTCTGTCTAACAGGGGCAATGATAATAGCACAATACAACGTAAACTACGAACAGCGATACAGACAAGAGCTCTCAAACCGATCCGACAAAGACCGAGCCTATGTCCGATATGTCATTAATTTTGGAGCTAAAACAGTGTTTTGAGTTTATTTGTTGCTACTGGTTTTACTTATTTTTTCTTAGTGATCGGGAGCCCTCGTAATTATGACTAATTCCGGCACTGCTGTCTACTCTGGTGATGATGGTATGCTGGTTAGGCGGTCGGTCCTACAGGCTACGTGCTGAACGTACTTCGACCGAGCTGATTCCTATAAATAATCGATGATTCACTATTCAATACCTTACTCTACATAACAGCCAGTACGCGTTAATATATGAAAATGACCCCAATAACAAATTGGGGTTACGGGTTCACGATTTCGATGATTCCAGTCAAGGATTTGGAGCACAGCTTCACGACGTTATCGGAGGAAGTCGCTCTGCACGAATGGCCTTTTTGATTTGACCAGCAACGGACACATCGTCGTCGCATCCAACTAATTAATTCAACTGAATATACTCGTCAGTAAACAGACCGCTTATGTCGGTTATGATTGTAGATAACGACTGATATGAAATATGGTGATGGGTTAGTTATTTAATTGAAGTACTGCGTACGCGGATAGTAAATTATAACTTGAAGAATCTTCTAAAATAATGTTCCAGAGACATCTTCTAAAACCACCATTGCCTGTCTTAACACGGATTAATCCAGTGAGACTAGCCTAGATAGATAAATAAATAAAATCGATTTTCAATAACCCTCCCTTGCCTCTGCACCAAACCTCCGTCTTGCGCCACAGGACACGATAACTTTCCTTTTACAAAAATACAGCAATACGAGCTTTCAATCAATTTTATTATGAAAGATCCATTCAATCTTAAAACGTTTCTTTAAAAATGAATGTCTAAATATATTTTAATTATCACTAAAAGAATATAATCGTGGAACCCTATTTAATCTTTTTCGCAATAGAATCATCTTTGGTACACCGAATCTCAAAATATGTATATACAAAGACCATACATTTTGTATATAAATTGTTTGTAAAAGGTTCAAATAGAAATTTTGACTTTACATAAATGAATATTTTTGTATTTGCTTTTAAATATATCGTTTTCAAAAAAGTCACAATTCATATTCCGTCTCTTATATTGCAATATCCAAAAAAAGTATGAAAACATTCAAACGTCAAAAAGATACCTAGAAAATTTTATAGCATTTAAAATAAATTATAGCTTATGCGCATATGTTTCAAATAATTACTAGAAAGGAGCCTGTAAAAGTTGACCGAATGCAAACATATTCATTTTTAAAAAGCAATAATTTCCGTTTGAAACTTTTACAATCAATTTATAAACAAAATGTATATAAATATGTTGATATTAAGAGTACCAATAATAATAATAGGGTTTTAGGGGTAATTTTGCAAATTGAGTCAAAACCCTGTTTTATTCCACTACACACTGTGTACAACATTGTGTTAAATGATATATAACATTTTCGGGAACATCTTCCCATTATCAATATTATAGTTCAACTAAAATTAAAATCACTTTTAGACAGTAATATATGGTGTGTTTGGAGTTAACGGAGGTGGGTGTGGGAGTGGAGTTAAAATGGATAAGAGAGGTGATGTAATGGATGGTATTTGAATATTTATTATGTTTTTATTAATAAATATTTCTAAATTTTCTAGATTGTGTAACTTTCGTACTTTGGCGCAACTATATATAAGTTGTAAATTATTATTATCAAATGAATTGCCCTCCATTCCTGCATCCCTTACAATATATTTAGATATTCTTTTTTAAAGATTGAATGGATCTATCGTAATAAAGTTGATTGAAAGCACGTGACACTGCAGTTTTGTTATTTAAATTTAAGTAGGTTATTATCATTTCTTCATTCTCTCCTCTCTTTCTCTCTCTCGTTCTCTGAGTCTATATTTCAGCACTACAGAGAAAGATTGATAAGAGGATTGATCATTATTTTCCCGGTTGTACTTTGGTATTACCAGATCTTATTACTCTATTACCAGACGGGGTTTCTCAGCATCATTTCTGCCTCACAGGCTCCGCTATTTATTTATCAAAAGATTCACCATCATGTATAGGTTAAAAAAAATCTCTGAGTATCATGTAAAAGAAAAATATGAAAAATAGCGGCGTTCCATCGCAACATCTATCACTTGACAGCTGCACGCCCGCGGGCGCGCACTTTGTCAACGCCCAAGTCAGTCCTACGTTTGCTCCAAATAGCGTATACGACACCAGATGGAACGCGTTGACAAGGAAGTTATTTCGGCCTGCATTCCCACCATTCACCGAGCTGCATTTGTTGGGGGCAATAAAATTATTTATGCTCTTAGCGGGGTTAATCGTGTCAACTCGCTCGGCGGAAAGGAAGTGCAGTGATCTCATTTCAAAACGTGGCGATAACCCTTTTTTAAAAGAACTCTTGATGGTATATTAGGTTAAAATTGTACAAAAGATATTTTATGCGCTCAGTGTTAGATTTCCACAGTTTTTTTATGTTAAATATTGACATTTAAGATCCACTCGTCTTCGATAACAACATGTCCCATAAATTTTCAGATTTCTTCCGAATCAGCAATACTTGTCATATTGAGACAAGTCTTGTAATAGTTATCTTAAACAATGAGGGCGGGCCCAGCAGCTGGGCAGCTGTTCGATAGAACCCCGCATATTGACAGTGCGATACCGCACAGCTGCCAAAACAAGTTTTACCCTCATTGCCCCCAGTTGACTCACTTTATTAGTAAATAAATAAATAAATAATATTTACAATACATTACATAAAGATAATATAAAATAATACAATTAATAAGGCCAAGGAGCAGAGAGAAAGTTAAAATATATAAGAGACTCACCCTCCACACACCACTGCCGGCAGATTTAATCAACAAGAACAGTACATCGTAGATCATATTTGGGCAGAAGGTAGAAAAAAGAACTAAATAATAATGATGAAGCTTCTCATCAGTTCTCCGGAGGATCTTCCATCTGGAGACCCACACTCGAACAAAGGCCCTAAACAACTTCAGATTCCTGCCACGCTTGAACAGATCGGAGTAATCTTAGTCAATTATTTGTCCAATTGTTGCTCCAATACGCCACGCTTAACTTATTAAACGCCTTGCCAAACTTGGTATGTCACGCTAAGCTATAAGCGTGTTAACGCGTATGTTTAAAGTCATATTTTTGAATAATTTTGCCATCTGTGGACAGCAGGTCCCAGCTTTTGATAAATAAGTCAAGACCTTTATAGCCCAGTCTTACCCTATGTGGTGTCTTCCATTTCAAATATAGTTGACAGTTAAAAGATTAAACACACTAGTCAGTAAAATTAAGAAAGGATCACTTATGTGGTTTGGTCATCTTCTTTTTCTTCGTCGGTCCCTCATTACGAGTGTTGCGTACAAGCATAGATGTCGAAAGAATCTCAAAACACTCACCACAATCCGGATTCTGCTGGCAACGAGACCTGGACTCTGAATACTAAGCTGACTCAGAAGCTCCTGACGACAGTGTATTACAGTTTGTAAAGAAGTGTGCTGAGAATCTCCAAAAGAGGCACAGAAAGAAACATATGGATTAGGGCGTAGATTTATGTCCATGTTCAGGACGAAGTTATCGAAGCTGTAGGAGTGAAATGGTAAAGATTGTCGAAAAAATCATGATGTGGCCTTTTTCCAGCAGTGTATCGATAACACCTGATAATGATGTATATAAAAATAAACAAACTATTCATAATATGGTGGCGGAGGCGGTATGAGGGCGGGGATGGAGAGAGAGGGGTTTCGATGAAAAGTGAAAGTGGTTGTGAGCGAGACTAACATGGACACGAAGGGAGATTTAATAGGGGGTGTTTGTATGTTTAACTACATTATTATTGTTAATATTAAATTCTATATTTTCTAGAATGTCTAATTTTCTCCCCTTTTTACACGTACGTGGTACTTCTATGTTGTCATGGGCGAAACCGTGACCCTCTGATCTGGTTTTAAGTGTTAGTTTATTACTGAAGATGACGCAGTAAGCGTCGAAAACGTTTTAATTTTAATAAAAGTGCAATGTGAAGTAAACAACATTTGCAATATCTTAAAAAGTCAATTACAATCGACTTCCGCAAAGTTTATTTGATATAGTGAATATAGTCAACGTAAAATATATATGTAATATTATTATTTGCACAATAGCATTCCGGTTTGTGTAGGCGCAGGATGTTTGGTGTGCAGGAAATGAGATCTTCAAATAGTTTCATGAATCTAAAAACGCACTGCATCGAATATACAAACAAAGTTCAGCTATATGGCTAACACTTTTTTTGTAGGCAAATTTAATTTAATTTATATGTAACCATGTGGTTCTATACTAAATATAACTCAATTTTGACACTTAAAATATGTTAGTTTATATAATATATAGTATTGTCAATTCTTTAATCCAGAAATTTGCTATTTGTGAAATAAATATATTTATAACTTAACATTATTACAGTACCCATACCACAGACCGCCAAATATAAAGACATGAACTAACGCAAATTTCTTGTCCCAATATTTTCATTTTGGTGTCGCCCACTTGATCACTTTGGTACCACTCACGCAATCAAATAACTAGCTACTAAACGCTGACAATATAATATATATATGTATCTTGTTTACACAAAGATTTCATTTTCGAACAGTAAATACTTTTACTGTTGCATAAATGTCGGATTTATGTTTTCACCAAGAATGTGAGTAGAATTGTCCCTCGTCCCGCAACTAATGTTCCAAACTTCTCTCCTGTATGTACACTTTATTTCATATCTATTCATTTACTGGTCTGTGATCCATACACATATATTAAAAGCTGTAATTTTTATAATTATTATTTTTCCAGAACTTTCTGACTATATGTACCTATAATATAATATATAGTATTGTTTATTCAATTGTGTTTTTTAAACTGTTTAATATTTCTGGTTTAGATTGAGAGTAATCGTTTCGTATTGTCAGATATAATGGACGAACCGGTCTCCACAGACATCGGTTTAGTTAAGTAGACAGTGAACGTCTCTTACGTTATGTATGTACATCTTAAATAAATCACTGAGGATCAATTCGATGATAATTGAATGGTATTTTGAAGTAGCGATCAAGAAATATCGATTAACAGGGATCCCACAAAAAATATAGCTTTTGGGGGACGTACGTCAGTTTACCCGGAGTGTGGTATTTATTTCGAAATGCAATTCTAAATCAGAGTAAGAAATTCTACTTTAAATTAAATAAATTCTATTAATTCAACATACTAAGGACATGCTAACCCCTATTAAATACACAGGGTGTAACTGACCTAGTCCACAATATACCTGACTATATTACGAATCCAAAATTTTCAAGGGACATGCGTGAAATCTGCACTGTTACGGAAAATATTATTGTATGATATTTTTACAAAATCGTGTTAAACTTGAAGTCTACGTACTTCGAAATAAATATTTGCGAAATTTTTCAATTATTCAGGCACGCACAAAACACATTTTTGTTGAGAAGTTGAAATTTCAGAATATAGTTCTGTGGTATTTTTAATACAAATTAAATAAATCAATTAGAAAGATGTACAGAAAAAATCTATCAATAGAAAAATTATTTTACTGCCACCGAGACCATTTCCTATCCGGGGAAATGCGTTAACCATTTTCGCAATATCAACCGATTACGTTTTCGACAAATTTGGAACTTAATTGATACAGCTTATAATCCATCTTTAAAAGTAATCAACTTTATACGCCGACGGATCCAGAAATTTTTCCAGGGCGAGCGACGATAAATTTTGTTTAATATAGGTTAGGTATATTATCAACCCTATACCCAACCCTTATTTTTATAACTTCGCGGAATCACTCGGATAGCCGAGAAGTAAACCTTTTTAATGCACTAAAAAATAACGTGATTGTGAATATTTTGAATCAATATAAAATTTTTCGTTTGTGGAAAAAATACTTCGAACGATAAATACAAAGTTTTTTTTTTTTTTAGCAGAACACATTCTTATTGTGAAGTTGTAATTATTCAGAAAATAGGTCTGTGATATTTTAAATATGAATTGAATATATTAATTAGAAATATATACATACAAATTAATTTTATCGAAAAATATTGTTGTTACGCCACCGGGATTCGAACCTGGATCTCTCTCCTAACCGGGGAAGATGCATTATCTATTCGTTCAATTATTATTCTGTCAAATAATGGAACGATTAAATGTATTAATATCAAAAAGGTAACAAGGTTCGAAAATTGACGCTAAAAATATTGTCGCTGTAGCATAGTTAGATAATGCACCTTCAAATCCCGGTGGCGCAACAACAATATTTTTCGATAAAATTGATTTTATATGTATATCTTTCTAATTAATATATTTAATTCATATTTAAAGTACAAAGTTGTCTGAAATTCGGGGTGGGGCGATAGGGGCCAGAATTAAATCAATCAAATTTATTAAATTTTGATACAATTGTATATTTTTAATGATAACGCATTTTCGTTGTAATGTTGCGATATAAGAACATTTTTTCTGTATACGTTTCTAAATGATTAATTTAATTTGGAATAGTTTATATTTGTCGTTAAACAATTTTTTTTTTCTTTTTGTGGTCATCGTTTACTTCTATTTCGATAGCTATGCGTCATTCCGCTCCAGCAAAACAGTTGTCAGTTACCAGCCTCGTTGCCGAGCACGTTAAATGGATATTAATCAAATCATAAAGCGATCGACAGATCCGCAGTTGCTCGAGTCTTGAGCGAAGTGCATCTGTCGCTGGTCTCGCGCGGTGGCTGTCCAGCAGCGTAGCTGGCCCAGGGTATGGAGGTCGGATGGGACATTCAGGCCTATTCTCAAAATTGCACTATTGAAATGAAGGTGATTGTTACACCAACCCTCAAAAATAGACAGATAGTTTTGACAGATTATGGTACGTTTATCTCCCTCACTCTCTCTCCCTCTCTCTCATTCACTACTTTTGAGGGTTGGTGTAACAATCACCTTCATTTCAATATTGCAATTTTGAGAATAGGTCAGAATATTCCCAGACTTCACATTCATTGTACAGTGCGATGAAATCCTCTCACTCTCTCCATGCCTCGTGTTTTTTGCAACTCCGTTAGTCTGTCCGTGTAAGTGTAACTCGATCATTTTGTGTCTCGTCCACTGTCCCTCTTTTGGGAGTGTTTTTTGTTGAATAGATACCTGAGTGTCTGCCTTGAACAACTGCACCTTAATTTTCCATTAATTTTCCATCTGTATGTAATACTATGTTTTTTATGGATTTATGTTATATGATTTTTTATGAATAAAGACAGCACTTAAGGAACGCTGGAGGGTTAAAAAAAAATGCTAATAACCATCTAGAATTTCTTCACTTTTTTCGTTTTGTAATTGTTAAAATGCAATTGAATTAGAGTCGCGTATTTTTTATTAGCTTTGATGAGTGGGACCGACAAGGAAGCTCCAGCTTCTAAACCAGTCCCGGGAAAGGGTGGCAAATACTAGTATCTCTTGCTAGCACACCACCATCATAAACCGGGTTCTCCAGATGAGAAGTCCGGTGAGATAACGCTACGCCACTGGATCAGAAATAATATTGCGGTCACTTGACACGAATTCTCAGTAATAATATTACCGCTGACTTATTAATAAAGCTAACAAAAGAGTTCCCACCACACTGGCAAGCTTGTCTTCATCACAAAGCACATATCCAGACTTGATCAGGCACCATTATAATCACATTTTGATTTAATCTACTAAAGCACGCTCAAAACGTTATAAGACTCGGGTACCTGCGCTACCAAAGCGCGTACCCATATATAAATGCCGTATTTCCTCGATTATAACACGCATTTTTATATATCAATTATAAAAAATGATGTCAACTTTTTTATGACAGACAAAAGTCATACAATCACAATAAAAAGGATTTAAAAATAGGCATATTATTTATGATACAAATTAAATGTATTAATTAGAAAAATATACATATAAAATCAATTTTATCGAGAAATATTGTTGTTGCTACCAGAATTCTAACCTGGATCTCTTCCAATCCGAGAAACGTCCATTAACCGATTGTGCTATACCAACACAGTGGACTGACGACAAATTTTCGAAATTTTGTTCACCTCCAACGATTTGATTTACTTTCACCTGGATTTAATCTCCCTAGGAGGCTGCGGAGGTTAATAATCCTCATTTACAGTTTGAAAAGTCATAGATATAGGTTCGAAAATTTGTCGCTAAAAATATCGTCGCTGTAGCATAGTTGGATAATGCATCTTCCCCGGTTTGGAAAGAGATCCATGTTCGAATCCCGGTGGCGCAACAATAATATTTTTCGATAAAATTGATTTTTTAAATATATATCTTTCTAATTAATATATTTAATTCATATTTAAAATATCACAGACCGTCTGTTCTGAATAATTACAACTTCACAATAAGAATGTGTTCTCGTAATAAGTAAAATATATTTATATTTATATCTAGTGATCTATTAAATAAAATTATCTTTTATTATTAATTCTTCTGGATGCTGTAAAGAACTTTTTATTAGTACGGAATTCCTGAAGAGTGTATACATTTTGATTATATATTTACATTTAAAAAATAATTAATACATCTATCGTTCCATTATTGAGAAAGCTATTTTCTCTATTTTTACGGAATCTCTAATACTTTTGAGTAATCCGATACAAAATTTGTAGGATGGATAAAATTGATTTTATATGTACATCTTGTATTAAAAATATCGCAGACCTATGTTCTGAATAATTACAACTTCACAATGATAATGTTCTCCTTAATAATATTATTTGCGTACTATCACAATCAGAGTCTGAAATTTCTTCAGATTCAGTGTCCAATTTTTCTGAATCACTTTTCGACTCAGTTTTCATCACAAGTGCGGAATTGTATGATGCCATCGATTGTAAAGCGCATCCCGAATTCAATGACACCATAATAATAATTAAAAAAAACACCTTATAATCGAGAAAACATGATGGTAGAGATTTGGAACAATTTTTGTGAGAACATTATAAACTGTTTTTTTTTTTTTTAAGTATCTATCTGCACATTATTCTTTTTATTTTAATCACTTTTCTCAAGGTCGAGAGTTGCGCTGTTCTTGTAACATCCCTTTATCTACGGTTCTAAGGCATTTTTCCAGCCATAATTTCTCAAACTAATTTTAGACGCTAATTTTTTCTTTCATGGTTTAGTCCAATTTAATGGCAATCCAACAATCGTCGAATCTTCACCACCCGCCCGAAGAGACTTTTGCGGACGACACGGTTGAACATTGATAGTGGATTGTCAGCAATCGTATTGATATAAATATTTACGATTACCCATTCGAAACAATGCAGTTGAAATGTGCGGGCAACCGCTAACTACACGAGGATGGCGGCTGATTTTGGAACCGTCGACGTATAGAAAATCGTCGGATCGGCGGCCGCCTACGCTTTGCACCGTTCTTGTGGGTTAAATCTGCCGGCAGTGGTGCGTGAAGAGTGAATCTCTTGTATGTTTTTCTTTTGTGCCGTCTCGTTTCCCGGAAGAGAGTGCACTCTGCTCTCCGGCCTTGTTAATTGCATTATTTTATATTATCTTTATGTTATGTATTGTAAATATTGTTTATTTATTTACTAAAAAAATGAGTCAACCGGGGACATTGAGGGCAAATCTTGTTTTGGCAGCTGTGCAGCATCGCCCTGTCAATGTGCCTAGTAGCATTAATGCCAACCAGGCGGCGAATGAGTAGGACCGAGATAGGAGCCTTGAGCTGATTGCATCGGTTCTGGGTCCGCCCTCAATTCTTTAATCCAGAAATTTGTTATTTGTGAAATAAATATATTTATAACTGAAAATTATTACAGTACCCATACCGCAGACCGCCAAATATAGAGACATGAACTAACGCAAATTTCTTGTCCCAATATTTTCATTTTGGTGTCACCCACGTGATCACTTGGGTACCACTCACGCAATCAAATAACTAGCTACTAAACGCTGACAATATAATATATATGTATCTTGTTTACACAAAGATTTCATTTTCGAAGAGTAAATACTTTTACTGTTGCATAAATGTCGGATTTATGTTTTCACCAAGAATGTGAGTATAATTGCCCCTCGTTCCGCAACTAATGTTCCAAACTCCTCTCCTATATGTACACTTTATTTCATATCTATTCATTTACTGGTCTGTGATACATACACATATATTAAAAGCTGTAATTTTTATTATTATTATTTTTACAGAACTTTCTGACTATATGTACCTACCAAATTAATGTGCAACGAATGTTTCAAAATAATAGTTCACGAAAACCAAAAATCTCTCAACAATAAAACTGCTACGGACAATAACTAAAAGGTTAGCTAGGTTTTGTTTACAAACCCACCAAACACAGTTTTTCAATGATAGTTTTCTATTAGAATTAATCTAATACATTCACTAGCATTCTTAATCTTGTTAAAAGTAATAAATGTCGCATTATTCCGTGTACAATTTTCTAGGTTAATCTGCTGTGTAGTACATCTAACCTTTCTGGCAGACGTTTAGAATTCCATTGCAGGGTCCATCATCAGAACTGATGTGATGTGTGACTGTTGGTGTTGTGATTGAATACTGGCTTACAGTACCGTATTGAAAGCAGAATATGTCATTTGTAGGTACTGGCTTGCAATACTGTGTCGAAACAGGTGATGTGTGAAATGAAGTGTTGTGTTATGTGTAAGTTCCATCTACTGTCGGTTCTAATATCTCATTAGCTCTCCTCAATTGTCAGTTTATAGATTTTATTTATTTTTTCTGTGTTTCATTATTTCTCAACCATAAAAAGTGTACTATGTAACATGTTGACACAAGTCGAGTACCTACTCCCTGTGCATTTTGTCCTTCCAATATCGACCTGAATATATCTTTTCCGCTCTATCCAACTAATTACTTAAGGATTTAGCCGACGGGAGAACAGATTGTCTTCCAACACCGAACTCTCAACATTTGTGTTTCTTTTAACTTTCGAGAGTAGCGCCGTGTTTACAAATTCGGACCACAAAGAAGCGGTATTCTAATCATCTCGGGAAGTGCAGTGATATCTCCGTTCTTCACTACAAAAGTGCGAGTCAACTGAAGATGAAACTTGACGTCCATCCAGGACTTTAGATCAAGGTAGGCCAGATCCATCTGCCATTATTTTTCTCTCTTGTTCCAATTCGAGTTGCGTCATCTAACCATTAATTTAATCGATACAGTCCACGGGATCTTATCCAACCAGTAACATGTCATTTCTTTGATTGTATTAATATATATACATATGTATATTTATTTATTTTACGTTGTACTTTAGCGTCTTACTAAGACTAATTATTAAGGTCATTAAAGACCTGTTAAATTTAAATTGTCCGTTATATTCGCTATAAATATTATTAATGAGAACACATTCTGGCGTCTGCTAACGGTTTACTCAAAGAACGATAGATGTATTAATTTTAAAAATGTAACATATAAGTTCGAAAATTTGTCGTCAGTCCACTGTGTTAGATTAGCATAATCGATTAATGCACCTTCCTCAGATTGAGAAGCTATCCAGATTTGAATCCCGGTAGCAACAACGATATTTTTGGATATAATTTATTTTTTGTGTATATCTTTCTAATTAATGCGTTCCCGCATTTTTTATGTCGTTCTTGTAAAATAGATTTTAATTTAAAAATTGTAGCGTGCCGCAGGTTCGCCGCCACCGAACTAAATCATTACATTAAAAAAGCTGCGCTATGTTGTGTTGTATTAAAAATGTTTTGAAAAACGAGCCAAATAGTGTTCCCCTTCGATAAATGTTCAGCTGCGGCTATTTACGGTTTTATGTTTTATATTCGGTACATTGAACCAAGCCTGGTGTACACCGAGGTGCATCTGCATAGGTACGTAGGGGAACCGAAAGAAAACAAAGACTAATAACATTTCAAATAATTGGCGTATAAACCATTCAATCATCTTATAAAACGTGGTTTTTAAATATTATGCTAGAATACTTCTAAAAAATATCATTCTCATTAAGGAGAACACATTCTTATTGTGAAGTTGTAATTATTCAGAACCGGCGGTCTGTGATGTTTTAAATACTAATTTAATGTATTAATTATAAATATTTTAAATATGAATTAAATATATTAATTAGAAAGATATACATATAAAATCAATTTTATCGAAAAATATTGTTGTTGCGCCACCGGGATTCGAACCTGTATCTCTATCCTAACCGGGGAAGGTGCATTATCCAACTATTTACTAAAAGGTATTTGAGATTCTGTAAAAATAAGGTAGATGGCTCTGTCAAATAATGAAACGATTAAATGTATTAATATCAAAAAGGTAACATATAGGTTCGAAAATTGTCGCTAAAAATATTGTCGCTGTAGCATAGTTGGATAATGCACCTTCCCCGGTTAGGAAAGAGATTCAGGTTCGAATCCCGGTAGCGCAACAACAATAATTTTCGATAAAATTGATTTTATATGTATATCTTTCTAATTAATATATTTAAAATATCACAGACCTATGTTCTGAATAATTACAACTTATTATTCGTACCTGGATCTCTATTTCCAATCCGGGGAAGTACACTACCAATTGTGTTATAACGCCAGTATTTTTCATGATAAATTTTCCGGTAGCGCAAAAACAATATTTTTCGACAAAATTGATTTTATATGTAAATATTTATAATTAATATTTAAAATATCATTATCATTCGTCATGTATAAAAATACCAAATTACCTTTAAAACTTCCCGCGCGTGTTACAGTTATATTATAAATACGATAATTTCGACACACATCGTGTGGCCTAAGCTGAGATAAAACGTTTGACTTTATCTCGAGGAACGCACGATCGAAACCCCTGCAGACCAGTTTTATTCTCTTAACGAGAACACATTCTTATTGTGAAGTTGTAACTATTCAGCACAGACGATCTGTGATATTTTAAATACTAATTAAATGTATTCATTAGAAAGATATACACATAAAATCAATTGTCGCAGATTCGAACCTGAATCTCTTTCCAATCCGGGGAATGTGTATTATCCAACGATGCTACAGTAGACAGTACATTTGTCGACAAATTTTCGAACCCATATGTTACATTTTTCAAATTAATACATCTACCGTTCCATTATTTGAAAGCCATCTACTTTGTTTTTACGGAATCTCAAATCCCTTTGAGTAAACCGATAGCAGACGCCAGAATTAACAATTCATTTTTATTACATTTTGGAAGTATTGATACAATTTATATATTATTAAGGAGAACACATTCTTATTGTGAATTATTGAGAACATAGGTCTGTGATATTTGTTTAAATACTAATTAAATGCGTTAATTAGAAAGATATACATATATAATCAATTTTATAGAAAAATATACTGTTGTTGCTACCGGGATTCGAAACCTGGATCTCTTTTCAATCCGGAGAAGGTGCATTATCCAACTATGCTACAGCATACATAACCTTATTTTTCATTTAACCAAGACAAAAACTTATTTATTTAGCGTGTCCCCGAAAATAATATATCGTTTGGTTAGCGAATGTGTGTTAAATCATCACCAAAAGGATAAAATACGTATTTAAATTATTTTACAAATATATCTAATTTGGTGTTAGTTGAACCGTGGTAGTTGTACTTATTTCCATTTTTTTGATAAATTATAATTTCAACAACATTCAAATAGAGGTGTTATGAAAACACTGGCCATGGCTGCGCGGCCAATTAAATAATTAAATTATTGAAGCCAAAGAATTGAATATGTATGTGTATAATAATAATATATACAGAGAGTGTAAATTATTAAAGAAGTGGGAACAAAATAGATTGACAAAGGACCAAAGAGATTACTGACTGACACACGTATTTTTTTATTTATTTGTTGAGGAAGTTATCAGTTTTAAGTGAATAATATCAAATAACGCACAAGATGTAAGCTAATAATAGATATCATTGTATTATTGTAATAGATATTATTGTAAAATATTTTTCGATAAAATTGATTTTATATGTATATCTTTATAATTAATATATTTAATTCATATTTAAAATATCACAGACCTATGTTCTGAATAATTACAACTTCACAATAAGAATGTGTTCTCCTAAAAAATAATAAAGTTGTATCAATGTTTACAAAATTTAATAAAAAATGAATTGATAATTCTGGCGTCTACTATCAGATTCACTCAAAGGTATTTGAGATTCTGTAAAAATAAGGTAGATGGCTCTGTCAAATGATGGAACGATTAAATTCAAAAAGGTAACATATAGGGTCGAAAAATTGTCGCTAAAAATAATGCCGCTGTAGCTTAGTTGGATAAAGCACCTCCCCCGGTTAGGGAAGAGATCCAGGTTCGAATCCCGGTAGCGCAACAACAATGTTTTTATTTTTCGATGAAATTGATTTTATATGTATATCTTTATAATTAATATATTTAATTCATATTTAAGATATCATTGAGTATTCTGCAGGTAATGTGTGTGTAGGTACAATATAGATGTCCATCATCCATTCGGTGAATTGTTCAGGTCAGTTGTTGATGGTGTTGGCCTCACGCCAGGCCATAAATTCAACCTGGATAATGGTCCATGACTTGGCGGAAGTCTCCAAACTCCTACTCCAGAAGCTTGAAATAATGACCGCAGTATTAAAATTGATGTATATTTGTGGCGATAAACGCCTCAATCTGTATTTAAGATGGCAATGATTTCTTTGATGCTGGACGGGCCAACATTTTTATAATGTAAAGCTGTGATGGTAAACCGTTATATAACTGGGTCCACGATGATTGGTAACTGAGATTAACTGTTGACGGTTAACTTTCCAGTGCACCAGTCATTGCTCCGAACACAATCACAATAAGGTGGTTTAAATAGCGACTTGGCCATCACAAATACAAAGACAATTGTTGAGTTGAACCATTGTAACCTAATGCAAATAACTCGGTAAACTTTTGAGTTGCAAAATTTTGTTAGCTGCACACCTCGCGGAATTAAAAGAGTCGTTCTCAAAAATGTACTTATTCGGCGGGTGTATTCTGTCCCTGGTTGAATATCGTTTCAGAATATTTTTTACTTGAGGTCTATTTTTAATTTTATTGGTAAGCCGAAAACCTCACGCAAAGTCATCAGTTCATTGTATTTTGTGACTTTCGTCTCATCGTAAGCTTGTAACAGCTATACCACACTCCATTTTCTCTGACGGCTTCAAAAATTATCCTGAAAAACCTCATTTCAGATATATCTAGTGTTACTTTACATTTATTTATCCAGATTTCTGACGCCTGCTTTTGTTTCTGTTTCTGGACACCATGTTGGACATCAGCTGATCTATCTGTGTAAATCCTAATCAATTTTATGTCTATTAATAGATGTACTAGATGTTTACGCGCCTTGTTACTTCGATTGGCACCACTGGGTTTCCTGGTTTATAATAATGTACATGTGTGTGTGTGTGTGTGTGTGAGCATTGCCGCCCTTTTTTCGCAAAGCTAAGAAGACGGTAACCGACAGGCGTCATTCAATTACATCCCGTGCTTCGACCAGTACAGCGGTCCAAATAAACCACCAGTGCGCGCTTCGGAAATACAGCAAAATTAAAAAGGGTTCGTTTAGTTCATATATCATATGTGTGCTTATTGTAGTTTCATAAACACTAGATTACAAACAAAATAAGGAAAACTGCCTACATATTTTTATCACTTACAAATCTGAAAATAATATATTACGCGTTTGTACAGTCACATTTTCAATACGGTATTATTGGATGGGGAGGAGCATATAAAACTTTAATGTCACAATTATAAATCACTCAAAAAATGATAATAATAATTATTCTAAAAACTATCCAAGTATACAACTTATCACAGATTTCAAAGTACCAAAAATAATAGGCATATAAAAAAAATATTTCAATATTCCAAATTTTCAAAATTAAAAATCAATTAAACTTTAGAAGCTAACTCCGATCTACAAGATTTAGAGACCAAATTGATATTCCAAAACTAAAATATACCGCAACCCAAAATCACTATATTTATCAAGGCATCAAATTTTTTAATAACCTTCCCATCACAATTAGAACAATTACAGACTACTAACAATTTGTATCTGAAGTAAAAAAAATATATGCACTGACTATCTGAAACATAAATGATCTCGTATATACTCCTTCTCTATACACGAGTCCTACTCTCACAAAGAAGGAATAAATGTTAAATGAAATATATATATTAGAACACATTCTTATTGTGAATTTGTAATTATTAATTTATTCCCCGATTCGGAAAGAGATCCAGGTTCGAATCCCGGTGGCGCAAAAACAATATTTTTCGATAAAATTGATTCTATATGTATATCTTCCTAATTAATATATTTATTTCATATTTAAAATATCACAGACCAATGTTTTGAATAATTACAACTTCACAATAAGAATGTGTTCTCCTAATAATAAAGTTGTATTAATGCGTCTAAAATTTAATAAAAATGGTATTTGAGAGTCTGTAAAAATAAGGTAGATGGCTCTTTCAAATAATGAAACGATTAAATGTATTAATATCAAAAAGGTAACATATAGGTTCGAAAATTTGTCGCTAAAAATATTGTCGCTGTAGCATAGTTGGATAATGCACCTTCCCCGGTTAGGAAAGAGATTCAGATTCGAATCTCGGTGGCGCGACAACAATATTTTCTAATTAATATATTTAATTCATATTTGAAATATATATATATATCCTATTGATAATTCAAATCATTAAAAGTATGACCGACGTACAAATGGCGAGAAATATTTGAATATTGATGATAATATGGTTACATTTCGCATTTCATAAAGCTGTGCTCCGCGTGAATAAAACGAATTGATTGAAGCATTATTTAATCATAGATGGCGGACCCAGCAAACGGTTGACAATTTGTTAAGGTTTGCACTACATATATCAATTACAAAGTAATAAATCAATAAACTGTATGTATGCCGTTGGCTAGTCGCGACACACTTGTTAATATTGCTGGAATTGAGCTTCCGATTTCGTTATTCATCATAAGTTATTTATGTCATCTGAAGAGCGTCCGTGCTCTGCGACAAAACAGCGAACGTGTAATATTGTAAAACTATTGGGTTGTCAAATAAGTCTTCAAACCATTCCTGTTGATGCCTTTTCTGTAAAAATCGACTGGTCTGGTATCGAAATAGTTATCGTGGCAATCGTTGAACGTAACGCCACGCATTTGATTGGAGAGCGACCGAAAAAGATGATTATCTGATAGAGCGACATCGGGGATGACCTATCTTCGGCTGGCTTATCACTAATTCTTACCCCTCAATCTCCACATTTATAGATTTTTTTTTTAATTGTATATATGTTAGTATGTGAACATATATTTTCCATTAAATATAATAAAAATATATTGTTGTCTCTGTGAGATATCTGATATTTATTTAAATCATATCTATTAATTTCAAATGTTACCCGGTTGCAGTCTAGGACACTGAAGAGAATATAGTCAACCCACCCCGCTCCCCCGGACATCTAATTCTTGATTATTACAGTTGTTTTCGGATGCTCTTGGAATAATAAAAATGACCTTGTACAGTTGGAAAGACAGAAAATTTTATGATATTTAATATTGTAAATTGTTCTAATTTCTTATTGTAAAATTCTGTATATGGCATCTAGATTCGTTAATTGTGAATGAAAATTAAGCGTATTGTATATTAATGCCAGATAACTCAATTCTAAATGTTATTTACGTATCAATAACATTATAACTTAAAATCAATTCGTTCTATGTTTCTAGAATGATCTATGTTGAGTCACGCAAGTTGTCTACGATCAATCTGTTATATTCCGGGAATAAACGGGCATTTTTATTTTGATAGAAAGATTTATTCAAAATTCCCACAACGCCGTAACTGTCCATTATAACCGAAGACCTCTTTAGTATGAAAAATTAAAATTAGATTTAAATGTAATTAAAGTTTTTGATTATAATTATGTTGCACCTCCAACGATTTGCTGTGGAGGTATAATCCTCATCTGCAGTTTGAAAGGTCATAGATATAGGTTCGAAAATTTGTCGCTAAAAATATCGTCGCTGTAGCATAGTTAGATAATGCATCTTCCCCGGTTTGGAAAGAGATCCGTGTTCGAATCCCGGTGGCGCAACAGCAATATTTCTCGATAAAATTGATTTTATATGTATATCTTTCTAATTCATACATCACAGACCTATGTTCTGAATTATTACAACTTCACAATAAGAATGTATTCTTCTAATAAGTAAAATATGTTTATATTTATATGTAGTGATCTATTAAATAAAATTATATTTTATTATTAATTCTTCTGGATGCTGTAAAGAACTTTTTATTAGTACGGAACTCCTGAAGAATGTATACATTTCGATTATATATTTACATTTAAAAATTCCGAAATCCAAACTCAAAAATAAATGGCTGTACCACGACCTGATGTTCTCAATCCCGACTGCACCACTGTCGCCTACTGTCATAATAAGAAAAGGAGAATGTATTTAAACGTGTCAAAACATAAATAAGAAGTTCGCAGATACGCGTCTCGGATTAGTATTTGTCATTCTGGTTGCATATTCCTCTAATCATCGCCGTAATTCGTACTTAGACATGCAAGCTGCAGCTATGACGCAATTCAGAAACACAGTCAAAGGTCGCATTATATTTAACAGGAATTTTATGATGTCATATTAATAAGGTTGTTGTAGCGGTTGAAATAGCCATGACGGGTTACACATAAACGGAATCTGTGTAAATTAAGCCAACTATCGCACGGTAGTCGTAAAAAAAC
This sequence comes from Eubasilissa splendida, assembly GCA_031772225.1. NCBI lineage: Eukaryota > Metazoa > Arthropoda > Insecta > Trichoptera > Phryganeidae > Eubasilissa > Eubasilissa splendida. The sequence goes on along the minus strand of CM062857.1, from coordinate 23,175,763 downwards.
ATTTTTTTAAATTGTTTTCTGGTGTGGGTCGAGGCGTGCGTATACTCGATGATCTAATTTAAATTCTAGACGTTTATTAAATAGATTTTATTGATTTATAATCATAAAAGATAGAAGATATTTATTTTAAATATGAATTGAATATATTAATTTGAAAGATATACATGTAAAATCAATTTTATCTAAAAATATTGTTGTTGCGCTACCGGGATTCGAACCTGGATCTCTTTCCTAACCGGGGAAGGTGCATTATCCAACTATGCTACAGTGACAATATTTTTAGTGACAATTTTCGAACCCATATGTTGCCTTTTTAATATTAATACATTTAATCGTTCCATTATTATTAAGAGCCATCTACCTTATTTTCGCTAAAAATATTGTGGCAAACGTTTACTTCCTTATTACGTAAAACAATCAATATTGACTTGCTACACTTTTCCAACTGATGTAAAAAATACGTAGGTAAAAATACCAAGATAAAGGATTTGATTATCACTGGTAAAATACCGAAATTACAATGGGCGGGTCACATTTCAATATGTACAGATAAACGATGGACAAAGACTATTCTAAAATGGTATCCACGAAATAATAACAATCTAAAAGACGTCCAAATTCTTGATGTACAGGCGAAATTATCAGTGGAAGTGACATGGCAAATATTGGCAGAGGACCGAAGGGAATGACAAAGTCGTGACATGAAAAGTATTTCGGCAGCGGAGTGACAGTGGCTGATTATGATTTATTTTAAGTTTATACATATTTTAAGTTATACATATTTTAAGTTATACATATACAGGGTGTAACAGACCTAGTCCACAATATTTTATGGATGGATACCTGACTAAATTATGAGTCGGAAATATTCAAAAGATGATGATATGTGCCTAATCTCAATCATGTCATATAGTTATGCGATTATTTCGATTAATTGAAATATCTCATTAATTCCAAATTATACCAAAAATTAAAGTTCATCGAGTTTCAAGGTGCTAGACTATTTTTTGTTAGATGATTTGGAATCTGAAGCAAAGATTAATAATGGAACAATTTCGCAAATATTTATTTCGAAGTACGTTGACTTCAAGCGTAACACGATTATGTAAAAATTTCAAACAATAATATTTTCCGTAACAGTGCAGAATTTCCACATATTTCTTGAACATTTAATCAGGTATCCACCCATAAAATATTGTGGACTAGGTCTATTACACCTGTATATGTGTGTTATTATATATTTAAGGTTTTCGGGGGGTAAAAAACAACGAATTATTTTCTGGGGGAAGAGAAATGATATTTTCTCGAAACCTAGTGAATATAAAAGTCCTTCTCAGGACTATCAGAAAATAATCTGTTATATATATTAATTTAAGTTTTCCGCGAGCACTAGTGTATGCAACTGGCGTCTCTTTTGGGTTCGATCGCGCTCTTTGTATAACGTCAGCCTAGGTTTCCCCATGGAAACCATATACAAAGAGCGCGATCTAACCCAGAAGACACACCAGTTGCATATAAATATGTATATAACTTTTTTTTTACTTTTGTATCATTTCATTCAGAGTATCGGGTCCATTTGCCTCCAATGCCTTATGGGGCGCATTAGCAAAAATGAGATGTGTTTATTATTATTGTAGATTTTTATTATTACTGCAATGATGCGGGGGCTGCTAGCTGGGGCAGGAGATAACCTCTAAAGGAGGATGGTTTTGGGACGTTTATCGTGGGGTTCCGGTAGTGAGAGTTCAACATAAAAACGCTTGGAGAGGTGTTTTATGAATTCTTTTACCCGGGTCATGATGGAGTCGCGTAATCCTAGTCCATTTAGGTGCACGCAGCGCTGGTCTACATATATCACGGCTATATCAAATACATCAAGTAGTAAAAGATATATTTGATAATTATTAATATTCAATCTACAATATAATATTCATATGGATATATTATGTAATGTGGATAATAAATTAGCTCGATTTACTAAGTGGATGCGTTTCGCAGTATTTCAACTCTCCTTGACTGAAATTGATAAATAAAATATACAAAATTCTCAAAAAAAATGTTTAAAACAATATTATGTAATAATTTTACATATCGATACATAATACTCTGCGGTATATTATATATTTTATGTAATTAAAACCGACTTGAGATTTTTCGTACGACATTTTTTAAATATCCTTGATTGTTTTTGACCCATTACTCGACTTATGAGATAGCCGACATTTTAGGAACAGAATATAAACAAAAATAAATAAGATTGACGGCGATTTGAGAAGAAGAGTGGACCGCAACGATACGATGTTTAAGGTCTCAAAGATATGGCTGACCTTTAGTTCATTCGTTGAAGACGTTATCGAAATGTTAATTCCGCGACATGAAACGTTCATTAATTACGGGACGAATTAAATGTAATGCAATTTTTAAACTTTATCAGGCCGTTAGTGTAATGTTGTTTTTAACAAAATTATTTTAAATCTAAATGAGCCTCTAAAATAATGAGAGACAGAACCTACTTAAATAAAATATCTGTCTTTTTTCATACCGCTTTTTATATGTATTCTATTTATTTACTTTTAATTCATTACAAAATAATTTCAATTATATGCTTATTATCATATCGATTATAAATTATCTGGGTCATGCAAGAATCTTAATAGAATACGGCTGATTAGTGTAGTGTTTGTAGATTTAATAGACACCAGTAGCGTAATTATGCCAGTGTAGTCGATAGAGATTATTAAGAATTGGAGCCCACTTTATATAAGTATAAAAATATCAATAATACATGTATCCACAATTTTGTTTTAAATGAGGAATTTATTCGGATATGGGTGACACGTTGGAACCTCTTAGGTAGATAGTTACGTCGGCCTAACTCCGTTATTCTGACCGTGTAAGTGTGACTCAGTCCATTTTATGTCTCGTCCACTGTCCCTCTTTTGGGAGTGTTTTTGATGAATGGATCCCTGAGTGTCTGCCTTGAACTACTGCACCTTAATTTTCTATCCATATGTATTGACTATGACTAGTCAAAAATTTTAAAATTTGCGAAAATTGCTAATAACCACATAGAATTTGTTCTCTTTTTTTCGTTTTTTATACTGCAGAAACTTGAATATGTTATTGAATTAAAGTCACGTATTTTTATTAGCTTTTATGCGTGGGACCGACAAGGAAGCCCTAGCTTCTAAACCGGTCCCGGGAAAAGTGGGTCCTTTCCTTATTTTTTTTACAAAAGTGCTAATATAGGGTAATAATTTTTTAAATCCGCCGCAACAAAAATTAGAATTATAAAAATCATTTTTAATCATCAAAATATTATCGATATTATACAGTGGTACTCTGCTAATATGTCAAAGAAGCAAAACTATAAGTCCCTAAAATAACACATTTGATTTTTATAATGTAAGTATTAATACTATACGGGACAAGAAACCAATTTTGTTCATATGTATATAATATATATTTAGGGGGCCTTCCCTTTTGCATTGGGAACAAATGTCCATTGTCTGCATTAGGGTCTAATTTTTTTTGTTACGCCACTGATGGACGTTTAAAATAAAAATAAAAAATTACGATATTAACCTTTACCATACCATGATATAAAATATCCAAACGCAGCCATGCTGTCAATTCGTGTTACCGTAAATAACAGTTAGAAAAAATGTTTTTATTAACTTAAATGGCTTTGATGACACGAATTTACTCTAAATATTGAGCATTCAATTCTGAAAAAATGATTAATAACACAATTTAAAGCATTTATTAAATCCTATACAATGTGTCTTTCCTTCTTATCTCTCTTCATTTAATTAGTGGGAAAGAAACAATTATATTTAAATATTTGTTGTTTTTTTCATTGTGAAAATAGTTGTGATCTCTGTTTTTCATATCACAAATGGTATTTTTACCAACGTATTAATTTTACAACAGTTTGAATGGAAAAAATTATTGTTTTAGTACGATTCCCTTTTCATAATTGGGTTTTCACTAGTCATTCCTAAACGCTAATATTTTCTTTAAGATTATTTTAAATGTGAATATTATGTTGAATGTATTTACCGAAATATTACAGGTTTAATTATGATTAATAGATATGTATCTACATTATAACTTATTTATTTCAACGTATCTTAGGTCTAGCCAGCATTCAACATATTAAAAACTGTTTTATATTATAGTATTATTATTTTACCTGTAAACCAATGTATATTAATTGAATATCAGAGTCTTATAAGAATTTTAATAGAATCCAACTAATCAAACGGCTAAATAAAAATACATTAATAATAATAATTTGTACATACGTTATTACTTTCTTATTTCAATTATAAATTAACATGCGGATCTTGTGAGAACTTTAATAGAATACAGTTGATTACTAGACGCCAAAAATTAATAAACCAGATAATGGAGGATGGTTCTGTTATAAGCCTCAACAATCGGCGAGCTTGTATGAGAAGATGCATGAATGTGGATGTAGCGAGAATTGTGTGTCAGGACAGAAGAGTGTGGCGCTCTATACTCTCTGCCTGCCCTCGCAGAGAAACGGCGTGATGGTAAGTAAGTAAGTAAAAATAAATAAAAATATTTTACGTTAATAACGCTACGTATAAATAGATTTGTTTATATATTTTATAACTACATTATATTATTGTCATTTTTCTTTTATATTCGTATCTAGTTTGTGAGAAAAAAAAAACTGAAATGCGATAGATTTAACTTAAAAAAAAAACACGTTTCCAAGTCTGAAGAAATCGAAATTTTTATTTTATTTTTTTAATTGGCATCGGAAAGCTGTCCGCGCAATATTTAATAATCGTTTACATTAAGGACGAGACTTACCTCGATCTGCAGACTAAAATCACTAGCGACGAATCCAACCAGCCCGGGATCTCAACTTCAACTGAAATGTGCCGGCAGCAGGGAGGAATGCGCGGAGCCCACAGACCAGCGGTTGTGAACCTGAAGGATGCACGCCCAATACGAGAAATAATGTCACTCATTGGCTAGCGACGATTTTTAAATATGTATATATTTTTAATATATAGATTATCAACAGGTTTGATTATGTGGAGCGAACGAATGAGTAAGACGATAAGAAAGAAGTATGATAAATATACGTTGTAGAAGTCTAGAATATTATTTGAATTTATTCCAGAGCACTTATAAAACAATAAAACTGTATATAAAACGTTAAATTGTACAAAACACCTGATAGAATCATACTTACTTACCATCACGCCGTTTCCCCACGGGGGTAGGCAGAGAGGATAGAGCGCCACACTCCTCTGTCCTCACACACAATTCTCGCCTCATCCACATTATATGACCAAACCACCTAAGTGATAATTTCTTAATCTTACTAACTATACTAACATCAACTTTATATTTTTTCCTTATTTCTTCATTCTTTACTCTGTCATAAATAGATTTGCCACATATACGCCTTAGTGATCTCATTTTCACTGCATTCAGTCTACTTTCGTTCCTCTTCTGCCAACTGCAGGCCTCACTTTCATACATAAGTGTCTGTACCAGGACTCCATTGTGCACCGCTAGTCTAACCTCGTTTGACGAATTTCCGTTAGATATAATTCCATTGAAAGCGTCATTCACTTTATTCCCTGCAGTCACCTTCCTCTCGATATCATTCTCAGCCTTTTAGTTTCTATCAAACATACTTCCCAAATCCACAAACTCATCTACTTGTTCCAAACATTCATTACCTATAAGTATTTAGCACGGTGTCTTGCTTTCCTTCTTCTCGAATACCATCTAAATGTAAAGAAGACAACCCAGCTAAAATAACAACAACATTGAACCAGAAAGACATCAAAAATAAAAAGGTAAGTGCAGTTCATATATCATACATGTGCTTATTGTTAATCGGAAACCTGGGAACCAGCTATCGAAGGCATTACTGTGACGTTCCATTATCGGAATATAGTTATGTGGTATTTTATCCCGATAGCCATTATATATTTTATCGATAGATAGATTTCGTCTGTATATCTTTCTAGATGATTAATTTAATTTGTACTAGAATTTTAGATTTTTTATGCACGTGAACCCATAGTGAACAACCCCTGGGATACCGCACGCGAGCAAACTGAAACTGTCCAATAAAACTAAGCCACTGAGAAGAAAAATCAATAAAATTCTGTTGATCTAGTAACTATGCAGTGATTTTAAAAATGCCACGTTGGTGAATAGGTAATTTTTTTCATTGTCCATCAAAACGGAGATATGTGGGATGAATCTGCGGTTGCAATCGCATGCTATGCGTGTGTTTCCAGGGCCGATCTTAAGATCCGCGCATATTTGAGCGTCCTAACTTGTTTAGTCTGGCGGTGGGACGCTTCCTGATGACAGAGGGGTCGAGGGTTAGATTAGCAAATTAACTAGTTCTATTTCTCACTAAAAAATATTTTACAAATATCAAAACGTATCATATTCAATTTTATACACTTCTCCGATATCGTATAAAATTAGGGTCGACGCATAAGATCGTGGCGTTTTTATTAAATGTAATTATATATTTTTAATAAACAAAATACAACTAATCAATAATGTATTCTCCAGCATCAGGGCCGGCCCGAGGAAGGTGCGAGCTCGGATTCCGCTCGAGGGCGCCGGACAAGCCGGGACGCTGAAATTAAAAACGAAAAAAGGAGAAACAGCTACAGTTTGAACAAAACAAAAACATTACAAAATACATTATACAAGATAAGCGAGACGAACGTTGTATAGATCGAGAAGATCCATCTGCTTCTTCAAACATCATCACAAACGTCTCCGCTGTAGTGTTGTCCTGGAGAATGCCAGCTAATTCTTCAGTATCATAATAATTACAGCTTATGGAGTGCGGTTAAAAAAGACTCAGCCAAAAACTCACCTCGACCGAAACTCGACTCATGACCGAAAGAATCATGAAGAGATCCATGTGGGGGATTTGGCTATGAGCTCAAAATCGCGAACCGCGAGTCAATCACTTATATCTTTGAGTCACACTCACTATCAGTGATTAAATATCTGGGAATATCGTGATTCGTGATCCATTCAGCACTGATATAAGAGAACCAATGATTGTGTGTTATGGGGAGAAAGACGTCGGCAATTTTTCTACACGATTCTACGCCTACTCCTATCTTATCTCGAAAATATCGTCCATCACTTCGAGCATTTGCTTTCACGTGTAGTGTAATCGGTTAATGCATTTCCCCGGATAGAAAATGATCCAGGTTCGAATCCCTGTAGCAACAAAAATATATTTTCGAAAAATTGATTCTATATGTATATCTTTCTAATTGATACATTTAATTTGTATTACTTTATTAGATATAAAATCTACATGTTTATTAACTACTAGAGACTTTTAAATAAGGGTTAAAGAACATCTCAGTGCCTTAAATAGCAATAATGACTGGGAATTTTCAAATAATTTATTAGAATTTAACCATACATTTGATTTTAATACAGACCTAAAAATATTACAGTTTTGGGGGTTAGGACGGTGGTTAAATGAAATAAATGTGATTGATGTGTGTTGAGGTTTATTGTGACAATGACAATGAAAACAGATAGAATTAAATAATGAATGAAGAATGTAGAAGGTGCATGTGTGCATGAAATGAAACGAATTAGCGGTCTTGCTCGGCAAGCGCGAGCCGGCAAGACCGCCGTTGTGGAACGCTGATACTGGAGAGACTCCTTGGCGGTGAATTGAGCCAGACTTGTGGCAGCAGCCGGCAACGCTGTCGCTTGCGTCGATGCCGACTGAGATGGCGGTAGATTTGAATTATGATCGCTACACAGTTATAAGGTCCCCAGATTAACAATTTAGAAATAACAGAGATTAGAAGAAGTGTAAATGTTAAGACAAATATAATTAATAATCACATAAAGTCTGTAAACAATCTTCTATTAAATAATTTCCCGCTTAACCATTCTTCCTCTTCTAATTAATTCCCTTCTAATTTTGGTTCCTCCCCTCTTCATCCTCCTTAACTCTCCCAATGTCAATCTTTAAACTTTATTATCGACTCATCCTGAGGAAGAGAATATTGTTCTGAAAGCGTGGACATTTTATATCTAACAAGTGATATAAACAAAGTTATTTGACTCTAATTCAACAATATAATTCTTCGAAAGGTGCAGAGTTGGAAAAACCGAAAAAAATATAACACTGAACTCTGCACGGCGTAATGGTATCGAAAATAGATTTTTTCGTCACAATGAACAGTATGTAACATAGTTACATATTCAATCTTCAGATTCTGCATTTTCTTTTCAACTTGGACAAGATATTATATTGCTTTGATTGTTCCAAGTATTCCTTATCATTCTAGTCTTAGTCATCTGAAGTTTTGTCTGTATCTTCGTCTGTGAAATCCATTTAATCAGCCAAATCTCCAAAATTTGACCCACCTGGATGCAATTTTTTAAAATCTACATCGCTGTCAAAATCGTCACTATGCTCATCTTCTATCTCTACATCTTCGTATTTTCTTTTTTGATATATATTCGTATTTCTGGGGAAATTTTTAAACAATTCTATAAAAATTAAAAAATAATATATCATTGAATTAACAGCTCAGTTACTTGCGATTACCCCGGACAACGTTACACGGACACACTTCACGAACCGAGAACAAAACAATTATTAGCATTAGGCGTTTGGGAACCACTGACCCGTCTCTGTAGCATGTGAGATGCATTGTTCGATTTTGAGAAATAGGGTGAGTATCGTTTTCTCGCTTACACGCATCGATGCGAGCCCCTTCAATGTATTCGCACGAGGGAAACAAAACATAACACCCGATACGTATACACCCTACATGCTCTGATACTCTAATTGTAATATTTACATTTTTGGAACAAGTAGATGAGTTTGTGTATTTGGGAAGTATGTTTGATAGAACCGGAAAGGCTGAGAATGATATCGAAAGGAGGTTGACTGCGGGGAATAAAGTGAACGGCGCTCTGAATGGAATTATATCTAACGGGAATTTGTCAACCGAGGCAAGACAATGGAGTCCTGGTACCGACGCTGATGTATGGAAGTGAGGCCTGGAACTGGCAGAAGAGGAACGAAAGTAGACTGAATGCACTGGAAATGAGATCACTAAGGCGTATATGTGGCAAATCTATTTATGACAGAGTAAAGAATGAAGAAATAAGGAAAGAATGTAAAGCTGATGTTAGTATAGTGAGTAATATTAAGAAAGAATCACTTAGGTGGTTTGGTCATATGAAACGGATGAACGAGGAGAGAATGGTAAGAAAGATATATGACGCAAGTGTTGATGGCTGCAGAAATAGAGGACGTCCGCGACCACGACCAGGTAAACCAGATAATGGAGGATGAGAAACCTCAGCAATCGGTGAACTTGTATGAATGTGGATGAGGCGAGAAATGTGTGTCAAAACAGAGGAGTGTGGCGCTCTATCCTCTCTGCCTACATAAGTACTTAATTTATACCCAAAAATTATAGAAATGTATGAGTCGAATTACTCCATTAATTGCCGAGTTATCGGGATATAGTTTGATTTGGGGTATTAAGGATCCCCCCCTTCGCCAAGGCTGGGTTAAGAAAACACAAATACACACCTATTACTAAATATTTATTCAAAATTGAACATGTATGAGATTATTAAAACACTTTAACATCATATAGTAATATGGTGCAGTGCACATAAATAAACATATAAACAAAACAGGTTTCACACATAGATTAATTTTTTGAATATTATTTTAAACACGTTGAAAATAGAAAAACATATTTGACTGTTTTTTTGCACAAATTATTTGGGCTTTCGTATACCCATCCAACTTATTTACGGTCAGTAACAAATCTTCATCCACATTATTTTGTCCCTCAATAAATCGCCTCACTTTGTTGATGTAAATTAAAGCTTCCCCGAAATTCGAAAACTTCTTAATTTCGGGAATCTTTGCTTTATCCGATGTCCATAAATAGACATTGGCCACTATCTCATTGTTAGTCAATTCTCCACACACTACTATGTTGGAGTCGACATTTATAAAATCTTCGAAAGGAATTTCAGTGTGCACATCCCCCAAATATCATCCACAGATGAGACATCCTCTCAAATTCACTGTTATCGCATCCATCTCAGATTCATCCATAAGAAACCCTGCATTAGTGATGGTAAACCGATATGTGACTGTGCCACCGATTGGTAACAGAGATTTAATGATGATTGGTAACTAAGATTTAACTGTTGGAGGTTTACTTTTTAGTGTACGTCATTGCTTGAAGAATTACGTTAATCAATTATCAATCATTGTTACAATCGAATACAATCACAGTCACAATCAGGGTTAAAATAACGATTTTACCAACAATACCCTGCATTCTTGGAGAATATCTAGTTTTACCGCTTCAGAATCGATGATAATATTCTGCATCATAAACGCTGATAAAAATGTTTGAATCTTTTTATTATTCCTTGATCCATCAGCTGAATAACTGACATCATATTTTGAAGGAAGAAGATAACTTCAATTGCTTCTAATTTCGGTATATTGGCATGTGGTGTGCAGTTGTCTATAAACATTAAAACTTCCAACTTTTTGTTGAGTTTTAACAACCAACCAAACATTTTTATTTGCAACATATTCGACTGGCATTGTTTTCACACTTTTAAAACAGCATAGATTGGCCAATTTCCCGATCATCAAAAGTGGCAACTTCTCTCATCCATCCATGTTTGATCCAATTAAGAGTCATACGCTCTTTACTGTTCATTCCACCACTATAGTTCTCGCCTTGAATGCCATGGTTTTGTCTTGACTGCATAGGTAAAATAACCGTTTCATCAGCGTCAAAGATTTCCTTGGAATCTCTACCATGAATCTGAATTTTCAAGTCTTCTTTCCACTTTTCAGCAGATTTGACATCAACCAATGCACTTTTTCCAGAAATAGTTTTATAAGTGACGTCATTTCTTTCCTTAAATTCGTCAAGCCAACCGTGCTTGACTTAAAATTGTTAAATTTTAAATTTGACGGAAATTCTTCAGCTTTGGCTCAAACTAGGGGCCACTTAATGGGGTATACTTGTTACAAGCCTGAGTGAACAATGGTTTAAAATTCATCCAAAGCAGGATTATTCGGCCACTTCATTATTTTTCTTTCATTTCCATGACTAACAGATTCGATCATTTTTTGATTATTTTTTATTATTTACTGGGCAAGATTCTTAAGTCTTTTGTTATCTCCGATATCTTTTTCTGTCCTTTTTTAACTTCTTGAATAACCACTGGTTTCTCGGTTGTGGCAATGATTTGTATTGTACAAGCTATTTAGACATATTCACTCAAGGACACCAGTTTTCCATAAAACTTATAAATTAAGATAAGAAAATTTAAGTAGGTATGTACACAATAAATTTCACGAAACTGTTGAAAAAAAATGTCCTCCTGAAACAGAGACAAAAGCAACACCGACTGTTGCAATGAGTGCCCGTAATGGAGTGGTGAGTGGTCAAAAGGGGGTATGAGGTACGGTGACACGTCCAAAATGAACAGATTGTTACGACGCACGCTTGTCGATTGATAGCCGTGAATTTTGTCAACACTAACTTGGAATCAAACAAAATAGTTTGAAATATCCATGTTTCTTTTGTACTGTTCGTTCACTGGACCGACTGGAGTTTGAATTAACAAAATTCGCATTATCCATGTTCTACCATATTTTGTTTATTTATTATTAGTTTTAGAAACTTACCAATCAGCCCCCGCATGTATGCATATTGTACATTAAACTTTTATTCATTCAAATATTCATCACTGCTCGTTATTTTCACATGCATGTCATTTTGCTCGCTCGAGATAGACGGTTGAACTTCCAGTGAAACAGCTGCAGCTGGTTCGTCCACTCTTTTAAAATATAACTTGATAGAAGACTGCATTATTTTCCTTATTTTTCTGTTTTTCATTACAAATCTCATTCTAACACGTCAGTGAATCATAAATAACTCTTCACTTTTGAAACTTTCTCCATATTCAAAGTCCTGCTCCACAAGCATTGCCAATCCCTTAAAAAATGACTTAAAAGCTGTTACCATTTTCTGCATCATAAATGTTCTGGAATATGAAATTCTTGTACGGTTTGTGTTTAAATTTGCTTGTATTTCTATTAACTCATCAGTTGGCAATTTCTCAGAATATGAATTCAATAATTCGAAATCCATTTGATTAACCAGTTCAATAGTTACAAATAAAATAAATAAACTTTGTGTGTCACGTAATTAAAATGTTAAAATTGTGATGTTCTTTATAGCAAATGTACATACAAGAAACATTAATAAATCGAGAACTGCCTGTACTGCAATACATTGTGGGGTAAAGACCTACATCCTTCCCTTTCACCGGCTAGACAGCGTAGAACGTGAAATCCGCAGGTTCTTTTACCTTGAGCACATACCCACCTCATTTTTGTCACATTCTGCCTTCATCCTAAACTGGGAAAAAATTTATAATAATACCTAGAGGTGATAAATAAAAGATGTTAGTCATTAGTAAAAGTAAGGCATCTAATCAAGAAAAGACTACAAGAAATAAAATAAAATCCAGACGTCAAATCCTCATCTCATCAGGTTGGGCGCGAATACAATGTCCTTCTCGCATGGGACACCGGATGTCTTGGCGTTACATCTCGTTTGACAAGCAGCATCCGGGTCGACACGATCAGATTTGTAAACGTGATTTGTTGTAGATCATCATGATAAAAAACGCTAACTCCAAGGTAAATCCAAAGTAGAAATTGAATTTAAAAACCTGAGGTATACACCAGAGGCAAAAACCAGAGGGAAACGTCTTGTTTCCTGTAAAGATTATTTACCATGCAATCAGATTAACAAGTTAATTGTAGATTATGCACTAGTAATTGAACAATAAAAAATACTTAGCCTCTGGGTATAGTGAATCCACATACAGCTACATGGTTTGAAAATGAACCATAGATTGCAACCGTTTTATAAGCTGAGACACCGAATGTGATACCAACTTGAGGATAACTATTTGTGAAATGTCAAGGTGCTTGACAAAAATAAGTGACGGGGCTATTTTGTACGTGACCCCCATTTATGTCACCAACATATGCATTATGAAACACTTGCCAATGTTAACTTTTTAGCATCAATAAAATCCAATACATGTTCAGAAATTGGATATAAATGAAGGACTCAGACATGTTAAAAATTAATGTATTTATTTTTATCAAATTACTCACATAAACGTTACAAAAATTGTATTTAAAACAAATGAATACTTTGAGTACATTCGTTAATAGCATCATTCTCAAACACTTTTAACAAAACATAGGTAAGACTCTAAACATATTGTATGGAAGTTAGTTGTCCAATTTTTTGAATATATTTGCTTTTTGCGACAGATCAATATAAATTTACATATGGAATGATTTGTAATCTCGCTAGCAAGTTTACACACTAACTAAACAATTTTATTTTTAATATAATATGTATATATATTTGGCCAAATTTAAGATACAATATCTCAAATCAGCGTATCCCAACGAAGAAATAAATTTGTTCTAAAAAGTATTATAAATAAATTTCTAACCGTGGGAATTTTTTATCTATGGCTCTAGCCAACAGCATAAATTTAATAAAAGATAATTGATTATTAGCCATTGAAACAATTATTGCTTTTATATTATTATTTATACATGTAACAAAAAAAATTATGTCAAAAAATTGGACAAACTGCGCTGAAATAATTGCTGCCGAAACTTTCATCGGCGACAGTGTTAAATAATGTACCGTTAACCAGCTACTAGAGATGTTTGGTAAGCATCGAAACGAAGCCTAGCAGTTTAATTTTAATAGAAAATCACTTCAACACACTCTAAACAATATTTCTATATATATACACAACTTTACAGACAGATTTTACGAGATTTGAAAAAAAAGTATTTTAAATATCACAAATCAATTTAGGCTATTTGGATTGCGTATATTGCACACCCAATTCAGGTCGGAAGATGAAAACCATTTGCAATGAAATTACACATTTGCTATTGATTTATAGGAATAATAAAATAATATTACCTAAATGCGAGATTAAAAAATCTAAAGGGGGGCAGTGATATTCGTAAATATTGGAATAAATAAGAACTTTATATTTAATATTCATTATCTCTTAAAGATGGAAATAATTTGGTCAAAGAACTAAAAATACCTCAAAATTCTGATACAAAACAGCTACAATGCCCATCATAATCAATTATTACGCAAAAAGCTAAGCTCCATCACAGACACAATACGAGTTACAAAAATTATAACATAATTAGAACACCAACAACTTTAATGGATTCAAGGAAGTTCCCCTCGTCCATCTAATGTCCTCAACATTTAATCAATACACCACAAAACAAATCACACAGGCCAGTATACTGAGACAGGGCTCATCTGCAATTCTTTTCCACTATGTTATTTTAGACAAAACAAAATTGTTCAATCTTTAATGCAATAAATTATCGGCATAAATCTCGAGCAATAATATCGAGAAACTGCCTCACACGTCATTGCATCATCAGCCCAACGATGCACTGAAATTTTCAGCCCAACTGATACGGATTAAATACATCTATATTTTTCAATACAGACTGGGAGATAAAATTTATATTCTACCGAGTGTGTTAAAATGACTTTCTTTAAATGTAATCTTCAAACCGCAGGCCTCGAGTCACTCCAAACGTTGTCTTATTATAATACAGAGAGGCCTGCAGATAAAGGGGGACGCTAGCGCCTCTGCGGCTGGAAGGGACCCCTCTGGAAAGGCGGGCGGGGGGGTCTGGGGCCTCCTCGGCCACCCCCTCCTCCGCCTCCCGCTCCGCCGCCACGCGGACCGCCGGGGCCGCCGCCCGGGCGCGATTTCTTCTCCTGCACGTTTAGCAATTGCGCATCAGGTGCATCTTCAGAAGGATAGTATAGTGGCTGAAATGTTAAAGAACAAATTAAATAGTTATCCTCAAGCGAGCTTCATTGCAAATCAATTTCTTCAAAAATTGAATTATGACAAATCTAAATTATATACAAAGCTGTTAAGAATTCTTTCTGCTGAATATAGTTTCTATTCAAAAATTGATGAGTAATTATTTGACCCATATACAAAAATGAAGAAAACTCACCCCATTGTTGAGACAGATCTGAGCGGACTGTGTGTCTTCGAAGGTCAAGAAGGCATAGTTGGGAACCACTCTTCCCCCGGGGCCGCCCGGGCCAGCAGGCTTGCTGTGCACACGCAACTCCGCTATGGGGCCAAACTTCTCAAACAGGATGCGAAGATCCTCTGTGAAAATATAATAATAATATAATTACAGTAAAACTCCATTAATTCATGTACCCATATTTCGTATTTTCACGTAATTCGCATTTTTTTCAAAAATTTTAGCCCCGAAAATAACATTTCATACTAATTTCTAACAATAATTTGTAACCATATTATTCGTAGTTCGTATGCCTTTTTTATACCCAAAATAAATAATTTGTTCGCGTAATTCATTAATTCTACGCATTCATCATCACTGTGAGTAAGACAAGGTAGCTTCAGACAGTCGCGATTCTAAAGATTTAAAGAAGAAGACCGCGGATTCAAAATAGCAAACTGGAAAAAAAGGATAAAAAATAGTAAATCTCTGATGAACGGGATGAGATGAAGACATATCTAGGTCGATATGTTTAAAAGGCACAATTTAAATGTCTGATATTGATTACCTTGCTGCAGTGGGAAGTTGTATGCAAATTAGGCACGCTCTGGACGCAAAGAAAGATTATTATGCAAATTTATGTAAAGTACCCACATGATATGTGTGATATTATTTCACTAGGGAGACACAGAGTATCTTTCATTTAAATATACAATATTATTAAAATACATAGCCCACACGCAAGTCACTAACCTTTGTGCCTATTTTACAACATTTTGGCTCAGTTCAGATATATGAGAAACAGGGTCCCGCAGAATTTCTAAAAATAATTTGATAGTTTTCTACATTTTCTCTTTGAACTCTATAAGGGAAATTTGATTTAATCAATCGTGAGGAAAAACAACACAGACTCTACAGAGGGGAAATCACTTTGCATCAGTGCTGACACAGCAATCACTGGCTTCTGGCGACCTAATGAACAATTTGAAGGTACTTACCCTTGGTGGCGCTGTGCGGCAGGTTGCCCAAGAAGAGTTGCTGACTGTCGGAATACCTCCTTCCTCCACCGGAGGTGGAAGTTGGGGGGGTGTTACCGCCTGTTGTGGGACCTCCGGTTTCTGTAAGGTTTTTAAAGTCAAAATAATTACAAACAATACAAAAATCAAAATAAAATATTGAGGACAAGAAAAATCAATCCTATGAAGGTATGTTCTGAGTGGGTTATTTTAACGAATGTAGCGACCATAAAAAATTACTAGTGTTCCAATATTAGTTTACATTAGAGATGCTACACCCTGTAAAAAGACAAGACCCTTATATTGGCAATATAGATATTTGAAAATCTGTATTATTAGTTAACATTGGTAACACTCAATGTTCCTTACCACTTGTGGAGTCAGTACGCGGTGTGCGGGGAGGGCGAGGGCGCTGGTGCTGAGGTGGGGCAGGCGGAGAACCTCCAGAGCCCCCCGAAGATGCCTGAGTCAGCTGAACTGACTGTTCTGAAGCCCGTGATGGTAGCGGAGCGGCGCGAGATGCTTGCCCACCCTGGATGTTTACAATACAATTAGTCTCAGACACATTCTTCTAACTCTTAAATGTGTTAACGATAACAAAATTACTTTTTATTGGTGACATCGCAATTCTTCACAACTTTGACAAACAAACATATGTATCAAAACATTATTTAGTATCTACCATTACAATTATTCAATTTCAAACCTGTGTGACATACAACGAATCACATTGTTTAATGTGTTCAGTTTTCATCAAATATTTATATATTAACCCTTCGCACTCAAATGTTGCCACAGTGGCAGTATTCATAGTTCGCCACATTACTTGAGTCTGTAAAGCTTCCATTCACTTATTTATTCACAATCACTTCAATAATATTCAAATGAATTTCTAAAAAGTCTTCAGTGTCTGTAATTTTATCACTAATTCTAAACTCAACATCAGAATCTTCATGCCATGATAATATCGATAAAACACACATCGGACTAATTAATAAGAGAAACGCAATTATAATCATTATCGTGTTCTATTTGTCATCTCTGATATTGTGAGACTCTCTCTGTTCCATTAAAAATTATATTTTTATATTATATTATATTTTATTTTATCATGTCCAACATCCACAATTTAAATTTAACATGTATTGAAACAAAAAAAATATTTTTTAGTAAGATTCCATTTACGTAATTTATTTTTGACTGGCTTTTTTATTCAAAAATGATTTTTCTAAAAATAACTAAAATATGAATTATCTTGCGCCCTATTTACGGAAATATTACAGGTTTAATGTGCTCAGTAGACCTCCTGTATTACTAGGAGGGTTAATATAATTTATATTACTGGCAAAAAGATATGATTATAGCTTAACCCGCTGAACCTTTCCATCAAGAAAAAATGTTTGATTTCTTTACGAGGTTTTAATGCGACAATGTTTTCTGCCGTGGCTGTCATTGTGGTATATTTAGATATATTTAAAAATATATATACATTCTATTGCCATCTATGGATGATCTGTAATAATTTTTCGATATTTTCAAGCAGTTTTAATTTTTACCGACATCACAAATTTAAAATCAAAATACACGTTAATGTTTTGAATCCACGTGATCTAAAACAACATGTTATTTTTTATGTGTTGTGTGAAATTAATTATTTATGTTTTACTTGTGAACAATATTTAAAATTAAGTTATTTGTCTTTAGATTTATTTCTGAATAGATGGTGTTTCATCTTGGTGTTTGTATTTTTATTGTTGGTTTATAAGTATAGTTAAACAAAACAAACATGTCAAACTCTTTGAATAAAGAAAACATTGCTAATTATTTGAATGAGAGCGAAGATGGGGACAAATTCAATGATGTTTGAGATTTGCCGATTCAATCGGACAATTCTTCTGATGAGAAGGAAGAAGTCAGTCCGTCCAGCTCTCAAAGATTAATTGAGGACCGTAAATGGGATCAGGGTGAATTTACTCCCACATTACATGATTTTGAGAGTTCTCATTCAGATATAACATCTCATATTACTTTAGATGAGAATTCTACCGAAATTAAATTCTTCAAATTCCTTTTTACAGATAAATATGAAAAATTCAATAGTGATAGAAACCAACAGTCGCACACATTTCAACAAACGTACCTATCAAACCTAGAATAAAAAAATGGGTAAACCCTACAGTTTCAGAAGTTTTCAGTACATGTTATGACTACAAAAACGCTTGGGTCTTTATAGGGAAAAAATATATAATGCCTCACAAATCGAATTATGAAAACTCCTTTCTTCAGAGTTCTAGGTAAGTGAATGTTTTCTTTGTAAAACTGATCTGCTCCGAAGCAATTTATCGTTGCTAAATCACGTATATTGGTAGTAATTATATTTTTAATCCATAAAATGTGTTTGATTTTGGACAAAATATGTTTTTTTTATGAAAAAAATGTGAAATTTTAAAACTTAGTACTCGCACATTTTTATTCCCAAAAACCCACTCACGGAGAGGTTAATTTACATGGAACATAAATCTTATTACCTGAACAGAGAGGGGATGGTGCTGTTGGATGGCTTGAGCAAACGATCCTGGAGCGCCAGACTTGACAAGATTAGCGTAGGTCTTGGGTTCTGTGCAGACTGCGGGGGCTGGAAGAGAAGGTCAACGCTAATGTACACTCTTCATATAGGTAAAAAAAAAAAGTATTTTAATTTAGAAAATATTTTATTAAAACTAAATTTTTGAAAATGTAATGAGACAGAGAGACCACAATATTTTTCATGTTAAAAGCCGCTGTATGTGGGTACTTACAGTGCTATTATTAACCCTTAACACTCGAATACGGCCATAGCGGTGGTATTCATAGTTTGAATAAGAAAATAAGTTAATACATTAAGTCTTTTAGTTTTCAATATTATTTAACAAAGGATGATCATATTTGTACAAATTAACAATATATTACATTTAAAAGAGAATCCAGTAACACTTCATACATATTCGACACATTCTCGGCCCTCACAGGAAGGGAGATAACACAGGGTGTACACCAGCAGGGGGTACACAAAGGACACAACAAAACATCACCAAATACCCAATGGGATCTTATTTTATTAGTTTGGGTCATAAATGTTGATTTTTATTTAACATTTGAATATGCTGGCAAAGTACCGGCCCAAGGTCTTACATGTGTATTTTCCAGTTACAGTGGAACCCCGACTTTACACACCACGTTTTCCCTTCATGTGTGTTTTATTTCTGCAGTCCTGTGTCATTTTAGTACATTAAAAACTGTATTTTGCATTTATCGTTCCCGCGATTCACGTCTAAAATTCATTGAAATTCGTTCAGCCAGTTCGCAATTCGCCATAGAGCCAAGAGTTTGTTGGTCGTTTACATGCATTTTTCATTCTCATACCTACATAATTTTAATGTTTCATTTATTTATTGTTTTTTACAAGCTGCAATCAGCAAGAAAGCTGCGTAGAAGATAGTATAAACAACATTGATGGCTAGGAAAGAATTTATGAATAACCTTTACAGACTTACTTAGACGTTGACTCCGACGCAAAAACATCAGACGTAGTGGAAATTGATGAAATAGTAGAATGTCATCTGCCTACTATTTCAACTGCTCATCCCACAAACCCAGTTTCTACAAACAACGATGCCATTGAATAGCATATTTTATGTACCACCCTAAAAGTTTAATTAAATTTATAATATTGAAAGAACTATTTAAAAACATGCAGCAAACATCGTTTGATTTTTTCAATTAAAAATAATTTTAATCTATTTTTTTTAATATCCCCCAATTTACATTTTCCCTCAGTTTACTTTTTTTTTGTTAGTCCCTTCAAAAACTTGAAATCGGGGTTTCAATGTATAAACTAAATTTGCCAAGAAATATCTTTGTTCAATGCGCACAATACTGGCAATAAGCAGTCACAGGGTAAAAGATGTAATTTTGTTCCAGCAATATAAAGGACTTTCATTGTCAGCCGTGTTCTGTTTACTAATGAGCATATATTTTGTTTTAGTCCTATTAAGTTCTAACCCAAAAGTCTCACTGCTTGGTTCAGCAAAAGTTGTGAATCCTCAACGTTACTTGCTAGAAATACTGTATCAACTGCATAAAGCAGATTGTTATATTTTTTGTTTATTGTAATACAGTAAAACCGCGATATAACGAATCCCGATATGGCGAAAAATGACGTATATCGAAAAAAAAATCGAAATTTAGTCCCTAAAACCAATTCTTCATACAAAAATGCATTTATATAATGAAATCCTGTTAATATTTATAAAATCATTTTTGTCCCGTACGAAAAAATGCCAATACATTTACGTAAATTTATAACGAAATAAAAAAATGTTAAAAGATGAAAATATTATTTCGCACTTACAAAGCCGCGCCGCTGCATCTGCCGTATGCGAACGGTTTTATAGCCTTTTCGGCGGTGCGCGACGGTCTGCCAACAAGGTAGTAAAACAATTCAAACTTCTTGGGTTCATAGTAGGCCCATAAAACCATTTGACATCATTCTTGCGGCGTTCACTTGGACACGTTTTATGTACGCATACACCTCTAATATGTATTGCAATCCCAGACCCAAACAGCTGGAAAATACAAAAATTAACAGGAACCCCCCGAAAGTTGCAGTATGTACTTATTGGGAATGTCAGTCTCAGTGTAACGTCTGTAAAGTTAAGTTTGTTCCGCTTTTAACGCGATTATTGCATGACCGAACTGAATATTTACATAAATTCATTTTCGTTTGACAATTGTTTTCGTGTGAACTCGTCAATAATATAAATAATTTGTTAAAATATTTTATGGACTATTTTTGTACAGCATTTTGTGTTTCTATTAACTATTGTTGTCGTGTGTTTACTGAAATCTGCGTATATATACTAGTGTAGCGTAATTTATTATTTAAAGTACATTTCCTAATATTTTGTGAAACCTTAAAATGGCTTCAGTACGTGATAATTCCTGCAAAACTTTAACCAAAAATGACACATTGAATAAGGAAAGCAATGAAATCTCATCTGCTTCGTTACTGTTAACTTCCAAAGTTTTTCATGCCTTAGATATTCTCCAACGATACATATCAGGAAGACCAGAATTACCGGTGGATGCATTGGCTAAAATAATTATACGAGACAGTGAAAGAAATGTTAAAACTAAACAGGGGAAAATAAACGATTATTTTAAGTGAACAATGTTAAAGATTATTTTATGTGAATAATGTTAACAATGATTTTAAGTGAACAATGTTAACGATAATTTTTAAGTGAACAATTTTAACGATTATATTTTGAAGTGGTTGCCGCCGTTACCGGTAAGTACCTTCGTAATTTATATACGACTCATTTTATAAAGATGCCGCGATTCAACTGTAAAAAAATTATTTTTGAATTATTTTTTATGTTTCATGCCCAAAACTATGTTTGAAGCGGCTCTACATTTAAACACAATTAAAATATTGTTTTGTGTTTGCAATATTCTGGAATTTACAAAAATATCTTCCAATTGGTGTTGAATAGGTTCTGTTCTTAATTTAATTCCTTTGATTATCCATTTGCTTATCTGTTTTAATAACAAAACTACTAAAAATATGTAGGTATTCAGTTCCCTATGGCCTTCTTCCTCCTTTGTTTGCAGAATTTGCGATCTTTTTTGAAGCCCCATAACATATAGTAGGATTTTTTTTATTTATTTCGTTATATGTGGGAATTCGTTATTACAAATTTTTATTTTTTGGGCCCTTGGATTTCGTTATATGGCAGTTTTACTGTATTATACCCATAATTTAGTAAAAAAAAAAAAAACTTACCCGGTTGATGGTGGACGGGGAGAGGCTCCTCTTCCAACTCCTGGCCCACCTCCAGCTCACCACAGGACGAGTCGCTGGCTCCCAGTCCCATGGACAGATTACCTTGAAAAATATTACCTTTATTAAACACATCAATTATTTCAAAATCTGACAAAATCTATCAACCACATCCTAACAATAAAAACAGTATTTTAGTGTAAACTTGCTAGTTCACCCCACGACAAAGTTAATTTGCATTATTTTCTTACTCATGTTCAGTATCACTTTTGTTTACATTAGAAAAATATAACAAATATGTATTATCTTGCGCGTTGCGGATTTGCGAATATCATGGTTGCCGATCTTCTGTTCCATATTATCATAATTATTTTTGTTTCCATTGTGAAGACAATACATACATTATTTATTAGTATTATTGTACAGTTTGTTATACAAATGCTAATGCGCGGTTGAGTTACTCAGACTTTTCTGAATTTTAAAAAATTGTTTTATTTTTATTCATTTAATACAGACATTTTTTAATATATAAGTTTAGTAGGCATTTTGAAGAGTGTGTGGTTGGCATTCCTCAGATCTTGTATTGCCATTAGTTTATTTATAAAGATAATTATTAGTATTTCTCTAATATTTACGTATTAAGACATTTTCAAATTTGCGACTGCGTCCGTGTGGCTTGCGTTCCTCAGATTTTTTAATATTTCATTAAATTTAGATTAAAACATTTTGACTGATAACTTTATATTCTCGAAAATAGAACGAATACTAACAGTTTGCTAAAAAAAAAAAATGAAATTAATACAAAAAGTATCAACCAAAACTAACAATATTAAACATGACAGACTTTAGAGGGAAGAGGAATAAGGAAGTCGAAAGTGAAGAAAAGAAAGAACACAATGTCACAGGTGAACGTGAAATCCCGCCGCGGCCACCAAAGTTTTAAACTTTTGTTGTTAACTTAGCGGATACAATGGCGAATGACAACATTTTTGACATGTTCATTATTAAAAATGGCACGGAAAGATAATCCAGTTTAATAAGGTTTTTTTATTATGTTCTTAATTCAAATTTATGCATTAATCATAACTGTGAAGGTGCTATTTAATGGAGTTTTTTTTATCAAGGGCTAAGTGAAAACATTCCATGTGACCAAGTGAAAATAACAAAATATTATTTAATTAATTTTACTGTAATTTTATGCTTTTAATGATTTGTTTGCGCTGTGTTTATCGTTTTAAATGTGTTTAAAAAGTTAATATATTAAAAATAAATCAAAATTTTAGACAATTTCATTATTGTAAGTTGTTATTTGAACTTTTTAATTAATTTTCGGTCCCCTCAACTTCGAATTAATGAAATTTTACAGTAGAAATTAAATTTATAAAAAAAAGTTTTTTTAGATTTTAAGCATTTAAATATAGCAAAATCAATTGAACAAAAATAAATATATGAAGTCATGGCTTCTAAACTAGCCATTAAATAAAATTAAACAATCATATTGGTGAAAAATTGAAGCACATAATTTTAAGTCACTTCATATAATAAATTTCTATGTCCTTTTACCTTGCTGTTCATCTTGGTGTCCATTGAGTTGTTGTTGTTGAGGAGGGGGTGAGTCAGGCTGCGGGGTGGCCGGGAAATAAGGCGCAGGCAGTGACGCCGTGGCCGGTGGCTGCTGGGGCTGTACTACCGCTTGCGGCTGCTGAACAACCGGCACCTGCTGCTGCTGCTGAATGATAGGTGCCTGCTGCTGTTGCTGCTGCTGTATGGGGAGGGGGGCCTGCACAGCCGGGACCTGCTGTGCTGGTGAGGGGACAGGAGGGGGGGAAGCCGTGGAACGGGAATATTCCCACTCGCCGTCATCATCAGAGAAGACGAAATCCTAGAATCGGAAGATTGATTAATGTATTACTCTCATTATGTGTTAGATCAAACATCGCTTAGTGAGGGTTCTATAAGGTCTTTTGTTTAATCAGAATTAACAATTTATATTACAGTAAAACCGCGATATAACGAAACCCGATATAGCGAAAAATGACGTATATCGAAAAAAAAATCGAAATTTAGTCCTTAAAACCAATTTTTCATACAAAAATG
The DNA here is from genome assembly GCA_031772225.1 of Eubasilissa splendida. Classification (NCBI taxonomy): domain Eukaryota; kingdom Metazoa; phylum Arthropoda; class Insecta; order Trichoptera; family Phryganeidae; genus Eubasilissa; species Eubasilissa splendida. Next base: position 23,151,630 of record CM062857.1, on the reverse strand, counting down.
CATTTATATAACGAAATCCCGTTAATATTTATAACAAAATCATTTTTGTCCCGTACGAAAAAATGCCAATACATTTACGTAAATTTATAACGAAATAAAAAAATGTTAAAAGATGAAAATATTACTTCGCACTTACAAAGCCGCGCCGCTGCATCTGCCGTATGCAAACAGTTTAATGGCCTTTTCGGCGGTGCGCGGCGGTCTGCCGACAAGGTAGTAAAACAATTCAAACTTCTTCTTGGGTTCATAGTATCATATTTTGAAGTGGTTGCCGCCGTTACCGGTAAGTACCTTCGTAATTTATATACGACTCATTTTACAAAAATGCCGCGATTCAACTGTCAAATTTTTATTTTTGAATTATTTTTTATGTTTCATGCCCAAAACTATGTTTAAAGCGGCTCTACATTTAAACACAATTAAAATATTGTTTTGTATTTGCAATATTCTAGAATTTACAAAAATATCTTCCAATTGGTGTTGAATAGGTTCTGTTCTTAATTTAATTCCTTTGATTATCCATTTGCTTATCTGTTTTAATAACAAAACTACTAAAAATATGTAGGTATTCAGTCCCTATGGCCTTCTCCTCCTTTGTTTGCAGAATTTGCGATCTTTTTTGAAGCCGCGCAACATTTTTTTGCGACGGCGCGTAACATATAGTAGGATTTTTTTTATTTATTTCGTTATATGTGGGAATTCGTTATTACGAATTTTTATTTTTTGGTCCCTTGGATTTCGTTATATCGAGGTTTTACTGTATTAAGAATCTTAGCTTAAATACTTGTATGTTTATGAGGCTCCACACTTTCCCGTGTGTGCAAGTGCACCGTCATAACAAATTTTAATCTCAAAATAACAATTGGCACCACAAAATTAAAATAAATTATTCATTTCACATACATGATTGAATAGCGTATTGCAAATGCAAAATATAGAAATATATTCTCCTTTGTAATAATAAGCATAGGAAACTTTGAGAAAAAAAATTTATTTGGAATTAGATGGATATTAGTGATGAGAAAAATGCTACTCTTGACTCACTGGTGTGATTGTGATTGGTATTCGATAATATCAGTGAATGAAAACTGTGACTCTAATCACAGTTTCATTACTAATGTGCATGCACAGCACGATATCATAATACATAAAATAAATTTTAAAAAACATAATTTTATGCATATTTATTTATGTTACTAAAACTTAATTTGCGTAAAAAACATATTCTAGCGTAAATAATTAATATATATCTAATTTAATAGCATCACAAAGAGAATGAAAATGCTTTAAAAAAATGTGAGTTTATTTTTCGGGTCAAATTCTCATTTCAAATTTTCATCTCAGCATTTCGGATCAAGTGCATAAAATGTTTTGGCAGAATCTACTAGTTGGTGCTGATCACGAATTATAATGTCATTCCTTCAAGAATATTTTTGTTTCAAATGCGCAGGCGCCGAATCACAGTTCACAATCAAAAAAAGAAAAAAAAATGAATCACAAATCAGAATATTCTCAGATATTTAATCACCGGTAGTATGACTCAAAGATATCAGTGATTGACTCACGGTTTGTGATTTTGGGCTCATCACTAGTGGATATGACCTGAATGGAGATTTTTCAAATAGAAAACAAACTAAATCCATTTCTGTGATCAGCAATTTAAAAATTAAAGAAGTGTAATACCGCGGTACCGTACATAGGTAATTATTTTAAATTATGTTCAGTGTACATCTTTCACGCCTATCTCATACATACATACATACATGTTTTAAATACTAGTTTTATAATAAAACATATTACATTTATTTATATAATAAAAGTGAAGAAAAAAAAAATTACACATTATAATTTGACAAGTAATAGAACTGATGGATTATTATTGATACTTGTTTGATATGATACTAATTTATAAATGAAATGATATGAAATATGTGATAATGTTGAATAATGATGTTTTAAATCTTATTCCTACTTCCCTAAAATTAACTGCTGATTTTTGTATCAATCCCCAGAATGACCCATGGTTTTAATATTGCACATATTAAAAGCTTAAGCTGCCAGAAAATACATTTCTGCTATCCGGAGAGTCAATTTAATGTAAAGTTTTTTGCAAACTTCTGTGAAATATATAAGGAAAATGAACTATCAAAATGATGCACCTAAAATGCTTTGCATGCATAGGAAAATGTTGTTTTCCCTTGAAATCAGTGTAAAACCATTTCATTTACAAAATTTGTAACTTATTTTTGTGAATAAGAACAATGTTTATTCGTATTGTAGCCAAAAATATGTGTGAATATATATTTTATAGGCATTTTTTTCTCCAAAAACAATGAGATCAGTTTAGTTGGGAAGTAGGTATTTAATTTAGTGAAAATCATAAATTGTAAATAGGCTTAACATTTCAATTGAATGCTCGTTAAATTTTGTGCAGATTTACATTTATGAGGTTATATATCTTGAATATATTTTATCCCACACTACAAAGACATATATTTACATTTAAGAAATATTTGCGCACTATATTTTCATATTTTCTTTCATCGGCAATGACGGTGAAAATATTGTAAGAATACATTTTGGTAATAAATAAGATGGAAATGGAAGTTGTTCACACCTGGTAACGGAAGATGTCATTGTGCACGTAGTACTGCTTCGGGCTCTGGGCGGCAAGAACAAAGGTCTGTGTGAACCTCCTCATGGGCTGACCTCCGTTGCTCAGTTCTCCGGTCACCTGCACGACCACGCCGTTCCCTAGGGTCGCCTGGGAGTCCACCTTCAGTCAAAATAATCATGTAATACATAAAACATCACCCAGAGGTCGGAGACATACACTAGAATAATCCAGAAAACTACACAGTGAATTACATCATTCCTATTCAGGAACAAGTCGCCGAATTATTAAAATGGTAGTTCTGAATTGAATACGACACCAGATATATTAAAAATATGGTCTTTACACAAATAAAACTAGCCAAGCTAATTAATATTTGAATTACTTATTAGTTACTATATAATGTTATCGTTCTATCAGAATATTATTTATTTATATTTTTAAATATTCAAATTCATTTCCAATTCAATTTCCAATCATTTTTGTGATGAACCTAGGGCACGCATACCAGAGATGGCACTTTCATCAATTTAGGTGACATGTAACAAATTAACAGATTTTTTAAAATAGATAACTCATGGATAAGATATCCAGACTTCATATTATACTTAATTTATTCGTAAACAGATATATTATTATGCTGACTACACTGTTATTGACATTTGTAATCATTTGCGGTTATGTTTGTTTTTTGCTATCAATCTCAGCTGACATCGCTGACGTTCGCTGTAAAAAGTCTCAATGTAGACATGTTCGTTCATCTCTAACATCTTGTTGATTGTAAATTGTAGAGGGAATGAACCCATTCTATCTTACCAGACCACGGTATTAAATGATGACACGGTCTTTACGTTATGTTTTTAAGTAAAAAAAAAAAAAAAACTAATTATGGATAATTGCTAATTGTAGTTATTCAAATAAATAAAAATTTAAAAACTGCTCGGCACGTCAAGACAGTCGATATATATTATTTGAGGATTTTTAGTACACGCAAGTAAAAATGTTCGCCACCACTGTTCTTTGTCGTTGGAAGAAGCGAGAATCTACCAGATATAAGATGTCTATTTTTAACGTTACACCCTTCATTGACGACATGCTGATTTCTGTCAACCAAGGTTTGTGCTCGTGGATTAATCAAATTAGTAATAAATGAATATGTATTTTGGTTAAATTTTTACACATTAGATATTTTAAAATTGACATATAAAATTGAGATCACTTAGGCGTATATGTGCCAAATCTATTTATGACAGAGTAAGGAATGAAGAAATACGGAAAGAATGTAAAGCTGATGTTAGTATAGTGAGTAAGATTAAGAAAGGATCACTTAGGTGGTTTGGTCATATGGAACGGATGAATGAGGAGAGAATGGCAAGAAAGTATATAACGCAAGTGTTGATGGCACCAGAAATAGAGGACGTCCGTGGAAGACTTGGCACGACCAGGTAAACCAGATAATGGAGGATGGTTCTGTTAGAAGCCTCAACAATCGGTGAGCTTGTATGAGAAGATATATGAATGTGGTTGAGGCGAGAATTGTGTCAGGACAGAAGAGTGTGGAGCTCTATTCTCTCTACCTACCCCCGCGGGGAAACAGCGTGATAGTAAGTAAGACATAACTGTAATTTTAAAACTAGGAACCATCCTACGCTATGAAAATGGGATTGACTTAAGGTTACATCCAAACCCTCGACCTTTGAGTCAATTTGCATTTAGACTGCTACTTAACTATAATACGTAATATTACTACTTCCTTATATCCCATTAATTTTCATACCAACTTAGCGGTTACAAGAAATTGTAGAGGAAAAATAACTAAATAAATATTTATACATATGGCTTTTATTTAACAAAATATTTAACTCCATGATTCATATAGTAATAGTGAAAGGTTTGTAAATCAAAATTGATTATTAAATATACTAACATATGTTTTATTATATTTAAATAAATATATGTGCATACTTTACAATGCAGATAATATTTTACACTATCCAAAGTATGGAAAATTGGAGCTAATAATTGTTCAAAAAATATGTTTTATTTTTGTTATAAGGAAAAACCCAGCAATATAATAAAATGGTAATTACAGTAGAATATTGATTATCCGGATTGTACAAAACAACAATGCCTAGAACAAAGGTGGTTTGAGATGTTTTTTGTTTAATAAATAAGACACTAGCACATTAATAATCTTGTATACTAAAATGGTGAAAATTTATATAGTTTACTAATCGGTTGGTGTTTGAGGATAGCATGTCAAAACCAAAAATGATGAAAAAATCATGAAATCATGATTGTATGGATCTCTTAGCTCATTAACAGATGGAAAAAGCGATATTTAATAGAAGACTGAAAAGAAATCCAAACATAAGTCTCAAAAAATTTAAAACATAATTTGAACTCAAAATTCATAGAGAAAAGTTTTCTGCTAACATATATTCAGCAAACACTGTTATAGACACATTAAAGAAGAAGAAGCAATGCTTTTTTTGTAAGAAAAAAAGTGCCGGAACTCAAATCTTGTTAATTTTTTATTAAAAAAAAAAAATTATTCATTCAGTTTTGAACATAAATTTAATTAATTGTATTTAAGACAAATGTTAATAGTAAATTCCAACGTTTTGTCCAATTCGACAGGGCAATTCAAGTCCCCGTGGACCTAACATAAAATTTTCAAAAGTTGAAAAAGTGAAGAAAGATTTCAGATGTTTCTTATTGGGCAGTCAAAGAACCCAACATTTTTAAAATCTATGTTTTATATGTATGGTCATCAGAAAAAGGCATGAGGAAATTTTGAAAGAATGGTATGAAAACTTATTTATTCAGAAATTGAAAAAATACCAAAATCTATGGATAATAATGAAGCATTACTTGATAAGACCCCTTTGCACCGATTGTAGAATGTTTAAACCAAATTGACAAAACGTATATGGTAAAATTTATCTGCAATACCACTGGAGATACATTAAAACACTTGTATCAAGACAGCTCCTTCAAAGATTATTATTAGCAGACTTAAATAATGAGGAACCAGTTTCCAGAAGAAAATTTATTATGGTTGCATAGTAGCAGAATATCAGATTCTATAAAAGTGTTAACATTGAAAAAATTATGAAACAAAATCTTAAAAAGACCGTTAGTCATAATAACAATAAAGCAAAACCTATTTGATTTATTAAATAAAGATGGAAGAGACATGTAAAAGTGAAGAAACAAATTTTAATATGTAATGAAGATCCTAAATTGCAATGGTCAAGATTCTGAATTCCAAATTTTAAACAAATAAATAATTTAGGCCATATCTGGCTTGCCCTCGGGGGATTGTTGAGAAATATTAGTCCTATAAATTCTGAGGCATTTTAATGCTTAGAGGTTGCCGTGGAGTGGTATGAGAGTCGGGAAGAATGTGACTCAAAATAACTTAGATATCTTTAAAAGCATACATTATTTTAGAGCTGATAATTGAATTCCTCACAAAACAATAATATGTATTATATTATTTGAAGATGTATATTTTCATAAAGAAAAATAATTATACATACTATATCATAAATGAGGAATTTTCTAATATTAAATTTTTTATTATCCCCAGACTACTGTAATCTCCATTTTGTGGGGATAAGGAATTTTAATGTATTTTTATAATAAAATGGAGAAAATATTTTAAGACCTTGAGTTCAAGTTAGAAACTTTGTACCTGAAAATTAACTGTAAAATTACTTTTATTGTTAACATTCCCCAGAAAGACCCCCATTAGGGAGGATTACTTGGTTTATTGCTCTCTACAAAACCTATTTACATATTCTGAGAAATGGGTATTACACATTCTGAGAAATGGGTATATTACACATCCTTTTTGAGACAAAAGATTATGCAGGTAGAACAGTCCTTTGGGACAAAGATTAAAATTGCATTTAGGAACTTTCCAAAAATAAATAAAGATGGAACAGGGTGTTCAAAGAAATGTTTTATAACAAAAGGAAAACTGGCCAAGTGGCATTTATATAAATGTACTTTTGAATTACTAACACAAACAATTCTGTAAAATTCACATTATTCACTGTTGAAGGTATTTTTTAAAATGATTTGTGTATTAGCCTTTAACTAATATTTTTCTCAATACTTCATGAAAATATGATGCTACTTTGCCTTAAAAAAAAATTTTATTCCCACTGATAAAAACGTATGGTTTAAAAATCGATAATCAAGCATTAATTTAATTAAATATGTTTAAAAAAAAAAAAAGGAAGTAAAATGGACTTAATAATCTAAACAGATAGGTAGAGAGAACAAATGTGATTCTATCATATTTTCATGTTAAATAATGACAAAAATGTGATGTAAATTTGAATTTACAGAAAAAATCACAGGATGGAAAATTTTTTTTTCAAAGACATTAACAGACTAGACATAAAAATACTAACAATGAGTGTACATAAGTGTATTTGCTATTGTTACCTGGCTTATCTTGGCATGGCAGTCACGAAAATTTAACTGCTGGATTCGATTGTGAATCTCCTTCTGACCAACAACGGGAGATGTCTCCCGGTCAGGGGCATCCAGGCCCCCGTGCACGAACGACGAAGCATTGTTGTAAAATCTGAAACATTTATAACAAAACGATGCACATGGTTGCAGATTTTTATTCTATATGTAACGTATCAATCAACAAAAAAATTTAATAATTTGGATAAGAATATTATTTTGGTATACGCAGTGTAATAAAAATACATTTTTTATTTTTAGGTATAAAACATTAATTAGCTCATCAAAATGAAATTGAAAAACACTAAATTTGAAAAAAAAACATTTCAATTTCACTATCGGATATCGGAGAGTAAAATGAGTTTACTACGTGAAATTGAAAAACACTAAATTTGAAAAAAAACATTTCAATTTCACTATCGGATATCGGAGAGTAAAATGAGTTTACTACGGGGTGTACTTTCGAGAAGTAAATATTTTTTACTAACAATCAAACAACCCGTTTTCATAAAAATTTTAACTTTAATTAAATGTTACTACTGATCACATAACCGGCCCTAAGACAATTTGAGGGGACCGTAATACGCAATACTTAAAAGTCAGCGTCAGGGACAAGGATCTTAATGTACAGTGAAACAAATTTGACCTACATGGTATATCTGTAACTTATTCCCGAATATATGAATTTTACTGTAACACTGCCATATGATCACATAACTTTTTGAAATAAAAGTCACAGCTAAAACAGCCAAACTCGCTTAGAGGTTAAAATATAACACTCCCTTATGGGGAATTACCTTTCAATGAGTTTTTTCCACGGTATCCAACCAGACACGGCTTTACAACAATTATGCAAAATTTTGATATAAGTAAAATGTCTATAATGATAATAGTTAAATCTATAAATAGATAATATTATAAAGTAAAAACTATATAGTTTTGATTATTATTAAGCTATATTCATGAAAATACAAAAAATATATATAAATTATGATCATCTTCATTAATAAAAATATGTGATTGCAACTGATAATTCATTTATGACTAATAATTTTATTAACTGTTTATAGTGAAAATATAATAAAAGTAAGTAAATTTACATTCATGAATCTCGTGTTATCTACAATGTAAGAGATAGCAATACATTTTAAAAGCAACAAATTAAAGATAATGTGCTATCTTAACTTTGATAATTAATGAATCATAATGCCAATACAATCAATTTTCCCAAACCACTGATAGTATTGTTTGTTTGGATACAAATACACACATTAAATAATTAATTTGACAATGCCAAAACCACAAATTTGTTTGAGATTCAAGTCCAACCATCACTGATATAAGATCTTTAGCAAAATCTCTTATCCTAACCCTTTGGAAATAAGAAAATAATTTCTTGATACTATTTCACTATCTTATACAAATTAATAATAGATAATACTTTCAAGATTATACGAGTGGACAAGAAAATTGGTAATAGATTTTCTAAAACATCATAAAAAATGAAATATTCAGTTGAATAGGTATGTTTACATTACTACAAGATTCATAAATCTCATGTGAAGGTTTTTAACATTGGTAAATTGCTGATCAGTTTCATAGTTTGCATATCGACCCCTCCCACGTATAAAGTATTTTAACTAACACATATTTAATTTGTAGTTTTTACTGTTTTCGGGGTAAGTTTGTAGAACTCCATAATCACATATGTGAAAACAAAACACTTGTTTTATTATTCTACTCGTTTAATTTAATTGACACGTTTCGCCTTGTAAGATTGATAATGCCCTTACAAGGTGAAACGAGTCTCAAATAAATTAAACAAGTAGAATCAAGTGTTTTATTTTCACATATTTAATTAGTAGTTGTTCTAGTGCTTTGCACGTACTTGATGCATTTTACATAAATACAAATTATATATTGTAATCAACAGAATATAACAGACCAATATGTAAAAAAAAATAAAAAAATTACACATTTGTTAGTTACAATATGTAGGAGGGGTTCGATATCTTGCTAATTCACTTTGCCTCAATGGAGGATATTTTTAATACAAAATTTACAGATACCAAATATATGCAATAAACCTACATTACAGTTTAGTTAAATACAATCTTATCATTTCACAGGACTTTATATTGCAAGTCTCCGATTGGTTTTCGGTAAAACTATTGACATGTATTATTTTAGTATGGTTTGTGGAATAATGGAATTATGGTTATGTGATCATATCATATTCTTTATACTTACAGTCAGCAGAGAAGTTAGGAATATCTGACAAAACCAAGACATTTCTTTATAAATCATTTAAAATGATTTTGCATCTATTTTATTAAATAAATCATTGACTACCACTAAAAGGTTACACAGTTCTAAAATAGTTTTGAGCCAAATCATTTGTACGTACCTATGTAGATGAATTGGAGCTTTGTTAAGAAGCGTATAGTACTGACGAACAAACTCCCGACCAACGCACTGAGGTGATGGGTGCTCCTCCATGACCATTTCCTCTGATTGTTAATTGGGATAGCAGATATGCCTTTCCCGTTCTGCCAACAAAATTATTATTTTTAATAACCCTCAAACAGATATATTCACAAAACAAAACAAGCAGTTGACTCAAATATACACATCTTTAACAACTATGTTTACATTATTACAAGAGGTCATAAACCTCATGTGAAGGCTTTTAACATTTAAACAAAGAAACAATCGAATATCCGCACAATTTTTCGCCTGTCTTTAAAGATTTGCATCGAAATGATCTTCTTTGCAGATTTTAAATATTCAAATATCGAACTAACTCGAATACCTCAAATCTTTCAGACAACTGAAAAAGTTTAGGAAAATGTGAAACACACATGGCGACGTTCGCGGGAATATTTTGACAAATATAACATGTTACCAGCATTGGACCATTTTCAACACAGATCTTTGCAAAAAATTGAAGAATAAACGTAGTATAAAATAAAGAGACACGGTGTTCTGCTGCAATTAATTTTTAAAAGCGGCATTCTAGACAGCGAATATTTTAAACAAAATAACCTTCGCAAACAGCGCACTAACGAATTAGGAAAAGTAAAACTAAAATTTTAAATATGACCAAAGTAAAAGCTTGAAACAAATCTTACCTTAATGTGAACGAAATCTTGGAATTTTAGGTGATATCTAAAAACTAAATATAATCCCAAATTTAACAACAAATGGGAATTGAAAAACAGAAAAAACGTCCTCGCTGTTCTAGGGTGTCAATGTTCCACTCGCTGCCAACTTAATAACTATAAAAGTAATCGTATCTATGTTAATAACTCACAATATAATTTCACGTGTTTTACACAACTGATACCTACCCAGCTAACCAATGTGAAATTTATTAAGAACATAATTATTTAGACCATATTAATCCAAATGGAATAAATATGAAGATTTAGGGGTACCTGCATTAAAAGTGTTTTGAATGAAATTTTTTAGTTATTTTTATCATAAAAATTGTTTCCTACATTACAGCATGTATAGCTTTTAAGTCTTTAATTAATTTTTGACTTTGAAAGAAGTCTTGGGGGATAAAATATAATTCAACTTAAATAGATATTGAATAATGTCTAAAAATGTTCACTTTGTATTAAAGAACTTTGATTTTTTTACAAAAGTTATTCGCAAAATATATTTTGATTTTGGATTTTTGAGCTGAATCAAAACACGGGGAATCAAAAACAAATAATAGAACAAGTAATGATGAACATATTAAATAATTATAAAATACTTAGCATAACTAAATTCTTTTCGAAAAAAACTGCTTTAAAAATAAATATGTGACAACGAATTACGATAAGTGCAAATTATTTTTTTAATTAATAGTGTAAAGAAAATAATTTTAATCAAATTATAAATAACTTTTAAATTTAATAGATAAACATTATTATAATTAGTTTTATTCTGCCCTGATAAACGAATTAACACTCTGAAACTAGATGGCTTCATAAATAAACCCGCGTGCAAAATTAATTATTTAAAATGTAGTAGAGCTTAAAAATGTTTTAATATGAAAAAAGTGAGTATGTATTGAAAATAATAAAATTCAAATTAAACTAAACCTTAATGTTATAAAAATGAAATTAATATAAGTAGTCGGTAGTCAGATTTGACGCAATTGACATCATTTTGCAATCTGAAAACATCTTGATTCATTTATAAAATAAACTTTAAGTAAGTCATCCAGCAAAGTAAGGAGTAAAACTTACCTGCTCAATCTGATCTCATAATATGGCTTGCACTTTATCATTAAATTAGAGAATAAAAAGTATATAATGATACTGTAACTTGATTATTATAATATAAACATATTAATGAATGAATGCATACAAACTTGTTAAATAACCACAAGGATATTATTGGAAGTTACGCATCAATAGTTTAAAATAAGCTGGCTGTTTTTCAAATTTTAGTTTGCCATTGCAAATATCGAATTGAGAAACTTTACAACAAGCACTCTCAATCATGCAAGGGCCCAATATTTTGCATTCTACAATTTATTATTTAGAAAATTAATGATAAACTAAATTGTATTATCTGATATTGATAAAAAGAACCGTATTACATTTTATATCCATTGCGAAAATTCAAAGATTAGTTTCCTGATGTTTACGTAACATGTTAGCGTTCTTTTGTTTATTATTACTATACATTTATTTTGTGCTTCTACAAATAATTTTGGTTAAAAATATTTAATTGTGAGAATAATTACATGGAGATAGCCGAGTGGATATAAAATGCCAAATAAATCAATCTAGACTAACTTCATCACTTTACATGTATACCATATTTAATTCACAAGAAAAACAGATTTATTCGTAGAGTTTAGAATTTAACGGTTCAATTAACCTTTCAATAAGACTGATTATAAAATTAAGATATTATTATAAGTTAAGTAATACCAGTTTTATAAATAATTATATTATTTACATTTATTAATTTTTAATCCAGATATAGGAACATTTTTCATAGTGCTGAGTACTTGATTTGGATTTATTAAAGTTTTTTTTTAAATCATATTTTATGTTTTTTCTATTCTAAAAATATTTTAAAACTCGGTAAGAAGTTAAACATATACATATGTAACTAATTATGACGGCAATTAAAAAATACAATAGTTTTTGAAATAATAAAATTCATTCTACACTTTCGTTCGAAGTTTTTCTTGTTTTGTATACCTTGTCGTCGACGTAGTACAGCAGGGTTTCGATTTATATCCAGTCTTTATGCACTGTTTTTATTTGTATTGCATCAAAATCCTAAGACCGAAAATCTGTTATTAATCAATATGATTCGACATGAGTCCTTACAGATTAACCTTTTCTCTCCGATGATGTAAATTGAGTTAACATTCCCTCTAATTATGTGAATATCTCTGTAAATATACTAAATACATAGTTCATATTTTAGGTATTCTTTATGTATTAGATACAATGCTTACAATATATAAGTATTTACCATATGCAACAATAAAAAAATTTTGGTCGAAGAACCTGATGTGAATTTTTCAATACGCGAATGAGTGTCAAGTACAAACGGCGTAGTGCGCGGGGTGCGGGGTGCTGAATGCCGATCGTCACAAGTGGCAAAGCGTGCGTTGGCCGAGTTAGACGTGTCTTATGGTGCCGTTCGTGATGATTAATGTTTTTTTCTCATTTTTAGCACTTTTACACAATTATTTATATAAATATTTACTTATATACTTATATGTCAACTATTATTTTAACGATTAATATAAGTAATAAATGTAAAATATTCATATTTATCCGACTTAAAAATCGCAAAAGTCTACATGTACACTGAGTTTACAGCACCGTTAGGCGAGTTTTAATTTTAGCACCGTAAGGGAATGGTTAAAGAAATATTTGATTTAGAGTAAACTGTGGTCAGAATCTAGTGAGGTTACCGAAGCAGCAGATATCGATAAGTTTAAATGAATAACGTTTTGGAATACTATGTATAATACATAATTAAGAATGGATGTCAACTATAATAGACAAAATTTTAAATCAAGATGAAGAAGATATAACAAACGATGATCTACTATAAAAAATCATTGCTATGACCGAAGAAGTTAAAGAGTACACCGAAAAAGTAAAAGAAGAAATAACTTTTTATAAATTATATATGATATGTCGAGATATCGTCGCAAGAGTAAAGCGTTTTCAAGAATAAAAAATAATAATACATACACTAATGCTTTCCGGACTAAATCTTTGTGATAAACGTTAATATTATTTTTATATATAATTTATATACAAGTATTTAAAATAAAAATTGTGAAATAAATTTTATTTTATAATATGCATTATTGTTTGTCCTCACTATGTTAATTTAATTTGTTGTATTTTATACGCTTAAATATTTCTTTAACAATATTTTAAAGATCTTTATCGTCCATAGTTCCCTCACACTATTAATGTTTTTTTATCGGGAGCATATCGGTGAAACGTATTTATCAGAAAGTATTTAGGTGTATAATTTATCGATCAATATACTTCGAAAAATGCTTGAATTCAAACATTTCAAGATTTTATCATAATGGAATGTAGATATAACGAAATAATTTTTAATAATTTACTAATTTTATTTCATAATAACCTTAAATTTCTCATTGAAAATATTATTCTGTGTTAAAATCACAAATATCGCCTTTATTAAGTTGTTATTCCTGAATGCTGTGTTCAAAAATCTTTCACGGAGCATAAACGAACAGCTATATTGGTAGTTCTTTCTATCGCACGATATTTTATATTGCCTTCTCTGTCGTTTGTATTCGTAATTTTTTTGACAGGAAATCAATGTCAAGCCACCAAAATGCTCTCCTCTGATTGGTCGAATTTTATGCGCGCCATTCTGCGCGGCTTCCTCGTATAGCATCATAGCCGGCGTCTTTTCCGGCACCCGTCCTTCTTCTTTCAACGTCCGAAGAGAGCGGTGGTGTCAGTCTGTCTTAAGTTTAATTAGACTTTTTTTTTGGCAAGTGGCCAAGAAAGTTATGGGAAACGGAGATAATTTCGCACAGGACGTTACAGAAGATCAACCGATGAACGGAACATCAGAAAACGGTGGAGCAGATAATGCTCAAGATAATGGAAGTGCGGAAGCTCCTGGCAGGGACGACGACAGGTATATATACATTATATGATTTAATAAGTTTATGTATGATTGTTGTTTTAAATACAACACTTCGATTGAGCTGTACACCTATTTATCTTGCTATGTATTGTAAGTTCTAGTTTGTAATATATTAGCATTGTCATGATTCTTTCGACACCGCCATGGCGGATGCCGCCGGCCCGTGTCTTGTGTTTAAATTGTTAATCCGAGTTCATCTCGCTATTTCCAGAGTAATCACTAGTATTAACGATATTTTGGCATGTCATAATAACTTAATATTCTATTGATATGTGTAGTTTAATATTTCAGATGCTTTACTTTCTTTTTTCCCCTCTATAATTTTCATTGTCGCTGAGGCGTGTATAAAATGGCGTCCCAAGCCTACGTTTTGGCGCCGCGTCGTTATTGATTTTTGTCGCACTAAGTTCAACTGGGAAGTCTGCTAACAGTAAAGTTTTCTCCAAATTGGGGGTATTCCAGAAGATATCGGCACTTTGCGAATCAAAATTAAAAGTTTTACTTTTCAGATTTGTCCAGTTTATTAGTTCAGTTTACCATTGTTTGTAAGCATTGTCGGGGGTAATGTCGCGGTTGAAGGTCAGTTTGGGTCGGTCAGGTGGTGCCGAGAGCATGCTAGAGCACGCCAGAGCAGAATGGAGTAATAACTGAGTGTCTGTCTGCAGGTAGAGGAAAGCGGCGGCCGCGCGCGCTGTCACCGTGCTGGAACTCCATGATGGTATTTATCTCTTGGAAGGGTCTCTTAACGTAATGCTCAAACCAAACTGACTTGCCTCGCCCAACTTTTGGGCCAACTCCATCTTGCATATATATTTATTTTACATGTTGATTCATATTGATATTTTGTCTCTTTGTTCATAGTAATTTTTATTTTACTTGCAAATATTGTTTATACAATTTTTGACAAAATTTCACTGTCTATTACTTTTTTAAAAATTTCCAGATACATTGATTTGCAGTCTTACAGGTTCCATTTGATGAGGCATTCTTATTTGATGCAGTGCTTTGGAGAATTTCACAATTAATTTTAATTAACTGTAAACAAAGTACTGCGTAATGTTAACGTAACTGAGCGTACTTTTGGCAAATGTAGCTTCGGCTCGAACCGTGTGTCCTATTTTTTATTAATGTTTTCCGTGTATTTTCAGGAAACTCTTTGTCGGAGGGTTAAGCTGGGAAACAACCGATAGTAAGTATTTTTTAAAATTATTTAAATCTATTATGGATATAATCATTAATTACTCAATCAATATTAAAACTTTCATGATGATCAACCAGTTCTGCTACTGAGTAGTGTTGAAGATACCCATACCAAATTTCTGATGATATTTTCATAAACACAACATTTTTGTTTATGGAAAGCTTTATTTCTAACGAGTTTAAATCTTTTTCCACAGAGGAACTGCGGGAGCACTTCGGGACATTCGGAGACATCGACAGCATCAATGTTAAGACTGACCCCAACACCGGAAGGTCGAGAGGGTTCGCCTTCATCGTCTTCAAGGCCTCTGACTCAATAGAGAAGGTGATGAGCGCTGGAGACCACACCATCAACAACAAAAAGGTGGACCCCAAGAAAGCTAAAGCCCGCTACGGAAAGATCTTCGTTGGGGGACTGAGCAATGAAATTTCCGATGAAGACATCAAGTCATACTTTGCACAATATGGAACTGTAAGTGTGAATAAGCATCAATTCAAACAATTAAAAGATGTTTTCTAAAATATAGTAAATTATCTAAAGTATGATTAAAATAACAATAAATGCTTGTTTAAATTATTTGCCTTACCATTTCAAATATTTAAAAAGTTCTGTGTATAATTTTCTGGCTTTATCTTTTGCTTGCTCTAATTCTTGGCATTTTTATTTTAGATTGTGGAAGTTGAGATGCCCTTCGACAAGACAAAGAACCAGAGGAAGGGATTCTGCTTCATTACATTCGAGTCTGAGCAAGTCGTCAATGAGCTGCTGAAGACACCCAAACAGACTATCTCCGGAAAGGAGGTATGCATTTCATGGAGGGGATTTTCTGTTATAATTGTAAAGAGATAAGAATGTCAGTCAATGCAAATTCAGTGTTTAGACTTGACAATGTACTTAAAATTTAATTGAAACATAGATTTTTTAACAAAAATAATAATTCAGCCATTCATGGATTGTTGATACAATGGACATGAGATTGTAAGGATGAAAAATGGCGAGTGTCAGAAGTGTCCGGTTCCCACCCCAGCGCTAGCGATAGCAGAACCCTCTGGGGTGCGGATCTGCTGCTGAGTATAATCACCATGTCTGAACGTAATTTCAGCATTGTTGGTTTGTCTGCCAGGTGTGGTATTGTACTAACGACCTGTCTTTGTTGCAGGTTGATGTGAAGAAAGCCACACCTAAACCCGATGGCCCCGGAGGCATCGGCGGTCGGGGTAGCACACGCGGTGGCAGAGGTGGTCGTGGGGGCCGCGGCGGTCGTGGCGGAGGCTACGGTGGCCAGGGCGGCTGGGGAGGCGGTCAAGGATACGGGGGCTATGGAGGTTACGGCCAGGGTGGCTACGGAGGCGGCTATGACGGCTACGGAGGGGGATACGACTACTATGGCGCGGGCTACGGAGGCTATGGGGGCTACGATTACACAGGATACAACAACTACGGTAATAAACAACACACTAAGCCGCACCATCAGCAGCAACACTAGTAGCTGCCGTCCCGCCACCAACATCATGGCTGCCCTCTACCTCGCCTTCTAACGCGTCGACACTAAGATATTGTTCCGTAAAAGCTGACTATATTGTTTAAACCTGTTGGGGGTTAAGTAAGACAAATATTTATTTTTTGGATACTTTTTTTTGAAACCTAAAAATAATATACGAGGCTGTTTAAAAGAACAATATTTTATACGTGAGATACCTTTCATATATATATAATGTATATAATTTAGTTTATGTTTGTAATACCACGTTTGGCATTTGTAGCACTGTCGGTATTGACTAACGACGGCTTGTGGCTCTCGGCTGGTTGCCTTCCGATCGTGGTCCTATGAACCCGTGACAGTGCTACATTTGGGAAATTGGGTAAATAGTATATGGAAGATACATTGTGAAATATTGAGCTTTTGAATAAAGCATTTCTTAAATGGTATTCTCAATGTGTTTGCCATATATTCATACCCTATTTCCACCGCCTTGTCCCAACCATCCTTCATTTTATATCTTTACATACTTCGCTGGCTGTGCTGTTGGGCCCGGTACTGACGGTAAGTGAGAACATCGGCCACATACTCACTCGCCATATCACACACACTCGTCTTAAGTACTGCCGGCAGTATTGTGCCTAACAGCATATTCTAGCGGAGAACATTACGGTTTCATCTTGGAAAGGGATAGTTCAGTCATTGCCTTGTTTGTTTTTAAATTTTAACTTGTCTGCATTCTTTTTGATTCTTGGTGTTTAGATTTTTCTACAATTATTTTTTCCGAATGATTACTTCTATTAATATATTAAGTGTAATTAGAGTCTTGTTCAGTCAAATGGATCATAGGCACATTATGTTGGCCAAATTAAATTAATTTAATTTAGAAAATCATGGCTGCCTGCCGTTTTTATCTGCACCATGTGTGGTGCTTCCTACATTCAAAAAGCTGACTATCTTAAGTCTCTATTTTATTGCAATTGAAATTTCAGCTTTAAAATTCAGTAGTGTTCTGGAATCACTCCAATAAAATTTCATTGATTGCTGTAACGTCTGACAGCAATTTTTTTTAGCTAGTCGGTAGGTTGAATGTAGGTCTGCGTTGTGGAATAATAGTGAAATGGAAGTAGCATTCCTCGCATAGCGT
The DNA here is from genome assembly GCA_031772225.1 of Eubasilissa splendida. Taxonomy (NCBI): domain Eukaryota; kingdom Metazoa; phylum Arthropoda; class Insecta; order Trichoptera; family Phryganeidae; genus Eubasilissa; species Eubasilissa splendida. The sequence goes on along the minus strand of CM062857.1, from coordinate 23,133,530 downwards.
TAAATCTGTTTTGCTAATGAGCGGTGTCTTGTTGTGTTGCGGGCAGACTATGGAGGCTACGGGGGGTATGAGGGAGGCTACGGAGCTCGCAGCGGCGCCCTCCGAGGCAAAGGTATCCCTGTCCCGACTATAGAGACCTCATCACACCACATAGTGGCAGACTAAACTTTCACCTGTGCAGATTGTCTTACACCCTGTTAGTACGACAGATTTGCTGAGAGTTCTGACAAGACTGACACGAGTGTTTTAGATTAGATATTTGATTTGAACAGTCCCGTGAAAGTGTCTTGATCCCTGGGGATATTTGGTGTGATATAAAAATTGATTACGGTGAATCATTTAGTAAAGTCTGTTCATGTTTTAAGGTTTTGTCGGAACTTGAGTTTACATGTAGAATAGATAAATATTTCTTGTTTAATATGTATGGCAATCTGCACCAGATGCGATATTCGATGTTGTTCTGCAGTAAATTACACTAACTTGGAAGGTTTAGACTGCTGCTAAAAGTGTTCTGACATTTACCTTTGTGTGCGTTGTCCCGCTTGCACCTTCATAGTACTCTTATTTGGGCCGGCCAATTGATTGCAGACATTCTAGATAAACTTTTATAAAAAAATAAACGTCACTTACTGAAGTGTGAACGCTAACCAATGCATGCTGGGTAAGGTGACACTGTCGAATCCACATAATTTTTTTTTAATAGATTTTTCATATTCATTTTTCTTCATCATTCATCCTTCACTGCTGATGGTCTTGTTTCTGTATGTGAACAGTGAAAGGGTTATCTATTTGACTCACCTTTTCTCATTTCTAGTAAACATTCACTATTTTGTTTTGCTTTAGAGGTCTTAATGATACAAACAGTTTGAGAATTAAATCACTAAATTTTTTTGTTCTCTGGGACAAAGTACAAGCAATCAGCTCAATGATCTCAACGCACTCGAGATATTGCATCATGTGATTTGGACGGACTTACTGGTTTATATCATTTGGCTTCCTTCCTGCATCATTTTGTAATACATTTTCCTTTGAATAAGCCTGATAAATGCAGCAAATCAATTCTCTAGTCAATGATATCAAATTATGATACAGCATTTTATTGATAAGAGTATGCATCTGATAACTGCATTTATTTTGCTTATCGGGTAGTTGTGATTCAATTATTGCTCTAAGGCCTTCTCTACCAAAATTCTGCTGATCGAATAATAAATTCATTTTGCAATTTCAATACTTGGGTACAGATTTCGATACATTTAAAAAAATGTGAATGCAATACAGTTAGGTTATTTTGACACTGATGTATTTGTCCATAATGATTACGCCTTTATATATTTATATATATGAAAATTTGAATGTTGAGTTGGTTATCGTGGATCAAATGAGTTAATGTGAGGAAAGATGAAAGCAATCTTGCAGCATTACGAGACTGATTAGTGGAGAGTAGACCGGAAAAGAATGAGTGGTGGCGAGTGGCGAGAAGTGAAGGTATGCTATGCTATGCTAAGCCAGCCCCTTGTGCAATGTGTAACGGGGTGCTTTACTTGTGGCCGGCACAGGGAGCTCAGGCGGCGGCGGCTACACGGGAGGCAAGCAGCGAGGGGGCGGGGGTGGCCGCGTCAACCAGAGGCACCAACCCTACTGAAGCTGAGGTCGCTCCATCGCTCAGCGCTCGTCGTCTTCTGTTAAGGTAACCACCGCACCCATGTGCACTTACTTCACTTCTTACATGATGAGATCAATCAAATCTTATGTACTCTGGACTTGGCTCTTAAGAACTGTTTCTGCTTCCAGGTTAAGATTCATCTCTCGTCATCGTGTATTAATCTGATGTTTTTGGTAAGCTCACCGCGCATCTTCATGAGAATCAGATCATTCCATTTCATCGAAGAGATAGGCAAAGTTAGGAAAGTAAACTCCTGTAGTGACGGATGCCGCAGCCGGTATGAAAGGGATCCCAACTCAACTAATTCAATTATCATGTTCATTGCCCACATCTTTTTATATTTTATGTTTACTGTATTAACACTAGATCTTGTACAAATTCTTAATATTATGGATAATTTAAAGTTTGTGACATCCCCGCCCTCATTGTGCATTCGTACACAATGGCGTAAGAGGACTCGGTCCTTTATTTAATGTTTGTCCTCTTGTACCTCATTGTGTGAGAATTAATATTCTTATTTTATACACTTACACAATAGTTTTCGGAGACTGTGTATTTTATGGAACAAATATTGAGCCGTTTAAGTATTTTACAAATTTGTTTGCCCGCACCAGGGAGTCGTCTCCGCGTGCGCTGCTCGCCCACCCGCCCGCTACCGACCGCGGTAACGGTAACGGTAACGTAGAGCCGGCACAAGCACCCGCAGTGTGAGGCCTATGGATTGACATTTCATGTCTATAGCAATTCTTAATGTTAGTGAATTCTAGATTATAAGTAAAATCATCTGATATTTTATCAGATATTCAAAATTGATGTACACGTCTTGGAAAATAAATCTTGTGTAAATAAATTTGTATTTTTCTTAAATAAATCTTATTTAATTTAAACATTTGTTTCGTGCTTTTCATGAAGCAATACATATTGTAAATTTTTACCCCTTGAATGAGCGAATCGTTGCAGCCGGGTGTGCGCTGAGGATCATGGGCGTGGTCTTGCTCAGTGAGATGTGAGTATATGCTGTGCGGGTCGCGAGGTCGACAACCTCCCCTGCCGGCATTTTGTTCTGCGGCGCGGGCCGCGCTTGCACGGGTCACAAATTCCAAAATAGAATTTGGCGTTTGAAGTAGTAGTTGTTGCCAGTAAGTTGTCTCGACCAGATGGCGAGATAGAATTTTAGTTTTTTATATTATGTTTCGACAGTGAGCCAATATAAAAAAATTGTGGTCGCGACGAAAATAAATGAGTTTTCACGCGTCGCGTCCTCTGGTAAGTGTTCGGAGAGTGTCGACGATAGAAATGTGAGGTATCTAAATTGTTCAGTGGCATGTCTTAGAAGGCATCTTTACGGGAGAGCAAAAGACCAAAGGTGTATGCGCTTTTTCTTTACAAAGTCTTTTAAAATCTACGAGAACTTTGATTTTAGTAATTGTCTTTTTGGACGCGAAAAGTTCTATCGTAGGTAAATGGGGCTGGGTTTCGGGATATGTAGTTTGAAACCCTCCCAAGAAAAACTTACTCAGTTTTACGCGGGGGTAGGCAGAGAGGATAGAACGCCACTCTTGTCTTGGCAAATTCTCGCCTCATCCGCATTGATACATCTTATACAAGCTCGCAGTTTATTGGACCATCCTTCAGTACCTGGTTTACCTGACCGTGCCGGGTCTTCCGCGGGTGTGCTCTTTGTGATGCCATCAACACTGGCGCCATATTTCTTAACATCACTCCCGATTCATCCGTTGCATATGACCAAAACCACCAGTGAGTGATCTTGTAATTAATAATCCGACCTTGTATATAATGTTGCGAGGGGAAAACTGAATTATACGAACGATATTGTTTAAATCATTTTGTTAAAGAGTAAGTGCGTTTTCAATTGGCGAAAGAATCTTCGTTATTACGTGGCTGGAAGGACATCGATTTGCACCGTACAGGGCTCGGTAGGGCTATCGCCTAGTTCTCTGTTATGTCGGGTATGTCTGGAAAATAGCATCTCCTGTTGAAATAGCGGCGAACTTATTTTTAAAATGATTAGGTAACGTCAGAAGTTTGACATACCGACCTAGATGTCTCTAAACGTCAAAAAGATTTCGTTTTATGTTCATAGATGGCAGTATTATGATTGGGTTGATAGGCAGAAAATTTCGGAGATAACTGATATATTATATATATTACTTTTTATTGCGATAAGCGATACATATTTTAATTTTTCTTTACACAATGTACGATAATTTGGCAACGCCAAACAATTTTTTGGGCATTTTGCGAGATGTGAAGTGGTGGGACAAGTCGAAGGACGAAGAGGAAGAGGAGTATCTCCCACCCATTGGACCGATCAAGTGGAAAAGGCAACAGGCACTTCTCTGGTGATAGTCAAGAGGGCGGGAGTTTATGGAGATCACAATCCTCAGTCATGAGGGACCAACGAGGACAACGACATCTTGATATCGAGCGTTTGCAAGCAATAACAACATATTTGAGGGTACTGGTTGTAAAATCAGCAAACTATTTTTTTTCTAACTTTTTTTGTTGTGACGTTGTTATTTAAATTTTACAATATATTGGGGATTTTTATTCATAATAAAATCAGTTTCTCTCCAAAGAACAATGTATAGAGATTGCTGAGATCGCAATATTTATTTTAACCAGTGGATGGCAAACTCATTAGTCAAAAGAGCCTGCAGTAGGTACAACGATTTACATTTCTTTTGAGAGCCAAATTTCTTTACAAGAATCCTAATTTTGGAAGTCTGTTAAAACTAGGTATCTTCTATGTATATAAAGGACTGTCTGTTGGTTTGTTTGTTTTTTTTATACAAATCGATAGTTTTATTCAGTGTTTAATGAAGTTTCGCACACTTTACCTTCAAAACAAGAGTCTGCATGAAATTTCGAAATACCACCCCCATTATTTCACCCCATAAAGCAGTTTGTACTTGATGAAATTTTGCACACTTGACGTTCAAAGTAAAAAGACAATCACTGTCGACATCACTTCACTCTGTGTAAAGTTCGGGCAACTCCGGGCATTTCAGCTAGTACTGAATAAAACTATCATACTTTATATTTTTATTATTAAAATATAAACATTGTCATGTTAATATGTTAATGTGAACATAACATGTTAATGTGAACAATGGTCTTGAATTTCCTTGGAAAGTTTGGATAAATCAGGTTTGTATGTTGTTGTTTTTAATTTATGGTAAGATCCAGGTTCTCATTAATAAGATGAATTCTCAATTAACTTTTGAAAAGAAGGTTCGTCCTTGAAAAATATTGTTCGAATAGATATATAAAGCTGAATAGTGGAAAAACAGCAAATGCTAGTATTTTTTTTTAACTGATATGAGGTCACGAATTCTATTCCAGGTGTTAATAAAAATCATGCCTTCATTCTCTAAATCTTCAACCCAGACTATTTATGTTGTGAACTGAGATCATATTTGTTTTCCATCAATTTTCCCACATCAGCATTAAGGCGTACAAATTTGAAACTCCATAATCTTTGTTTTTTAAATCTAGCAATTGTATTTTAAAAGTGCTAACATCGATATTAAAGGGAGAAAAAAATATTTCTGCTACGATAGCATTGAGAGGTTTTTTTTTAACAAAGACTAGCGTCGCTTTGCTATTTCTGAAAAAAGACCTCAGATCTAAACGGTTCTAATACTACGACGAGGAAAGCTAATTATACAGACAATTAAGATAGACGAATACTACGCCATTTAAATGAGATAATTTCAAAAGGAGCATTTTTTTTTGTAATTAAAGATATATAATTAATTTTTATTTATTTTATTAATTTATTTACTCGAGAACTCGAAAATATAGCTCCTACAATAGATGCTAAAATCCAGAGATCTTTATCCTGTTATTTAAATTTTATTTTTCGGGTATTATTATGATTATTTTAGATTTTGAATAGAAATATATCGTGGTCCATCATTCATAAAGGCATATCTCGTTTTTTGTTGAAATTGCCCAAACACACGCCCATAATCCATTCAAACAGGTATATCTGAATTTTATTCCAATGAAGTAATATTACATAAAAACATTTTGACATAACCATTCTTATTATGATGTGTCATTCTTATAAATGACAGTAAAAAGTAATGTTTATGGAATAAATGTACCTCGCCAATCTTAAAATCAAAAAATTAGTAAGATTTTTTTTTATCATTTTTCAACAGTGAAAAATTCCACACAATTTGTCTGCTGTAAGATTAACAAATTTGAGATATGCATTTTTGAAAGATGTACATAAAAAAAAATGCTGCCTCTACTCTATGTGCAATACTGTTTACATTATGAAACATAAATTTTAACTAATTTCAGTTTATTATGTATGTACGCAATTTAAAATATTATTAGTTAAACTGTACAGATTACTACACAATTACAAATATCTAATATGTATGCAATACTTCGTGTGGTGGGGACAATCTTGAATCTTTTAAACACCATCAAGGGTTGAAAACTGGGGGACCCTTGGAATGTTTCTTTTAACCCTTCCCAAACCATGCAGTAACACAGGTCTACCATCGTAATTAAACCTGTAATATTTCGGTAAATACATGCAACATAAAATTCATATTTTAAATAATCCTAAAGAAAATATTAGCGCTCAGGAATGACTACGTGAAAAACCAATTATGAAAAGTGAATCGTACAAAAACAATAATTTTTTCCATTCAATCCGTTGTAAAATTAATACGTTGGTGAAAATACAATTTGTGACATGAAAGACAGAGATCACACACTATTTTCACAGTGAAAAAAATAACAAACATACAAATATAATTATTTCTTTCTTACTAATTAAATGAAGAGAGATAAGAAGGAAGGACACATTGTATAGGATTTAATAAATACTCTAAATTATGTTATTAATCATTTTTTCAAAATTGAATGCTCAATATTTAGAGTAAATTCGTACCATTAAAGCCATTTAAGCTAATAAAAATAATTTTTCTAACTGTTATTTACGGTAACACGAGTTGACAGCATGGCTGCTTTCGGCTATTTTATATTCTGGTATGGTAAAGGTTAACGCGCATAGAAAATCTGTTGTGCAATTTTCAGGACCAATGCCATTATTCGTGCGCTGGGAGAGAAAATAAGAAAAAACATTACCATGTCATGAGGCATGGGTTGACCATATTAGTATTGTATTAAGATGCTTACACTCAAAATGTGCAATGTACCAACATTGGAACTCTGGTCGGAGTACAATTAAATATATAATTATTATGCAAATTGCAATCGATAGTCGCGAAAATCTGAACCACACCATAAAATGTAATTGTTAATACCTATGTATATTAAATAAAACATGTTAAAGTAACTTCGAAATTGTTTTATTTTTAATAATGCATGTTGAGAAATTCTCGTAGGAGAAGGGAGGTAGGGTTTAACCCCCAAAACCCCCCTGAGTCAACATTCAGGCAAGTCGTATTTTAGTAATTGTATACATTAGACATTTCTTGATTTTCATTTAAATAAAGAAAACATTTATTTTACTTCTTTATTTTACGAGGATATTTACAATTTGACAAAAATACATATAAATTTGAGATTTTAGTATTCAAATTATCGTATCCAAACGTTCTTTTTTAAAAACACATCTTTTTTTACAATTATAAAATTAAATAACACAATGAAAGTTATCTGTTTTCTTTTAATTAAATCTATCATGCATTATAAACAAAGAAAATATATTACTTGCACTTTTACAAATAATTTTAAAATTACATTACAAAATAATGAGGGATGATGTACTAAACGAGCAAATGCGCAAATTCTTTTATCACCGAAGATACTGCGACACATGAAAATAGAGTAAGCCTAGTTAAAACTACACGATTTATACATGGATCTAAATTAAAGACGTTAATTTGTTTGTTCCTTATCTATTTTAAAAGCGGATAAATAATGATAATTAAATCAACTTCACGTAATGAATTGTCGACTTGTATGATTGATGATAGCGAGATGGAATACTTATGATAAATGAATATTATCTACCACATTAAAACATAATATTCTGCTAGAGTGGACACTGAACAATTTGACATTGAAATCTCATGCACTACGCCAAGTTTCAGCTAGGGACGTTTCTCCGTTACACTCCATACAATTCGTGAATTTTCCTCTTGCGAGCCATCATTCATCTTTAGAAGATCGAACCTTCCCTGGAACCTTCGGATGAATCGTCTTGTTCCTCCGAAGATCTCCCCTCGTTTGATGATGGCTTGAAAAGAGAACAGTTGGCAGTGTACGGCGAGTCGCAAACCTTCAAGGCGGCGTTAAAATGCAGACCTCGCGGACAGTTCATCGGGAACAGTTGGCCCCGGTCACAAATGTAATATTTAGAGCATTTCTTCGAATCTGGCCACAAATCGGCATTAACTCCATCATGTTCACACTGAATAAGATCTTCTTTAGGTTGGTCAGGCTCGTTCGGGATAGGAGGTTGTGTGGTATCATTTGCTTGCGTAGTGTTTTCCAGCTGACATCTTGCGTTTTGGGGAAGGTCGCAAACTTTGAACACCGTGCTAAAGTGTAATCCTTCAGGACACGACATGTGAATGAGGGAGCCCCAGTCGCAGACGTAGTATTTGCCGCAGTTCTTAGGATCTGGTCTCAAATCAGCGTAGACTCCATTTTGTTTTTCACATTGTATGAGGCTTTCTCGGGACTGGTGAGGTTCACTCAAGATGGGAGATCGTGTGTCATAGTTTGCTTGTGTAGCGTTTTCCAGCTGACATCTTGCATTTTGGGGCAAGTCGCACACTTTAAACATGGTGCTGAAGTGTAATCCCTCGGGACATGTCATAGGAATGAGGAAACCCCAGTCACAGACATAGTATTTACTGCAGTTCTTTGGGTCCGGTCTTAAGTCGGCCAGTCCTGTGTTTTGTTGCTCACAACGTGCTAAGCCCCTCACGTGATTGAGCTTATTAACAGTTGTTTTAACTGCAGGTTTTGGAAGATCTGGTAGCCTGAAAGGAATGGCTTTGACCATGGGGTATGAGTGGATGAAAGATCTACATCCCGCAGATACAGGATGATCGCAAACTTTTTTGATAGGGTTGAAGTGAAGGTTGGGTGGGCAGTCTCTACATACTGGATCCTTTCCGATAGTCTCGCAGACATAAAAGAGACGGCAGTCATCTGGGTGTGGCATTAGTCTATCGTCATCAATGTCTTCTGGACATGTGACTTTAGTCACACTGTTCTCGCGACATCTCTGTGATATGTTACTGGTTTTTAAAAGGCTGTCAAATGCTGAATTAATTTGTGGTATTGGTTTTCTGATGTTGAAATGTCTCTGAACTTCACCGCTCTCCTCGCTATTTCCTTCGCAAGAGTCACATTCTGCTTGGTTAGACCGGACGCATGTACGGAGCTCTTTGTCAAAACGGAGACCTTCGGGACAGTTCCTGAAAATTAAAGGTATATTTTAAATATACTAGAAACAAACATGATACCAGAAGCTCAACGGACATTAAAACCATATTAGTAAAGGCAGAACAAGTTTTTGATAAAAAAAAATAGATGTTAAAATCTGAAACTTACGTATGGAGCATAGAACTGTATGGAAGCAAAACTTGGGCAATGAACCAGAGATAGAGAGAGGAATAGGTTGGAAGTTAGATAAGGATGTAAATAATAAGCTGGTTTGAAAGAATTACAAATGAGGAGTGCGAAAAAAGTCCATAGAAAATTGAATAGATAAATAGACACATTAAATATTTAAAATTGAACCCACAGAATTGTAATTGAAGGAAAGATTGAAGGAAGATGTTCCAAGCCTAGTCTAAAATACATCCACCAAATAATGCACAGGGCGAATGCAGACACCAAATTCTCGAAGGTGTCCAGGACAGAAACACGTGGCGAACGTTGCACTAAAAACGTGAAAGAAGAAGTTCTCAAACATGAAAGAAGAAGAAAAAGAAGAATCCAGAAAAGTTATTGTCGTTGAAAAATATGAGAAGAGCTGAGTGGAGGAGATTGAGATTAGACGTGGTATTCGACAAGTATACAATCACTTCTTCTCTTTAATGTTGATTCTGAAGCAGAGGCGTAACTATGCCAATGCAGCGCCAAGTTACGCCACTGTTCTGAAACCATATTTAAAGAAGTTCTACACGAAGAAGCAGCGTGAGTTGTAGTCAGACCTATTAACAGTATGTTATAGGTCTGATTAGCTTAACAGAGTCATAGATACAGACGACTCTGATATGCTCGCCGAGAATATAACTGATTTGCAACTAATGATAGAAAAAAGTAAATTTAACAATTAATCAGTAAGGGGATCAAGAAAACTAATCTTTTAGTTGTCAGTAGAAAATCCTGCTGCATTATATCCGAACTTGTGCAAAAGCTAAACCAAAATCTAGCGACTTGGATCAATATCAAATGGGATCCTTGACTTAAGGGTAGAATCTTAGAATACACGTGGTTCGCTGTCACATCTTTCTGATGGAAGCATGTACTGTGAAATATGAAATATCGCGCAGAATTGAAGCATTCTTTAGACAGACCAGAAGTGCTCTGTTGATAAAGAGAATTCCAGTATCTTGGTCACACTATGAAGGACCACTAAAGATATGGTTTATAACAATTTACGATCCAAGAAAAATCAATGGTTTAAGAGAATGGGGTAGACGCCACGTATCTTGGTTGAGAAACATGCTGGAGTGTAAAGATTGCCATGATGGTGGTTAAACAAGGCCAAAAACTTATCCGAAATCAGAAGGTACCATAAGAACTAATCATTAAAATTGCTCTCAATAATATTTTGTAAAGAGGAATTAATTACATAATTAAGATCTTGCGATTTTTTTCGCGCGACAATCACATCGACAAATGTTTACCTTATCTATCGCAAATATTTTTATCTGTCTAGAGTGCTAATAATTTTATATTGTAGTTGTAAAATAAATCGCCAATAACACGTTGTTAATTAAAGACGAAGTAAAATAAAATATATTTGATAAATTGAATACATTAGTTAAAAAAAGGTATATTGAAATCGAATCGAATAGGCGAATAGCGTAAATTTATGAGTTTTTTTTTTTCTTTTCTTTACCTGAAGACAGCTTGCCCGTTCGCGCAGCTGATGTACCGTGAACAGTCTGAAGGGATGGAAAGTAACTTGTCTCCGCGGCGGGGACAAGATTTGGGTGTGCAGTCGTCCGCGGAGACTGCGAGGATGATCACCAAGCCCACGGTAAAATACCCCAACATGTTCACACCGAATTCGGAATCTCGCCACACAGTTCAAATGTTCGCGTTACAATTGCAAAATCACAACCGTTTCTACACTTAAAATATTTTGTTGTGACTTGATGTTAAGATTTTTTTTCATTTTATACCCTCGCGAGGTGTTTCACTCCACAGAGATAAGATAATGTTTATTGCATGTATGTATCACCGGCTATCGTCTCGTACTCTGTATGTTCGCGGAATACATCAATACAATAATTAATCAATCGCTTTATTGTTTCTGATATGTGGTGCTGGCCATCATCAGAACGGATGTTTCGGAAGTAACGCAGTGTATTTATGAAATATAAATATATTAATTAGAAAGATATACGTATAAAATCAATTTTGTCGAAAAATATTGTTGTTGCGCCACCGGAATACGAACGTGGATCTCTTTCCAAATCGGGGAAGATGCATTATCCAACTATGCTACAGCGACGATATTTTTAGCGACAAATTTTCGAAACTATATGTTACCTCTTTGATATTAATACATTTAATCGTTCCATTATTTGAAAGAGCCATCTATCTTATTTTTACGGAATCTCAAATACATTTGAGTAATCTGATAGCAGACGCCAGAATTATCAATTCATTTTTATTACATTTTGGACACATTGATACAACTTTATTATTAAGAGAACACATTCTTATTGTGAATTTAAAATATCACAGACCGTCTGTTCTGAATAATTACAACTTCACAATAAGAATGTGTTCTCCTAATAATATATTGTATTTTTTCTATATAGAGGCTGATCACAGATGCGCTGGACTGACGATATAAAGAAGACAGAGGACTTAACCGGAAATCGTGGAGAGTAACGTTTAGCAATGGACGCAGACATGTTACTTGGCAGCTGTTCGATAGCGCCCCGCATATTGACAGGGCGATACCGCCCAGCTGCCAAAACAAGATTTGCCCTCATTGTCCCCGGTTGACTCATTTTATTAGTAATTAAATAAATAACATTTACAATACATAACATAAAGATAATATAAAATAATACAATTATCAATTCACAAGACCGGGGAGCATAGGAAAAGTGAAGAGGCACTCCCTTCCGGGAAACGAGACGGCGCAAAAGAAAAACATACAAGAGACTCACCCTCCACGCACCACCGCCGACAGATTTAACCCACAAGAACAGTACATCGCACATCATATTTGGACAGAATGAAGAAAAAAAAATAATTGTCGTAATAAATCCAAATTTACACAGCGACGCCGGTAGCGGGCGGCAGAGCAGACGACACAGCGGCACGCGCGTCACGTCGTAGATCGGCAACATCGGCTTCGCAGCGGACGCTCCACGTGGACTGTTATAGCCTGTTTTGAATTATTTATTTACTTTTTATTGAAAATACAATATCATCCGTTGACTCAAACTGCTAATATATAAAACTATAATCAGACAATGGTCAGTCATGTTTGTGAAACGTGGTGCCTAACACAAATCGAAGACAACTAATTAGCAGTTTAAAAGCGCAAAATATTAAGAAAAATTTATAGACCTACACTAAAAAATGGAACGAATCATTAGATCGAAAATTGAATAGAGCGAGAAACAATTATAAGATTCTGTAAATAAATTGATTTCAAAGACTGCGATGGGTTGACCGTGTTGAAAGAATATCAGATGACAGGACGCCAAAGATCATGACCGCGTAGATATCCCAGTTGAAGCGACCTAGAGCCAGGCCGAGGAAGAGGTGGGCCGACTGTGTGAAAGAGGACTGGACCAGAATGGGAGGGTCTGGGTATCGGACAAGAATGGCCAGGGAGAGGAGTCGGCAGAGAGCACTTGTGGAGGAAACCAAATCGTTACTTTGCTCACGACACGTCGTTAACTTATTTCTTGCTATTATTACTCACTGTAAGCTGATGTGAATACTGATGTATCAGAACACAAATGATAGATTTAAGGCGTTGGATTATAATTGCATAACTTTTTAATACGTTCACTTTCATTATAACCTATTTCCATGATTATCGTCGAGTGTTAGTGGATTGCGCAATCGCCGTGTCGCGTGTCCCGCGGAATTAAATACGACAATTCCGATTGTAAATCGGAATCACCGCAGGGTAGGGTAGGGGAATAGAGAAACGTGCTACCGGGGGAGGTTGGTGAGGGGAAGGAAATCTGGTCGAAGGACCAGTGATCTCGGGAACCGGAATTCGGAAGGACTGCGGAAGGAAATTACACATTGTTTGCACGAGGATGGAAACGATATTCGCTCCCGACTAAAGGCGGCGATGTCAATGTGCATCCACGGCACACACAAACAATAAACACTATGATCACACACGAAGATCATACAAAACACAGTGCTGGTGCACTGGAGCTGAAAGGTTCCACACCGCGAATGATATCGCGATGTCGAGATCGAACACAATATCGCTCAAATTGATGTCTGTTGGCGTCAAGGTCACATTTCACACTGAGGCAAGCATATCGGAAAGAGGTCGAGGGAAGGGATTTGGACACGGGATATGTGTTAATAACATTGGTCGCGGGTGATATGAAAATTGGTTCGAGTTGGCCACGCTGAACGAATGCCAGACGACAGGGTACCAGAGATAATGATGAAGTGGATTTGCCAGCAGAAACGACATAGAGGTATACCGAGGAAGGGGTGGATCTGTGTGGAAGGCGACTGGAGCAGGATATGATTTGGATTAGAAGAAAAAAATTATAAAATTCAGAGACAAGCTTTTTAGTCTACACAAAAACATTACATTTTTCTTTCATCTACGTGGCAGAAATTTATAAAACTTGTTTAATTTAAAAAATTATTTTCCCGTAGTTTATGTACGGACCCTGTTTACGTACTGACAAGTATTTTCCTGATCGAAGTTGCGATAACTATGAAAGATAAGCCATTTCCCGACTATATTGGTGCAACAAAATCGTCGATTTCCTGAGCCGCGCTGCGACACAATTCAGTCTACTTTAATGATTCAAATCATTATACAATTTTAAGGGATGCCAAAATAATTAATTTACAAATTTTAATTAATTATTGATAAATATATTATCATCATCATCATCATCACAACGTGATAACCTGGCCGGAAAACGGAAGAGATTAAAGAACTTGTAACTTTTAGAGCGGTATAACTAGGGCATCCAAATATCCGAAAACAAAATTCATTAACCGCGTATTTTTCACGAAAGAACCGGGTACTCGGTTCGGTTCTGATACTAAGCAATTTTTTCCACTATTATAATTATACCGATCCAGAGTTTAGATTCATTTTGTGTATGTACAATATATACTGAAGTGTTTGATTTTAGTATTGCATTAAAATAATAATATTTAATTAAATAGATAAAATATTTTCGAATAGAAAATTGAAACAGTTGTTGTGTAGTTAGTGTCACTGCCGTTAAAAACAATAAATGGCAATGGACATGCTATATTTCAAGACCATTATATAGACACGAGACAAAAACCGATCTAGATTTAGATCTAGAGTCTCGACGGATGGATGGAATTATCGGTGCAGTGGACTGTCGATATGCTGAATGACTAAAGATACATGGTGAAGCCTTTATCCAGCTGTGGATTCACATTGGCCGTCGGTGATGACGAAATGTTTCCACATATCATGATTAAAAAAATAAATAAATAAATATATATATATATATATTATCCAATGTTGACACTTGCTTCCGCTAGTCACGTGTATTCATGCTTGAATTAATCGACAATATTGATGTATTAAGGACAACACATTTTTATTGTGAAGTTGTAATTATTCAGAACAGACGGTCTGTGTCTACTAACTAATAGTACTAATTTGATTTTTAAATCCCGGTAGCTCAAAAACAATATTTTTCGACAAAATTGATTTTATATGAATATATTTATAATTTATATATTAAATTAGTATTTAAAAATATTCGATATACAAATTGAATTAACGGACTTCGAGTATCGAGTTGATCACTTTGACAATCACCTTTGCGAGGTGTTTAGAAAATGGAAGACGTACAAAATGATAACATTTTTAATCCAACATTTGGCGTCGAGAATTTTTATTTTTTATTAATATTAAAAATATAATACAATTTGAATAATCAGTGGATTTATATATATATTTAAACATTTGTTTCTTCTCTATGAAAGTAAGACTCGTGTATAGAGAAGGAGTATATACGAGTTAATTTATGTTTCAGTTAGTCTGTGTACATATTTTTTTAACTTCAGTTACAAATTTATAATAGTCCATAATTTTTCTAATTGTGATGGGGAGATTGTTAAAAAATTTGATACCTTGATAAATATATTGATTTTGAGTTGCGGTATATTTTAGTTTTGGGATATCAATTTGATCTCTATATCTTGTAGATCGGAATTCGCTTCTAAAATTTAATTGATTTTTAATTTAGAAAATTTGAATTATTTAATTTTTTTTGTATATGTCTACTATTTTTGGTACTTTAAAATCTGTAAACAGTTGTATACTTGGGTAGTCTTTTTTTTTTTTTTTTAGAATAATTTTTATTATCATTTTTTGAGTGATTTCTAATTATGACATTGAAGTTAAATTATTATGATTATTAATTAATAAACAATTTTGTTAAAATTGTTTAATTTTGAACAAATTTGATTTTATTTACTTTACGGGGTCCACAAAGCAGTTACATATAGGTATCAGAGTTTTTTTTGATACAGTCATGCCATGTGACGATGACTTACTTTCGATTCTGCTATCAGAAATGTTAGTCTATTGCGTCATTGGTTTTAACCCTTCCATGCAGTAACACAGGTCTACCATCATAATTATACCTGTAATATTTCGGTAAATACGTGCAACATGAAATTCATGTTTTAGATAATCCTAAAGAAAATATTAGCGCTCAGGAATGACTAGTGAAAAGGGAATCATACAAAAACAATTATTTTTTCCATTCAAACCGTTGTAAAGTAAATATGTAAAGTAAAAATATAATTCATGATATGATAGAAAGAGATCACACACTATTTTCACAGTGAAAAGAACAACACACATACAAATATAACTGTTTCTTTCTCAATAATTATATTAAGAGAGATATGAAGGAAGGACACATAGTATAGGACTTAATGAATGTTCTAAATTATGTTATTAATCATTTTTTCAAATTTGAATGCTCAATATTTAGAGTAAATTCGTACCATTAAAGCAATTTAAGATAATAAAAACTTTTTTTTAAACGGCATTAAATTTACGGCAACACGAGTTGACAGCATGGCCGCGTTCGGGTATTTTATATCATGGTATGGTAAAGGTTAAATTGTTTTGTATTAACAATCGCCATGCTCTCGGGAACTTGATATATATATATTTTTAAAGATAATATAGTCAGAAAACTGTTTTAATTGACAAAGGAATTAAAGCGGCTAACGATTCTGGGACGTTTTCGGCGAATTTAAAAATTCCCTGTAAACAAGGCGTGAGTCTTGTCTGTTTGCCTAATTTAAGTCAGTAATAAAAGCGGTCATATAATATTAAAAATCGTTTATCAGAACCGCAGTGCTCGGGTCAAGCAATGTCACGTGCAGTGTTCGTTGAAAGCCATTCTTTCGTTTTTGTTTTCCAAGAATATGGAGAGAATTATTTTCGACATAAAATGTTAAGACAAATTATAGTCATCTTAATTGTGGCTAGATTGGTGTACGTTACTCAGTGTAAAGTGATTACTTAAGCCAGCCGATGACAGGTTTTAGGTTATCAGGCCTGAAATTCCCATACTTTCCAAATAATATAACATAATTAGCTTCGTCTCTTATGAGATATCTATAATTTGTCTTAATAACATTGCATTTGGAGGTGAAAAACCAGTAATTGTGTGTTCTTGGACATGCTAATCATTTTAATGCCATGTTTTATTGTATTCATCTTGAAGTTTCAAAATTTTAAAATTGGATACAAATATATATTAAATATATTAATTATAAAGATATACATATAAAATCAATTTTATCGAAAAATATTGTTGTTGCGCCACCGGGATTCGAACCTGGATCTCTTTCCTAACCGGGGAAGGTACTTTATCCAACTAAGCTACAGCGACATTATTTTTAGCGACAATTTTCGACCCTATATGTTACCTTTTTGATATTAATACATTTAATCGTTCCATCATTTGACAGAGCCATCTATCTTATTTTTACAGAATCTCAAATACCTTTGAGTAAACTGATAGCAGACGCCAGAATTATCAATTCATTTTTATTAAATTTTGGACACATTGATACAACTTATTATAATTACAACTTCACAATAATAATGTGTTCTTCTAAATAAAACAAATATATATTTTTAGGAATTAAGGTATTAAAAAGCAGCTATTCCAGAGCTCGGTTGGGAGATTATTCCACATCCTCCTCAATCTCCCGAACTCGCTCCATCATATTTTCATCTTTACTATTCAGTAAACTCCGACGAATCTCATTTAATAACCATGTTACTCTTCAAAATTGGCTTGACGACTTCTTCGCCTCCAAATTCTTCAGGCGTGAAATCAAGAACCTCTCAAGAATGTTTGTTGGGACTCAACCGTAAACAATGCAGTGCAATATATTATTGATTAGACCAACCCGATATATTAAAATATAAACCCTTACATATATATAATAACAAATAATTTAAAAATAATGGGCTATAATGAAAATAAAATAGCAAAATAATTTTAACCGATATTTTTATATTACTATCAATTACAGATCACCAAATTTATAGACATGAACTAACACAAATTTCTTGTACCAATATTTTCATTTTAGTGTCACACACGTGATCACTCTGGTACCACTTACGCAATCAAATAGCGCCGCGATTTTTTAAAAATATATGACTGGATTGAAACGAAAATAATATATAATATACATTAAATGTAAAATATGCTTGTCTTGTTTGGACAAAGATTTAATTTTCGAAGAGTGAATACTTTTATTGTTACATTTTTTTAATGTGTGTAAGAATACCCCTCGTACCGCAACTAATGTTCCAAACCCCCCTCCTCTATGAACATTTTATTTTATGTCTCTTCATTTACTGGTCTGTTGTGTTGTTAATAGATTTCTCGAAAAATCGCCCATTTTTCTCGTATCTAAAAAAAGAATTTTGAAATCGTATTGTCATAAAGCATTCAAATATTTACTAACTTATTTAGTGTGATCAAATTGATAGATCACAAACGAAATATATTATGTTACTGTTTTATAATTGTATCGTTGATAGCTATTGTTTGTGTGTTTAGATTCTCATTGAAAAATTGATATAAGATAATTTTTGATAATCAGTAGTACGGCGGTTTTAAATGTTTTTTTTCTAAAACGTCTAATACAATTTAACTTTCACCCATTCATGTGAGTTCTACATTAAACAAATTAATCTAAATCAAGAGAAATACAAAATATGAAGCTGGTAAACTGAATTGAGAGAGAGAGAGAGAGAGAGAAAGCAGCTCAGGTGGTTTGGTCATGAATGAATGAGGAGATGACAAAGGACATGTCCGAAATACTTAGTACGCTCAAGTAAACCAGATACTGGAAGCCTCAACAGTTGAGCGACAAGAAAAGTAATGAGTGCGGCGCTTCATTCAGCTCTGGGTACGTAAGTAAGTATGCGAGTAAGTGAGTAACAATATCCAAAGAGCACTTCTTCAAATCAAAAGTAGTGTGTGTGTGTGTGTGAAAACTGTCATTTGAGCATGTACACACAAACATATATAAATAAAGTCAACATTATAAAGTTATTATGTTATTAACGCTAATATAATTTTTTTACTGTCATGTAGATTACAATATTATCTTTATATACACCAATTTCATAAAGCGACACATTAAAATATTTTTTTGCTTAGTTCATAACATTTTGATAGTTTATGAGAGAAATCGTGGCAATTGTGGATTCCTAAAGAGATTAACTATTTTAGTCAGCATCTTGGACTGGGTGAATATTATGTTTCAGGCCGATTATATTTAACCACCATTTTGGTTTAGCAAACATTTGTTAATTTGTATTTAGTTGTCGTAGAGTATTATTAATTACAATTTATTATAGATCATCTAACATCTCAACAACGTGTTGAAATCATTAAAACATTTTATTTAAATAATGATGGCAATGCTGTAAACCATCACATGTTGGAAAAATTTTTGGTAGCCGAATTGGGTCA
This sequence comes from Eubasilissa splendida, assembly GCA_031772225.1. Lineage (NCBI taxonomy): Eukaryota > Metazoa > Arthropoda > Insecta > Trichoptera > Phryganeidae > Eubasilissa > Eubasilissa splendida. The sequence continues at coordinate 23,114,417 of CM062857.1, read as the reverse complement.
CACGTGTGGTTTCAACAGGACAGTGACATTGACTGGCCTCCTCGATCACCTGATTTGACGGCCCCCGAACATTATCTGTGAGGGTACTTAAAAGGAAAGGTTTACTACGACAAGCCAAAAAAAATTCCGATGCCACAGGACTGTATTCGAAATGAAATTGCTGAAATAACACGCCAAGTGTGCGAGAATGATGAGGAAAATATGGTTAAAAGAGCACGCATTTGTGGCGCTGTTAGAGGCGGCCACTTGGCCAATATTATATTCCATGCATAATTGTAATAAATAAAATAATCTATAAATAAAAACCAAATTAAAAACGTGTATTTCATTACAAAGTTATTCAAAAACAACATCTACCTGGAACATAATATTCACCCTGTATTTTCTGAAAATGATTTAAATACGTACTTAATTGATTACGCAGTGTACCGTTCCGGCGCTGACACTTCCAGGGAGATTAACATCTGGCGTATTATATACATGATTGTACTCAATTATTTAAAATTTCATAATAAAGTTATAAATATAATATCTTTATTAATTAATCCGCGTACAATCAATCGTTTTGAATATTATTTGCTTTCATTGTCTTATTGTATGAGAGACTAATTGTAAGGTTGTTTCTTGAGGTGAGACAGACGACATCTTAATTCTCAAGTTCATCGCATCACCTGTGACATCACCGATGACGACAATGCCACCAGAGACAGAGCGGGCGTTGTACTCTCGACCTGTCATTACTCACAAATTGTCTCTTCGACCATGACATGATTACAGTTTGTTTATCAGGTAGATTCAGTGTGAGAAACAATACGATGCTCTGATTGGTTGGTTCCTTTATGGAAAAATTTGGTTAGCTACAAGACACTTCTAGAACACTTCCAAAAAGAACAAAAAATAATGAATATTGTTAAATAGAGTAAAAAATAATATATTGTAATTACATTTTTTTTTTTTCAAAATTCTATGATTATTTAGATAAAATGTTTTGATGACTTTAACACATTGTCGAGGCGTTAGAAATTTTATAATAAATTGTAATCAATTATTCTTTACGATTACCAAATTTAAATTGACTAATGTCTGCCAACCCAAAATGGCGGACAAACAAAATCGGCCTGGAACATAATATTCACCCTGCACCTACACACAATTCAAGTTGCGGGTAAGATACACACAGTACAAATCGCCAACGTAACAGCAATTCACGAACACACTCGAAACAGAGAAAAAAAAAATTGCGAACTGATAACTAAAATTATGAATCATCTCCGTGTTTTATGGTGGACCAATCATAATTCAGTAAGCGCTGAAGATTAGCGTCGTTATCGTCATCACGCGGACCAGCTTGCTTAGAATCAACATAGATTATGTGGTATATGTGGAAAATTAAACAATATTAAATAAATGGTGAATCATCCAGCGGTAATATATTTTTTTTGCGAGAACTTTCTTTGACGTGCATAATCTATTAGACTGAAGCGAAACATATAAATAAGGGAAATGCGGGACAAAGATGCTTACACAATTTGTATCTTAAATGGATACCATTTTACTTCTCTTCTCGTAGCTCGGTCATCAACAGTAGCGCAACATATTTAATTACCCACAACTTTGTTCCTGATTATTAAAATTTTATTATCTATTCTTTAAGAACACAGCGGCGCTAAAGGCCGGTTGTGTGATCTGTGGTAACATTGTACTTTAGTAAAAAGAGTTACTAAAGTTAAAAAAAATAATTTGAAAACGGGTTGTTTGATCGTTGGCAAAAAAAATATTTTACTCTCCGATATACGGTAGTAAAAACGATCGAATCGATAGACAAATATGGCGGACTCTTCACAGCTGTTCCAAAAGTCATCGGATACTTTGAATGTTGCAGTATACGACAATTAATCATTCAATATCTCGCTATTTCAGTGATGAGAGTTAGTTCGATGATGATCTAGTTGTTTAATATACATTAGCACGCAATACGAAAAAATTTCATCACAAAGGTGGCAGGATTATGAACGCCCAGGTGAAAAAATTTATAGATAATGCATAAAAAAAAGCATAGATGCTTTGACAATAGTAAATTTTACGTTCAAACCAGCCCTATAGAAATGTTGGTTTTCTACAACATGCATGAAATTAATTATTTCACATTTTATTTATTTAAAGCTTAAAAAAACGTCCCACGACAGGTTACAAGCTATTTCTAATTTTACAATATCCCAAGGTCCTTTACTGTTGAATTAAAAAAAAAATGCAACATTAAATTGGTACGTACGTTGTGTATGCCATAGACGAACGAATGTCTCCACTCTTCGGGAATCCCGCACAAAAGAAAGACTCTCCATAAAATGCGGGAAAATATTTTTTTCATTCTTTGAGCATGTTGCTAGGAGAGACGAAGAGGGTGATGACAAGTAACGGTACAAGGACGGAGGGAAATTTTTAATAAAATGAACAAGGGTTATTGGAGAAGAAAAGAATATTGAAGGAAGAAGATGATGATGAAAAAAAACGTAGCCGGTCAAACGAGCTTCTTTCTGCTAGTGAGAAATAACTCGGAAATTAATCCAGCGTCCAGCGGAAAATTTTCAAGTTTAATATTAAATAAAAAAAAAGTTACTATGTTATTTATACAAAATGGAGTTTAATGATGCTAATCTAACGTTTTATAAACTATATCCATTTCTCTCAAGACACTTTTGCAATCGGACTCTTAAATTTGCAAACACGCGAGAGCAAAGCGTCTGTTCAATGGCAGCAACTTCACGGCGGATATTTTCTTGTAGGGCCTGAATTGTTCGAGGATTGTTGCTGTAAATTCTCGACTTAAGGTATCCCCACGAAAAAAAAAGTCGCACGGTGTAAGATCCGGTGACTGAGGTGCCCAGGGTATGTTTCCGTACTTGCTGATTAATTTATTGGGAAAAATTCCCCTCAGCTTCTCCATTGAAACTCTAGCTGTGTGTGGTGAACCCGGGAAATAGCTGCAGTTGCGGTACCAAAAACTGGATGGCGCATCCGCGTAAAGTATGATGTTGCAGAGGTCTTCTAATAACTAAATATGACATGTCGTCACACGTGACGACTCCATAAAGGAACTCTAAGACACCTAAGTAAGATGGGCGGACAATGACTGAAAGGATGCAGTGAGGCTAACATTGGATAATTTTTCACTTTCCACTTCAAGGGCGTTTGCGCATAAACTGATTTTAGTACTAAATTAGCTTTGTACTTAAAATTAAACAATGTTATTTATGGATATTTCTTTTTATTAGTCTCTGATGCACTGTTCCTTATGACGGATGGCAAAGGGTTCCACGCTTTTGAGCCTACCGCCGCAAATGCCTGTTCACTGAACATCCGGCAACAGCTGGTCGGTTCTACAACCGTTCCTGGCGGATGAAGAAAATTTGACGTACACTATACAAATTGTATGGGATGCAGAGCTCTTAAAGGTATAGAGGCGTCATGTGTCATGAGAACAGTTGTAAATATAATAATACCAATATTTGAATGTGTCCAAGAACACACAATTACCGGATTTTTACCTACAAAGGCATTGTTATTAAACAAATATCAGATATCTTATGACAAAGCTATTTTTTAAATTATATTTTAATGGAAAATATATGGAAGTAAGGGGTAATTACAGGGCTTCGGCGTGCTTAAGTGATCACTTTATATATATGTATACCGTTCACCAATTCTCACCCCTCAATCTCAAAATTTATTTAATATATTTTCCATTAAATATAATAAAAAATAGCTTTGTCTCTATGAGATAAATGATATTTTATAAAAATCCAGTAATTGTGTATTCTTGGACATTTTCAAATATTGCTAATATAATATACTGGTCAAAATACGAATATATATAAATAATTGAAAAATGTTGATTTTTCAGGCAGGCAAAAAACATTTTACAGATAAAGATAATTTCAAAAAAATCAAATAATGCTGTTTAAAAAAAAAGAAAAATGAATTATCAAATTTTGTGCAGTGGTACTCGAAGCGAGTCCACATACTAACATATATACAACTTTAAAAAAATTGATAAATGTGGAGAACGAGGGGTGAGAATTGGTGAACGTTATATATTAAAAGTGATCACTTAAGCCAGCCGAAAACAGGTCTGATATTTGTTTAGTAAATATAATATTTTCCGACATGTTGTGGTAAGGCTTTCTTTAGTGCAGAATTCTTGAAGAATGGAGATATCCGTTCGTTTTGCAGTTCGCACAGTGTTGCGGAGAACAGATGTTTAGACATTCATGGAAGACCATGAATCCGCAAATAAGATTTTTTTCTGCGATTCGCAAGGACGCAGCGGGTAAGCCAAAGCCGAGATGGCTATACGGTGTGTTTAACTGAAACATAAGGGTTGTTATAGAAATAAAGAAATGGCCACAAATCCCGCAGGCAGCGACGACCCAATCTGGGTTAAAGATGTACTTCGTATAAAATATCTAGGCAAGTTTTTTTTTAAAAAAAATTGACATTCCGAGAAATACATAATACAGTAATCAGACACTTGAATCATTTTTATTTTCCAGAGATGCGATAATCATTATATTGCGATAAAGAGTCGCGTAGGAAATGAAAGTAGATTAAGCGCTTTGTCCACGAATCATAGCTGATTTCTTCATTTAATCCATTAGATTAGTGCATAATCTGCTCGCGAGGGACTTCACCGTTCCTGTGATACATTTAAATTAAAAATTGATTGATAATATTTGCTTTTACACGTGTGTTTTTTTTTTTTTTTTAAATAATTATTTTATTAATATGCACAATGGACATCCCCGTCGACAATTGAGATAAATGCAAGCGTATTGGTTCTGTAATTTTTCAGTTTAAATGTAAGATTATTTAAGAGTTTTTTGATGAAATATTTCTCTCTCTCTCTCTCTCTTGGTCGACGTGCACATGACTGATCCTCGTAGTTCTTTATTCTGCTTCTACAGCGTGAACTGCTTACTTCAATTGCTCGCTCTGGCCAACTTGTTGAAGATCGACTTCTCCCCCTCCCCCCTTGTACGTTCGCGGTGATCGCCAATTTCTCCATTTCTTCTAGCAACGTGCCCAAAGTATGAAATAATTATTTTTCTGTATGTAGGATTTCTTTAGTTTGTGGTATACGCAGTATGCGACGCCAACACCATATTTCGAAGGCGTCTTTGTTTTTTAGTATCCATTCCAGAGCAATGGAGAATTCTAGGGTTTTAACCAATCGCACTTTTACGTTTCTTATAAAATAGTGTAGTACAGGCACATACCACCAAATATATAGACATGAACTAACGAAAATTCCTTGTCCCAATATTTTTGTTTTGCGTTACCCACGTGATCACTTTGGTGAGTAACTTGTCAGTCTAGTGGTCGGGGGTTCGCACCTTGTTCCACGAGCCCAGAAAGTTACTCAAAGTTCAAGTCAGAGTTCACATATTAACATATATACAACTTTCAAACATTTGATACATATGGAGATTGATGGGAAAGAATGGTGAACGTTGTATTTATATAAAGTGATCACTTAAGCCAGCTGAAGACAGATCGTTAGCTCTATAATTACCCATACTTCCATATATTTTCCATTAAATATAATATAAAATGACTTCGTCTCTATGAGATATCTATAATTTCTTTATTAATTTGATTATTCATTGAGAACAAATAATAGCGCCAGCGCAATCGTATTGAAGATTTTTTCATTGAAAGTAAAAGGAATTTTGGATTTATTTAATTGTTTTTTTAAATATCCTCACTTCGTAGTAACGCCAACATGATTGTACTATGGTTTTGGGCATATGAATATTTAGTCTTTTAATTATGTAAATATTTCGCAATAAATCCTTTTATTTAACGTGTTATTTTAAAAGTTTTACAATTATATTTTGTAAGATGAAACGTTTTGGATGAGCCGGCTCTCTATGATATAAAAGATGTGCTCAATTATTTAATTACGACACCTATAAAATATAGTTATTCTAACCATGTTCATATATGTTATTACGTTATATTTGGTACCTACCGCGCACGAGATACGTTGGGAGTTGACATTTACCAATTGGCAACACTGACCGCGTAAGAAAAATAATTCTCGCTACCGTTCTTTCTTTTGACAAGTATTGACGAGCACGGGAGATTGTTCCGATGCAAAAATAACAAAGATGTGACTTCGTATAGAATCAAGGAAGGGTGAGAATAATCAAATATATTAGGCATCTGTGTTATCCTGCAACATATTGTAAGATTTATTCGCTAATTGTTTTTGTAATTCCAGGATGGACGCATCTCTTCTTCTCCTTCTTCTTTTCCTTTCATTATCGGTCATGTGATGAGAATACTTTTAAATTCATGAAGGATTCCTCATGAACAAAGCTGGAAGGGGATACGATATGGTCTCCTCCGCTTCATAACTTGACTGCTGAATTTGTTATATGACAGAGGATGACGCAAAGGATTCCATGTGTGTTAAAATGGAAAAGAAAGACCCAGCCTTCCTGACATTTTGATGGGAAGGAGATACAAGTATTTACGGGTGCTTCGGAACATCAAATCTGGACGGAGACTGGGGATCACTGCTCAATGAAAGAAATTACCTCACGCTTCAATGGTTGTAAAACAAATTTAAATGTGAATTGTTGTCTTATTTTTTTCTCACCTTTTAATTAATAACTTGCTAATCTTGGTGATCACATTTATTTAATATGATTTTTGCTATAATTTAACCTTACAAACTCACCAGGTAATGGGTGAAGATTTTCACATTCAGCGAATCAAAGTGTAGTATTATATTTCACTATTACTTTTTAAATAATAATATGTCGATTTTGATGTTCACACGGTAGTAAGAAATTCCATTATTGTATTAAGGAAAGATTATCAATTAATCTTTCCTTGTAATCACATTCAAATGACAAGTTTCTTATTATATTTTACATAAAAACATTTTACATTATTTTATATAAAACATGTGTTTTCATATCTGATAGATTATCAAATTTTGTTATTGAACTAATCTTATTATTCTTCCTGAGAATGCCAGCTGATGTGAGTGGCAGGCAATATGGCGAATTCTGTGCACCAGAACCACGCACTTCATGCTACACCCTGAGCGAGTCGGTGGACGTGTAAAAAAACGACAACACAATGTACATGTTAACTATATGTTTTTTCTTAAAAGTCTAATGAAACATTCTTAGATTTAAATGAAAATTGTGCAAAGAATTTACTTTGATTTTTCTAAGTCACATTTATAAAGATTGTTCATTGCATATTTTCTTATAAGTCATTGTTATAAGAATTCGCCTCTTTTTTTAAAAATGGAAATTTGACCGTTAATCTTTTTTTTTCTTTCTGTTTACTACATTACATAAATTAATAAATGTCAAATTAGAGTAATAAACGATGTATTTAATTGTTTTTTTAATGTTTTTTTTTACCGTCTTCTACAACTGGCTACTCGCCCCCTACAACTTCAGATAATTTACATAATAATAAAATAATTTGTAATTTTTATTTTAGTTGGCTCTAAGGGTCTTTTGGGTGCATGGTCGACCGTATAACCTCTTCCAGGCTTCTCTGTCGTTAGCTGCGCTCTTTTTTTATTTGGCTTTCTAGACAGCTTGTGGTTTGGATCCGAATAGATTTTAGAAAATACAGAAAGGACCCACCCTTTCCCGGAACTGTTATAGGAGTGGTTACTCTCGTAATAGTTCCTCTAGGCAAAACAACTCGTGAGTACAACCATAACTAATAAATATGATTGAAATAAATAAATAAATTTGATAATAAATGTTAGAAAAAGACGAAAAATTGGTTTTCGATTCTATAATTTACTTCTTTTCTATATGCATTAACTATTTAAAGGTTTGAACATATGTAGAAAAGTATTTAGAGAATTTTATAAATGCTGTTCTTGGATAATCAAATCATTATATTATACAGTGTATTGAAGAGAGTACTACTTAGTTACAAAATCAGCAACTTCCATTATTTTTTATTTATTATTATTTTATTATTTTATTATTAACAATCAAACATAGCTGTTTTTGATGTAAATTGGTCATTTAAAATCAGCGATAGTTGCTTTTGTCCGCCGTCATTTATATCAGCAGAAATTTCAATGAGAACTAGATTATTTTTGAAAGAAGGCGTTGTATTTATTTTGTGTTTTAAACCAGATTATACGGATTATTATTCATAATAAGAAGTTCTTTACTTTTTCTTAACTTTTTAAAAATTTATTATTATTTTCCTTGGCTTTCCTTTTCATAGCATTATATTTATTTCATAACCTTTAATGTATAACATAATATGTATTATCTGTATGGCGAATCGGGTTAAACAAAAAAAAAACCTGATCACGCTGGAATAAACACATTATCATTATTATTATTATTATTATTATTATTATTATTATTATTATTATTATTATTATTATTATTATTATTATTATTATTATTATTATTTACCAAATGTATTGTTCTCCAAGTTACTGCCAGTCTTTGTTTTTCGAATGATACGTTTGTGGAAACTGGTATGTTGGTCTACTTCAATTAATCACGACTGCTCTCATTGAGAGCAAAACTAAAGAGGAGAAGAAGAAGAAAAAAAAGAAAAAGAAATAAATTAATAAATAATCAAATAAACACCGCATACGTATGGCCGCATTTGCACTTACTCGCTAAGCTGAAGAGATGTAGGTTGGGCGAAGAGTCGTTATTGGCAGCGAGTGTCCTTGGAAGCGTAGTTCAGCCTGTCCACCGCGCTGTTGAACGATCGATAGTCGATCTGCAAAAAAAATGTCTGATTGAGTCCTGTGGGATTCATATAATTGGCACAAAAAATTATTTACAATGACAGATCCTGGAACATCATGGATGAAAGCCACCGTGGATCAATTAAACGATACCCCGTGGACTTCTTCTGCAACGATAGTCTTTATATGTATTATCATTAATTACACTTTATGGGTTCTTTTTATGGGAAGAAAGAAAAAAAATTTGAATACGTTTATTTATGAAAAATTAACATTTTAGAGAAGAAATTCAATGTGATTATTAAACAATTATCGCAAAATTTAGACCCTCCATTTAGACCGCTGTCTTTATTCATAAAAATCATAAAACATAAATCCATAGAATATAGTTTTACATATATGTGCAAAATTAAGGTGCAGTAGTTCAAGGCAGACACTCAGCGATCTATTCATCAAAAAACACTTCCAAAAGAGGGACAGTGGACGAGACACAAAATGGATTGAGTCACACTTACACGGACAGACAGAATTGCAAAACACGAGGTATGGAGAGTGATAGGTAGGCGCGTAGGTGAAGTCCCACCCACGTAACTACCCACCTAAGGAGTTCCAACGAGTCACCCATACCCGAATAAATTCCTTATATAAAACAAGATTCGTCCCATTACTAAATATCTGCATTCCTGGACGGGCGGTGTCTAAGTCCAGTCAAACCACCAATCATACGTTCACGTGCATCTCTAAGTGTCTCACAAGTCCACAAAATATGGTCAGGTGTCTGTTTCACTCTCCCACATATACAACACGGGGCATCCACAATCTTTCCGCATTGTGCAATATATGCCACCGATGTATAGTATTTGTCTAAAACTGTTGTGAATAATACATATATTTAAGATAGCTCTTGATGTATATAAATATATAGCATGTATCATTTTACTAAGACTTTGTGTTTTCTTACTGGAAATAAAGACAAAGTACATTACTCGAAGAATTCCTTAGAGTCTACGATACTTCTCACACTCTACATGCTAATCTACTACTTCAAGTGCATCAGCGCTGATCACGTTGACACTTTTACTATCTACCTTATCGTAATAAGCATATGTGTTTTATACACTAATACATGTATTGGAAGGGTACAAAGTTCTGATAAAAAAAACCCTCTAAACAATTTACTGGAAGTTCGAAGGATGGATGGTGTACGATGTGCGCACGAGTCTACATAAATTGCTTTGCAACTAAAAGTAATATTTCTAGAAGACGGTTCTGGGAACTTTGCACGTCAATTATTATAAAAAAAATATGTTTGCTTGAACAGTTTGGAAACCCATCATAGCGTTACATAATACTCTGGGGAAGCGTACTTTTTTTTTTAGTATACAGCCTGTTGGCGGTCGTACATCATATTTTGTTTTTTTATTACAAATAATTTGAACGTAGACTATTTTAAAAAGTACGATATTTCCCTCGGAAAACTGTTCAGAATATTATTTAATACTTGGGTGCAAAAAATGTACATAACACGTAGTTGAAATAATTCCCTATCTACGGTGGATATAACAGAATTTCAATTTTCTAATTTTAAAATTTCAACAGACAGTAGAAATCGTATTTTTAATACAAATTAAATGTATAAATTAGAAAGATATACATACATATAAAATTCATTTACCGAGAAAATATTTTTGTTGCTACCGGGATTAGAACCTGTATCTTTTCCTATCCAGGGAAATGCATTAACCGATTATGCTACACCAACATAGTAAGTGTTAACGTACTTTAGTGATCAGTATTTCCCAAGTTGTATACCTCACCGAAGATTGTTGATTATGTGCCAATTACAATCTTTATTCGTATAATAATACTGTTTATGGTGCAATGTTATACACCTATTCACGGAGACATACGGCTGAGTAAGAGGACGCGCTCGGCGCGCGTCATCCTTTTAAGCCCGCCACACACACGCACACATACATCTACAAGCGGTGGAGCTGGCGCGATGACACACACACATTCACACAATCTCAAGGACACCACAGTAAGTAGACGACAAATTTTCGAACTTACATGTTGCACTTTCAAATTGATCCATCTGTCGTTTCATTATTTATAAAAAAAAAACGATATAAAAATATTAGTTAATCTTTAAAGTATTTTTTGATAGCATTGATTATTTCTTTGTATATGTATATATTAATATTATATAATAGTATTGTAGCTGAATTTTTCTTTCAAAAGGTATCATCTTTACACACATTTAAATACATTGCCCAACTAGGCAAGCCTGTTTTACGGCAAATTGATAAACTAATATATTTTACGAAAACAAAACTCATCGAAGGCAAAACACAGTAAAATCGAATACATACATAGCATATAATGTGAAAATATTTAAGAAGATATGAAAGTCATCTTCTTTATAAATAATTACGGAATCTCAAACACATATTTGCAACATCACAATAAGAATGTGTTCTCTTTAGAAATGGTACTGTTTGTTTACAATTTGAATAATATTCCTTCAGAAAGTAGTTCATTCAAAATAGGACAGTTCAATATCAATTTTTTAATTGACCTTGTATAGATAAGATAAAAAAAAATGATCACAAGATAGATGGCCAGGTGGCCGCACATTTGTTCAGATTGAACATAATGTGTGAATGTGGTGCCGAGGAGGAAACCCTTGACCATGTCTTTTTTGCCTGTTCATTGCGGATCAACGGTTTTTTTTTACAATAATCTTGTCAATTGTAATTTTCAACTCCCGGTTAACTTGTGTCATCTTCTTTCTTTCCCTCAACTCGCCACATTTAAGCTATATAATAGCAAATTTATTGAACGTCAATGGTATTGACTTGTCACGCAATATTCCCTATTCTGTAATATTGCTGTACTACTTTAACTTGTTTAATGGCACAAATAACTCTTGGAGGGTGGATTGCCTGTTTAAAAGAAGAAGAAAAAGAAGATGGATAAAAGGTCCCGGCTAAAGTTTCCACTGTAAATGAATTTCAGAAAGCTAAATACGTAGGTGAGACTATTACAGAAAAAATATTTGATACTATTAACGATCTTTCAACACATAATCAGACATGCTAAATTTGACCGTTTCTAATGTTCATTTTATTAAAATAGTCAGTACAGAACGAACAGATTATATCTACATCGTATTTCAAATTGACACTTTACTCCAGAGTAATGTATTAGTTACCTTTTAAATTTGCCTATAAAGGAAAGCGCTAAAGCGCTTACATAAAGTTGAATTTTTATTGTTTTTAGGGCCGTGTCCACGGAAGGAGACAATCTCAGAGATTTAGTTGAGATACATCTCAATACCGTGTACGCATGACGAGTCATTAAATATTAACATTAACATATGGTGTTAAATTACACACATTTATTGCGTTTTAATTGCTATTGAGGAGATTCAAAATCACCCGAATGACGAACGTGACTACAATGACATTTGACCTTTAATCATAATAAATAACAATCTCAAATAGAAAGAATATATTACTAATCTCACAAAAAAAATAAGGAAAACTGCCTACATATTTTTTAGACTCGGAAACATCTTATCACTTACATGTCTGAAAATAATATATTACGCGTTTGTACAGTCACATATGCAATACGGTATAATTGGATGGGGAGGTGCATATAAAACTTCCAATGTCATAATCAGAAATCATTCAAAAAATGATAATAAAAATTATTCTTAAAAAAAAGGCTATCCAATTATACAACTTTTCACAGATTTTAAAGTACCAAAAATAGTATACATATACAAAAAAATCAATAATTTAAATTTTCAAAATTAAAAATCAATTAAATTCCGATCTACAAGATATAGAGATCAAATTGAAATCCTAAAACTAAAATATACCGCAACTCAAAATCAATATATTTATCAAGGCATCAAATTTTTTAATAATCTCCCCTTCACAATTGGAAAAATTACGGACTATCATAAATTTGTAACTGAAGTAAAAAAAATATGTACACAGACTAACTGAAACATTAATTAACTCGTATATACTCCTTCTCTATACACGAGTCTTACTCTCATAGAGAAGAAATAAATGTTTAATGAAATATATATATTAGGAGAACACATTCTTATTGTGAAGTTGTAATTATTAATTTATTCCCCGATTAGGAAAGAGATCCAGCTTCGAATCCCGGTGGCGCAACAACAATATTATTCGACAAAATTGATTTTATATGTATATCTTTCTAATTAATATATTTAATTCATATTTAAAATATCACCCACCTATGTTCTGAATAATTACAACTTCACAATAAGAATGTGTTCTCCTGATAATAAAGTTGTATCAATGTGTCCATCGAGTCCATCAAATTTTTTAACTATCCCCATCACAATTGGAAAAATTACGGACTATCATAAATTTGTAACTGAAGTAAAAAAAATATGCACACAGACTAACTGAAACATAAATTAACTCGTATGTACTCCTTCTCTATACACGAGTCTTACTCTCATAGAGAAGAAACAAATGTTAATATATATATATATCCACTGATTATTCAAATTGTATTATATTTTTAATATTAATAAAAATAAAAATAAATGTAAAGCGCGTGTCGAAAACGTCCTCAAAATCGCTTCCGTTGACACGGACCAATATATTTGTTATAAAGATTTATTATTTATGTAGACAATATTTTTCGACCAGCAGTGTTAACTTATAATATCAAATAATAAAATATTGTGTCACTTAAAACTGGCTACAAAATGTATATTATTATTTTTACTATTACAGTATCGTCTTTACTATAAGAAGGTTATAATGTAAATAATATATATAAAGATATGTCGTTTTAAGAATGAATTGAATCAGTTCGCTTCCATAATTTTAAGACACCATTCGCGTTCAAATATTTCAGTATTTCACTCGATTTACATATTATTTGTCTCTCTAAATAAAAATTAAATACGCGACTAAGCTGTATCGTCACTCTGTCGCCAGCAACAGACATCTTTGTATCAGTTTGACTTTGATTTAACAAATGCCACTTTGTGTCTAGCTCATCATAAATATGAAATATATTATTTGTGTACCAAGGATTCCGCGCCGCATTCGCTGGCTCTTGGAAAGGGTTTATTAAATCACGTCGTTATTATATACACACACACATATATTTTTACGTCGGTAATACTGGTTCAGGAAGGAGATATTATCCTCCGAGAGGGAACACTGAAGACTCTAAAAGCGTTTCAATGTACCGAACATTCCCATGGGATATTGAAAAATACGTAATAATATATTTCAAGATTTTTCCACGCTTTGATTCCAGACTCTCAATTGTTTTCTCTATTTTTTTTTTTTACAAAACACTGATTTGAATTTGAAATATTTATTTCTGTTTCTCTTATACTACAACACATTATGTTGGTGTAGAATAGTAGGGTGAACACTGGTCCAGAAAATTCGATGACGCATGTTCATAACTAGCTAATGTTGCTGTGAACCGACTGTGGACAATATGAAAAGACAGTAGCATCAAGCAAGCGACTACTAACAAGTATTAAAAATGCACGAAGGTGCATTATTCAACTATGCTACAGCGACATTATTTTTGACGACAAACTTTCGAACCTATATGTTAATTTGAAAAAGTGTAACATATAGGTTCGAAAATTTGTCGCTAAAGGTACCGTGTGCATAGATGGTTATCCATGTTCGAAACCCGGCAGCGTAACAATATTTTTCGTTAAAATTAATTTTATATGTATATCTTTCAAATGAATACATTTAATTAGTATTTAAAATATCACAGACCGTCTGTGCTGAATAATTACAACTTCACAGTAAGAATGTGTTCTCCTTTACAACTACAATTATATGGTTAAAACTTTTGACTTTACAATCTTCATATATACAGACTTGGACAGTCTGCAATGGCGACGAGCATAAAGCAGACGCGTGGAGAAAGATATCACGTATCCCGTGGACAGCCTTAATCCTGCAATAAATCCAATCACAGCAAGCCCTATCTACAACAGTGAACAAAGGATTCAATTTTTCGCCCACATTATGCATCAAAGAGACATCCTAGAAAATGATATTATCCTGGGCAAAAGAAGACCTGGCAGAGTGCCACAGCGGTGGGTAGATGTATGCGTCTCCCCTTTTGGGAGTGGATAATGCACCCCTTTGACAAGGTGACACGTGAGCCGACCTTCGTACACCACTTATAATATAAGCATAATCTGTATCATGTACTCAATGTTTACCACACAGATATTTATGTATTTATAATCTGTTCTTTTTATTTTGTAAATTGCATTTAATATGTACTTATAATTTGTTGTTTTCTTTTCATTCTGCACGTTGTTAACAGCTGAATATAATTCAAACATGTACTCGGTAAAAATAAATTGTGACTGTAAGACAATTTTTTGAAGAGCACACATGAGGTTTTAAATTTTAAATTTTTGCATGCTAGGTTCTTTTCTCGTTTTAATACCAACAATGTGCTTGCGATTTGTTGATGAACCAATATAAATTCGCTAGTAAATTTTTTGCTAGAAGAATGGAACCGATAAGGAAGTTATATAGTTCTTAAACGGTTCCGGAAAAGGGTGGGTCCCTTCAGCGGTGGGTAGATGCGTCGCATCTGGCTGGAGAGAGTCAGCAGTAGGGCTTGCATTACCGGTTTACTGGTAAACCGGTATATCAACAAAATTACCGGATATAATTTCACTGTTATTGAAAGAGAAATGTCATATTGGGAACTCGAGAAAAATCGAGGTAAATATTTGAACATTGCATTTCAAAATGTGACGACTTGCCGACCAACAAGTGTTGAATCAAAACTAGCGTCGTTTTTATCTACGGGACAAGTATGTACAAAATTCAGATCAATTCGAAAAGATTAAAGTATTGATATAATTTGTTTCATGAGAGCATATTTTAATTTTGATAAATTATTATATGTTTTTTTAATAAATTCAATAAAAACATCCAGTTC
Organism: Eubasilissa splendida; assembly: GCA_031772225.1. Taxonomy (NCBI): domain Eukaryota; kingdom Metazoa; phylum Arthropoda; class Insecta; order Trichoptera; family Phryganeidae; genus Eubasilissa; species Eubasilissa splendida. The sequence continues at coordinate 23,098,654 of CM062857.1, read as the reverse complement.
AAGAAAAATGCAGTTTTGGCTCCACGAAATGGGGAGAAATTACGCCCAAGAAGTTTTAAAAGTCCAAACATGTTATATATTGAATCTTGCATTTTCTACTCTTCTCTGTAGTTGTGTTAGTATTCTATTTAATTGAACTTTTTTCAATCGTTTCATATTGAGCATTATAATTTTACTTCATATTTGTACATTATTTACTTATTTTACACACTCTTACTTCATATTTGTACAATATTTACTTATTTACTATTACTTTACTTAGTTTTTACATTTTTTATAAATTGAACATTGCATTTACTTTTCAGTTTTACATTATATTTATATGCTATTAATTGCATCCCGTTTTACTCTTTGTAAAATATATTTTTTACTTTTTATAAACATTGAACATTGTATTTATATGATATTTAAATACATTTGTGTTTTACTCTTTATACGTATATTTTATGTGCTATCTATAAATATTTATATATATATATACTTTAAATTTTACAATGTATTTATATGCTATCTAATCGCATCTTGATTTACTTTTTATATATATTTGTTTGTACATTGAACACTACACTTTGTTTATTACTATACTGGAAAGGCACTGTCTGCTATAATATAGTAAAATACTAGAATAGCAGGCAGGGTTCCGAAATATATGTCTTACTTTGCTGCAATGATATCTGATTATAACAATATAATAACACACTGTACTCTACTGTGAATCAAAAAATAAAAATATCATTATTATTAGTTGTAATATTATTTTGTAATTTATTTAATTTTAATTACGAATTTATATTAGGTGTATACAATGTATGTATTCATACACCTAATGTATGATTTACATACATCAATAAGTAAATGGATAAACTAATAAGTTAATAATATGAACTCCTCACAGACAGGTAAACCAAATATTATACAGTCGTAATTCAATATGTGGCATATACATAAGTGATTATCTGATCTCCCATTACCATATCTCAGTAAAAACATATATAACAATATATGTATTTATATGAAATTTTTCACCTGAAACGTTTTTGAAATTATTTAGGTTTTAATCTAGGATACCGTTTACAGTAAAGGTAGCCACATACAATTATACTTTAATCATCTAATCTACGTCTATTTTTTTTTTCATTTACCGTTAAACCGGTAATGGGAAGAATTATTTACCGTTTACCGGTAATTGCAATTTGACGGTAAATTGCAAGCCCTAGTCAGAAGTGAGGGCGACTCAGGACTGGGACTTGTGGAGGTATGTTATGCGTTGAGTCTCATCTGTGTTAGGTCGCTATATGTCAATAATGACATGAAAATGAAAGAAGGTAGAATTTAGGGAAGGAAAAACATTAGGTATTATTGTGAAGTTGGAGATTTTTCAGAACATAGTTCTGTGGTATTTTAATACAAATTAAATGTATCAATTAGAAAGATATACAAGAAAATTCAATATATTTTTGGGTGTTAGGTCGGTGGTTGGCGTGTTGATGTTTATTGCGTCGGATAAAACAAGGAAGACAGACAGAATGAAAGAAATTAAAAGATGCGGAAGGTGCGCGTGAATTATGAAATGAAGCAAGTCGGCGGTCTCGCTCGGCGCGCGTGGGCCGGCAAGACCGCCGTTGCGGAGCGATGAAACATGAGAGAGATCGTCGGTGAGGAATTGGTCCAGATCTGTAGCGGCAGCCGGCTGAGATGGCGGTGAATTTGAAATCTGATCTCTGATCATGTTAAAAAAATATTTTTGTGTTACCGGGATTCAAACCTGAATCCTTTCCTATTTGGGGAATTTCTATGTATATCTTTTTAATTGATACATTTGTATTAAAATATGTACTGAATAAACTGCACCTTTACAATGATAATGTGTTCTCATTAATATATTATTAGTTGTAATAAAAAGGAATTGATTTAATTTCTGTAGTCTCCTAGCTTAAAGGTATTTGAGATTTTTGAAATAAAAGGTGATAGCTTTTTAAAATTTGGAATAATAAATGTGTCAATTTGAAAAAGCTGCAGCATATAAGTTAGAAAATTTGTCGCCAATTTACCCTGTTGGTGTGGTGTAATCGGCTAATGTATTTTCCCGCAGAGAAAAGGATCCACGTTCGAATCCCGGCAACAACAAAAATATTTTTCGATAAATTGAATTTTCCCGTATATCTTCTTAATTGATACATTTAATTTGTATTCAAATAAATAAATCGAAATTTAATGTGACAAAAAAAACCGGGTAATCAAATTCTACCAATGGCAATCCAAATTTGTAAAAATGTAAAATATATTTTACTTTTTTAATTTGACTATATAAGTGGTTGTACATTTGCCTTACCGGAGACAAAACATGATATTTTAAATTATTGACACGCCAATACGAGGTAACTGAAATGAAATACAGATGTAATGAAAACCAATCATGATGTACAAATTACATAGGTATTCAAAGTTAACGTTTGTTAACCGACTGACCTCATTTTCAGATCCTCTGTGAGCAGAGAAACACTTGCAGATGACGTCCAGCTCCCTGACAGACAGGTCTATTATGTCGCGGACCTTCAGGGACTTGATGAACTTGGTCTTGGCGATGGTGCCACAGTTTTCTTTGTCGAAGTCCTGGAATAGGCAAAGCAGATAAATATTAAGTTTTACAAGCGTTTTTTTATATCTACTTACTTACTTGCCATCACGCCGTTTCCCCGCGGGGGTGGGCATAGAGGATAGAGCGCCATATTCTTCTGTCCTGACACACAATTCTCGCCTCATCCACATTCATACACCTTCTCATACAAACTCGACGATTATTGAGGCTTCTAACAGGACCATCCGCCAGTATATGGTTTACCTGGTCGTGCCAAGTCTATCGCGAACGTCCTCTATTTCTGGTGCCATCAACACTTGCGTCATATATCTTTCTTACCATTCTCTCTTCATTCATCCGTTTCATATGTATCTAAAATGTAGCAAATAAATATCCTCAAGCTTACGCTGTACATTTTTATTATGAATGCGTTAATATCGACACATCTCGCATCATTTTCCGTGGCTGAGCGGGCCGAGGTATCTGAATTTTAGAATTATTAAAATATTTTCACTCTGTATATTCAACCAAGACACAAAACACTTTTTTAAATGTTGCCGATAAAAACCTGACGAAAAGACCCCGAAAATAAGTGAAACGTTCATTTTGTACATTTAGCCAAGACATATACCGCTGTATGTATTGCTAATCTGTCACTAGGTGGTGTCTCAGTTAACTATTGGTTGTGGAATGTATTGAAAAATAGATTTTATGGAAGACCTGGGCGTGGCCTCGCAGCGGCAACAGCCGATCGCTTTTTGCAAGTAAACATATTGTATTGTACATAAAAACACGGCTATGTTAGATTAGGTTAAATTAACATCTCCGTGTTCGCTGTGCTATTAGAAGTTTTTGAAATTAACATTAATTTATAATAAGTATATTATACATTTGAGATTGAGCCTTTTTCATGGATGGCGGTCTCAGTCTATCTCTTCCTTTTGTATGACGATCGCGTTCATGATGTTTTGAATACATTTTTCTTATATAATCTGCTAATATATTTTTTAGTTATTCTATTAATGGGTGTTTTTTAATTAGGTTAATCGCCGATTATAAAACAATAAATAACACACATTAATAGGATCGATATCAATATTATTTATTAAGAAATTATAGTGTTTTTGATATAAAACTTGATTTTAAATAGTAACTGAAGCCTTGCAGCATGTAAGTGAATATAATAAATTATTAAAAATAATTTGTATTCACTAACACAAAGTGTTTTAAAAACGTCAAAAATTCATCACATGTACTGCAAATTGAATGTTTTATAACTCTATTAATTGTTAACATTTTGTTAATTTGGTTCAATGCAGATTTGCCTCCGTAATCTTGGCTTTAAGATTATAACAACACATATTTTGTATATGCAAGATCTTTCTATACTAAGGCAATTATGTGGCACGCTGAAAATAAATTTAAAATGGTCGTGATCTTTCTTATAATGCTTGTATTTTCTCAATTATGGCGAATAACATTCAGTTAATAGTTTTACATTAGTGTAAAAGTCCTATCTGAGTAATAATTAAAAAAAAAAGATCAAATCTAGTGTATAACTTCTGATATAAATGATATAAATAAAAACTCACATTTTCGTAAGAAACGCGGAAATATGAATTATTTTTGAAAGGGATACCTCAATAAAAAATACCATAACTATGATATATATTTTGTGTTTAAAGATCTTTGAGTTTTGCACTATAGTCCTTGAGTTGCACTCACTCTGAACACCTCGGTGATGTTGGACAGCACGTCCGGCGACCTGCCCAACTTCTCCATGGCCTTGCTGAGGAGGACCCTCTCGCCGAAGTTGAGGAAGTTCCTCCAGGAGTCGGGGGAGGCGAGGTGCTGGACGGGCACCAGGAGCGGGGCGTGCTGCAGGCCCCTCTGGGTGAAGCTCTCCTCGACGGCGGCGGAGAATCGGTGATAGTCGACGCAGTGGCGCCTCATGGGAGCCGCAAATCTGAATAAAGGAAAACGAATCTCGATAAATTACGGTAAAGTATTACGGCTTGTATTGCATCCATAAACCCATTGGCTGAAAGGGTTTATGCATGTATGTGATTTTGAAATTATCAATTATGATTGATGTTTGTGTGGGTACTCCAATAATCACCCATCACTCACGTATCCGTGGTTGATGATAGCGAAGTGTATTGTATGTGTGTGTGTGTGGCCAGAGCAGGTTAGAAAATGAAAACCACTTACGTTTGTTATTCGATTTATTGTTTAATATAACTTACAGATTTAGAAAAATGGTTAAGCTGTATTATAAAATATCTGTATGACCAAGGAGGTGGGGAAGATCCAGAATGTAGGAAGGGTGGAAGGAATTTGGGAGAGGAACAGGAATAGAGAACAAGGGGGTTGATGGACCACCTAGAACTAGAAAACACAACCCACGTGTGTGTTGCCATCATCGAAGTGTATACAACAAGTACCGTGCACGGCAATGCAATGCAATGGCAAGGTGTACAGGATTCGGCACGCATGGTAGCGAGAGTACTGATCACACACATTACACTCTCCGTCGGTTTATCATTCCCACACGGCAGGGAGATAATTCGCGCAATTTCACAACTTACTGTACCACCGGTAAACGTCAGTTCAAATTTTCAGTTTCGTGTTCTGGTATAGGAAGAGGGGGTAATGGGTAGGTAATGGACAGGAACCATTCTATATGTCGCATTCATAATGCGCGCACACGGCGACCGATGCTCGTTGGATAGTTATAACGATCGAACAATATCTAAGCATGAAGAGTTACAGATGCGGTACCTGGATGTGTGGTCGGGAAGGAAGCAGCGAGAAGAGCGAAGCTCAGGATACGACAAGATAGCGTTTCAGGTCTACACTTACACGTCCATGACCGTTTCCATTTCGTACGGGGTGAGCTTGACACCGGACGCAGCGAGTCCTCGGCAGAAGTCCGCCCTGGGGATGACCAGCTGCTTCAGCTCGTCGAACCGCTCCAAGAAGTAGATCACGCGGATTCTCTCGCGGACCACCTGCAAAATTATTGTTAAACTGTATTCACCCAAAAACTACAATTACTTAACCCATTCCCCGCGGGTGACTCGTATATGAGTAGCGCCTTACATGCCCACAGCTCGGGTGGCACAAATATGAGTCGCCGTATTTTTAGTGTCTCTAGTGCACCAAATTGTACCAAAATTATTTGGAATCTTTATTCTACCGACATCTGTCGATATTTGTCAAGGATAATTAGCCATCTTATAAACAAACACGAATTAATAAATGTCCTCGTATCATCCAGTATCGCTCAGCTATTCTAATTCTCACACTCAGTGTATGCGTGTAGAATGTAATGCGTTTCAAACTATAGAGTTAAATTTTATGTCAGTATTTAAAAACTTGTAAATAGTGTGCATTAGTCTCAGAAATCAGCGCCTGCGCAGATCACTACTACACGCTAGTGTAGCGATCGTGTGGGACACTATTTTGTTCTCTCATGAATAATTTTGTTTACGTTATTTTGTAATTATGGTTTTAATTTCTGTGCTAAAAAACAATTCGTAAATTTCTTGTATTATCGTAGTAAGTCGTAAATGATAATGCCACCAAAGAGTGCCGCGTATGAAAGATGTCGTGTGTATTTATGAACGCGATCAATGGGTTAAATCAAAATTGCTTAAGTTTTGATGATATTATCATCACTATTCTTGCATCCATCATTTTTTATCCATCCATTTTCATTCCAACAAAGATCTCCATCAATATCCATCTCATAATTATGCTACGAGAGCAAAAAAGATTAGGCTCACCGTGAAGCCTAAAATGAAAGCAAGCTTTGCTCAATCCTTTCATATGTTTCTGGCCCCCAAAGCCGAGCAGTATGAAACAATTCTCGATGGACAAACTCAAACACCATCTCAGGAGCTGGTTATTGGGTGTTGGCAGAAAGGAAACTGAGCAAAGATTCATGGAAATGATCACATGTACAGAACATCATAATGTTTCAATCATGGGATAGCGAGAGTATTTTACTTATTTATTGTGGTATTAGAATTATTTTTGGTTTAGATAAAAAATAAATAAAATATTAATAATAACAATAGTTTTTATATTTGTACGATAGACAATGGATGAACCTGTCTCCTTTAGTAAAACTTCGGTCTAGTTAATGAGAGAGAGAACATCTCTTGTATTATGAAGCTTGTTCGCATTTTTTTACATATTTATAAGACTGTTTATAATGTATATTATGTACGTATATTAAGAACATGAACAGAATAAATAAATTGTAAAATTGTAAATAATACATCCTTTTTATATATAAGTTACATGTAATGTATAAAAAGTAACTGTACTTTTTTTTAAAATTTTTCGTAAAATCTCGTGTTTTAAAAACGTTCGGTTTATACCATTTTATCATGTGACGTCACATCTATCGAGTCGACAAGTCGGTATTCGACACTCTAGTACTAATATTGTTAGTACTGGCCGGTACGTACTAGAGATGTGACATCATCACACGGTGGATACGCGAACAAGTCCAACTTTGAATGCCAATATTTCCGAAAGTGTTGCACATTTTGAAAACAAACTGAAAAAACATGGTATTCTGGATTTTTTCTCATTTTTTTAACACACTACAAAACCTCATTTCTGACATGCTCCACTACCTCATTACTACAACACAGATTTCTCTAGTGAGACGGGCGCAGTCTAAACACTGCTAAACATATGTATTATATAAGTAGATAATAAAATAAATGTTTAAATAAATCATATTTACTCAGATTATGTAAATCTTAAAATTATTCGCCATTAATATTGCATAATCTGCGTACAAAAAACAGTATATAACCAAATTGATTATTTTTGCTCCTACATTAATATATTCCAGTTATTTAACACAATTGTCTATATATATGTACAAATTAAACAGCTGATCATTAACAACAATAATAATAAATAAAGACTCTCGGCTACAAATCTCGATTAAATACCGAAGATATATCTCGCCGGGTTAAATCGGAGAATTGTTTTTCAGGATATATTAAGGTCATTTGCGGAACGTATTCTCCAAGTTCAGGCATTTTAGTAAAAACGAGGTTGTTTTATGACGAACACGCGATGCTATCTACAACCCTTGGCGTGTCCAAAAAAAACACCCCATTATCATTAGCCCTTATTAATGTCCACATAATGGACATTGTCACAAAAAAAAAAAAAAGAAAAACAATTCTCAACAGTCATCGTAATATTTTTGTTTACCTTGATCGATGGCACTTTATATTTAATAAATAATATTCTCATGGATTTCCTTTTATTGATTTACATAAACAAGTACCACGCTAGACCGTAATTTAATTAAATATGTACACATATTCAATAGTTATAAGCGTTGTATGTCCGTTTACATAAAATATCGTATTCACTTGAGATATTAAGTTTAATATATATATTTTAATAAATAGTTTGTTTAAACCACTATTTATTGATTATTCTACATGTTTCGATACCTATGGTATCTTCTTCAGGAGACAATGTATACTGAAATTAAAAATACAAAACTATAATGTGGTGAATAAGTAAGAATTAATATGAAAACAAATTTAAAAGGTGACTTTGAGAGAACACATTCTTATTGTGAAGCTGTAATTATTCAGAATATGAATTAAATATATTAATTAGAAAGATATATAATACATATAAAATCAATTTCATCGAAAAATGTTGTTATATTAAATGTATTAATATCAAAAAGGTAACACATTTCGAAAATTTGTCGCTAAAGTATTGTCGCTGTAGCATAGTTGGATAGTGCACCTTCCCCGGTTTGGAACGAAATCCAGGTTCGAATCCCGGTGGTGCAACAGTAATATTTTTCGATAAAATTAATTTTACATGTGTATCTTTCTAATTAATATATTTAATACATATTTAAAAGGTGACTATTTGCAAAGAGAATTTGGTTATTTATAATATTTAGCTTGCAATTAATGATTTTCCTTATTTCTAAAATATCAAATGCCTGTATGAAATGACTGTATTGGTTTTTGATAAAGTGTTCAGGATGATGATTGAGGATATTTCTGTTGGATTTTATAAAAAAAACAGATTCGATTTAAACAAATAATAGATATCTCGTAGAGACGAAGCTATTTTTTTATTATATTTAATGGAAAGATATGAAATTATGGATATTTACAGGGCCTACGTTGGCTTAAGCGATCACTTTATACAAATATAACGTTCACCATTCTCACCCATTAATCAATCTCCATATCTATCAAATTTTTGGATCTTATATTTTACACATATTAACATTATACAACATACAAAAAATATTCCACATATTAACATTTTGAGAATGGTGAACGTCATATTTGTATAAAGTGATCACTTAAGCCAGCCGAAGACAGGTCGTAAGCCCTGTAATTACCCATACTTCCATATCTTTCCTTATTTAAAAATAAATAAATTATTGAGTGATTTTGACAGTGTAAACTTATTATAACAAACATAATAAGTATTTAACATGCGATACTAAAAATGAAAATCCACAAAAATATTTAGATACATAAGTATGTTTAAATGTTGAAAATGAAAAGAGAAAAAGAGGAAGAAAGTGTGGGGAGGTTGCAACTATTGTTGCGGTAAAGGGAGAGCTACATGTGTTTATAGGTAGAATGATTGGCTAAAATTGAGATTGTGGTGTTTCATAAGAAGAACCCTTTGAGCGTAGTAAGGCTAATGTTGAAATAGTCAATTTCTGTAAATTTCTCATTATGGTATTTGCATGACCGGTGAATGAATGAATTTTGTATTGAATGTGGAAGAGTGTGGATTGCCGGGTCGATTCCTTTAAACGTATAATAAAAAAAAAAAGCTTCGTCTCTGTGAGATATTTACTATTTGTTTAATAACAGTGCCTTTGTAGGTGAAAATCAAATAATTGTATGTTCCGGGACATATTCAAATATAGCTGATACGATTTCATCGGACGTCGCACTGTTCCGGAACCGTACTATGACGAACAATATCGGTAGTAGTATTGGTTGTCGGAAACTTGTCGATGTTTCCTGTTTATTCCAAATACAGCCGGCTTGAAAAGTTCTAGAATATTCCAGTGGCTTCTGGATTGTGCTGTCCTCCCATTACATCATCACATACATTCCAAAGGCGTCGGAGAGACCGTTACTAAAGCGCCACTGAACGCGTTCAACTGTATTTCAATTGCATTAAATGGATCATGGAATGCGAAGACGTACCAATGCCCAACGGACTGTGATGAAACCAATCAGACGAAGGATCCGTATCATGGATATTTCCGCTGGGGAATTTTCACTAAATAACTAAAAATGAATACGTGTGATATTGTATGTCGTATGAATGATGTACGGAATGAGAAATTAAAATATTTACGTTGGTAAACAAATTTAATTATTAAATCTAATTAAAAACAAAACCGCAAGTAACCCGTACAATGGAGTATTGTCAACAAAAATAAATAAATAAAAATAACACCAAAGTAGCGTTTCTACCACAGACTACCAAATATATAGACATGAACAAATGCAAATTCCTTGTTTCACCCACGGCACCACTTAAGCAATCAAATAGCTCCTCAATTTGTTAAAAATATATGATTGGATCGGAACGAAAATTTAAACGCTGACAATGTAATATGTATTAATGTAAAAAATACGTCTTGTTCACAGAAAGACTTAATTTTCGTGAAGTAAATACATTTACTGTTGTGTAAATGTGTCATAAATAATGTGTGTAGAATATGCCCCTCGTCCCGCAAATACTGTTCCAAACCCCTCTTCTATATGTACAATTTATTTCATGTTTATTCATTTACTGGTCTGTGGTTTCTACTGAATCTAATTATATGAAGGATGTGATTACAATCACCAGTTAAGGTAAAATGTACTTCATTGATGATTACATATGTTGTATGAATATGTTATTTATATATATAGTGCCCCATATATTTCACCCTGGTTTACGTGTCCGTTTGTTAATGATCTCGGAGATGTATTGTGTATATGTGGCTAGAGTTAGATGAAGAAGAGAAACTACATACGGTTGATAGAAGTTTATTGTTGATTGAGCATAGTTACAGTTTAGAATTATAAAATGAAATATACAGAAGAGCGTTTGATGGAGATCTTAACTGGAAGGCAGCAACAAGGCGCGTTAAATTCTTGTAAATAGTCGACCTGTGCGTGCGAAAGAGACGACACCGTTACTGGGGGTTACTTTTGCGAACAGGCACGTTTACTTTTGCGATCGAAGCTAGCGAGACGCGCCAGATTTTTGTAAGTAATCGACCTGTGCGTGCGAAAGAGACGACACCGTTACCGAGGCTTGTTTTTGCGCACAGGCACGCTTGCTTTGCTTGAGACGCTTTGCTTGCTTGCTCTAGATTCTTGTAAATAGTCGACAAGTGCGTGCGAAAGAGATGGCGGCAATTTATATATTATATTTTTCATAACATTCTCGCACACTTGGCGTGTCAGCACTTGGCGTTTCAGCAATTTCATTTGGTATATTGTCGTGTAGCATCGGAATTGTTGTTGGCTTATTGGCGTAGACCTTTTAGATGTAGAGCCGTCAAATCAGGTGATTGAGGAGGCCACTCGATATCATCACTTTTTGACATTATACGGCCGGGAAAGTTTCAAACGTAACTCGGGCCGTGTGTGAGGTGGCACCGTCTTGTTGAAACCACATGTGTTGTAGACCCAATCGACCCACTTCGGCCACCAAGAAGTTTTCCAATATGCGACGATAGCGATCACCATTAATGGTTACAGCATTGACATTATTATTTAAATAAAATGTTTTTTTGACTCCAACATGTTGTTGAGGCGTCAGATACTCCATAACACATGTAATCAAAAACTCTTTACGACAACTGAATGCGAATTGATAAATGTCTGCCAAACAAAATGGCGGCAAAAAAAAAAAAATCGGCCTGGACCACAATATTCACCCTGTGTAAGCCGTGGCCGCGCAGCTGCTAACATCGCACCACCTACCAAAAGTAATTCACGTAGCAGATGCCACCGCGTGCGTGCCGCACCACGGGTGCGCTCAGAGTGTGCGTGCGTGTGATATCTTTCATGTGATATCAGCACACGTCATCTCGGAGATATTTGTGAACGAAAATACGATAATTAATGTTAATCCTGGTACTATTAAATTTGTCATTGTGTTTTTGTTTAACGTTCCTATATCGCGTTATTAATAGACGTTACATTTTCGCGATATGTTAGTGAAATGTAACGCGAGGCGCGCTTTTCAAAGAAACATAACATCATGTACGCCATCATTGAGCTCATCATCATCATCAAAATGCTTGCCACCAAGGGACCGCTGCAGATGATGAAAAGATGGAAATCACTTGGTTGATGAATGTTAGCTGGTTTCATGTTTCGCGCAATAAAGAAACAAATCATGGACCGTATCTCACAGCCGGCGGGCTGATCTATTGTCTCGAACATTTCGATCACTCACAACAAGATGGCCACACTGTGCGAATGTCTCTAACGTTGCATGTGGTGAGTCAACAGATGATGGAAACCATTGCGAATAAGATTTTTTGCATAACTGACAATCATACTTTTGAAATTAACAAAATTAACTTTGTGGTTAAAATTAATATTTTTATTTTAGAAAACCAACTTTTACAGATATTATCATACATAATGAATCTAATCATCCATTATCACACAAACATTCAGGGTTCCACTCCATGATACATGGTTTAGTTAATATTTCGTTTTCAACATCCAATTTCAATATTGAATTGAATACAATTAAAAAAATAGCAGTTAATAACGGGTATAATACAGGTTTGATAGACACCATTTTAAAAAATAAATTGAATATAATAATAAATTTTTATATAAATCACAGATAAAACATAATGATAATAATGATTATTGGCGTAGGATTTTATACATAAATAATGTTTCATATCAAATATCTAAATACCTACCACGAAACATTAGACCGGCATTTTATACAAATAATAGTATAGGAAATTTACTCATAAATTCTAGAGACAAAGATGATAAATTTAACAATTCTAGTGTCTATAAACATAGTTGCAAGGATTGTGCTGCATTTTATATTGGTAAAACGGGTAGAAATTTTAATATAATAGTAAAGGAGCATTTGAGATGTTTGAACAATAGTGGGTTTTCAGAATTTTCTAATCATTTTGATAATTTTTTTTTGATAAATCATAGTTTTGATAAAAAATTGGGATTGTCAATTTTGCATATTGTTGGTCACAAATCAAATAATTTAGAATCGTTGGAGATAAATAAAGCGTGTAAAACTAATCATAAAATTATAAACAACCAACTAAATTTAACTACGAGTCCCATTCTAAAATTTTTTCCTAAAATTATTCGAGTAAATTTGTATTTAGTAACAATTTGAGTTAAGTACTAAACTTATTTTTTAAATAATTGTTGTTTTTTTAAAAAAATAGAGTCTGTTAAAGAAACAATTGGTTAATAAAACAAAGTTAACAAATAGAAATATGACAATTAATTAATAATTAGCAGCAAATATAAATGTGTACAAAAAAAAGAGGTTCTGAAATGGTTTCAAAATGATTTTGTAACCCGACATCTTTCTTATTCACCAATTTTAACCAGATAAATTGCCTAACATTTAAATAAATATTATTTTCACTTTGTATTATCATAGATTTTGATCTTGTTTTATATAAATGTCGACAGCCACCCCCATAATTCAAGATCTTTCTTATTTGGGTGTGTACATCTCTAATGTTGTTGAATATATATACATTACCTCATACATTATATTTGTATTGTAGTCAACAGTTGTAAAAAAAATAAAATGATTACGTTACAAAAGCAGAATCCCACGTTGCACACGATTAGCATCTAATAATTATCGATCATCGCCGCCAAGTCTGTGAGGTCTGGAATTATAATCTTTAGCTAGGTTGTATGTGTATCATGGCAATTTTAATGTTTGTTTGCATTAATTGGTTTTAGATTGTACCACGAGTTTAAAAATGCCAACCTAGCGGTGAATACGAAGGATCCACATGGGAGTTTTTGCTCATCAAAGGGTCCCGGGTAAGTCGTGGATCACCATTCACCGTGCCGTGGCAGAAGACCATTTCCCATTTTTGGTTATAAATTATATTTTCAAAATTAAAAAATAAGTTTTAAGGAAACACTAGTCATGGTCGCATAGTGGCCACTTCCTAGCGTAAAAATAGTTTCTATTAATTACGGTATATATCAACAGATAAATAAATATATACCTTGTTCTTGATTTTTGCCAACACTTGAACAATGTCTGTTTCGTGAGGTTTGGCTTCTGGTTCCTTCTTGCTGGCGAGGATAAGCTGCTTCTTGAAGTCCTTCATGACATCCTTATGCTGCTTCACTTCTTCAAACTATTAAAAAAAACGAAAAATTATTTGCCAATTTTCCCGAAGAGCAAATCATTAAAAAAATATCTTCAAATCAATCCTTAAAGTTTCAAGCTAGCAGGATCAAAAATTACAAATCTGAGATAAAAAAGTACATTTAAAAACAAGTTTAGTCCCTTTTCTGTACAGATTATTAGTCCCTTTTGAGATAAAAAGGTCCCATGGCAAAGGTGTAGATGTTTATATTAACCAGCTAATTCAATGAACGCAAAAAATTGTATGGGTTAGGCCAAAAATCTTCCCTTAAAAACAAAAAGGATTTACGTTAACACCCAGACAAAGGATTTAGGGTATAAAAGGCCCGAGGCGGCAATATATGATAACTGCGTTTTGAATATCGGTGGCAAGAAGTTCTTCTAAAATAATTGAAATAATTCTCTCTTACGAGTATTTCGACACCACGCTGGTATTACAAATATAATTCAGATCCCTGCTATCAATGCCAGTCAGAAGAGCAGTAAAATAATTGATAAATAAAAATGATTGACAAGTTTGTTTAAAAATATTATCGTAAATTAGCAATATACATATTTATAAATAAAGAAGAATCTCATGTAATATTGAGTTTTATTTTTCCTCGACGTTATGTCACAGGGTGAATATTATGTTCCAGGCCGATTTTATTTAGCCGCCATTTTGGTTAGAAAAATATTTGTTAGTTTGTATTTGGTAATCGTAGAGAACAATTAATTACAATTTAATATGAAGTATCTAACGCTTCAAAACCGTGTTAAAGTCATTAAAACATTAAAACAAACACAAACCTGACTTTTGAAAAAAAATCATTAGCGACGAAGCTCATTTCGATTTGGCGGGTTTTGTTAATAAATAAAATACCCATTATTGGGGCACTGAAAATTCTCAATTGATACATGAATGACTTTTACATCCACGCAGTTACTGAATTCGAACTATAAATCCGGATCGATAGGATTCAAATGAATTGCGCAAAATTCAAAAAAACGCAAACTTGCGCAAAAAGTATTCACTTTTCGAAAATTAAATCTTTGTGTAAACACAACGTATTTTTTACATTAATGCATATTATATTGTCAATCAAGAGTCGCGTAGCTATTTGATTGTGTAAGTGGTACCAAATTGATCACGTGGGCGATACCAAAAAAAATATTGGGACAAGAAATTTGAGATAATTCATGTCTATATATTTTGCGATAGATTACCTGTTTCAAGAACGGCCTGTACGAGAAATCTCCTTCGTCTGAGAATCCATCTTGAATATTCCTGAGCTCGTCCACGGCCAGCTGGAGACCCGCGGCCTTGGCCACCTGACGGAACTGGCCCATGGTCACCAGCCCGCTCCTATGCCTGCGAAATCATCCAAGGAAATTGAAGAATTGTAAACCGAAGGGAAACACTCTCAAGTTTAGCCATTCAGAATTTACGTACATCAGTCACATCGTCAGTACGAGTGATCGGGTCAGAGTGCGTGCGGCTTCTCCCCGCAGATGTAGATGTCGCTCGCATCGTTGGTCGGCCGGGGACGGCGGGTGCAGGCTTTAGCGGAGAGAAACCGCGCTCAGCCTGGTTTTGGTTCATAGCTACTGACTGTCGTCACTACCATTCAAATCAATCTAAACGCTTGTAATACTATGAAAATTGAGTAGTTTCGTATTTTGTAATTTGATCGTATGTGAGTGTCTTGACATCAGATCAAATAAACGCATTAGACTGTTGATGAAGATAACGACATTCCAACGGTATTTCAAAAATTGTTACTAACGTATCAAAATCGTGGAAGAGGTCCCTGAGAATGACGTGCCTCCCCTCCACCACCTCCTTAAGCCTCTGCGACACCTTCCCCACGTCTAGCCCGTGTCCTCGCTGGGAGGCGACGAATTCCTCTACAGGCAGCCTCGGATACTTATCCAGATTTTGGACGGTAAATACTATAACATGGCAAAAAACACAATTATACCAAGTTCTCCTCCTTCTAGCATTACTTAGAAATAAATCATGGTCACAACACAAGACAACGAATAAACATCTACAGCAGCAGCGACATTCTTTCAATGTCTCTACATATTTTCAGTTCCGAAACTGTACAACACACTTAACACTAACTGGAAATTGTTTGCTCACAAAAAATTACGCAAATATGGACTCGATACATTCTATTGGGTAGATCAGTCAGCAGCATTATAATAATCCATCTTAGATTTACAACATATTCACTACACTTCTTTATTGTCTTTATTATTTTTTTTATGTCTCCGTTGAATCTGACTCTTTTTAATTTTTTTTTATTAAATAACACCGCAACAACACGGAAAAAACTGTCTACTTTAACACAGACCGTAGTCTAGCAAAGCAGCTAAGACAATGCTTTATATATCAGAGGTGGATACCTCCTGCATCCCACACAGTCAACTAATAAGTGTGTTATATTATTGTATGTTCACTTCCGATGTATAAAAAAATTTCATACGAGTTTACAGGTAGAGTATATCGTACATACGTTGTGATATTACAAATAAGAATCACGTTCAAATTTGCCCCGTCACTTGTTTTAATGCCAAGCACAAATAATTGCCCTTACGTTGGTATCGCAATCTGCTTTGAAAGTTATAAAAATGGTCACCATCTATGGTTCTTCTTCAAATCAGATTTAGGTGGTTCAATTGCCGCGACCAGCGTTTCTAATGTGTAACTGTGAGCTATCCAGCATAACCAAAGGGTAAATATTTTTATGTTATTCAATCACTAGTACATAATTTACTATAATTTGTTAATCTAATCGCTTGGTGAATAATTTTCATAGGAAACGAGATGTTTCCCTTTGGTTTCTTTGCCTTGGTGTTATTACTGCCTCGGGCGATGTGATTTTTTACAATTCCGCATACGAATCCAATTGCGTCGGCCTGGATACTAAGGATCTTCTACAATGATAGGCCAAGGACATGGGTTGCTCGGACGGGCATGGACCGGAGTGATGCCATCTAGTGGAACATCTTGTTGTCACCTGCCTGCGTTGCAGAACGTCGAACTCGCGCCCAACCCGACGAAATTAGGATTTGATAATGTGAATTGTATCTTTACTTTATTTCCTTTGTTCATGTTTCTTTTATGATTAGATGCCATTTCCCAAAATTGGCAAAATTACCTACTCAGATGAATGATTTTATCGACCGTAAAATGAACGTAGCGCGAACTGAATCGCAATTTTCGAATTAAATTTGCACAATTTTCAAGCGTTGTTCTGGCGTCAGTCTATTCATGGTGAAATGGCAAACCAAACTGAGGACAAATTAGCAATCTGCTGTCAAATTGGCTGTCGCTGTAAAAAGTGTTGCCAATTCGAAAAACAAACCTCTAAAAAAAAATTTTATATATCTAGAACCCTAAAAATGAAAGAACATAAAAACAGAGAAAAGTGTGGTGCAGTGTCACCTTTATTTACGTCACACTCAAAAGTCTTCCAGCAGACTTGGTACTCGTCGCACGGGTCCAGGTATTGCTGGCTGATGATGTGTATCTCCTCCGGGGTGAGGGCCAGCTCGCCCAAGCTGCCCGTCCCCATTGTGTCCAGGGCCTTCTCAAACTGGCTGCGAGGTATTCGTCCAGAGTTGAGAATATCAAAGGGCTGTAAGGAAAACATGTAAAAATGATAATTTTTGATTGGATAAGACATCGATAAGAACATAATTAGAGAACTCGACGGAAGAAGTGCTTTGTGATGATTTAATTGTTTTGCAGACCTACATTTAAAAGTGTTCAAAGCCAATAAACATTGATACGTATTTAAAAATGTATGAAGTGGAAAATTAATTACATTTTAAGTTGAAATAAAACACGTGCTAAATATCAATAAATTATATAATTTCGATCGTCTGCACATGAACGTAATACGTAATCTACAAGAAAATAATTCTATAAGCGTCTGCTAAAAATAATCATTTAACTGAATATGAAAAAAACAATATATATATATTTATTTTCAAATTTCATTGAGTTCGTTGTACAAATAACTGGTTCCCACGTATTTGATATAATATATAAAAATAACACCGGTGAAGTTTCTTCAGAATTAAATAACAAGTACATAATAAACTATAAAATGGTATACTCAAACAAACTGACAATCAAAAAGACTTTTAGATTAAAATAAACATAATAAACTAAAAGAAAGAATGTATTAAAAAAAAAAAATCTAAAAAAAGGAGGGGAAGGAAATAGGATGTAATATATTATATACAATTTATGTTAATAGTTATTGAAAAGTTGGCGTAGTCTAATTTTAAAGGGAAGCAATTTATCGTTGAAAATGTCCAAGTTATTTTGAAGAACGTACATTAAAAAAAAGTTTTGTTAAGTTGATATTGGATTGTAAGACGAAATTTTGAAAGTTATTAAAAGGTAGTGAAAAGTGTGGAAATAATTTACGAATTTCGGAAAATTAATTTAAAAAACATTTATTAATTTGGAATAGACATGAACGAACGCAAATTTTTTGTTTCAATATTTTCATTTTGGTGTCACACACGTGATCACTTTGACACCACTTACGTAATAAAATAGCCCCGAGACTTTTTTTAAATACATGACTCGATTGGAATGAAAATTTGAACGCTATAATATTCATTAATGTAAAAAATACGCTATGTTTACACAAAGGTTTAATTTTTGATGAGTAAATACTTTTACTGTTGCATGAATGTGTCATAAACTATCGGATTTATGTTTCCACCAAGAATGTTTGTAGAATATGCCTCTTGTTCCGCAACTAATGTTCCAAACCTCTCTACTATATGTAAACTTTATTTCATGTCTATTCATTTATTGTTCTGTTATATTAAGATTTCAGATTGTTCAACTTTTTTTTTGCTGGTGGTGCCTTTTAAACTGAGTTTATCGTAGCCAATCTTTATATGTAGGTACCTACTTAGGTTGTATATTTTTTTGAAAAACTTGTATAAAAAAATACTCATCGAGTAATGAAAGTGAAAAATAATAAAATAAATTCAGATTTAAAAATAAAACGATTCAATGTGATTCTTTACCCTCATGAACTCCGAGATTCGGATGCGGTTGATGCAGATGTGATGTTTGACCTGGTCCATGAGGAAATTGCAGTCGTTGTTGGGTATCCTTGCAGGGGTGAGAGAGGGATGAAAAACACCATCGTTGGTGAAGCAGTTATCGACGGTGATCTTGTCCGGCACCGCCCCACTGAAATGAATGTCTCCCTTCGCTTGGACTACCCGAAAAGGATTGAAATTAACCTGAAAAAATATATTCGTCAGCATGTCTACAGTAGAACTTTCTTTAATAGTGTTTAAACATTCTTGGACGGGTATATATGGCGGTTGGCGTGGTAGAGAATATCAGCGGCGCGTCTAGGTTGCTCCCATCTTTCTTGCGTGTGACGATTTACCATCTATCAACTTATCAACATTTTCTCTACGCAGACTGTTTAATTATTAACTTAATTTATTTACAATGAAACTAATAGTTACACATGTGTATTGTTGAGGACCTGAATGCGTCTCACAGTTACATGGTTGGCAAACCAGGATAGCATCAATCTTAAAGGTACACCTAGTTCCGATCCGGATATATATATTAAAAAAATACTGTGTGAATAATGACGTGCTTGTTGGTCCAGTAGTTAAGATACTCGTCCAGTGATGCAGTCTTCGGGGGGTTAGTTCTGTTTTCATAGTACACGACACGTATTCTGTGTTGGAATTTCTATTTAAAAAAAATATATATTATTCCAAAGAACACCAAAGAATATAACTGTGATATCTATTACTCTGTTAATATGTGTGTGTGTGCGCGCGGCGCGCTAGAGTTTGACAGATGTAGAATTTGTGTGTGAATGCCGGCCGGGAACCGGGAGCTTGGAAAGGTTACAAGCCGTGCAGATGAGAGAAGCGATCTCCTTTCCCTCGGGTCTTCTTCTCGTAAATAGTAGCTTTAAGTATAATTATTGTATCTATCTGTGTACCTATTATTCTTGTATTAAACCGTGAGTTGTTGTATAGCAGTCCAAGTTTCATTGCTACATATTCCGACCTAATTACACGATATAAAGCAATAAATCTAATCACCATATTACCATAAAAACAATTGACGTTTTACAAACCGTATCAGTCAATCCTCGTTTGGCCATGTTCTCAATTTCCTTGAGAAATTCCTCATAGTCCACTGTGTAAGCGTCGCTAATGAAGCGCTTGATGAGGAGATTGTGGTCTTCGGGAGCCAGTAGTAATCCCACAAAGCTCAAGATTCGGGAAAAGTGGCTGAATGTGACACGACCATCGTTCTTGGCGATCTGATTGAAACACAGAAAGGTACAATGTCAAATCTCTGGTAGTTTTTGCTATAAAGTTGGTCGAGATAACCCCATATAAATGACAAAGAAGAGTTGTATAATATATATTAGGTAAATAAATATGAAGCTGTGTCTAAAGAATGCGACTGTTACTGTTGAAAAAACATAAATGGTATTGGGTGGCCATATTTCAAGATGCGGAGGTAACTAAAGAGTATTTTTGAATCGTATCCACTAGACATTAAAGTGTTGCCTCACTGAAGATTTTGGGAGTTCCTTGTCAAGAAGTAAGGGGCCCTCGAAATGACAATATCATAACACAATGTGAACTAAGAACAACAGGATATGGAGACGATGGATTAATTTAAACTATCAGTAATAATAGACTTGGAGTCTAGAGCTTCCGTTTAAGACCAAACGTACACGAAATCTTGAATACCTGACGGTATTTTTGTAATTATTACTTTTTTATATTTTCCGTTGATCTTAGTTTTATTTCCGTTTTCTTAGTAATTCGAGCCCTATTGCAATTGCGACTTGAGCAACTCTATTAATATGGCACCGCATGGGGAGGCCTTCATCCAGCAGTGAATTGACAACGGATAATGATGATGTAAATAATATATTATTAATATTTTTACGTGATATTATTAATTAAACAATACGACTGCACGGATGCAAGAAGGCATACCAGCTCGTAGTCCTGGAAGTACGGCCGCAGGACTAGCTTCCTGCCCGCGATGGTTGCCATCAGGTTGCACAGCCGGCGCAACTCGTCCTCCGTGAGGCGGCCGCGCGGCGGGGTCTGGCGCTCCGAGGGGCACACGGAGCGGGCAGCCTTCGATATTGATGTCACCGGTGGCCTCACCGCATCTGGGGACATTCACCCAGCCGTCACTACCACATCTTCCATGGTTCGACTACGTCATAATAGTCAGTTTTCAAAACAACGAGTCATTGAAATATTATTAAGCGATCAAAATTTTAATTTTCTCGAACCAACTTACCATCACGCCGTTTCCCCGCTGTAGGCAGAGAGGATAGAGCTCCACACTCATCTGTCCTGATATACAATTCTCGCCTCATCCAAATTCATACATCTCATCATACAAGCTCGCTGATTATTGCGGATTCTACCAGGACCATCCTCCAATATCTGGACTACCTGGTTTACTCTATTTCTGATGCCATCAATACTTGCGTCATGTATCTTCCTTACCATTCTCTTCACATTCATCATTTCCATATAACCAAACCACGTTAGTGATCCTTTCTTAATCTTACTCACAATACTAAGATCAGCTTTACATTCTTTACTCTGTCATAGATGGATCTGTCACACACACGTCTAAGCTATCTCATTTCCACTGCATTCAGTTTACTTTCGTTCCTCGTCTGCCAGCTCCATGCCTCACTTCTATACATCGGTGTCCATTGTGCAGCTGCAGTGTGTTAGCTATAATTCTATTCAAAACGCCATTTTCTCCCATTTGTAATTCGACTAAAATCTTTGGCCGAAAATCAACTGTTCGTAAAATAACTCAATTGTTCAATAAATAACTTCAAAATTAGCTTAACCCAGAAATAGTGAATCTACGATATGCATAAAACACATGAATTTCTCCAACACTGTACAATAACATTTCAAGATAACTATATCAATCCTGCTAAAACAAAAATAGAGCAATTGCGAACCAGTTGTATAATGGATTATAATTAAATATATACAACAGCAAACAAAACAAATAAACACATACATTGATTGATAGATTTGAAAAAAATATTATAACATAATATATTAACGTAGTCAAGACGAGTAGAATTTTTAAAAATACATATTAAATAAAATAAAGATTAATAAAAATTAAATATATCAATTAGAAAGATATATCTACCGGGATATTTTCCTATCCGGGGAAATGCGTTTACCAATAGTAAGTTGACGACAAATTTTCTAACTTATATCCCGGCAGCGACAAAAATATTTTTTTCGATACATTAGAATCTTTCTGTATATCTTTCTAATTGATACATTTAATTTGTATTAAAAATGATACAGAATTAAGTTCTGAAAAAAAAAAACTGCAACTTGACAGTAATAACGTGTTATTAATCCTTCAATGAGACATTGATCTCCAAGAGTTGCAAAACATATGGGCTAATTATTCGTAAATGACATCGCGCTAAACGCATCTCGAATCGAATCTCAGAGAGAAATCTCATACGTGCACACGGGCCTTAAGTATGGTGCAGAGAATTTGGCTAGTGGTGAGACAGATGGTGTCTAGACTTTTCTATTATGCTAGTGTCTTGTTGCGAGTTGCATTGTCCGCGTCTCGGTTTTATCTTTCTTAATTCGTATGCCATTATTTTTCAAAGCTATTCTTTCAAAGTATCTGGTATATTTTGATGGCTTTCACTGATCAGACGAATTTCGTCAGCGTGTAAAATATTACATGGAGCCGGCTTTAAAATGACTTTCATTAGGTAGTATACAGCTAAGTTAAATAATAACGGGCCTTGTGTAGAACCTTGGTGTACTCCAGTAGAACTCTGAACGTCAATACTAATTTCAATACAATACAAAACATACTTTATTGATAATAAATACTTAATTGGGCAGAAATGTTTCGTGAAAGATTACAGAATCATGAATAAAGTTTCTGAGATGTTGGGGGAAATTGTAAAAAGAATTAGTTCCACGTTGTACTTGATCAGTATCAAAGATTCATACCAGATTTGGAAACGTTTTTTTAATCAAATTAAGTGCTAGAGAGTGATGTGATCTGATGAAGAAGTGGGTTCGATCCCAGGCTGAAGCTGCAGGTTGTCACCAATCAGATCAGACCAAGTCGAAAGTCGCTGGAAAGCTTAATGTGGTGTTTTCTGTTTCCAAATGTAGGACCCGGGTACCTATTATATATGCAGACCTACCTTGTACTCCTGGCATCATGATCGTCCCAGCCGCCGTCTCCAGGGAAGGGATTGTAGAGTGGCTGCACGAGGATTGAAAGGGGAGTACAGTTATGGAGGAGGAAGGGGGTGTGATGTATCTATGGGTCGAATGCGAGACGCGCGCATGGTTGGCAAAATGACGCGCGCAAAAGAGATAAATGTATCGCGCCGCAGTCGGCGCGGTTTCTCGCCTCCGAACTATTGGACTGATAACATATTATATTGACTTGTACTGCATTGTATAAAGGCATTAAGATTAAATACTGTTGTTACAATGTTGGAGTATTATTCCGTTGATCCAATCCAGCATACAACAAGGAACATCATCATCAGCACAAACTAAGGATATCTAACAATAAATAACTTAATTTAAATGTAATCTGGCCACATTTTTAAAGTGCTTTTTATAAATCTGTTAAGTGACTGAGATTCGTCCAACGATTGCACGGGATTAAAGCTATATTTTTTTTTGAGTCGAGATCCAATTTAAAATCCATTGGCTATATTAAATTTTTATTTTGTTAAAAGTTATCTGTAAAGGTAAAAATATATCCCATGATTTGGCAAATTGTTTGAGTTGAAGTAAAAAAATTCAGTTTCCGAATAAACCAGCGGAGCTTCTGGAAAATATGAAACAACATAAAAAAAATTCTTTTGTTATCTTCAAAGTAGAAAATGTGGATTTGATTACTGAGATTTTCAAATAATCTATAGGTACTTGGTCTAACGAAAATTTTACTAAATAATAATATATTCTTTCAATATGCGGCCGACAGGGAAGTGGGCGATTATAAATGGACGGTTATTAACTGTTGAATATTTGTAAAACAAATCAAAGGAATCGATTAGATATGGAAGAATATGGAAAAAAATATATATACACATAAAATATTTGGTTGCTAACGGAATTAGAACCTGGACCAGTTTCTATCCAGAGAAATACATTATCAATGTCGCTATATCAACCGAACACGTTTTAGACATTTTATTTTTATCTAATTAATTAATATGATAATAATAACGAGTCTCACGTCAAATTGACAAGTATTGTACATCTATGGCTTTGGTACAATAGTACCTAAATGTATAGTTCGTATAATTCTACAATCAACATAAGATGAACAACGAACATCTACACGCCAGTTCCGAGAGCAACAACGACATTCTATCAAAGATACTATATGTTCTTAGCTCCGAAACTGTACAATACACTCGGCACCAACTGGGAATCGTTCACTTCCAATAGGATTACACAAATATGAATTCGATATATGATCCAATTGGGTAGAGATCAATCAGAAGCATCGCTATCCAATATTTTAACATAATCATTATACAGTGTCACTAATAATTCACTAGTTTTAAAACAATCTCGCTACATTTTTTTTTCTCTCTATTTTTATTTTTATTCCTGTCGAATCTTTATCATTTTTGAATTAAACAGCACGAAAAAAAATGACTACTTTAACACAGACGACAGTCTAGCAAAGTAGTCAGGACAATGCTGCATATATCAGATGTAGAGTCTACTCCTTCCCACTTAATAAACTACGAGTACATACTTAATTGCAATATAATTGTATCATATGTTTATCATGTTATATTATAATATATTCACCTGTGTTACAACAAAAACATGTATGTCAATAAAATCTAATAAATAAATAAATAATTTGATTACGTACATCGATTATACTTTAGTGAAATGAATAATTCGTAATTATGAATTAAAAAAAGTAATTTTCGAATACCTTTTCCGCTGAACGATTGTTGACTGTCAACGTGACATGTCAGTGACGTATTTTGGAATTTTCATTATTACATAATATATGAATTTAAATGCATAATTTTTATTTTTCGTACCTAACTTGGTTTCTTCCTACCACGTTCTATAGAAATGGAAAAAGTTTTCCAACGCCACGGGAATGTAACTATATGAATGTACATTTTCTAATTATTCTATACGTAGTTTAAGTATACTTTTATAAAACATATTTATCTGTAGAATGTCTGTTGTTCTAGTTTTATTAGTTTTGTATGCGGACCTCCTGGGTCGCTTTGTGCAGGGCAGGCTGAGAAAAAAGTGAAGAGAGCACAAAAAATATAATTAAAAATATATCTATAATTCGTTAATTTATTTTACCCATTTTTAACCTGTTACGAAATGAACAATTTTAATTTTCAGTTTTTTTAAAGATGTTGGTACTATTAATATCAGGGGCGTGCAGTGCATACAAGCATGTGCATTATTGTAAGTTTGGCGAATATATGATAATTAAAAAATACATAGTTGCGGGGCTACGCCACCATCCATTAAATACGGCGAGAACTCGCCTACGCGGCTACGCGGCTACGCGGCTACGCACGTGATGTAGTACGAATGATCGAATACCGCTTTCAATTGCAACTCACAACGCCCACTACTAATATTGAATTTATACTATTATTATTCAACTTATGTGTAGTATATTGTCCACAATGTGAATAAAGAGTAACACACCAAGTAATCCCATTAAACCTTGTGTGAATTTTCATAATTAGCATCACATGACACTTTCAAAGTCCCTTATTAATTAAATAAAATATTTTATTAAAAATGCTAATTAAATTAGAAAGATATACATATAAAATTAATTTTATCAAAAAATATTGTTGTTACTACCGAGCTATGTTCTGAATGATTCCAACTTCACTATAAGAATGTGTTCTCATTAATAATATATAAGTTGTATCAAGGTGTCTAAATGAATTATTAATTTTGGCGTCTCCTATCGTATTACTCAAACGTATTTTAGATTCCGTAAAAATAAAAAAGACGGCTTTCAAATAATGGAACGATAGACGCATCAATTTGAAAAATATAACATATAAGTTCGATAATTTGTACTGTGCTGGTGTAGCATAATCGGTTAATGCAATTTCCCCGGATATGAAGAGACCCAGGTTCGTATTCCGGTAGCAACAACAGTATTTTTCGATAAAATTGATTTTATTTGTATATCTTTCTAATTAATACATTTAATTAGTATTTAAAAAAAATAATCACAGACCGTCTGTTCTGAATAATTACAACTTCACAATAAGAATGTGTTCTCCTTAATAATTTTCCTTTTGTTTAGCCGTCCTGAACATGTGGCTTTGAATACGGAGCTCGAGTGGCTTAAGCAGAAAAATCTAATACACCACCAAATACATTTGCCATTTCAATAATATACTCTTTTTATTATGTACCTTCCCCATGTACAAGGCTGCACAGTTGTCCATAGAGGATACGCCCATCCTGCGTCCTGAAGTAGTCGGTCAGCTCGGTTACTTCCTGATCCGTGAGTCCAATCAACTCCTTCAGAGGACCACCGAAGATGGTTAGGAATCGGGATTCTAAGGATATAAGTTGTATTACGATCATTATCTATGCCGAGGGCTGATTTATATTGATCAAATTTTTTTAATAGTGTGGAGGTCTATCGCCTTCACCATCATCATCACCGCCGATGACCCTGAACGCACCTTGCTTACACCGGTGCGTAAAACAGAGCTCCTAACAGCCATAAACACACCCGGTACCGACGCCAGGCAACAATAAGGTTAGGCGCATACATACAATTTTTAACCTCTTGACTATTTAGTTGTATGTCAAAAGGCTTTTGGATCACACAGCAGTGCGCATATTATCGACACGATTGTTGCTGGTATCTCCAAAGATGTGGACTGTATACTGTTTAACTCACTATTTCGTCAAGGTTCCGACACAAGGTATAGACGCGAAGTCTCGAGATAAGTATAATATTGTAAACTGTACCGTACACGTATAACTGTATTGGTTCAAGGTCGCCAATCGAATGGTCGGCGACGTGGCCTGGAAGGGCCGGGAAGGGTGGGGGGGGGAGGTATGGTGTATTATTTTATTTCAATAATTATTATTTATACATCAAATAAATATATGTCCCAAACAGCATACAATTATTATTACATTGCACACCGTACACCTAGTATAACTATTTTTAGGTATAGTTATTACTTACTACATCTTTATACGGTAGTTATTATACTTTAGGGCTTACTTTCCATTCAATTCTGATGTAAATCAAATTCTCTCTTTGGACCATTAATTTTAATGTCGTTAAAATCAAAGTCAACCATAATTAAGTACACTTTAATCTTGCACTCCTTTTCTTATTCTTCGTGTGGCTTTAAGCAATCTTAATGCCAATGCCGCAATGACACAGACGATCTTCTCTGTCAGCCTCCGGGGCTGTCTTGTGGACCCGTGAAATGCCCCCCGGGGATGTGTTGGTTTTATCTGAGACATTTATGTTCTGTTTCTAAAATCTCACTGATCTAAAAATGTATTTACATATTGAATGTGTATTCGTATGAAAACATATAAAATATTATGACTTTGAAAATTTGCGGTTCATTTTTACAGATTAGACATGTTGACTTATTGTCAATGGAGTTGGATGATATATGAGCAGTGATTGTAATATTACAGGGCGTGTAAATTTTAAAATTTTGAAGTATTGACAGCTCGCTCTCTTAGTTGATAACTTCTGTTGAACGAAGTATTGAACACACGTGAAACTTTTGGGTTAGACCTTAATACAAATAAAACAAAATGTATGCCCATTAGCAAACATATCGCGGTTGACAATGAAAAGCGTTATATTTTTATTTTTATCTTTGTTTTATTAACCACTAAATTGAGTTTAAATACATCTACCGGTTTCGAAAAATACCATTTTCTTCTTCAGGATGTCATAACTAACTAAAACATATATTGTTTCTTTGACAGAATCTATTCTTAAAAAATCTATTTTAAAAAAAAAAAAAAATTTTTTTTAGTACCTAACTCAAATCATTACTTAATACAAATTTACTCGAATAATTTTTAGGAAAAAATTTTAGAATGGGACTCGTAGTTAAATTTAGTTGGTTGTTTATAATTTTTTGATTAGTTTTACACGCTTTATTTATCTCCAACGATTCCAAATTATTTAATCTGTGACCAACACCGTTTATATGCAATTATATGCGTTAGTTATGACATCCTGAAGAAGAAAATGGTATTTTTCGAAACCGGTAGATGTATTTAAATTCAATTTAGTGGTTGATAAAACAAAGATAAAAATAAAAATATGAATCTTAACCACAAAGATAATATTGCTGATTTTAAAAGTAGAAAAGCGTCATATTTGCTGGAACGATATTGGAGAAGATACAAATTATTATATTTTTTTATATAAATGCCTTCGAATGCTGGTTTCCAGGTTTCCGATCAACAATAAGTACACATGATACACGAACCGCACTAACCCGTTCACATTGTTGGCGTTAAATTTCGGCTGGCTGAAGCGCGCACAGGTGGTTTTAGGACCGTTGGACTGGTCGAAGCACCGGAGGTAATGGGAGTCCATCTTTTCCGATTCCGACAAGAGGCGGCAATAATCACGCACACACATGCACTATATTATCAACCAGGAAACCCAGTGGTGCCAACCGAAGTAATAAGGCGCGTAAACAATATACCTCTGCATTGAGCAAGCTCGTGATGATTTGTTCTGCAGTCAGGTTCTCAACATTAGATTACGAATGGGAATGGTTAGATGCTATGTGTTCTCGGTATTATTTTATTTATTTATTATATTTTCGTAGAAAGCAATCGCTTTGTGGTTTGACGTATTAGATTAAATAAAATACAATCACTTTGTATGAAATCACGAAATGTATAATACGTCAACCGGTTCGTCAAGACCTATTTAAAACGAACCATAAATAAAAAATAGTGTACTTATATTTATATACATAAATATGTGATAGATTATAAAATTACATGTGAAAGAGGGAGACAGGATACATATACAGTTGAATCTATTATGACTCCTAAACATTTTATTTCAGTCACTTCCTTCAGACTCTCCCCATCTATGATAATTGTTGGTTTGATTTTTATTGTTATTTATTTGAATTACGTTCATGGAATGGCAGCATGGACACTTACCGAAGAAATGATACGACTTGAATAAAGAAAAATAAGTATTTAAAATTTTAAAAATCCTAAAACTTCAATATCTCTGACATGTGATGAGACATCCGGAGAAGTACGAAATCATGCACCTCACAACGCAGGGAAAGATTTCTGGAAGTTGGGACCCTGGAAGAAAGAGAACATCATGGCTGAAGAACCTGACGCAATGTTATGGCCAGCACTGCAAAGTGACGATAGCCAATATGATAGCTAACGTCCGTTGAACGGATAGGGCACAAGAAGTCACCAATGGCCGACTGCTACGAGAAGAGGAAGACGAAACAGAAAAATAAACTAATACAAACTGACCAGATACGAGATTCCTCTTCTTCGGGTCCAGAGGCTTAAAAAATTTCCTGAGATCAAATCCGAGTCTATAGACTGCCGCACGGATCTTGTTGCACGTCCGCCATACATCCGGTAATTGGATTACCTGTGACAAAATGCATTTTAAACTATCTATTACAAAATAAAGAACTTTACAAATTATATTGTTTCAGTGAAATGTACAATTTTTTATTTTTATTAAATACGTATCTGAAAGATTCAAATGATTACCTTGACTTTGGTTTCTGGCATTTTTATAAAATTTAACAGTAATTTATCTTCAACAAAAAATTTTATGTGAAAATTTTTAAATGTCAATTTAAAAATGTTATTCTCTTGTCTCGAATCAAAATGACAAAATGTTTTGAATTGAGAATAAATATCAAAGTGCGTATTAAATAATGTATGACCTGTTTAACATGTATTTATTTAAACTGGGTCATTTTATAATTAAAAGAAAACTTTATTTTAACTATTCAATTAATTTAATTACATCAATTATTCAGTGTAACTGAATAATTAGATTTACTTACTAAGATTTCTTATTTATAAAATTGATTTTTTCGACGTTCATAAGTGGAGAATTATTATAGACTTAAATTATGTTCTCCACCAGTATTTTTCTATTTTCTCCCTGAAGAGGCACACACTCACTCACACACTCTTTCTTTTTCTTCTTGTACGATGTTCATGCCCATGTTACACTTTTTCAAATGAATACATCTATCGTTCCATTATTTGTAAGCCATATACACTATTTTTACGGAATCTCAAACACATTTGAGTAAACCGATTGTCGTCAAAAATACTTTCGCTGTAGCATAGTTGGTAATGCACCTTCCCCGGATTGGAAAAGAGATCCAGGTTCGAATCCCGGTAGCGCACCAACAATATTCTTCGATAAAATTGATTTTATATGCATATCTTTATAATAAATACATTTAATTAGTATTTAAAATCTTATTATTATAAAAAAAGTTATAACTAAATATAATATATGCTTAGTTTGAAAAAACTTTCTATTTTTTTAAAATTATTCAAGTCAGAAGGAAAATAAAAATATTAGCGAGAACATCGTTTTGTAGTATTTTAGCTCAGTTTTTCGATGCTTGAGTTTGTCTATTTAAAACATATATTTTTTTTTATTATTCTTCCTCGCTATTCTCTGTTGGTTCACAAAATTCGCGGAATCATCCTTAGGCGGATGCTGCAAAAAATTCTTGTGTGGTATTAATAATGGACCCATTTCAAAGCCTCGTGCGTTGCCTGCAACCATTGTGATACGAGATCAAAAATATTATCAATGTTTTTCGTGACATATTTTTCTTAGCAGAAAACAATAAATTTTGATTGTTACTTCGATTGGCACCACTCGGTTTCTTGATTTAAAGAAATGTACATGTGTGTATGTGAGTATTGCTGCTTTTTTTGGAG
This sequence comes from Eubasilissa splendida, assembly GCA_031772225.1. NCBI lineage: Eukaryota > Metazoa > Arthropoda > Insecta > Trichoptera > Phryganeidae > Eubasilissa > Eubasilissa splendida. The sequence continues at coordinate 23,067,573 of CM062857.1, read as the reverse complement.
AGCCATTAAAACGGTAAACGACAGGCTTTAATTACATTCCGCATTTCGACCAGTCCAGATGTCCATATAAATCACCAGTGCGCGCAGTGTTCGGTCGATCGAAATCTAAAGATGGTAACCCAGCAAAAAGAACAACAACATTGGACCAGAAAGACAGCAAAAATAAAAAGGGTTAGTGTAGTTCATATATCATATGTGTACAGATTGTTAATCGGAAACCTGGGAACCAGATATCGAAGGCATTTACGTAAACACGTGGTCTCCACCGACTCATATCCCTGGCCATTATTATTTCGTTTTTATCCTGCTCCAGTCCTCTTCCACACAATCAGCCCATCTCTTCCTTGGTCTGCGTCTAGGTCGCTTCTACTGGGGTATCCGCTTGGCCATGATCTTTGGCGTCCTGTCATCTGGCATTATTTCAACATAACTAGCCCATCGTAGTCTTTAGTACTTACAGAATCTTACGATTGTTTCTTATTCAATTAAGGTTTCGAACTCATGACTCATTTTTATTCTGTAAGTTCCTTTTTGTAGTGTAAGTCCATAAAAATTTCTTAGTATTTTGCTTCGGTTAGGAACCACGTTTCACAACCATACGTAACCACTGGTTTTATTATTGTTTTATATTTTAGCAGTTTTATTTCAGTGGATTTATTTTTAAAACAACACTTATTTAAAGCTTGCATCAGCATAAAAATCCTTAAAGTAACCAATACACCAGAAAATACAAGAATTAATACTATATTTCATTTACACGCAAGGTACTTACCTCGCTACATATAAAGTACTTATTCTAAGGTAGTTTGCTTCGCTGACTCAGTATTTTCGAAGCCAGCACTGTTATAGAGGCATACAAGTTTCTATTTTCAGCTAGAATTTAGTATACGATTATTAAAGGACTAATATGTATATAGATGTTATCAATGTCTGGTTTGTCAATGTAGCTGGGTCAGCGTGGCATATACCAATTTGGAGGACTCCAAATATCAGAAGGAATTTAAGAAAGAACTCATAACTTGAATTTTGTCTTGGTTGTTTATTAAGACGTTTCCAATTATACGGATATACTGGTAATTCAGGTAGATTGTAATTTCAATGTAAGTAAGTACAAATATATAATGTAATGTGGTAATGGACAGAAACCATTATCTATATGTCGCGTTCACATGCTCGCAAGATGGCGATCCATAGAATCTTGTTATAAATAAGAACAATCCTAATAATCTGGTTTAAAATACAAAATAAACACAACACCTGCTTCCAAAAGAAATAAATTTTAGATTAGAGTATTGGTTGAATTCTAATATAAATGGTAGCGGGAAAAAGTGACAGATTTTGCAACTAACACCAATTTTGAATGACTAATTTACATCAAAATGAGCTAAGTTTGACTGTTCATAAGTTAACACAATGTGTAAAAATTATATGAGAAGAAGACAACTGCATTAAAAGGTAAAAAAAAAAACGGAGTTTGCTATCTTTGCAACTAATCGCATACAAAAAAAAAATCAAATTTATAATAGACATGTTATTTGAATACATTATTTCTAAGGTTGTTCACCTCTTATATAACATTTTGTCATATTATATAACATATGTCAATAAACTATCCAATCCAATATAATGTATCAGTTTTCTTGTAAATTTACAATTACGAATAAAGAAATAGTTCACGATAACAGAGAGAGAGAGGCTAATTATATTTATAATACTCTTGTGATATTCTTGCTCAGTGTCTCGTGTAATTTGAAGGGGTTAAAAATTCTGTCAGTAACATATAAAATATGTAGGCTAGCCATTATGCAAAGTTGATGTATTCCTTCATTCGTTCGCCCCTGTCGTTTCTCTCTTTATACATATGTTAATAATTAATGACCCAAGAGCGACATCTCCGCCGGCAGATGTAAAAAAAATAACCTAAAGCTGGAAACTCATCTCGGAAGTTAACTAAAAAATAGTCTTGCACGTTGGAATATTCCTAGAATCTTTATCAGCCAATTTTATAAGAATTAAGAATAATCTCCAATATAGCTAAAATCTATAAAAAAAATTATAAAAAAGAAACAGCTCATGTCATATATCCGTAGCAATAACATCATAAATAAGAACCAATTTGGATTTATGGAAAAAATTAGCACACAAGATGTTATCGCAATAATAATCTCAATAATAAATAAACATATAGATGACAGTGACAAATGCATTGGTGTATTTATAGACCTGAGAAAAACCCTTGATAGCATATCGCACAAGAAACTACATAATTTAATAAACTTAAAAATTTTGGCCTTGATGGCAATTTTTTATCATGGCTAACAAGTTATTTAACAATAAATGAAAAATAATATTTTAAATAAATGGACACAACGACACATCTGAAACCACTGATTTTGGCATATCACAAGGTACGGTACTTGGACCATTGTTATTTATTTTATACTCCAATGATATATTTAAATTCGAATTTCATGGCAAAATAATATCTTACGCAGACGATACAGTACTAATAATTAATGAAAAAACTAGACAGACGCTAATATATCTGCAAATGAGGATGTTAATACCATAAAAAAGTGGACGGATGATAACCTATTATCAATTAATACTGATAAAACATACTTTCTACGATTTGCTATTCAACAGAAAGACAACATTGAAATTAATATTAAAATTTACACCAAAACCTGTACTCAAGAAGACTTGTGACCAATGTTCATTTATTAAAGAAAAAGTCTGTATCAAGTACCTAGGAATCATAATAGATAACAAACTCAAATGGAAAGAACATATTACTAATCTTACAAACAAAATAAGGAACACTGCCTACATATTTTTAAGACTCAAAAACATCTTATCACTTACAAATCTGAAAATAGTATATTACGCGTTTGTACAGACACATTTACAATACGGTATTATTGGATGAGGAGGAGCATATAAAACTTCAATGTCACAAATAGAAATCACTCTAAAAATGATAATAAAAATTATTTAAAAAAAAAAAGATAATCCAAGTATACAACTCTTCACAGATTTCAAAGTACCAAAAATAATAGACATATACAAAGTAAATTCAATAATCCTTATTTTCAAAATTAAAAATCAATTAAAATTTATAAGTGAATTCCGATCTACAAGATTTAAATACCAAATTGATATTCCAAAACTAAAATATACCGCAACCCAAAATCACTATATTTATCAAGGCATCAAATTTTTTAACAATCTTTCCATCACAATTAGAAAAATTACAGACTACTATAAATTTGTATCTGAAATAAACATGAACTACGTGAAACATAAACTTTCGTATATACTCCTTCTCTGTACACGAGTCTTACTCTCATAGAGAAGAAATAAATGTTAAAAGAAATATATATATATATTCTAGTGATTATTCTAAAAATGTATTATAATTTCTAATATTAAAATAAAAATATAAAAATAAATTAGAAGTTAAAATTTTTACAAACTCTGTCAAAACCAGTTTAATTGTCCACCCCTTTTGTCGCTAATAAATTTCTATGTCCTATTACGTATATCACGATTACAAACCAATTCTAGATAATATATAATACATTTTGTTTCATTATAAATATTTAAAAACCATTTTAACAATATTCTTAGATGCAGTATGTAAATAACTTAGTGTATTAATAACTTTTATTTTATTTTTTCTTTATTTTTCTCATTTAACTCTAAATTACTTTCTCCCAATGTCAAGCTTTCAACTGGAGTATACAACTCACCCTGAGGAAGAGAACATTGTTCTGAAAGTGAACATTTCATATCTTATAAAGTGGTGTAAACAAAATTATGTCAGCCGAAGACAGGTCGTAAGCCCTGTAATTACCCATACTTCCATATTATTCCATTAAATATAATAAAAAATAGCTTCGTCTCTATGAGACATCTATTATTTGTTTAATAACAATGTTTTTGTAGGCGAAAATCCAGTAAATGTGTGTTCTTAGACATATTCAAATATTGCTAAATTATTCGACTTTAATTCATTAAAAAAAACTCAATCACAGAAAATAAATTATTCGATAATAGATTAAAATGCATTATCTCTGGCTCAAACAGATAAAACTATGTATTGCCTTTTATATCGTAAAATAAAAAATTGAAAATACTCATTTTCAAAAAAGACACGTGAGAGATTTTTATTGAAGCGAGTAAGGAAACTTTTAACAAAAATTAATGTAAAATAATAAATGAAGATGGACAAATATGAAACAATTTTAATAAAATGCTAAAAGCAACAGCAAAGCGTAGAGTGTTTCATAATCTAATTATTGTATCCCGAAATTATATCAAAATATAAATCCCGTAAGTTTCAGAACCGAGTGTAGGCAGGTACTAATCCGGGGATTCATAAAAACTGTAAACTGATCCTGGATAGCGGCTTTACGAGAACCCCGGATTAGATTCTCTAATTTTAAAGGCCAGTGCTCACAGAATACACGATGAGATAATCTCAGAGATTTACTTAGAGATACACCTCAATACCGCGTACACGCTTTGAGGGTTTGATCTGGAGATAAACTCAGAGATCAGCTCGAGATTGGTAGAAAGTGACAAAAGGTTAAACTAGTGTACGCGATGTTCGATGTGACAGCGAGATTCAACATACGCACACAAATGTTACTTAAAATCACCATAGATCATTACAACTGTATATTCTGTTAAGTTAACGTAAGTTATTAAATGTGATGTATCTATGGAATGAATGCGAGACGTGCACAAGTTGGCAAGATGACGCGCGGGTGAAAGAGATAAAAGATCGCCCCGTGGTCCGGCGCTCTCTTTCCCCTAGAGGGTTTTTTATCAGTAATTTTTTACCCTTCCAATTCATGTATTAATATAAAACACTTATGATGTTTATAATAATAAGGTAGTTTGTAAAAGTGTCAAAGCGATTAGCGCTGATGCACTTGTAGTTGTAGATTAGGTGGTCTAGCCGCATGTAGAGTACTCAGAGTATCGTAGACTCTAAGGAATTGGAAAATCGGCGCTCTCTTTCGTTACCGAGCCGTTGCACGGAACACACCTAATATTATATTATCTATTGACTTGTAACTATATACAAGCATCGTAGAATAAACACTATTGTCACATGGTGAGATTATTAAAACGCTACCCAATCCCGCACACTAAGATGACACATCTTCAAGGCATTTGAGATTCCGTAAAAATAATGAAACGATAGATGTATTAATTTGAAAAGTGTAAAAATACTGTCGCTGTAGCATAGTTGGTAATGCACCTTCCCCGGATTGGAAAAGAAATCCAGGTTCGAATCTCGGTAGCGAAACAACAATATTTTTAGATAAAATTGATATCATATGTATATTTTTCTAACTAATACATTCAATTAGTCTTTAAATACTTATTTTTCTCTTTTCATCATTCGTCACTCTATCCGTCCAGCTAATTAAGAGTAATCTTCTGTAGATCAACATCTCAAATGATTCAAGTCGTCTTGTAATTTTTTCGGTAAGTGTTCATACTTCCAATCCATAAAATAATATCGAAAACACATAGCATCTGACCATTCGCGTACGTAACCTAATATTCAGATCACGATTGCAGAACATATTTTTCACGCGAATAAAGGTTTTTAGAGCTTGCTCAATGCGGTATTTGATTTCAACAAAAGGACACTGTCTTCCATTTATATTGCAACCCAGGTGTATAATACTTTGTATCTTATCCAATTCATGGGAGTAAAATCAATATCTTAGAGTTTGTCTCGCGTCGAAATTTAGAGAATTATTTGGCATTTGTGATTTTTTTCTTTCTTTCTAATAATAAAAGTTCTGAGATATTAAAATAGGATTTAAAATAGAAACTGAAATGATGTATCAACCCTCAAATTCGGATCAGCAAAGAAATCTGCAACGTAATCAATTTACGGTATCTATCTCTTTTCAAGACGTTTTGAATTTGCTCAGATTAAGATTAGCTGGTCCAGATTCAACATCTTACAACTGAAAGCAAACTTAAAGTAATTTGTCACATTGGCCGTATCAGGAATCCAATTTTTCTTGAGCTTTTCTGTAATCTGTGAGGCCTCCCGTTATCGAATTCTTAACGGAAGTATTAAACTGTGTAACAGAATCCGGCGGATATCCGTTTTATCGTTAAACTTGAGATTTTCCTTTGCTTATATATACCAAAAGATGTACTTAGAATTATTTCAGTCTAATCTATTAGTCTTTCAGTATTTTGTTTTAATAAAGTTATCTCACAATTTTGTTATATTAAATCTAGAATTTTTGCCGGAAATTACTTCTTTAAGATGGTAAATAAATTTATTTATCTGGGATATCTATTAATAGATATTAGTAAAACTGACTATAAAATCCAATCGTATTGTGAGAGCCAATCGTTGGTTCTTCACAATATTTTGAGTATGTCCAAATCTTTGTTGGAACCAATTACTGGGATTTATCTCCTGATGGATTGTCAACAAGATATATTTTACATGGGAAGTATGAAAGTCTTTAGCGTTACAGAGCCTGTCATCGGTTGGCTTAAGTGATCACTTTACACAATGTAACGTTCACCTATTTACCCATGCTACCACATCTATCAAATTTTTGGAAGTTGTATATATGTTATCATTTTATTTTAATTTTATTTTATTCAGAAAACATAAACAGTTTATCAGTACATATGAAAAAATAAAGCTTCTTCAATGTTGGCAAAATTATTTTGTGGCCACATATTATATAATATAAATAATAAGATAAAACACTTTGTTTAAAACCAATGATTTCTATCCTATGGCATAAATAGTGGTTTAAACAAATAGTTTTGTCTTATGAAATAGAAACTGTATAAAACTCTGAAGAAACGTCAGGAACCTGGACTCTAACAAATAAAAATGAAACAGCATTTATAACACACTTCCTCGAGTGCCACTTGAGATCGCCGGCATCTCTGACATTGAATAATTTTCTGAGATTACGCAGCCACGATAACTTCTTTCTACCTATGTATCTACTATATTCTACCTCTGTTCTTTCCCTGCATAATGAGTTGATCATATTTCTCATTGCGGAGAAGTACGCAGATTTCATGCAATAACACAGGTCTACCATTATAATTAAACCTGTAATATTTCGGTAAATACATGCAAAATAAAATTCAAGTTTAAGATAATCTTAAAGAAAATATTAACGCTCAGGAATGACTAATTATGAAAAGGGACTCGTACAAAAACAACTATTTTTCTATTCAATCCGTCGTAAAATTAGTACGTTGGTAATAATACAATTTGTGATATGAAAGACAAAGATGACACACTATTTTCACAGTGAAAAGAACAACAAACATACAAATATAATTGTCTCTTTCTCTCTAATTAAATGAAGAGAGATAAGAAGGAAGGACATATTGTATAGGACTTAATAAATGCTCTAAATTATGTTATTAATAATTTTTTCAATATTGAATGCTCAATATTTAAAATAAATTCGTGCCATTTAAGCTAATAAAAACATTTTTTATAACTGTTATTTACGGTAACACGAGTTGATAGCATGGCTGCATTCGGGTATATTTTATCATGGTATGGTAAAGGTTAATAGTTATTATTAGTTCTCTCTTGAATTAATGCGTTTTAGTATCTCTTTATTGCTAATGTGGTAACTCAGAAGGTCTTTAATATAGCCACAATACACAACTTATATATTTTTAAAGAAAACACATTATTATTGTGAAGCTGCAGTTTTTCAGAACATAGTTATACGATGTTTTTTAATACTAATTAATAATTATAAATGAATTCCGGTTAAACAAAATATTTATTAGATAAATTCATTTTATCTGTACATCTTTCTAATTGATACATTTATTTCGTATTAGTATATCTTTAAGCCATTCCAGTTAGACGATTGTGATATTGCGTGATGGAGGCGAAAAGTAAGGTTAAACTTAGTAAGCCGCCGTTTCCGAATTCGATGTACAGAATCAATCATTCTTTTTTCATCCACGATAAACTTGATTAAAAAAAAACAGAATCTCTGTAATTTGTGCTAATGGAATACGGACCATATTACCCGGGAGAGAAAAATATTATTAAATGTTAAACCCTGTGCAAACTACTTGAGATTCAGGTTCGTCTGTAAACATATTTTTATGTTAACTGATACGGAAGTTGCCGTACTACGTCATGGCGCGATCTATTTCGGTAAAAAAAAAATATATATATATATATATAGGATGTTGTCTGTTTTAATTAAATTCAACTAAAAAATATGTTTTATGATTATTATCTCCTCTTAGGCCGACTAGGGTGTGACATGCAAGGTGTAGAGCCGGGGCCCCACATGCCACAAGCTAGCACAGTAGTTAACACGAGAGATGCGAGTTCTAATGAGATAAAAATCTAGCAGAATTTTTTACCTACTAACGATTCACCAAATCTGCATTCGACACATGAGGAAAAATGATAATTAAAAATAACAAAATATAAAAGTAGGGTGTTCATAATAAAATAACTTTATTGTTAAGATAAACAAGTTTAATATAAGATAATTTAACTAAACTAACGTGATGAAATTAGAAGGGAAGCGATGAACTGCCGGCCATGACCATTTTAGAGCGACACTTCATCGATAAGGCACCCCCTTGAAGACGAGTAATGAGATTTACCTGAAACGTTGCGATAACTATGTCCTTCTCAGGACCAACAGATGCAGGATAACCATGAAATTTTCTTATTAAGGAAAACACATCAATATTGTAAAGTTGTAATTATTCAAAACATAGGTCTGTGACATTTTAAATACTAATTATATATTATATAATAATAAATTTTCTCTCTGACATTACAATAGACCCGTGAAAACTTCTAATTTAACATACATACATATATACCTATATTTCGATAGGGTGTAACAGACAGGCCAAAAAAGTATGAAAACAGTAAATTACTAGATTAAAAATTATAAGGGTACCTAGAAAATTTTATAGTATTTAAAATATATTATACCTTACGCGCATATATTTTAAATAATGACTAGAAAAGAGCCTGTAAAATTTGGCCGTATTTTATCGGCAATCGTCTGCACCTATTTATGTTACGATTGTTAATTCCGTATCTTTGCTTCAGACCTTAAATAATCTAACAAAAAATAGTAGCACGAAATTTTTTGTATTTAATATATAATTTAGAATCAATAAAATATTTCAATTAATCGAAGTAATCACATAATTACAATTTTTTTCCAAATATTTATATCAAATTACATAGTTGCGAATATGTACTCCAACTCAATTTTGAATTAAAACACTACATATAAACATTTTTTATTTTAAATTAATTAAATACTTATTCGTATACAAATAGTTAAGGGAGTAGTTAATTAGGAGTACCTTTCAGATACTGAAACCCAAGCAGTGAAATTTCTGCCGGTTGTAACTGGTTTCAAATGAAACGATTCCCCCACCTCTTCACCTTGATGGCACAAAAGGTCACGGAGTTCAAATTATTAATATATCTAGACTGATATAAAATTCTATCAAATAATACTTTGTATGTTTGAATTTAAAACGAACATTAAACATTCTGAATTAGAAATTCAAATTACGATAAATTTTTCAAAAAAGGACTCTTTTCATCAACGTTCATCAGTTCACCCGAATGTAAATGTCAATTCAAATGCTTGAAAATACATAGAAAAGTAATCCAGAATGAATAAAAATGTATATTTTTTTAATATAGCACGTAAGGAGATACTGTGTATTTGAAAATGCCCTTTTTTCAAGCGGCGTAGTATTCAAAACCGCGTGCAGATGATTCTTGTTTTTAGGGGTCGCAGCCCAACGGACTTCAGCGAGTTTAAGTCTTGCGCACAACCTGAAATGAAGCTGTTGCGCATGCGCGCTGCCCACCGAGTGTCAGGTTTTCAGTGGGCGCGCACAACGTCATAGGGTTGAATCGATAGCGCCCCCGTCACGCAGAGTCCCGAACCAAACGTTTGGCAGACAACAGCCTTCGTTCTGTCGCGGATTTCCCGATAAAAGTCCGATAAAGTCACACCAAGCGATGATAATATTTGAAAATGTAATTTCAAATTGACCATAGATATATCCGTGTTAAAATTTAACGCGTCAAGCGCCAGAAACCTCAATTTTCGCCCGTATTTACCATATCAAACGTGGTCAGACGTGTAGTCGTAATGTGTCTCTATTAACACGTTTTTTTTGGAGGTAATTTTGATTTGAAGGTGAATATAATTATCGATTTGAAAATAAAAGCGGACATCGCATCGGAGAATCAGATCCCAAGAGCACAGAAAGACGTCAAATGAACCAACAGTGAGTATTCAATCAAATATAATGTTATCCGAGTTACGTAATATTGTCAATTTTGAAAAATTTTAAAACAAATTTTTACATAAGGCAACAGAGAAAAATATTTTTTTTCCATAATCAAGGCTATATAATTACTTGTTAGTATATTAGATCTGATCCGAGTATATACAGATAAAATGTAATTTTTTTACAAATTGTAGAATTTTTTGACGATGATTAACATTTGGTATTATTTTTAAATTTAAATTGAATTTTTCGTGGAGGTTAATTATAGGAGAGCCTTCATGCTAAGAATAAAAAAAATGCGTTACATATCTCAGACACAAGTGTCATACTACTCCTGCACAATATATATATTTTATTTATATATTTCTTCTTCCTTGGTGAAAACAAAGATATTAATACCCGTTACATCGATCTTATATATTACAGTTCCGAAATTTTCTATCGCGCTATTTATAATGTTTTTTTTTTAACTCAATTTTGTTATAAATTTTACACGGTGAACCTACAATAAAATAAACTCTATGTTAAATGCATATTTTAATTTCCTTATCGAGTTTATGCTAACTTGTTTCACATATTGTATTGTAATTTGTGTGTTCGGGCATGTATCAAAAGATTGTTTACTTTGAAAATATATGTACCGATGGTAATTACTATGTAATACAAATTAAATTAATCTTGAACGATATACAGAAAAAATCTATCTATAGAAAAAATATTTAGTTCCTACCGGGATTCCAACCTGGACCTCTTCCTATTATCCGGGGAAGCGCGTCCTCCATTTTCGCTATAGAACTCGAATTCTTTTTGAATACATGTTCTGCAATATTTCTAGTGTTGATACTATTCCAATTTTAAAACCTATCAACTTTATATTACGGTGAATCTCAAACCTTTGAGTAAAACCCGATAAGAGACGGCAGAATAAAATAAATAAATAATTTTTTATTAAATTTGGAAACTTTAATATAACTTACAGACATTTTAAGGAAAACACATTTTTGTTGTGAAGTTGCACTTTCAGAACATAGCTATGTAGGGTTTAATACGAATTAAATGAAATGAAAAATTAATTTGTATTAAATAACCACATAACTAAGTTTTGAAAATACAACTTCACAACAAAAATGTGTTTTTCTTGATTACTATTGAGTAAAAATAATACTATTTTTAATATATGGTAATAAATCAAAGCCTATCTCTCTCATGTTACGGTGTATACCTGGGCATAGCATTCTAAAGTATTATATAACAATTTTACGGAATTTTAAATAATTTAACAAATAGAAATTGATTTAATTAATATAAATAAAATAATTAAAAATGTTCTCAAGTTTTCACGGCCGTTCAGACTTTTCAGTTTAGAGTTTTCTGGGCTATTTTGTCGTATCTATGCGAAATTTTGGAATACGTCAGAATACCTCAGAAAAAATTTAAATAAAATAATTAAGAAATAAAAATAATGGACATAATATAAGAAATGTGTTTTTGATGTTATGTGTTTCTTCTGTAAAACGTATTTTTATATTTAAAATTTCTGGTTAGATCAAATTTTGTATCGTCTTTTTGTGATCTGCTCTTCGATAGAACTCTTACGGGCCGCAGAGAACAAATCAACGATAGCCAACCACGGATGAGGCACGAGAGGAAGAAGATCGTTTTCTTTTTCTACATTTTTCCATATCCTATAATTTGCCCGACCGTCACGTCTCAAGGCGGGTAAGATGTTTGTAATGATTATAATTGATTATATGATGTAAAAAATTAAATGATTTTAATGACCTATTTGAGTAAGTAATTAAAGAGCACATAGTCCACTGAAAGACCCTTTTAACGTAATTACATTAAGGGCCACTGAACATCTATCAAATGTAACAAGTATGCCGTATATGTATTTGTTACGTATATGATGACCTTACCGTTCTGACATATTAACATATCAATGTATGTATGCATGTATAATCTCTGTTAACTTTATATATTTTTTGATTTATTAAACTTACATTAAATCTCTTGTAGTATTTTTGATGATTTTCTTCAGTGCTTCGTGCCATCATGTCGTAACTCCGTAACGACTTGCATAATATCATCTCCGCCGATCTTTATTATTTTCCCAGAATATGCCCGTCGTATTTTTTCAAAGATATCTGCATCCTCTTTGAAGATGACCAAACTATTTTGATAATACGAAAATTTATTAAAAATAAAAGTGACTTAGAGGGTGTGAAATAAATCATTAGATGGCTTGTTTATTCTAAGTGATAATTATATCAGCAATATTTAAATATGTCCAAGAACACACAATTACTGGATTTTTACCTACAGAGGCACTGTTATTAAACAAATATCAGATATCTCATGGAGTCAAAGCTATTTTTTTATTATATTTAATGAAAAATATATGAAAGTATGGGGTAATTACAGGGCTTACGACCTGTCTTCGGCTGGCTTAAGTATATATATTTATAACTTTCACCAAATCTCACCCTCCAATCTCTACATTTATCAATTTTTTTTAATGTTGCATATGTGTTAGAATGTGGATTCGCTTCGAGTACCACTACACCATCGCCATCTATGGACCAAATTTGATAATTCATTTTTTTGTTTTTTAAACAGCATTAACCATTTAGTCCTACACTTAAGGATATGATTTTAGGAAAAGGTGCGTTTTCAGTCTCTTTTTAAATAATGTGCACTGTTTCTTATGAAGGAGGACAAAGGGTTTATGAAGAAGGACAAAACTTAGACTTCTGGCAATGGCTGATCGATTCTAGAACCCTTCCAGCGGCTGAAAGTACAGAATGTAAAACTAGCGAAGAAACAAAATTCTCCGGAGAAGAGAATACTTGGACCAGTTAAGAATAATCACTAAATGCTTAGCTTATCGAGGCTTTCGAACAACCAAATATATCAACAATATTGAAGTCGAAAAGGCTAAAATGGACAGGACATCATGTCTACGAGGGAACATCAGAGAAACTCGGCCCCTGGAACGCCCAAGAATCAGACGGAAATTCCTTACATCCCTGCTGGTACATCAGGCAGGGAACCCTGGAGGACCCTATCCTGAAAGAAGTGTATCACACTTAAATGCATAAAAATTATATCACCTCACAAAATAAAATCATATAATTATTATAAAGATTAAGGAAAAAAATTATGTATAACGGTTTGATTGATTTATTTGTAGGGTTCAAATAGTCGGGGGTTTCTTGTCCCGAGAGACCGCCAAGTTAGTGCATTTTTTTGTAATACCCAACTAATAAGAATAATGATGTGATTTGTATTTTGTGTACGTATCTATATTTTTAAAACATGTATCCAGAGATATAAAATAAAATGAGAAAACTATAAAATTGTTTTACGTTGAATAAAAAATTTAAAAATGTTAAAATTTTTATTAAATCTTAAATAACTTTGAATATAATCATTTGATTTTTATCTTTTAACGCCAACTGGTTTCGGACCAATTTCTATTCCTTTATCAGGGAAGTATAAAACTTACGCTTTATCCGTAGGTAATAATCGTTGGAAATAGCGAAAGGACGTTAAAACAACCAAGATAACATAAATAATCAACTAAATTTAACCACTAGCCCCATTATAACGGTTATTCTAACGGAATGTGACAATGATATAAATCTCAGAGATTTAGATGAGATACATCTCAATACCATGTAAACGTGTTGAGATTTTGATTTGGAGATAAACCAAGATTGATAGAAAAGAGACAAAACTCAATGTCGTGTATTTCGTTGTGCAGCGAGACTCATATGCGCACAAATCTAGAGTCATAGATACTGACGATTTTCAAAAGTTAAACGAATAGAAAATTAATGAGAATAAAGAACTAATAAATGCCATTAATAAATACCAAAAAGAAACATGTACCCCTAAAATTATAATATTTTTATATAGCTAATACTATTTTTATTATATATGAGTCATTGTAAACAATAATTTTTATTTTCTTTTAAGAGAAGTGTAGCATGAAAAAAAATTATACATTAATATTTTTTATTTATTTATTAATCTGTTATAATTACAGTGAAACAATACAATAATAAGTTTTTTAGTTTTTTTTTAGTTCTACAATTTCTCTACAAAGCATGTGTTTGTGCAGCATTATTGTAGCATAATTTGAAATTTATTGTAATAATAAGTTATTACGTTTTAATTGTGGATTTACTCAACCGATGATCGGTACATCAATGGTCAATGGGCTGACATTTGACGTATAACAAACGTGAAGTTAGGCACAAGACGGCAAATCTCTGACACTTATTGTACACACGGTGGACTATTAAAACCGAGTGTTGTATTTAAGGAACCTTTTGAGAGCATAATCTCTGTCTTGGAGATTGTCGAAAATCTCTTTTACATTCAAAATGACAGTGCTTGTTGGTAGTGGTTAAGACATTCGCCTAGTGATACAGTGGTCGGAGACTCTAGCCTTGTTTTAAGAGACCAGCAAGTGAGTCCTATTTTCATAGTACCTTTTCTCTCAACCCTCATGACGTTTGACACTAATTTTGACTTATTACCAACGGGTGCTAGGAACTTGAATAATTAAAAAATAATAATTACGAAGTAATCAAAGAAATCTAGGACTACGATTAGATTTAGTGGTTAAAAAAATAAAAATAATTTGTAATGCAAACTTATTAAATTATTTAAACATTACTTAATATATATCAGTCTCCGTATGAAGACGAATAAGAAGAAAATGTGTACAAAATTACTATGTAAATAAATTATTGCCTTGTTGGTCGATAATATTTAACCAGCTAATACAGGGTGAATATTATGATAATTATAATTTATTATAGAGTATATAACGCCTCAAAAACGTGTTAAAGTTATTAAAACATTTTATCTAAATAATGCTGAAATAACACGCGAAGTGTGCGAGAATATTTTGAAAAATATGGTAAAAGAGCACGTATTTATGCTGCTACCGGAGGCGGCTATTTGGCCAGTACCATATTTTCAACATAATTGTAATAAACTAAATAATTAATAAATAAAAATTTAATTAAAACATTGTGTTATATTTTCTAGTTATTTTCTAACAATATCGGCCTGGAATAAAATATTCACCCTGTAACTGTACAAGATTAATTTTTACTCGACTTATGTAAGCCATTATTATTTTTTTGTTGGAATATACTTTAGTTTATTGCTGTGGGGTAAATTGTCAAATTGTTTAAGTTGTTACTTTAATTACGCCAAGAAAATATCTCTTGGGCGTTAAAGTGTCATAAAACGGTCCATGTTACAGTTGAAGTCATTTGAGTAAAACTGGTAATAACAGGTTTCAAAGCACTCAGTTTAAACATAAACTTAATGTATAGTTAAAACCATTTGAGTTTTATTGTTTGAGAACCACCGGTTTTGGAACCTCGTCAGTCTTATATCGAGATATTTTTTTTTTATAATCTGTATCTTATGTTGGAGTTGGATCTTTTCGTGTCATTTTGACTGTCCAGCATTTTATGTAGTTAAAACGGCACGGAGTTTTAATTCTAGAATAAAATACCCTTAAGGTGCCTTAACAATAATAACTAATAGAATTTTCCGACCACCTTTTAGAGATAGGCCATAATTTCACTAAAGAAAACGGCAATGAAATTTTACACATTAATAGTAAAGGCTTTATGTTGAATAATTTAGAAAGTCCAATATAATTAACAACTAATTAAACCTTACAAACAACCCGTTATTCCCTATTTAAATGGCACTCTGTCAATCACCTCCTCACTTTTACCAAGACTCCGCCTACACCCCGTAATGGGTGTCGTTTATGGAATAGTTCAGTTGTACGCCAGTATGATGCATAGTGCGACGAAGATTTTTAATAAAATGCCAAAATATATAAGAAACTAAGCAAATATGTGAATGTGAATAAGTTGTAGTAAAAAGGAACGATTTTGATCTTGTTTATATCAGAGCATATATAAATATACTTATGTGTGCACTATATTAAGAATAAATAAATAAATAAACACATGTCCACGAACATGGTCTCCAGAAACAGAAACTACGATACCCACGCGTCAGAAACCTGGACTCTAACAAAGAAAAATGAAGTAATACTAGATATATATGAAAAACGGATTTTTAGCAGAATTTTTGGAGCAGAAAATTAAGTGTGGCATAGGTGTTATAACAAATAGAATTCAAAAGTCGCAAAATATAACAAACTGAAGATTTTGTGGGGAGTGGTTTTCAGCTTACCAATAAAATAAAAAATATACCTTTTTAGATAGGTACCGAACTCCTAAAATTGAATAATGAAACGAAATCAGAATATACCTACTTATAAGGTAAATTTTTAGAAACAATTCGTTGACTTTTTGAGAAAATATCATGTTCGACGCATCTGAGATGTTGTGTTGGCGTCGCATGTTGGATATACTGTGGACTGCAAAATGAACAGATGTCTCTCTAAGGCTCTCTACAAGGTGACGATGTTTATTATGGACCACTTTTTTTGTACTCTCCTTAGATCGTCCTTATTTGTGATTCTACAGTCGAACGTATTCTTTCCATCCTTCTCCAGCACCACATCTCGAATGCTTCGAACATAATTTTTTCTCTCTCTGGTTGCACTTCCGTCTAGTGTTGTGCTCCAGATGTAATAATAATAACATTGAACAATTAAGAAAAGTTCATTTTTTGTAAAATATTTCATCTCAAAGGCGCTTTACCCATAAATTGTTTATTACATTATTATTTATTTATATTATTATTATTATTATTATTATTATTATTTATACTAGTATTAACAAATTCAAAATTGTTATTTGAACTTTGGATATTTTTTTATTTATTTAATTCATAACATATCTGGTCCGTTTCAATTTAAATCTATTCAATTTCTCCTGCTTTCTTATGTTTTCTGGCATTTCATTAAAAAATTTCATCGCACTATATATCATCGATTTCTGAGATTTGGTCTTCTTCTTGAATAGCAGTCTCAGTCTATCCCTTCCTCTCGTACGATGCTCGTGCTCATGTTGATTTGCATAAATTTTTCGTGTAAATTCCGCTGATATTTTCTTATTGAGGATTTTGTAAGTAAATATCATTATATTAATTGTATAATATAATAATTAATTAATATGATCTTGTGAAATGGTCTATTTTAAATAAAGTCTCTGATACACTGTTCCTTTCAAGTTGTCTATGATGCAGAGCTCTTGAAGATACAGAAGAGCCATGTTATGTATCGTCTTGTACAACCAGTAGATTTTAAATTCTACTTTTTCAGGCAAATGGAACCAATATTGCCACGCAAAAGGGATGTTCTAAAAGTTTTATAAATTATATATCCGTGCTGCCGTATTCACGTGAGTTTTAATAAATTGTTTTTTTTGTCTTTCAGTTTACATGCGGTTAGATTTTTTTGCTACTCGATGAAATAAATATATATATATATATATTTTATATTTTATTAAAAAGCAATCACTTTGTGATTTGACATATTAGATTAAATCAAACACAATCACTTTTTATAAACCCACGAATTTTATTAAATACAATGCCAACCGGTTTCGCTTAGCTCAAGTTTCGTCTTTTTTCCATACATATAAACGTATTCTGTCTATCTCTTTCGTATGTAATTTTATATTCTGTCTAGCTTTTTATGTACATATAAGTGCACTTTTTTTTGTTTATATGGTTAGTTTTAAATACCCCCTGACGAAGCTTGAGTTAAGCGCAACCGGTTGGCGTTGTATTTAATAAAATTCGTGGTTTTATACATAGTGATTGTGTTTTATTTAATCAAATATATTTTTAATTCCTTGTATGTACATATATTAAGAATACATTAAGAAATAAAATGTTGGGTTCCAACATAAAGGACAAACAATGAATTCTAAGGTATAACATAAATACGTACGCGGAATTTCGATTCTTTCGCATTTAAATTATTTATTCATCTTTACATTAAGTTAAATGTTCTCGACCCCTTCTTTATTTCTTCTCAGTCGTATAAAAAGACATAAAGAAAATCGTTATATGTCACCGGAACCGTACCCTAGTCTCCCGCATGATGGGCGAGGTTGCTAACCATTGCACTACCGATGGTATATTTTATGCTTTTTATTAATACAAGTACAATAAAGTCCACAAGGGGTTATTATTTTTTAAATAAAATACTTAAATAATAAAACTTTATCTTGTTATCTATAAATAACTATAAATAATAAATTAATAATTTATTTCTAACACAAAAAATCATTATTATATACTTACTTGATAATTTGATACCACAGTTTATTAAAGAATTCGCTGAGTAGGCAGATAATACGTTTTACAGTTTCCTAGATCTCATCATTTCTTCCACAGGGCATTGATGTTTTCCAATAATATTATCAACTAGTTCATTAACATAATTTTGATAACCGATTTTATATACGCATATTTTAATAATCTCTAATAAATCTTTTAATAAAAAATACAAAAAAATTAAATCTAATGACAGAAATGATCTATCATCCATTTAAATATCTCCCCCCATATAGAAAACTTGAACAGAAATAAAGTAAAGTAAATTTTTAATTAATATACATATAAAATCAATTTTATCGAAAAATATTGTTGTTGCGCCACCGGGATTCGAACTTGGATCTCTTGAACCTGCTATCAGAATACTCAAAGGTATTTGAGATTCTGTAAAAATAAGGTAGATGGCTTTTTCAAATAACATATAGGTTCGAAAATTGTCGCTAAAATTATTGTCGCTGTAGCATAGTTGGATAATGCACCTTCCCCGGTTAGGAAAGAGATCCAGGTTCGAATCCCGGTGGCGCAAAAACAATATTTTTCGATAAAATTGATTTTATATGTATATATTTCTAATTAATATATTTAATTCATATTTAAAATATCACTGACCTATGTTCCGAATAATTACAACTTCACAATAAGAATGTGTTCTCCTAATTTAAATTTTCTTTTAATAAAGTAGGTACTACAAATATTAGTGCAAATAATAGAAATATATCTTTAATAAACGTATCTAAGAGTTGACATTATGGTAAAAATAAAATACATATGTTAATAAAGTGCAATGCCTCCTTAAATAAGATAAATTTAGTGAGAAAATATCAATATATTTATAACAATATCCGTTTAAGTTACATCCTAAACATGGGTTATAAAATATTGAGTTCGTAGTGTAGACTACAGTGTGCAGTGATTTCGGGCTATTTGAAGATCTCGTAAAACTTCGACTAGACGAGGCGAAAATGCCATCAGTTTTTGATCATAACTGACAAATATTCTGCAGAGAAAAATACTTAGATAATCATTTTTTGTATCTCCCTAAGGCCCCAGGTATACATTAGCACTGTTGGCTTCACGATCACATAGACATGGAAGTTTGGACCCCCTGGGTAGTATGTTAGCCCGTCATTTTTATTAACGGTACTCTGAAGAATTACACAGACAGGCTGACATATTTCAGTTTTTAAATTAAGATAAGTAAGGAAAAATATTAATGACATGATTGTTTATTAATAATAATATGATATGATTAATTTTATATTCGTTGAAGAAAAATATGTAATTTTCCCAGATTATAAAATCCTCACTAAGAAAATATTGGCAGAATTTATACGAATAATTGATGTATGAACATCATACAAAAGGAAAAGATAGACTGAGACTGCAATTCAGGAAGAAGGCTAAATCTCCGAAATCTATGATGTACAGTGCGATAAAGATTTTTAATGAAATGCCAGAAAACATAAGAAAGGAGGAGGAAACATAGATTCAAGATGAAACTAAGCAAACATGTGAAAGATAAATTCTAGTAAAATGAAACGATTTTGACCATATTTATATTACAGCATATATAAAAATACTTATGTATGCACTATATTAAGAATGAATAATGAAAATTGTTGTAAAATTATTGGATGTTGGACATCTCATTTAAAGTTTGAAAAAATAATAATTTAACTATAATTTACTTGTTCACGAAATAAATTGAAAAAAAGTTGTTACGACCTGAAAAGTCTCTGTAGCACGAAATTGGGAACATTTCCACTTGGCCAGTTTCAAAGAATGTCACTCTTCAGATATATTGGTTTTTGAAAATTTATTAAAGTAGTTATCAAATAAAGGTCTACCTTAGATATAACATATATGATTACATACATTTTTTGTAAGTCTGTTTCTCTTTTGAATGTAAACATTATTATTAAGGTGACATTCTAATTATGAAGTTGTAATTATTCAGAACATAGGTCTGTGATATTTTAAATACTAATTTAATGTATTAATTAGAAAGATATACATATAAAATTGTTTTATCGATTCGAACCTGGATCTCTTTTCCAATCCGGGGAAGGTGCATTACCAACTATACTACAGCGACAGTATTTTAAAAATATCACAGACCTATGTTCTGAATAATTACAACATCACAATAAGAATGTGTTCTCTTTAATATAATATATAAGTTGTATTAATGTGTCCAAAATTTAATTAAAATGAATTGTTAATTCTGGCGTCTGCTATCGGTTTACTCAAAAGGATTAGAGATTCCGTAAAAGCAAACTAGATGGCTTTCAAATAATGGAACAATAGATGTATTCATTTAAAAAGTGTAACATGGATTTGAAAATTTGTCGTCAAAAATACAGTCGCTGTAACATAGTTGGTAATGCACATTCTCCGGAGTCACAATATTTTTCGATAAAATTGATTTTATATGTATATCTTTCTGATTGATACATTTAATTAGTATGTAAACATTATTAATAAATTTTTTTTGATTTTCGATAACTGATAAGATTCGAATCGTGAGATAAAGATTGTTATGAGTATGTATATTCATAACAACCTGGGCTTAATAGGCCCGTTTTAGAATAAACTTCTTCACAGAATAATTATTTATAACTTTCAGAGGCACCCTAAATAGAAGAATAAATAAAAAAGCCCAATTTTCGAACTGCACACCCTTTTACGTGTTGTGCACGTGTATCCGCTAGGCAGGGCGTTTCTCAGGGACGGATCTTCCTCCTTTTGTTTTCTCTTTCGCCTATTCTCGGTAATTGCCTCAACCGTCTGCCGTTCGCATGTCTACATGGTTCTACAATATACCGCAATGAAAATGAATTAGTTAATTGTAGATATTGTTATATTATGTTTCCCAATATTTTATGATTTCGTTACAGATGGCAAGGTAAGAATCATATTGAGAATTGCACTGATTTGGCTACTTAGGTTGGCCGGTACCGGTGGTACACGACCCGTCACTTTTCAATGGTGACGATGCGGAAGATTAGTGGTAGATAGATGCAGAATAAATTGTGAGAGAATGGACAGTTGTTTTCAGGAGTGACTGTTGACTGATGATAGAATGGTTGTGTATTCGGGCTAGGTTGTGGCTGGACGCTTGCTACGTCATCGTCCTCTGCACGGAGCACAGAACTGATGACGTTAGTACGTGGTGCATCGCCGTCATTTACTGGATGCTCAGTCAGTCGGCATAATTTATTTGGTGTTACATTCTGGCGGTGAACTATGGATATCGTTAATCTACCAAGCGTGATAAAACATTAAAACGGAATTAAGTTTAGAAAACCAAATATAATATCAATGATTTATTTATTTATTTGAAAGATCATTCAATGACATTTACAATGGAATATAATTTTTGAAAATTTCAGAACATAGAACAAATTAGAAAGATATGCATCTGAAATATAAATTTATCGAAAAAATATTGTTGGTCGTTACCGGGATTCGTAATTTGCAACGAAATACTATGTTGGTGTAGCATAATCGATTAATGCATGTTTCCAGATAAAAAAAGATCCAGGTTATTGTATTAAAAATAAAATTTCATTTAAATGTGCATCACGATTACGTTGTATACAATGTATTCTTCGTATTAAATTTTTAGCCACTCTTTCATTTAAATGGGGTGCAATTTCACCATGAGTTGTGTTGTGTTTTAATTGTTCCATTTTTGTTGGTCTTGCACTAGTTGGTTCTTGTAGGGGTATAGGTTAAAAACGCTATGCTGTGCCATATGATGAATGAAATGTTGTAAATATAGAGGAATCGATAACTTTGAATCGTCACACTTTTCTTTGGAATTTCTTTGTCTCAACGCTGTCCTCACGTCGTTGACACTTGTAATGAATAATTATGACTTTAAAGCGTTCCACAATTCACATGGTAGACTATACTGAATAATAATAACAATGACAGCTGTCAAAATTTTAATAAACAAGGCTACTATTTTTATTTGAAATTCTATCACATTTATTGGAGCACCATACAGATGGCGGCTTACGTCCATAGCCACCACAATATAATAGATTAGCTTGCGATGATTCTTAAGAAGGTCGAAACAACCTCGGATCTTGGCTGAGAGATGTGTGACTATCAAAACTGCTAGTGGCTCGGATATTTAGTCGTTTGATGATGATGACTGATTGAAGACGTCTGGCTGCTGCATGATACTTTTGTGCAAATACTAACAGTGACGTTTGTTTGTTCCCAGGTATATCGGCTGTGCCTGCCGAAGGACTTTCAAAATTCAAGGGACACTTATGAGCACATGGATGCCTGGAACACGGTGCCCCCATGTGCGGCCTAGGCTTTAAAACAAGAAACAGTCCTTCGCAGAAAACTTCCTTGAGGTGGGGTGATTGTTGTGTGGGATTCCTGGACGAGCAGTAAACTCTAAAATAAATCACATGTCCAAATAATAACACGGTCCGTTAATAAGAATTCCTAATTTTTATTTGACTACTAACCCTAAAATATTAAATAGTGGTGCTCCGAACATTTTTTAAAACATTGTTAACTATTGTGAGAATTTATTTTAAACGAGAAAAATAAATAAATAAAGTATCTTCAAAAGTTTAAACATCAATGCCAAATATTACATCCGAAGGATTGATTGAAATTCAGTACTGAAAATAATAACTACTATATATACGAGAATAATATTTTTGACTAACACAAAAAACATCTAAATACACGATACACTATTTATTTATGCAAATAAATCATTGTGATAGAAAGCACATATCAAATAATATTTAAAAAAGATTTTCTAATATACATTATTAATAATAATAAAAAATCAATTATAAATGTTTATATAAATTAAAATTATTCACTGTTAATTGAGCAATTACTTCTGTATGTGATAGTGAGCACATATCATTTAAATATAATAAAATATAGATAAAGATTTAATCGTAAAATTAAATAAATAATTAGAGTTGTGAAAATAAAAAAAATCATTTTAAATAAGGCGTATTAAATGAACTGTTATTGAAATAATATTGTGCTTGGAAGACGATTAGTTAAAAGTCTTTTTGGAAATGATTTCATAAAAGAAGATCGTAGAAAAGAAGTCGCTCGGATTGCGATAGAAGATTTAAAAAGTGTTTATTGAAAGGTTAGTAAAATATTTTATTTTAACTATAGATTTATGTTAATTTCAAGAGCTGATTTTGAAGATCGTTCTGAGCCAGATGTGTCAAAAATAAATCTAATGTGATATTTACAAATACACAAAGTACACGAGGACTACGAAGCTGAAAGTTATTTCCAAAGAATCTCACGAGAGCAAAAACCGTATCTCGAAAATCTCTTGAAAATATCATTCATGGATCATTAAAAATGTAATTGAGAGAAGAAGACCAAATAATGAGCAAGACCTACAGAAAACTTCTGCATAGAGTCCAGGTACAGTCCTAATGTAAGACAGTCTTCTTCTTCTCGTTTGTTTTGGAGTTCTTGGTTTTAGAATGCGAAGTGATCGCCAATATGAAAGAGTCCCTGGCTAAGCAATGTAAAATGGTAGCCAATATAAGAGAATGCCTGGTAACACGAGTTAAAATGTTTAAGTTAGAAAGTTTGAATCAAAATCTACATAAGATATTTTATTTTTAAACTATGTACCAATGAAATGTGAAAGAATTTGAATTACGGCAAAAATCAAATTTACACTGCCACATCTCTTAATGACCGCCATTTCTTTATATTCTCTGAACTCTGCATCTAACAATCTGCAATCTTTCTTGTCATAGGACCATCAGTTGAGGTACCCAACCCATTGCCGCTTCATTATTATTCGGTGAACTATATCTAGACATTTATTTTATTACAAAATAATATTTTTCTATCTTCTTCAAATAACAGGAGGTTTCAGAAAAAATAATATTTTCGGTTGACTTTTTGGTGTAATAATTGGTACACTGTAGGACTGGATTTAGAAAACTAGCCCAAAATTATTAGACCCAGTGCTTAGGAAACCTATACAATTAGCCCCACATATACCACCACCTCTCGAGCCTAAACTGTCTTTATTTAATGTTAAACTGACACTTACGGGTCCAGTGAGACTTATCACTACATAAAAAGGACTATTATTTTTCATTTCCTCGATTGTCGCTCGAAAAATGTACCCTTGAGGTATATATATACATTAATATTGAAAACATCCCCTACGCCAGGACAGAACGTTATCACGTACTGAGATCACATAATGTGTAATTAGTTAGCCTCGGAAAACATCGCAGTGTTCCAAGAAAATTGTTAACATTATGTCTTTATTAGTATTTTCTCAAATATATTTCTATTACAGTGGTAGGGTGTTTAGACTTTAGCAGAAATGCAAGTGTTTGCAAGTGGCTTTTATGAATTTCAAAGTGCAAGATTTACATTTATGTGTACTGAATAAAATATGTAGTTACCATGGTAACATGTGTGATGTATCTTTATGGTTACATATGACCAATCAAGACCCGATCTGTCTTCATGTTGTTATTGTCGCTGTTTATCCCAGCTTAGTGTAAAGCCCGAGTGGAGAATGTGAGTGTTCCGAGTGGCGGCCGCCTAGAGCGGCTGGGAGAGCGTACTTGTTTGCGTTTGGCGTGGCGTGAGCGTGCAAGTTCAAACCAGTGTGTGTTTTAACAGCGTTTGCGAACGAATACTAGGTAAAATTCAGTTAAAACCAGAAATATGTTTTTTTTTTATATATATACTCAAAGGTCGACACTGACGTTCTTGTATATTCATGTAATTTGGCTTCATTTTACTTTAAAATATATGTTGAATATTTTACAATTTTTTTTAATTGTTTAACAATGATATTTGGACCATTCTTATTACAGATATCAAATTTTAAAAATGTTTGTTCTTCCAAATACATATCGATAATATCGTCAGCCATGATCATACTTCAAATATAACCGTCTATTCACTTGGGCCTTAGCTTGAGTCTGGGGCGATCAGTAGGCCGCCTTCCTTCCTTGATATTTGTTTGTATGGTGTTCGAAAGACGTGTCCAAGTCACCTTAATTGAGATCTTTCTATATATAGAGGCTCCGTGTCGAGGGTCTACCTCACCTCGGTACTTCTCACTCGGTTCAATAATGTTACTCCCGCTACTCCCCTATGATAAATTAATTCATTTATTTATAAGCCATAATAATGTTTTCATTGGGCGTTATGATTATGTATCAATTAGTTGGTCCGTTAATTTTCGTTTTTTGGTGCAAAAGATTAAAAAATATATATTTTTAAATTGATAGATTACACTACCTATGTACAAATGTAATTTTATCATAAGTTAACTATTAGATGTTCTGTAGATACATTTTTTTTTTGGCGAATAACATTTTGCTGTGAATTTCACTGAATAAAAGCACATCATAATCAGGCCTATTCTCAAAATTGCAATATTGAAATGAAGGTGATTGTTACACCAACCCTCAAAAATAGACAGATAGTTTTGACAGATTATGGTACGTTTATCTCCCTCACTCCCTCACTCTCTCTCTCATTCAAATATAACACTATTTTTGAGGGTTGGTGTAACAATCACCTTCATTTCAATATTGCAATTTTGAGAATAGGCCTGAATATCTTACCTAGGAATATATTTTTTCCATTTTCTTTCCTTCCCGCGTTTTATTGCTTTTGTTTACTGCGATCGATCTAACTTTGGTACCTACCCTTATCACGCGTCACTCCCGGGATGTTTGGCAGTTGGACAAAAAAAAACAAAAAGGACCTATTTGAGAGAAGTCGTTACCAACTGCTAAATTTATTTTTATAAAATGTTTTTCTCTTCATTCTTGCATCGGTGTGTGCGTACACGGTAATGACGCAAACTATTTATAAACTTTAGAAAGAAATATATTTTTTTCTTCTCTTTAGGCGGTCACTCGTTACGAGGATGACGTCAGCTATGGTTAACGATTGTGAGTCCGAGTATGGCTGATGAGACCAATTCTCGAATCGCACATCCGGTACACACGCACCTTTACAGATTCAAGTCTCATTGAGAGACCATCGTGGATACGAGACATTACAGTAGAATTCATAATTTCATGTAATTCAATTTTTTTACGTTTCATTTGTAAATATTGATTTTATGGTCGTCAGCTTACACATTCCTATAGATATTATTTTCTGTCCGATCATCGTCCATACAGCAGCATTAAACAAAAAAGTTCTGGTACAAATTATCGCATCAAAGTAAATTATTTTCATTATTACGGAGCACAGATTCTTATCGCGTAGGTTCGAAAATTTGTAGCATAGTTGGATAATGCACCTTCCCTGGTTTGGAAAGATATTCAGATTAGAATCCCGATGGCGCAACAACAATATTTTTCGATAAAATTGATTTTATATGTATATTTTTCTAATTAATATATTTAATTGATATTTAAAATATCACAGAGCTATGTTCTGAATAATTACAACTTCACAATAAGAGTGTGTTCTTTTAATAATAATTATATAAGTAAACAACGATTTTGGATTATTTCAAAACACAAGCAACGATTTTCAGATAAAAAGTAGTATGGTGACGAAATTTTTCTAACGATTATTAGTCTCATCATAGTCAGGGTGAAAGTGCTATTAAAAAGAATGATTAGGTATTTTAATTTATCGTAATTACACCATTAATTTTTTTTAAGATTTATTAAAATAGGAAGGTTTCCGTGGTGGGGTCACGTGTACCTGTAACATGCTAAAGTTAAGATAGGGTGATAATGTCTTCGAAGACATATCTGCCTTAGAAGTCGGGAAAATCGGAGAGAAAATACGTGTAATAAAGTCCAATGGAAGACATTTTTTGAAAAAGCCAAAACTGACCAAGGTTTGTAGAATCAATAATGGTGATAATGATGATGATGATGAAAGATGTGACATTTTAATCTTTACTACTGTTAACATGGTTTAAAAATGATATTATAATCAGATTACGTCAACAATTTATAGTATGTATATTTATGAATAATTTTATGTACGCTAATACCCACGCAATGAGAAAGAATAATTGTTTTCACTGCGTGACATCTGTCAGTTAAATTAAAAAAAGTATTATACTATTAAATTAAATTTTAACTAACTGGAAATAATTTCCGCTTTTATTAAAAACAAACCTAGTCTGCGAAGCGGCTTGAAAAATTGATTAAAACTTATAAATACTTTTTTGTGTTATATATATTTATTTATTTACGTGCCAGGTAATCAAGCAGCCTCATCATGATCAACGTGGGCGGCGTGATCTCCATCATCATTTTCTACGTCCTGATCCTGGGCGTGGGCATATGGGCGGCCAAGAAAAAGCCGGCGGGGAATGACTCCGAGGAGGAGGTGATGCTGGCCGGAAGGAGCATCGGACTGTTTGTCGGCATCTTCACCATGACAGGTCGGTTACAGTAATTCTTAGCATTCTTAGTATTTATTAATAAAGAGAGTAAGCCGGGGACAAAGAAGGCAAATTTTATTTTGGTAGCTGTGCGGTATCGCCCTGCATATATGCGGGGCGATATCGAACAGCTGCTTAATAGCATTAAAAAATGCAAATCAGGCGGTGAATGAGGTGGACCGAGATGGGAGCTTTGAATTTATTGCATCGGTCCTGGGTAAGCGGTGAGTCCACCCTCATAGTCCTATAATTCTTAGCACTAACACAAATTCCACTTAATTACACCGCTACAGATCGTGGTTACAGGCGTCGCGTCAGTCGGCAATCCGCGGTAACCATCAGACGTGACACATGTTATGTCGCCATGCGAGCGATACATCACTGAGTTGTAAATAATATATATTAAATATGATTAAATATTGTTGTTACGCCACCGGGATTCGAACCTGCATCTCTTTTCTAACCGGGGAAGGTGCATTATCCAACTATGCTACAGTGGCAATATTTTTAGCGACTAATTTTCGAACCTATATGTTACCTTTTTTGATATTAATACATTTAATCGTTCCATTATTTGAAAGACCCATCTACCGTAAATGTATTAATATCAAAAAAGGTAACGTATAGGTTCAAAAATTTGTCGCAACAACAATATTTTTCGACAAAATTGATTTTATATGTATATCTTTCTAATTAATATATTTAATTCATATTTAAAATATCACAATACAACTTCATAATAAGAATGTGTTCTCCTAATAATAATATATATTTTTGAGAATAAGTCTGATTTATGTTTGTATGCGTTAATTGATGAAATAACATTAGTTTGTATGTTTAAATATCTTTTTAACAATGAAAAATTGGTTTGTTCAAACAGTAAGCAATCGAATAATATTTTAGACGAAATAAAGTAATTAGTTGATATAGATGAGAAAAAGTAATTAGTTGATGTAGATGAGATAAAGTAATTAGTTGATAATAAATTCATATACATTTCTCGTTGATTAAGGTAAGGTATTTTCATGAAAGTTGACAGCCCGAAAAATAATCTATAGAAAAAAATAATTATTTAGGGTATTATTCTTTAGTTAAATATATTGTTTTTAATATTTGACTAGGAGTCAGGCACAATACAACCTAAATCAATGTATTTTCATTTGTTAACTTTGTTTTATTAACCACTTATTGAGTTAAAATAGATCTACCGGTTTCGATAAATATAATTTTCTTCTTCAGGGTGTCGATAACTAACAAAGTTAAAAATAAAAATAAAGAATTTCAATCACAAAGTTAATTTTGCCAATTTAAAATTTAGATTTTCCACATGTAATAATGGTAAAATCCAATTTATTCAAATCTGGCATCACAAAATATAAAATTACTTTAATTTACTGCAATCAATCTTTGGCCAATCAAATTCCTGGCGATTAAATTTTATAGCTATCAATTTTCTTACAATCAATATTTCGGATACGGACTAATCCGTTAACCTAAATTAACGAGTTATATAAGAAATTAATATATAAAATACCATTTTTGAATACCGTGTCAAATAACCTCGATTCGAATGTCTTTCTTTTAGCACGGTTTTAGTCTCAATTTCACATGATGTTATAAATGTATATTCGGGTGACGAACAGATTCATTTGCTATTATTTTTCAAAATTAGACAACATACAGGATTACATTATTACATCATTAAGGAGAACACATTTTTATTGTGAAGTTGTAATTATTCAGAACATAAGTCTGTGATGTAGATCCCAGTAGCGCAAAAACAATATTTTTCGACAAAATTGATTTTATATGTATATATTTATAATTAATACATTAAATTAGTATTTAGAACATAAATATCGTATATCAATACCCCAATGTGTGTGTGTTTGACCATACCTTTTTTGCCTGTTCATTGCGGATCACAGGTCTTTTTTACAGTAATCTCGTCAATGGTAATTTTCAACACCTAGTTAACTTGTGTCATATTTTTTCCCTTAACTCGCCACATTTAATCTATATAATAGCGAATTTTTTGAACGACAATGGTATTGACTTGTAATATAATGTTTCCTATTCTATAATATTATTGCACTTTTTTCTATAAAATAAAGTTTTAACTTGATTAATGGCTCAATTCACCCTTGAAGGGTGGATTGGTTATTTAAAAGAAGAAATATCGTATTGATATATCGTTATCGTTTTCGTAAAATCTATTTATTAACACTAAAAATATAATTTATTATCTAAAAATGTAACTAACTACGTAATGTACCATTCCGGCGGTGAAACACGACCGCCATGTGTCATGTCTATGGGTAAAATTTTTATAAATGAAAAATACAGCTGTTTTTTTTTTAAATAAAGATGCGTACACGAAATACATGTCACATCAATATTCTTATTATTATCAAACTAAACTTAACGCTTATAACTTAACACCGACCACTAGACCATTAGACCAGCGTATTAACCACCACACCAACAAGCTACTCAAAATTGATTTCTTTGTCAAATTCACCACCGTTACTGGCTTGTAGTGTAATAGTAATAATAATGTTACTATATTTATAAAAAATTGCGGGATATTAATGTTTTAAAATACACGTAGTTAAAAAAATTCTCACAGCCGATATAACACTTTTATATTATTTTTATGAACGCGTAAATATTACAGAATACATCAATTTTATTTTTACTGTTTAATATGTAATAACTCAGGTACAAAACATAAACAGGTGGCCATTTTTCATTGGAATCCAATTTTCATGTCACATTTCCATCGCATCAAGTTCTTCCGATATTTCTTCGGTCAATTCATGGCCCTGTTCCATGAATTGTCTCCACCCAGGCGTATCACTTATTATGTATTAATGTGTCTATCCATTACCATGACCAGCTGACCTTACCTCGCTCCAATGACGATGAGAAATATCCTCGGCACGGGTCTCTTGTCAACTTCACGGGAATAATATAGTTATATATACAGGGTGCGCCGTTACAATCCAGACAAAATTGTATTTGAAGTTCCCGCTATATTTAAATTCAGGGTCAGTTGCTAGTTGACGCTAAAGTTAGCTAAATATATCAGTAAGACTTTCATAACCTCAAAATAGCCGAGCCTGTCAACCCAAGCATGTAGTACGACAGAAGAGCGGTGATTATACAAAGCTCCCACCGAAATTATTCTATATAAATTCTTCAGGTACCCAAGATCGACTGTATATGACTGTATGGGACGCCCACAACCCCAAGAATAAGATCAAGTTTCCGGCCAATATCTACGTCCTGAGCGTCGTCTCAAGTGAGGGCGATGTCATACCGCCGCACTTCTTCCAGAAGGGCGAAACAGTCACAAGGAAGGTTTATTTAGAGGTCTTGAGGACAGTGGTAAAACCGTGGATGGAGACTGTGGACTCTGGAAGTCTGTATATCTATCAACAAGATGGAGCACCCGCTCACACGAGCCATTTAGTGCAAAATTGGATCTTTGACAACGTTGACATGTTTTGGTCGAAGGACTTTTGGCCTCCTAACAGTCCCGACCTAAACCCTCTGGACTACTAAGTGTGGGGCGTAGTCGAGAGACAGACCAACAAGTCTAGGCACTCTAACGTCAACTCCCTACGGGCCGCTATCGAGGCAGAGTTTATGGCCTTGAACCGCGATCAGTTAAAAATAGAGTGTTCGCGCTTTAGAGCGAGGATCGAGGAGGTGATATAAGTGCAGGGTGGCTATACGGAATGAAAGTTCACAGCAAGAATCCTTTAAATGAGATATAATAGCATTTTTTGGTATCTTTGTATATTGGCTTAAATAAACAACTTTTTGCACTAACGTTTTTTTGTCCGGATTCTACCGGCGCATCCTGTATATTATGTCCGTGTTCCAGTAGGATATTTCTGTTTCGGTCGTGTGTTTTTAATATCCATCTGGCAACAAATGGTAGGGGTGGGAGGTTGGGGGGGGGGGGGTGAATGTTAGAGTGGCGGTCAAGTGATAACTAACTTACTAACTTACCATAGGCATAGAGGAAAGAATACAATACACATACACACTCTTCAATCTCGACAGCGGCGTAATCAAAATTGGGTCCCAATGCAAAATCGATAAAACATTCCCTGTATATATGTAATGTTTATAAGATGTTATAAAAAATATCAAGTATAATTTTTTTTAATATTAACAAAATCAACTTTGTGGTTAAAATCAAATATCTAAACACCTACCGCGAAATATTAGACCGGCATTTTATACAAATAATAATATAGGAAATTTACTCATAAATTCCAAAGACAAAGATGATAAATTTAATAATTCCGGTGTGTATAAACATAGCTGTAAAGGTTGTACTGCTTTTTATATTGGTAAAACAGGTCGAAATTTTAACATACGAGTCAAAGAGTATTTGTGATATGATATAGACAATGATAATAATTTTGATAAAAATTTGGAATTTTTTATTTTACATATATTTAGATATAAAAAAATTCGAATAATTATTCTACTAATATTGTATCATCATGTAACAATTTAAGTTAGGTAGGTAGTTTAAAAATAGATTATTTTTAAGAAAAAATATAACATATCGACCCCTCTTACGTAAACTATCGTAACTAACGTAAACCGGCCATCTTTAGATGTTCTAGTATTTTGCATTACAGCAATGACATATTTTTCGGTGGCAGTATTTTTTTTTTACATATCGTGCTTTTTTTTACATTATATTTTTCGAAAGGGGTTGATGTATTTAATTCATTGGGTGGTTGATAAAATAAAGTTAACAAACTAAAAAAAATATATGAATTAAGTAATAGAAGGTAGAATGTAGAATAATAGTCTAGAATGGCTAAACACATTTTTTTCCCTTAATAAACTGCACAAAATTCTTGCTTGGCTTTGCCGAGATTTTCATTTTGCCGTAATGTTTTTCTCCCGACATTATTTTAGCTGGATGTTACTGTATACAACGATAAATTTTTCAGGTATTTTCCCAAAGCACGCGAAAATATATATATATATAATTTCATATTTTGCTCTGGTGGATTTTAAAAATGATTAGTCCAGAATACCTCTGAGAAAAACATCAATTCATAATGTATTGTTTTGGCCTCTATCTGATATGGACCCAGGTCTTTCGCGGGCGCCCTCTATGCCTGTTGCCTTCAACACTCGCTTCATATATTTTTTTACCATTTTCTTCTCATTCGTACGTTCCACATGACCAAACTATCTCAACGACCAATGAGGATTTGAGGTTATGAAATAATGTTTTTGTGGGTTTATATTGAAGTCATATCGGAAGGATTTTGAATGTTATGTGATTTATGTGAGTGTAGTGGATGTCCCAGTATTTAAATCACCACTCTCGTGCTCGTTTGAAAATACTAACAGTTGCACTTGGTTTATTGTAGTCAAACTTTACAAAAGTAGAAGTTAACCCGTATAATTAAGTTACTCCAGGAATTTTTATAGGATACGGTTTCTGGAGCTTACTGTTAACTGTTAAGTTAACTGGAAGGTGGCCGTAGGAAGAGTGAAACTCGTGATTCACTATGTCTGCTGGCCGCGGTTGATGGGAGTATTGTTACATACCCCGGTACAGCCTTGCGATCGTATTTCCACTGCATATAGTCTACTTTCGTTCTTTATCTGCCTATTTCAGGCTTTACATACATAAATTAATTTGGCACCATAATTTTTAATATTTACCGCTAGTCTTACTTCAAGTGAATAATTCCTATTGGTTATAGTTGCATTCAGAGCACCACTAACTTTATTTACTGCAATCATCCTCCTTTCGATTTTAGTCTAAACATTGCCGTTTTTACTAAACACACTTCCCAAATACATAAATTCACTTTAAAGTGGTAAAAATTTGATAACTCATAATCACGCTATTAATTAATGATTTTTTAAATTCAAATAGACAATGTATAAAGGTAATTAAAAAAAAATTTGGTCGTGTAGATAACAGATACATATTAAAAAAAAGAAATGTTTGGAGGCGCCGGGTATCGATCCCGGTACCTCTCACATGCTAAGCGAGCGCTCTACCATCTGAGCTACGCCCCCGGATGACAAAGCGGCCAAATTTTAATATGATATTAAACAATCCCGCGGCTGTGATCTAATTATTTCGTACCACCTTGTCGAACTTTCTCTAAGAACAGTTTACCAGAATAACCGCGTCTTATCTGCGGCGCTTGTGAACCCAGGCATTGAAGGTCATATAATATAATACTTGGTTGAGCTGAGATAATTAAAATTCATATTTTAAATCGGTCTAAAATTAATCACTAGTGACTCTGAGCAGAAAATTTGAACACGCATTTAACTAACTAAAGTTGCAATGAACAAGCCGTAAAGGCAGTGTCATGAAGCAGGCAACTAAAATTATGCTGGTTCACACTCCTGTCTTTCCAATCTTCGTGTAGACAGTAGAGACTTGACAGTCCGCAATACCGACAGGCGTAAAACAGATGTCTTCTAAATGTATTTCTGGAGTATGTTATGTATATCTAGTATAAGACATGATAAAAAATTAATTTACATCGTAAATCACTTAGCATTAAAGAGTTATAAATACAAAAGAAAATAAACAAATGAAATAATCAGTTATTAAACTTCTGTAATACATATTCTGCCACATAACCTACGAAAAGTAGCAAGACCAGTTGCTTCCTTTACATTTGCTGGCAGTTCATTGAACAATTTGAAACCTTTATAGTAGTTATGAGAAAAAATGCTACTCTTGACTCACTGGTGTGATTGTGATTGGTATTTGATAATATCAGTGATTGAAAACTGTGACTGTGATCACAGCTTCATTACTAATATGCATGCGCCGCACGAAATAAATAAAAAAAATCATATTTTTGAGCGTATTTACTTATATTATTCAAACTTCATTTGCGTAAAAAACATATTCTAGCTTATACAATTAATATATATTTAATATCACCACAAAGAGAATGAAAACCCTTAAAAA
Source organism: Eubasilissa splendida (assembly GCA_031772225.1). Classification (NCBI taxonomy): domain Eukaryota; kingdom Metazoa; phylum Arthropoda; class Insecta; order Trichoptera; family Phryganeidae; genus Eubasilissa; species Eubasilissa splendida. The sequence continues at coordinate 23,032,528 of CM062857.1, read as the reverse complement.
ATGTAAGTTTATTATTCGGGTCAAATGCGTAAAACGTTTTGGGAGAAACTACTAGATGGCGCTGAATCACGCTTCACAACCAAATATAAATAATGCAAACAAACTAATCACGTAACACGATATTCACAGATATTCAATCACTGATAGTGAGTGTGACTCGAAGAGATATCAGTGATTGACTCACGGTTCGTGATTTTGAGCTCATCACTATTTTATAGTATAAACTATTTTGTGTTCCTGCCAGATTTGTTTGTGGACCTCAAAATAATATTTCATATTTTTATTCATGCATGATGGCAATAATCGGTGCCTCAATCATGCAACATATCCAAACCACAGATAGTTCTATCTACAGCCTTGAATTCCAGTCCTATTTACGGTTTCATCTACAAATATACAAGAAATCCTTTCTATGCAAAATGCGACGGGTGACATGAAACAAAAAAGGAACAATTGCTTAAAAGAGAACTTACGTCATAAAAATATACCTATGACATTATACTGGGCAATACTTTAGGCTGAAGAAGACATGGAATAGTACCACAGCAGTGGAAAGATGCGTCGCATCTAGCTAGAGAGACCCGGGAGTCAGCTATGAGGGTGCCCCTGGACCAGGACTTGAAAAAAAAAGAAAATTTACTTCAAATGTTGATTGCATTTATTTAAATGACTTTAATAAAACATCAACTAATTCATTCAAAATAATGTACAATATTTTCATTCAAACTATAACTCACCCCTAGCAATAAATCATGTTCACGACACAAGACAACTAATAAACATCTACACACCTATTCCGAGAGCAACAGCGACATTATTTCAACGTTTCTAAATGTTTTTAGCTTCGAAACTGCACAACACACTCAACACTGACTTGAATTCGTTCACTTACATACATGATTCAATTGGGTAGAGATTAGTCAGAAGCATCGCTGGTTAACATTCCAGCATAATACACAAATGATTCACTTTAGATTTACAACACAATCCCTACACTTTTTTTATTATCTCTGTCGAATCTTACACATTCTTTTTATTTTCTTCTTTAAGCCATCTACTTTGTTTTTATGGAATCTCAAATATTTTTGAGTACATCGATAGCAGACGCCAAAATTAACAATTTATTTTTATTAAATTTTAGACGCATTGATACAACTTATATATTATTAAGGAGAACCAATTCTTATTGTGAAGTTGTAATAATTATTAAAAGTGTATACATATGGGTTCGAAAATTTGCCGTCAAAAGTACTGTTGCTGTAGCATAGTTGGATAACGCACCTTCTGAAAGAGATTCAGGGTCGAATCCAGGTAGCGCAACAACAATATTTTTCGATGAAATTGATTTTATATGTATATATTTCTAATTAATACATATAATTAGTACTTTCCTTTTAATTTTAATTAAATAACACCGCAACAATACGGAAAAAAATAGCCTATATTAACACAGACGGTAGTCTAGCAAAGTAGCCAAAACAATGTTTTATATACCAGAGGTTTATGTAACTACTACATCCCACACAGTAAATTGTATGTTCACCTCTGATATATAAAAAAATGATGTCAAACAAATGTCAAATAAATAAATTTTTCTAAAAGCCTAAATACCACGATTTTAAAAGACCAAATCCTACAAACGGCGCGTGCTCTAAGTGCTAATATAATACCTGTGGACTCGGACAAAAAAACAGACACAGAATGCTGATGATTTTTGTGACCTAAAATCAGTATTTTTAGATTTACAAAAAATGTTCTATGTCGTTAAGATGGTATCAATCGAGCACATCCGATTACGCATCCGGTCACGGGATACGATTCCATTCACGTCCACGTCACCGGGCTTTTCCTAACTACCCTGTAATGCCTCACATAACAAGGGTTGTGTAAAATCGACCTTACAGCCCTTGGCACCGCGCCGCGGTTCACTGAGTAAGTGACAGACCTACTATTTTGCCGCCCTCGGGCACGACAGAAAGGCCAAGTGTCCGAGGGTGGTAAATGGTTATAAATATTTAAGGGCGACATGTTGGAGTAGAAGAAATCGATTACTATTTTTGTATTTCAAAGGTTATTGTGGTACAGCTATTAACTTAATTGTCCATGGTGGCAGTTTTCAGTTTTACTACCCCGACAAGGAAAATAGCGACACGGCAATTATTCTTTGATTTTTGTAAAATTTAAAAATAAATTCATAAAAAGACACTACCTGACTACCCATTGCATTATTTTCCGCTAGGGTAGGAAAAAAGGATACAACGCCACACTCATCTGTCCTGTCACATGATTTCTTCACATGCCCGATTTCTGGCTGTTGAAGCTTTTCACAGGACCGTTTTCCAATATTTGGTTCGTGTGAGCACTCCCTCTGTTTTTGTCAAGTCATAAATTTCCACATGATTAAACTATCTAAGTGACCCTTTTTGAGTCTGCCGACTGCGCTATAAACATACCAGAATTTAAATACTAATTAAATGTATTAATTATAAAGATATACATATAAAATCAATTTTAACATCACAGACCTATGTTCTGAATAATTATAACTTCACAATAAAATGTGTTCTCCTTAATAATATATAAGTTGTATCAATGTGTCCAAAATTTAATAAAAAATAAATTGTTAATTCTGGCGTCTGCTATCAATTTACTCAAAGGTATTTGAGATTCCGTAAAAACAATGTAGATGGCTTTCAAATAATGGAACGACAGATGTATTCATTTTAAAAAGTGTAACATATATGTTCGAAAATTAGTCATTAAAATTACTAGCGCTGTAGAATAGTTGATAATGCACCTTCCCCGGATTGGAAAAAGAGATCCAGGTAGCTTTTCGATAAAATTGATTATATATGTATTTAAAACATCACAGACCAATGTTCTGAATAATTACAACTTCACAATAATACCATAATTTGTTCATTTTTTCCCTATTGTACATAGATTTTTCACACATGCGCCTGAGCGATCACATTTCCATTGCATTAATTTGTTTTTTTTTTATATCCAGGTTTCACTACCATGTTGGTACGAGAACTCTATTGCGATACGTTAATCTTTTTTTATGTGACAAATTTGCGATATTTGCATTAATTTTATTTCCCGCAGTGACTCTCCTTTGAACATCATTCTAAGTCCCTAATAAATATATGTCCCAAACACACAAACTTATGAAGAAAAGAGTACTTAATGGAAGGTTTATGTTATTAAGAATTATGGTTGTGGATCAGAAGAATCTGCAATTGTGTGTGAGCGCTGGGGCACTTAAATAATTCACCCAACACTCACGTGTTGGATGTGTGATTGATCGCGGAAATGTATTTATATGTCTGTGTGGCTAGAGCAGATTATGAAAGATTACTTAATGCTGATACTAGATTTATTGTTGATCATAGTTATATGGTTCGCTTTCGACGTCGGTACCGGGCATGTTTTTGCGGCTGTCAAACGCAAGACGCAACGTTCAGGGGTCATCAGTGATACACCTCTACAAACTCTTTCACTTGTTCTAGATCATTCTTCATTCTTCATTCTTCATTCATTCATTAGAAGTTGATTCTACATGCATATATATGACATTTTAGTTACCAAAAGACACGAATATTTCATATAAATCTTGATAATACGGCATTTATCACAAAGATACATTACGAAATGAAAAAAGGCAATATTTATCACCGTATCTAACACGTAAAAAATGACAAAAATTCATTCACGTATAGACAGAAAGTCATGGTAACATTTCTTTTTAAAATATGTTTGTATATATTTGAGGGATCAAAGATAATATAAAATTTTGCAAAACAGTCACGATCTTTTAACGTTTAGTATAAAGAGGCAAATGTTTTATTACACGTCTGAAGGCCTAAAAGGCTTAGCCGCCGCGGGGGTGGAGGGAGGTATTCAGCAGCCAAGCAGGGTGGTATACTTCAAAAGCCCACAATGAATTCTGAAAACTTTCAGACGGCTTGTTCCATTCAGCGCTTTAGAAAATTGGAGAGATTACGCGAATAACAAATTGCTGTGTTTTATAGCAACGAAAGCGTTTTTTGGTATTTAGAGTTGTCAACATATGTATAGTGCAGTAGTTGTTCTGAGGAAAAACACCTGTGGCTCTTGTATTTTCTATCACGAGTCAGGAAAATATTATACGACTAAAATGTCTCAATCTTGTAATAAATCCAATCATATTTATTTATTTATTTACACCCAATCCCGAATCATTTTGAGAGTTGTTTACCTTCGTTTCGATTCGTCATAATTACATATATTTTTATTTATTTTATTATATTCAGTCATGTCATCATAACACCATCATAGGTCGGCTCCGGTATTGTCGTACCAGAACCATACCTGTACAATATGAGAGACTCCTCGCATTAATTTCAAAAGGCGGCCAGAAATAAGCTATAGAAATCACACACCCCCAAAAGGGGAGGGTAGACGTCACATTTATGTGTTTCAGTCGCAGAACTCGGTCACAGTCCGGCGGAAATTCACCCTGTCCGAGGGAGAGCCAGTAAAATGCTCCGTTAGGTCTCTCTAGCCACTGCTCTTCCAGGCATCGCTCATCCTAGCAACCCCCAGCGAGAGACCCATACCTTAATAAATACCCGGAAATGTCCGAGATTCTTTTCATTTCTTAATCATCTAATCCAATCATAGTAAGACTTATCTATCTACAGAAGTGAACAAAATATTTTAGAAAAATAGATTATCCCGAGTACAACTTAATAACAAATGGCCATAGCGGTAGATAAATGCATCGCATCTGGCTGAAGTGACCGAGGTGAGGGCGTCACAACACATGGATTTCTGGAAGTGCATTACGAGGTCACTATATATATCAATACTGACATGAATGAGGAAAGAAGAAGAAGAAGATTTATAGTTGATACAATTGAATACGCCAAGAAGATGAAATAGGAGTGGGCAGGCCGTGTTGCTCGGAGGACGGATAATCGCTGGTAAGAGGCCGCCCTAATAAGTCATACAATTCAGCGGAAGTATGTGGCACCGAATAACAATGGACAGAGACAATTGGAAGACACAGAAAAGTGGATAAAAAAATGGCTGATAATGATGAAGGAAATAAATAAATTGTACAAACTTAATTTATTTAAAAAAAAAAAAATGAAAATTCATACAACTTAATAATTATAATGAGAGTTTTAAATATGAATTAAATATATTAATTAGAAAGATATACATATAAAATCAATTTTATCGAAAAATATTGTAGTTGCGCCACCGGGATTCGAACCTGGATGTCTTTCCTAACCGAGGAAGGTGCATTATCCAACTATGCTACAGCGACAATATTTTTAGCGACAATTTTTCGAACCTATATGTTACCTTTTTTTTGACATTAATACATTTAATCGTTCCATTATTTGAAAGAGCCTTCTATCTACCTTAATACAATAAGAATGTGTTCTTCTAATATAATGAGAGTATTTAGATTTATTATTCTGACAAATATAAACAAATATCATTATGTACTGAAAATATTTCAAAAATATTATTACAGATTACTCAATTAATACATAAATAGACACAATTAATTATGGCAAGAACAGGATGTAACAAACCTAGTCCGTGGGTGATTAAACCGCGACGCGAAAATTTTCAAAGAGTATGTACAAATTCTATACCGTAACGGGAAATATTATTATAATAGATTTTTACAAAATCACGTTACGCTTTAATTCTACGTACCCACATCCAAATAAATCACCGATAACTGCACACTTTTATATTACAGCAGATTTTGTTTGATTTGTTGTGATTATTTGTATCTGGTATGTTATTAAAATAAATAATATATTATTTTAAATATAAATGTTAATTTTTTTTAATAGTATGTACATTCATCATACATCGTACATATTCTAATTTATTTTTTTGAATGTCGCTTAGTTTACTTCTTTCGTCGGTGTCATCTTACATATTAATTTTTCAACTTTTTTCTATCTTGTAAATATTTAAGATTATATCAATTTTTAATTTGTTACAGCCACATGGGTGGGAGGAGGTTACATCAACGGTACAGCTGAAGCCATCTATACTTCAGGATTAGTCTGGTGTCAAGCTCCATTTGGCTATGCTATGTCCTTGGTGTTCGGTGAGTAGCTTACTATATATTTTCACGTACTCAGCTAATGTGTAAAAGTTTACTTTATTAATTAACTATTTCCTTGTAGTTCCTTAATCTTAAAAAAAAAACTAATTTGTTGACACAAAGCCAGATCAGAACTGCCGGCTGAATATATTGAAAGATATATTTACATTTCATTTTATTTACATTTCTTTGATAAGCGTTATTTTGAGCCTGGTTTAAAACCTTGCAGAACACCTGACGTTTTTATTAATTCTACTTTTTAAGCGTTTCTACGTGTGCGTGTTATTTTCTTTGATAGTAGATTTAGTCCCGAATTTTTAATTAATAATATGACTGTTATTCAGTATGATAGATCACCACTAACTTGGGCTACTGATGATTGTGATCTCCGATGTTGTATAGTTTTTGGATAGGTCTCCATTCCTCGCATGCTCTAGATAAAAATGCCTGGAGCGTTTTTTGATAATGGTCCGGTTCCGACGAAGGTCTGACGTCAAAATTGTGAGTACCAGTTTGATTGTGAGTTACCACACTGCGTAAATAGGCAAAACAATAAAACAACCCAGAAGGTGCCAATCGAAGGTATCAAACGCACGTATACACTGTGGAGGAAATTAACTTTATTATATTCTTTCACAGGTGGTGTATTTTTCGCTAATCCGATGAGAAAGCAGGGGTATGTTACCATGCTGGACCCCCTTCAGGATTTGTTTGGCGAGAGGATGGGAGGTCTTCTGTTCTTGCCGGCTCTGTGCGGAGAAGTTTTCTGGGCTGCTGGTATCCTGGCCGCCTTAGGTGAGAAGTTAAAACATCTGAATAAAACATGTTTTTTCTTATGATTTTAGTAAATAATAATTCTGACGTTACACCACCCGTAAAGCTTTTCTTTCTTAATCAAATATTTGCGGTCAGCCATATAAATTTATTATCACATAAGTAACGCAGACTCGTCTACTGACCTAGTTTTCTAGGGTAGGATTTCACCTACCTACACCTATCTTTAAACCAGCCCCGCCTGCCAGGGTGTTAACTCTTACTCATAAAGTCATAGCACTTACTCTCGTTGATTATTTCATTATTGGTTTTGATTACAAATATTTATTTATTTATGTGTTCGCAGTTAGCAAACACATTTTTTGAATGTATCAAAAATATTAATTATTGCGTATAAATAGAAGTTCAGGTTTATGGTTAAAGCTCTCTTTTATAGGCATATTTATATAGATTATTATATAGATATGCAACATTTTGATTCTGAAAGTACATTTTTAAATAGAAAATTGGTCACTAAAGAATTTTTTAATTTATCATTTAAATGGTAATAGGTAATAGCTATCGGGGATTTTTCCGAATTTATTTGATTTTATGAAAGTCATTACATTAGTTTAAGTAGCTTATTGGTGCAGTCATTAAGACAGGTCGGGAGTCTGAGTCTCGTTTCAGGAGACCAGCAAGATAGTCCTATTTTCATAGCGCATGCGTTTATGTGATGTGATTTTTCGTGTATGCATCTAACTAACTAATGACTTGCCATTACGCGGGGGTAGGCAGAGAGAATACAGCGCCACATTCATCTGTCCTGACACACAATTCTTGCCACATCCACATTTATACATCTCTTGTCGGTTATTGATAATTGCTTCTAATAGGACCATCTCGCATCTGGTTAACCTTGTATCTAGTTTACCTGGTTATACCAAGTTTTCCGTGGACCTCTTCAATTGCTGATGCCATCTGCACTATCTTTATATCTTTTTTAACATTCTCTCCTCATTCATCCATTCCAAACGATATGACCAAACCACTACTTACTCACTACTACGCACTAATCTACTACTTACGCACTACTCTGTACGCATCTCTATTTAAAAAAAGTTAACAAGGAAGACAAAGTAGATGGCTTTTAAATAGTGAAACGATAGATGTATTATTTTGAAAAGTATAACATATAGGTTCGAAAATTTGTCGTCAATTCACTGTGTTAGAAGAGATCCAGGTTCGAATCCCGGTAGTAACAACAATATTTTTCGATAAAATTTATTTTATATGTATATCTTTCGAATTAATACATTTAATTCTGATTTAGCTTGCAAAGTTTTGTGCATTTAAAATTTTCATTTAAATTATATAGTACTTCTTCTACCTTTCTGTATCCGGTGTTGAATATAGGTCTCCACAGCTCAAATTTGGTCCAACAATTTGCCTGATGTTATCTGCCTTAGGACATAAAATCTAGTATAAAACAATGAAATAGTAACGTATTGTATTTTGATCTCACACAGGCGCCACACTCTCCGTGATCATCGACATGGACCACCGTACATCAGTCATATTCTCCGCGTGCATCGCCGTCTTCTACACCCTCTTCGGCGGCCTGTACTCGGTGGCTTACACGGACGTCATCCAGCTGTTCTGCATCTTCATTGGTCTATGGATGTGCATTCCTTTTGCCTGGACCAATGAGCACGTGAAGTCATTGAGCTCCATGGACGTGGATTGGATAGGCTCTATCGCTCCTAACGAACACTGGTTCTACCTGGACTACGGGTTACTTCTGGTCTTTGGCGGCATTCCGTGGCAGGTCAGTTGAAATTAATAAATTATTAGAAAACATATTACACGTTTTAAACTCGTGTAGATTCTGCACTAGGCTCGTGGAGTTTTCTAAAAAAAGCTCACATGTATACAGTTAAATTAATTAAATTATTAGGAAGTTCATCTTTTTGACTAGTTCATTTCAAAAAATTAAAATTTATTAACGCAATTCAAAATATTCATTCATTGCTCTTTGGGCTAAAATACCTTTTCACAAGATCCTCATAATAATTATTTGCTTAGAGAATTATTCCTGTATTCGGCAAAATACTCTTACACTGATAAGATTTTTTTTAACATGGTTCAGAGTATTGACATTAAATCATTTCATCTTTGATACGTTAGTAATATAACTACATATATGTTTCTAGAGATTTAATTAATACACTTTCTACGATGATTAAGGTTTACATGTATTTTAGGATATAATATATTTTTCATTAAGAATTTCGTAAGTAGTAATTTATATAAATGTGTGTTTTGTTTTTTTGGCTTCGTTTAACGTGAAATCTATCGACCCCCAAAAAAAAAAATTTTAATGATAAAATATCGTTTTTTTTTTGACACAAAACTTTTAAATAGTATTTAAAGACCTAAATAAAGCATGCGACTAAATACGTAATACGTATTGTTTGAAAACGGCCTTTTTTATTTTAATTATAATAATTAGTTTATAATATAGTATAAAACTGTTCCATGGGAATTTTGATACAACACATTCAAATGAATTTTTGATGCGTCGTAAGAACAGCGTAGAAATAGTTACGAGAGAAATATAAATAGCCAGCTATTTAACCATCTGAATGCCATGAGCGCGTTAACACGCCAAACTTTGCATGTTACGCCAAGCCATAAGCGCGATAACATGCATTTTTTCGCATCGCAGGGATTGAAGTCATATTTTTAAAATAATTTTGCCATTTGTGGATAACTGTTTTCAGTTTTTGATAGATATTTGAAAGTTAAGAGCCTTAAAGCCTACCTTTACCCTATGTGTTGTTTCCATTTTATATACGGTTGGCAGTTAAAAAGTTAATAACAAACGACCAATGCAAAGATGTGAGGTATTGAAATACGTGGAATGTTAAATATATTATAAACCTGGAGCATTACTTACCATCACGCCATTTTCCCGTGAGGGTAGGCAGAGAGGATAGAGTGCCACACTCTTCTATTATGACACACAATTATCGCCTCATCCACGGACCGGCAATAGGTAAGCGAGTGCTCAGTAGACTGGACCACAACGGCGATGTTTTTTTATTTATTTCTTCTGTATTACATATATTCATTTCATCATAAATTTATTTTTTACCAAACCTTGCATTTTACGTAGTTGAACATTTTTTTTTATAAATAAAATATAACAAGGGGAAAAAATTAGATAAGAAGATGTTAGATGAATTACTTAGAAAGATATAAAGAATAAAATATACATAAATATGATAAAGAAAAAAATTAATCTTTCGAAAAGATAAATAATTTTTACAGGCTGTAACAGACCTAGTCCACGTATTTTATAGGTTTTTTTATCTACCTGAATATAATATAATATTATAAGGAAATAAAAAATTAGACGGTCTTGTCAATGTTCCTTCAAAGGTGTGTATTTTTAACAAAACTTCTTCTTCATGTGCCGGCTTCTATCCTATGTTAGCGATCATGTTGCAATACGTTAGTTTATCCTGTATAAGATCACCAACATTTTGGACATTGAACAACTATCTGAGGTTGCACAACCAACTTCTTTCTACCTACGCCTGAGCTGACTTCTATCTTCTCCAGCGTAATGAGTTTATTCTAATTCTCATATTTTTTATTGCGGATAACGTGTCTGAGGTGTGCAACTTTCTTTGATTGTTGATTTCTTGACTTATTTATGCGTCATAATACATTTTCATTTTATTTGGGCTTGATAATTGATTTAAATAAAAAAACAGTGGATCTGTTGAACCATTCTCTCAGATTCTGAGATTCCGCAACTACAACGTCGTCCTGTGACTAGACCCTCTTTTTCGTAATTCAATCTTACACTGATGATAAGATGGAGAGTGTATTATTTATCTTTTTCTTTTGTATTATGTAAATCTGCAGCTTCATCGATATTTTCCAATATTCTCGTTCCTTGATTTTGAACTGATGGCGTAACGTCGTTATCTTCAAAACATATCATTGACTCATTGTTAGCGGAATCAGCGGAGACGTTTGTGATGGTACTAGTGAGTAAAACTATATAAATATAATATTTAAAAATTACATCGAGTAAGTTGGTAAAGTCGCCCCGGTTCGCCCCCCTCTCGGGCCGGCTCTGCCTCCCAGTAGGCTTATACTGGTATGGTGATGGTTTACTTATTTTCTTCCCCAGGTTACAAATAGCAGCATTGGTTCTTAAAATTACGTAAAAATATTTGATATAGTCCTACAGTGTCGTTAAATAAGAAGATGACATATTGGTAAAATAAACTAATTAACTTTATCATCTTTATGTAGTATGTTCTTTAGACCAATCAAACAGACCCGTTACAATTTTCTCCAGGGCGTAGGTGGAAATGAAAATCTGAATTTTCCCCTAACGCGAGAGTTATCGGGAAAAGTTTTCTTTGAAAGTTTTTTTTTATACCTTTATCGGAAAGCTTTCTTGGAAAATATCCGACCATACGTCAAGCAGCGTGAGAGCTTAAATGTTATTCCAGGCATCATATATAAAGCTGTCACCTGAAGGAAAAATTATTCTACGAAGAAGGAAAAATCTGTGCAGTGAAAATATAAGCAAATATTGAATATTTGTTGACACAAACTGTATAGTGAGATGTGTAGACGTTAGACTAAAATTAAAAGTAAAATAAATAGATTTTATTAATAAGTAATAAAATATTGTGAATGTGTATATGTTCGTTATATTTAATATTTCAATAATTTATTTGATTTTTTTTTCAAATCTCCTAATTCGGATATACTACGTACAACTTACTGTTACTTTTAACGCGCAGCGTCCACGTGGACTAAATTTTGCGTATTAAAAACAGCGCGCGTAATCCACATAGATTTCTCAGAATACTAGAAGTCGGAAACATGTTTCGGAAAATTTACTGTATAGATTTATTTCATTTTATGGGTGGGGAATACGGAATGTAGGTAGGATGGTAAGAATTTGGTACAGGGACAGAATAATAAGGGCTCAAGAACCGACCGGGAAGTACACAACTTACCTGAATTTTCTTGCTGCAGTCACAGCTCTCCTGAACTCCAGAAACAACTTCGCCGATTCACACGAAGCACTGTGAACACAATAATGGTTTCGGCACGCACTGCGAGAAAACCGAAACGCAATATGCATCAGTAACTTTACAATAACTTCAAGTCAGTGTGATGAGCTCGTATCGTGACTGTTCACAGGTCATAGATCACACATATTAAAAGTCGTGCTCTGTGGTAAGGGTAAAGGGAGGGGGGAAGGAGACAGATAGCACCATCATAATGACAATCGGGTCCTGTCACAAATACCGAACAGCAAGTATACTCTAATGTATCGGCAGCTCCACATTTATAATACATCTAAGTTTTATTTTCGTTCATTTACTGCGTACGTATACGTATTTCTCTTTATTAATATTACAATTAGTATCTTTAATTTCACAAAATCATTAGACTCAGGACATAGAATCAGCAGCTGTGTCTGTAGCACTTATTGCTATTGTTGTTAAGTTTGAAATATTGCCCATGATTTCAAAGTATAGCTATTTCTAGAGTATAAAATTTTATATTTTAAATATCATTTGCAACTTTGGACTATGATTTCAAATTATCTATTTGAGAAATTTTTTTGCGATGTGACCAAGACCGATACGAGTTTTACGTTTCGCGTGACCAATATTGAAAAATTCTCGTTTTGGCATAAATAGCGATCGTTTAGTTTATTACAATTTTTTATTTGGAGCTTTGGTATACGAGACACCACCAATTTTTTCCTTTATTTTTGTTTAACACGCTGCACGGAATAAAATGTATCCGTACGTAAAAGTTTTAACTAAATCTAACATGAACTGAACACTTTATTAAGGTAAAATAAATAAAAAATAGACTTTATTAGATGCTACGTGGTAATATATGAAAGTGTTGGATAGTTATTATGGTCTATGGTCGAAATTCTTAAAAAAAAACAATTTGTCATTTTTTTTGTGGATTGCATAAATCTTTCGGAGAAATTTGAGCAGATGTTTGAATATTTATTTATTTTGTCAGAACGATGCACGGAGAATTCTGTGTAATGTACGGTCGCGTAGCTTAGCATGCTGTTGGCTCTTTTTCTTTCTCTTATTCTTCTAATACTTATTTGGGTATCGAATATTAGTGAGAGCATGCAAGCAGATGGATTGTGGGTTTTCTAAACCTTCAGTCAGGATGTTCTTCGTCTTCTATGGTCTCCTCTATCATCAATTTTGCCTAGAGTGATGAGTGCACGATCTGATTTTTTTGGATATCTCATAATAAGCTTTGAGAATAATACTAGATAATATAGATAGAAAAATAGATATACTCGGATCAGTGCAATGCTGAAAGATCTTAATATGATGATCTTCAAGCAAAAAAAATATTTTAATGTTATGGTATTTATTTTTAAAATCCTCACTAAAAATATAGACAGATTTTATTAGAAAAATTGATGCAAATCAACATGAGCACGCACATCGTGCAAGAGGAGAAGATAGACCGAGACTGCCATTCAGGAAGAAGGCTAAATCTCAGAAACCGATGATTTACAGTGCAATGAAGATTTATAATGAAATAGCAGATGATATAAGAAAGGAGGAGAAACTACATATATTCAAAACCAGTAGCTTGTTGGTCTACTGGTTATCTAGTGGTCGGGAGTTCGCGTCTCGTTCTAGGAGCCTATTCCCCCTAAAATGAAATCAATCAATCACAACACTTGTTGATGATCACGTGATTTAAAATCCAGTATGGCTGCCAGAACGATATATACAGAAAAAAATCATTACAGAATAGTCTCTTTAAAAAAACCAACATTTTGGACATTAGCTTTTAAAATGCACGTTTCAATCCATAACTCAAAAACACATAAAGTCGTCTTAGGGGTTTTTGGAATTTGGCGCTTTATATGTATGCACTATATTAAGAATAAATAAATAGTTTTGTCAATATTTGAATATGTCCGAGATCTGAGTACTGAAAACTGGATTTTCACCTACAAAGGCACTGTTATTACATAAATAATAGACATCTCATAGAAACGAAGCTATTGTAGAAGTACGAGTAATTACAGGGCTTACAACCTGTTTTTGGCTGGCTTAAGTGATCACTTTATACAAATATAACGTTCACCATTTTCACCCATTAATCATTATTTGTTTAAATAGTATTCTGATTTTTATTAATTTGATGATTTTTTATCCTTTCTCATCCGAATCTTCACATTGTCATTAGCGAATTCTGTCCACTCTCTATTATTTTACTGTACTCAATACAACGTCCAGCTTATATTACTTAATAAATAGACAAAATTGTCGTTAATTAATACAATTAGTATTCAACTATCTAACTAGGGTAGATAGTAGTTCTCCAAGATGACTACTAAGTAAACGTAACAGGGCTATAAGTATACACTGCCTTACGTTTTCGCCCTTCGGCCATAAAATCGACCCGTATAAAACGTGACACGGCTCTAAATAGCCTCGGAGCTAGAAAAAGAATTTATCGTTCCAAAAATACTGTGACTGTATTGAGAGTAGCACAGCGGGCTATATTCGGCGTAATACAGCTAATATAAACAAACAAAATAAAATAGGTTAATATTTTAAATATTATAATAAATTCCCGGTCTGTACTCGGCGTTGCCCGGAATTTAGATTTAGTTACAATTTATGATAGGAATTTAGGGAATAAATTGGGCCCCGATATAAATTGGAACATAACAGTGTATTCAATAAATAGTAATATATTTTTAAGCATTTACATGCACTTGCGAATGAATCCAATTTACGTCGATTTTCGCTTTGCTGCGAATGTCTGGTTACTAAACCAATGTAACTGTGTTATTTTTAGATTGGTAGTGGAGTACTTTTGTACACAACGATATAATGTACTCACGTGTAAGAAATAATTTTTATAATTTTATAACATTTTTCTGTAGTAGATTAATTTTTTAAAAATCTTTATTAGCGTTATGGAAGGTATCGATACCAAAAATTTTGTGATATTGCTTGGGCCCCAATGCATCGCTTTGGCTGAAGTGGAATAGTAACACCACTGGTTTACGAATAGACGGGAAGGGGTTGTCATTGTTTTGCGCAGACCTTTAATAATAATGATATACAGAAATTTGGTCCTGACAGGAGGGGAGTAAATTATGTTCGGGGAAGTGGGGTGTGGTGAATACATTTTTCTCAGAATCCTAGAGTGAATTTAAACAAAATTTGGATGGTATTCATTATTCAAGAGGAAGTGGAAGAATGCCTGTGCTTTGCATAAAGTCCTGAAGAGCAATACTTTTAAAATTGTGCAAAATTGACCGACATTTTATACAAATAATAATATAGGAAATTTACTCATAAATTCTAAAGACAAAGAAGATAAATTTAACAATTCTGGTGTCTATAAACTTAGTTGCAAGGATTGTGCTGCATTTTATATTGGTAAAACGGGTAGAAATTTTAATATATTAGTAAAGGAGCATTTGAGATGTTTGAACAATAGTGGGTTTTCATAATTTCTAATCATTTTATAGAAAATGGTTATGGACAATTTTGCATGTAATCGGTGTTGGTCATAAATTAATTAATTTGTAATCGTTGGAGATAAATAAAGCGTGGAAAACTAATTAAAATGTTACAAATAACCAACTAAATTTAACTACAAGTCCCATTCAAATTTTTTTTACTAAAAATTATTATATTTTGTATCAAGTAACAATTTAAGTTAGGTACTAAATTTATATTTTAAATAATTATTCTTTTTTTAAACTAGATTCTATTAATGAAACAGATACATATGTTTTTGATTGATTATTGACATCCTGAAGAAGAAAATGATATTTTTCTATCCGACACCGGTCTCCGACATATGAGGTACAATCGTGTAAGATTTTTTGGGGGACTCTATTCGGGGAACATGGTCAAATTGTATTTTTTTTTTTTTAATATCAGGTAATTTTAATTTTGTGTATAATTGTATTAAGTAGTAGCAAAAATGGGTAAATCTATTTTATATTTTATATTTTGTTAAATATTTTTTTTTTGTTTGATTTTGTTGAATTTTATACAAATTTTTATATTTTTAGTGAAACTTTTTTATAGAATCTTTTCATAAATTTTGTTCAATAGGGTCAAGAACAGGGTAAAGAAGTGAAATATGACAAAAATGATGTGGATCGGATGAGGGATGATACAGGCCGAAGAAGTTTATGGAAGGGTTTCGGATGGAAATTAATTTAGAATATAATTTAGACGATAAATCGTGTACGTGTCGTTTGAGTAAGGGTATGTTTGAGTCTCTGTAAATGATTGTGTTTATGACAAACCAGGGTGAGTTTGTTATTCTCATAAAGATATAGTTTTGTTTGGATTCTAAAATGTCAGTGTCACTTGAACTCCAGATGGGGCTCGCGTATGTGCCGTATAGGACGGATGGTTGCTTTGCACAAGAGTCATTTGTTTTGTGGGAATAGAGAACTGTAGAAATTTAGGAGGGGGTATTGTCGGTTGTAGTGGATACAGCAAGTGGATGAAATAAAATACTGACTTACAATTAATGGCGTTTATTGAAGAATAATGCTAAATTTACAGCACACAAGTTGAGGTTAAAATACGGATAAACTTTATGGTGTGAAGTGTTCGCTGGAGGTGCGCACGACTTTCGAGATAGGGAGACAAAAATGATGTTACAATTAATGAAGTTCTGGAGACGCTCAAATGCTATAGCCGCTGCAGGTACAAGCTCTTGGTACAGATGATTACAAGGATGGGTAGAAAACCAATATGGTGGTGGTGAATATGGATGACGTAACAACTTCAGCGATACTTATTTTTCTCCATGAACGAGTTTTATTTATATAAAACTTGGATGCAGGTGCTAGGAATGAAGTTTTAACTTCAAAACTTGCATACAGGCTATAGGGATATTTAAAATTTATACTACGAAGCGAGGGTTGGTAAGGATGTTAATAAATCTTATTCATTATTAGGAGAACACATTATTATTGTAAAGTTGTAATTTTTCAGAATATAGGTATGCGATATTTTAAATACTTATTAAATATATTAATTAGAAAGATATACATATAAAATCAATTTTATCGAAAAATATTGTTGTTGCGCCACCGAAATTCGAACCTGGATCTCTTAAAGTTTAAAATATCACAGACCTATGTTCTGAATAATTACAACTTCACAATTAGATGGGTTCTCCTAATAATATATAAGTTGTATCAATGTGTCCAATAATTTAATAAAAATGAATTGTTAATTCTGGCGTCTGCTATTGGTTATAAAAAGGTATTTGAGATTCCGTAAAAATAATGTAGATGACTTTCAAATAATGAAACGACAGATGTATTAATTTGAAAAAGTGTAACATATAAGTTCGAAAATTTGTCGTCAAAAATAATGTTGCTGTAGCATAGTTGGATAATGCACCTTCCCTGGTTTGGAAAGATAAAAAACGATATTTTTCGATAAAATTGATTTTATATGTATATTTTTCCAATTAATACATTTAATTAGTATTTAATTCTTATTCAAATTTAACATATTTTCACTTTGTATCCTCAGAAGAAAAAATAATTTTATAGCTTATCTAAAATATACTGACTCATGAAAATTTCAATGCGTTTTCTTCGATCATGACTAAGAGTTCCTAAAGCTACTATATATACTATACTACATGACAGATTTTGTGGAAATTACTGTAGTTTTATCAGGTATCGAACACACCTTTCTGAATGATTGATCTTGTAAATATCTCGGGTAGGTCATCTGGTTGGCCATCCTGGTCGGTCATCTCTTATCAAAATGTATGCTGTAAAAAAATTCCCCACTCCATTAATAACAATCCTAGAAAAAAATTATCCACACGGTATCATAAAACGTAAAATACACTGTCCATTCTCCTACAGATAAAACTGGGAAGGATTTTTTTTTTGTTTGTTTAAGTGGTAATACATCTATTACACTTCCACTTAGAACAATATTTTTTTTGTACTCTTTACATCGTAAAGCGTTCGTAACAATTTATTTCTTCTTTGTAACGTTCAAAACAATCTACTTCATCGTTATTACGTCAAGTGGCGCGATCAGGGTTGCGGTGGATTCAGTGAAGTCTATTAAGGCAATAAAGAATCCACCTGGATGCCTGCAATTTGCTTATCACGTTTGACTGTAATGCTTGTAGACAATTGGCGCATGTAATTTTAAAGGTAATTAAATGCCGATAAGTTCCTTTGTATTTTGTTCAAGCACTCACGAGTTACGCATTTTGACCGATAGTGTGGCCTTCTCCGATTCTCTAACTAATTGATGAAACATCTCATATGAAAACGTATAAGATGAAAATTTACGTATTCAGTATGGTCATTACAGCTTAACTGGTAAAGCTGTCGATATCCTAATCGTCTTGAAAAGACGTTGCTTTTAATGAAAAAAATAGTCTCATTTAGCAAAAGTATGCCAATGAAATTACACGATTTCTGTGTAGGGCATCATATCTTAATCCTGATTTGGTCCTGTATTAATTTCTAAGCATTTTATCTAAATGTTTTTAATTATCATGAAAAATTGTAATATCAAATGCGTTTTCATTAAAATCCATAAAAATATTACATTTCCCCATCTATTTCTATGACTTTCTGAACATATTGTATGTAATGTCATTTGCCAGTATCCTTAATCGGACGTAGTGACATTACGGCTGTATAGTGGTTGATTAAACGGCCAGATTTGTGAGACGCGAGCATGGCAAAAACAAGCTTGTTTTTAATATCGCCGGGTTAAGATGACTAAAATGTTTTCTCCTGTATGTATTCAATAACAGTATGTAAATATATATTCAATTTGAAATGAAGTGTACATTGTCATTGTTACAAGTAAGGAAAAATATACATTTTTATTTTGTAAAAAAAAAATCGTACGAATTTTGATGACTGGCAAGCATATTCACCATCTGCCTTATCTATGGTATGGTCATCTCGCGCAGCACTATAGTCGCGCTGTCAAATGTGACGCGAGATGTTAAATGTTTTATTTTTATTATGCATTACATTACAGTCAAAAATTAAAACTGCCGTAAATAAATATCAGTCATGATAATACAATTTTTGGTTACGTTTGTTACCTAATATTTGTCAAAATCGACGCGGGAATAATTCTTCATAATTAAAATTTAAAATTTTAATGTGTTCCTAGGTTGAGTAAGAAAACCATAAATGTATGATTATGTAAATGAAATATAATAATGCCGTTTATTTTTTTCTCGATACAATTAACTGCGTACGTAATAGTACGATAATTATTGATAGAAGTGGCGATTTTTCAGAACATAGTTTTGTAGTATTTTTAATACAAATTTGATAAATCAACTAGAAATATATATTTTTAGTTGTCACCGGAATAATTATTGTTAAATTCGATCATTGGGAATTCTTCCTGTACTAAGTGAGGTATGGAGCGCAATCGAGAGCTGTGGAAGGAATAGTGAGAGGTGACCCAGGTGACGTTATATTAGCGAATACTCCCATATCGGTCCTTCTCATTCGCCGCCAGGTTGGCATTTTTTTAATGCTACATGGCAACCGTACCCCGCCATCATGCTACAGGGGTAATATTACGTTCATTATATTATTAATGTCAGTTAACATTTGGTAGTCAAAGAGTATAGTTGATAACAATTATTTACGGAGCAACAATGTCATTAAAACATATTATTTAAATAATAATGGCAATGCAGTAACAATTAATGGTGATCGCTATCGTCACATGATGAGAAATTTCTTGGTAGCCGAATTGGGTCGATTAGGCCTGCAGTATATATGGCTTGAACAGGACGGTGCCACCTCACATACAGCCCGAGCTATGCTTAAAATTTTGCGAGAAATTTTTCCCGGCCGCATAATGTCAAATAGTGGTAATATCGACTGGCCTCCTCGATCACCTGATTTGACTGCTCCCGACTATTTTCTGCGGAGGTACTCGAAAGGAAAGGTCTACGCCAATAAGCCAACAACAATTCCGATGCCGCAGGACAATATTCGAAATGAAATTGCTGAAATTACACGCTTGTACGAGATTGTTATGAAAAATATGGTTTAAATACTAATTTAATGTATTAATTATAAATATATACATATAAAATCAATTTTGTCGAAAAATATTGTTTTTGCGCTACCAGAATTCGAACCTGGATCTGTATTTCCAATCCATGCAATGTAAAAAAAATGTAGATGGCTTTCAAATAATGGAACGACAGATGTATTAATTTGAAAAAGTGTAACATATAGGTTCGAAAATTTGTCATGAAAAATACTGGCGCTATAACACAATTGGTAGTGTACTTCCCCGAATTGGAAATAGAGATACAGGTTCGAATCCCGGTAGCGCAAAAACAATATTTTTCGACAAAATTGATTTTATATGTATATATTTATAATTAATACATTCAATTAGTATTTAAAACGTCACATCCCTATGTTCTGAATAATTACAATTTCACAATAAGAATGTGTTCTCCTTAATAAAAATATGGTTAAAAGAGCACGGATTTATACCGCTGCTAGAGGCGGCCACTTGGCGATGTTTTATTCAATACATAATTGAATTAAGCCAAGTGATTGATTAATTAAAACCAAATTAAAGGATGTTGTTTCATTTGATATTTACTCAAAAACAAGATCGGCCTGGAACATAATATTCACCCTGTATATAGGTAACAGGGTGGAGATACATGTCTGAGACCCATGGAACGAGCAATTTTGGGTATATTACTGAGAGACAGGAAGATAAAAAATAACGGTTGCCGTCACTGTCCAGACGATAGTAGTCCGAGTAGGACTATGCTGGTCACGCAGCAAGGTTTGAGATTCAATGTTGGTCTTAAATTGAATAGTTTAGAATCATTAGAAATAAATAAAGCATGCAAAATCAACCAAATTATTATAAATGACCAACTAAATCAAATAATAAAGTTAAATAATCTTTATTAAAATGAATATAAATCACAAGGTTCAATTTACAACAAATATTAAAAATATCATTAATTAGTTTGTTCCGGTTTTTTGTTTGTATTTCGACTGTTTCCAAGTTATTCATACATTAAGGGTAGGTATGAGGATGGCAGTTTACGGCCATTTACTACAATACATAGAATACAATCGCAGCCTACCTATTGTATTGAACCTTTAAAAATGTTGTTAGTTACTGCCGAATTGTTCGATATTAATTATGATTGTATGAAATTGAATCCAGTAATCAATGCCCGTTGGAGTTTCGTTGGAAATGTAAATTAGATTTTTACGGCGGATTTTGGATGTGTTGTTGATTACTCTAATAGCTTTCCCGCGGACGTTTTTAAAACTAAATGGAAGCTTTTCTCATTAACGCTGTATTATGAGGGCACACAATCACCGGCTAGGATGTGTGGATATTACACTAAGGGTGTTATTATGGCTGTCAGGGTGTTATTATAACCACTGATGTGGGTCTAATGGTGTAAGCGATCAATTTTGTCTGAAAAACAAAATAATTCAGGAGGCTTAAATAAATGAATACTTGAGTATTATATATTGCTGCGTAACGCGTTGGCACCAGTGGATCGAACGTCAGCGCAATACACTACCAGTTTGGCTCAGTCTGTGGGTGTCTGTATGTTAGGTGTCAGAATGGCTGACTTGGATGGATTGGAATGGTCTTAAATAAATGAAACATTTGATTTACACAACGAACACATTTTATAATATATTTAAGATCACAAAGTCCGACAGGGTTCTTTCGGGTTTACAACAAAAAAATTCTCACGAACAAGGTTCGCTCACTTCGCTGACCGTCGAGAAGTCACTTCGCAGGTTCTCTACTTCCTGGGTTGAGGTGTCAGTACAACAGAAGCTCGGACCTGAATTGCGACTCGCCTTCGATGTATTTTCGAGACAACCTTCTTGTCAAATCCAATTCGGGGACCTCGCAGGTCCACGTAGCTACCAGCCGAGATTCTCCTCTTATATCCCACCAGGTGATGAGTCCACGATGGGGATGGATCGGGGCTCACATACCTCCCGTGTCCACGGCATTCTAGAAATCCTTCAAAACTGCCTCGCGTGGCGCCGCCAGGCGCTCGCTCTCCACCCACTGCCCGCACGGATGTCTCCTTGCCTTTCACTGGCAAATTAAGACCCAAATGTCTCTTTATGTCCCGTAAAAATAATCCTCGCACCTCCCCCCTGCCCTTTGTACTGCCTTCTCTCTTATCGACCGCGTCCACCCAGGTCGGTATAGTAGTGCTCGGTGGCGTCGTGCATATATAAAAATGTCATATTATACAATATTTTTGAGTATGTCCAAATCTTTGTAGGAACCAATTACTGGGATTTATTCCCTGAGGGATTGTTATCAAGATATAGATATCTCATAGAGACGAAGCTATTATAATACCAGCAAATGGTTCTTACAAAGATTTTGACGTACTCAAAAATATTGTGAAATATATTGGTCTAAATATGAAGTAATATGAATTTTATATATACACATAAAGGATATAGCCCCATACTTCAGAAAAAAATAGTCTCAGCTTCAGCGACATCTATACTGTTACATAAGAATGAATATCAATTTTTCAAAAAAATCCATAGATCGCGACATCATAGTTGGTAATAAATAATTGAAATGTTCCAACATGACAACATATATACAACTTTCAAAAATTTGTTAGGTGTGGTAGCATGGGTAAATAGGTTTACGTTACATTGTGTAAAGTGATCACTTAAGCCGGCCGATGACTGGTCGCAAGCCCTGTAATGCTCAAGATTTCCATACTTCCCATGTAAAAAGAATAGCTTCGTCCCTGTGAGACATTAAATCACAAGTTTTTGCTGACGCTAAAATATCAAATAGAAATGGTGGAGTGAAAATTGGAGATGGTTATAGAAAAAACTTTGATCGCTACATCAGAAGAAGAAGTAGCAGGTCTACTAAAGACTACTAAAGAAAATTGGACCTTGAGATAAACAAGGAGTAAACAAAATTAATGATCATTGATCAATCTTAGTCAGCTTTCTTCACAAACAGACAGCCCTTCCAGACCTTGAAACTGTCATGTATTTAGAAAGGCACTGAAAGGTCCTCACCCTTTCCCGGAACCATAATATAAGTTTTCACTCATGTACCGGTTCCTCTCAACAAAATCAAGAAAAGTTTAACTCAGATGAGATGCCGAATTGAGTTGATTGGGCATGCACCATTTGTGATATCAACTGGCCTCCCCGATCACCTGATTAGACGGCTCCTGACTATTTTCTGTTGGTGTATTTGAAAAAAAGTCTACTCTAATAAGCCAACAATTTCGATGCTACAGGACAATTTTCGAAATAATATTGCTGAAATAACACGCGAAGTGCGCGAGAATGTTATAAAAAATATGGTTAAAGGAGCACGTATTAATATTATATTGCATATCTAATTGTAATAAATAATGTAATTGATATATATAAACCAAAATAAAAAATAATGTTTTATTTTCTAGTTATTTAAAAACAACACTGGCCTGGAACAAAATATTCACTAGCATTTTTGACATTGGGTCACTTTTTTAAGTAACGCAGTCAAGATAATCTTTTTCTACCTATCTGCCCATTCCTGCATTCTATCTTCCCCTGCATCATGGGTGGTAAGAGATCATATTTCTCAATACGGAGAATGTGCCGAAGTATGTAGCTTTCCTTGATAGTTGTCACCAGTTCTACATACACATCATCATTAGTAATGTGATCAACCCAGGCCCTACCGAGCACAAAGTCATAAACTGTGAATCAATCACTGATATCTTTAAGTCACAGTGAATGAGTATTTGAAATTCACAAATTGATGAAATTGATGCGCTAAATGTATGAAGGCAATTATAGTTATTGGTGGAATAAAATCCCGTGAACTGTATCGCTTAAAATTATGGTTTAGTTAATGCAAACAGTTGGATTTAGAAATGAATAATGGCAGATGGATCTGGTCTACCTTGATCTCAGTCCTGGGTTGGACGGCAATTTTCACTTCTATTTGACTTGCACTTTTGTTGTGAAGAACGGAGATATCACTGCACTTCCGGATGGTGTAAAACACCGCTTCTTCGTGGTTCGGATTTTTACACACGGTGACAATTTCGATCCACAAAAAAAGCCTCTTGACAGCTCCGCGTCGAAATGCAATCTGTTCTCACGTCAGATAAATCACTAAGTGATTAGTTGGCCAGAGCGGGAAAGGTATATTATTGAAAGACGGAATGCACAGGGAGTCTCGACTTGCGTTTCCAGTTATATTTATTTTATTAGTATATATTGTAGTTCTAATATTAATAATTGTTATAAAAATATCGATGATTTTTAGTTACTTATACCTACCTAAGAGGTACCATTGTTTAGATTGACAGTATTTTATAGTATACATTAATTAAATTTGTGTTTATATTTAACATTGTTTATACCACTGTGTTTTTTTACGTCAACTGGTTTCGATATTAATATATCTTCGTCAGGACTGGCATACAGCTGAACATAAAATTTAAACGACATCCATTACGGGGTGTAGGCGGAGTCTTGGTAAGAGTGGGGAGGTGTTTGACAAAGGGGCATTGATATAGAGAATTTATTAAATAGCGAGTTGTTTGTAAGGTTTAATTAGTTATTAATAATATTGGACATAGTGTTGAGTGATTTCTGGATTTCTAGACTTTCTAAATTATCCATTCTAAGGCCTTTATTGTTAATGTACCTACGCATCTCTATTTGATAAAGCTCTTTGTTGATAACGATTCTTCTTTCACAGGTGTACTTCCAACGAGTGTTGTCCAGCAAGACTGCAGGACGCGCCCAGATCCTGTCGTACGTGGCCGCTTTCGGCTGCATCCTCATGGCCATCCCTCCCGTGCTCATCGGCGCCATCGCCAAGTCTACAGGTGAGTGTCCTAACTCCTCAACATTCCATCACAAAAAAACTTTTCCAAACGTGTTTAAAATGTCCCATTCTGCAAATTTTTATTCTGGAAATTTTACTATTTTTGTGATAATCAGCCGGTATGCAATTCCACCCAAAGTCTCGAAAGACAGATTAAATTATCGGAGCAGTGAGAGTGAAATGGCAGTGTTTGGTGGGGGATCGAAGAGAGTGGCAGAATCGTTGGTACTCGTTTGACGGTTAGTAGGCTGATGATGATGATGATGAAATTACATACAACAAAGAAAAACGAAAACCTAAACAATTTAGGACCCAGATTATACAAGTATGTATACTCAACAAGGGGGTGAACATATAAAAATCGATGACAGTTTTCAAAGTAAATACATCCTGTATAAAGTTAAACATTTAAAAAAAAATTGCTTTGGCTACGGTAGGTACCTACTGTGAAAGTTTTTGAACGAATTTTTACTGTGATATATTTTTCGTAATATAGAAAATCCACCATACTACTTAAAATTAAAATGATTTTACTATAACAGATATAGAGAAATACAATCAGGCCTATTCTCAAAATTGCAATATTGAAATGAAGGTGATTGTTACACCAACCCTCAAAAATAGTGTTATATTTGAATGAGAGAGAGGGAGAGAGAGTGAGGGAGTGAGGGAGATAAACGTACCATAATCTGTCAAAACTATCTGTCTATTTTTGAGGGTTGGTGTAACAATCACCTTCATTTCAATATTGCAATTTTGAGAATAGGCCTGAATATTTATTTATACGCTATTCCGGAATCGTTTAGTTTTTTACTCTCGTTTCGATTCGTCAATATTAAATTTTATTATATTCATATATTTAATACCATCATAGGTTGACTCCGGTATCATCGTACAAGAGCTATACCTGTACAATTTGACGTGAGACTTGTTATCACATTAAATTCAGAGGGCAGCCAGAGAGGTGCTATATAAAGCATGCACCCTCAAAAAGGGAGGGTAGACGTCACATTTATGTGTTGCAGTCGCAGAATTCGGTCAGTCCGGCAGAAAATCACCCTGTCCAGGTAGCAAAAGGTGCGAGGGAGAGCGAGTAGAATGCTCCGTTTACTTTTACTATAATAATAATATATCCTATGGGTTATTTTGCCGGGGGGTCTAATCATCGTAGCCGACGTTACGAGTCATACTCTAATGGCCATCATAATGGCTAACGTGGTTAAAAGGGGTCAGATAGAACAAGAACCATGGCAGAACTATAATATACGGAAGAAATTCGATTATCACCTGACGTTATTGAAAACCGATGAGTTAATATGCTTTCACTCTTCTTCAGCGGTCTCTCATTGCGAGGATGACATCCACCATGGTCTATCTGTCCTCACGTAGCTGAGGATCTCTAATATCAAACCTTATATCTTTCACGTGCAAGTGTATCCACTGGACATGCTTTAACTATACAATGAAGATATTTTTTCAACACAAACACTTTTTGCAAAATTCCCAGTTCCCAAAATAGAAAACATTTACAAAAAAATCTCAATTAATTAAAGAAAATAACACTGTAACATTTGAAACAAACACATCGTTAAAGTTTAAAAATGACTTTAAAATCCGTAAATGTAACACTAAACTTTTATATATTTAGAGATAAAAAATTTCAATAGTCTCCCTACACAAATTAAAGAAATAAAAGATATGAAAGAGCGAAGAAAGATATTAAATGAACACTTCAGAAGCACATAATTAGAAAATAAATAATATTATATAATACTTCAGAAACACACAAATAGACAATAAATAATTATTGACTACAGATGTATAACTCTCTATATAAAATGATTAGAGTGTAACTCCCTCTCCAAGCCCAAGAGGTAAGCGAATAAAAAACATGTAATTGTAATAATGTACAATACTTAATTAGTAACTCATATTCTAAAAAAATTGTAATAATTTCAAATAAACAAAATAAATTTTCGATCGCTGATGTGCCTATTCTGATTTTTATCTGAAATCTTCGGCAGGTTGCCAACTTGCTAAATGATTTACAGGTATTTTGTAATCACTTAGTCCAAGTGTTATAGTTACGTAAATAGACAATATTATTTTTTACGAAAACTGTATTTATTATATCTTCGATAACTTTTACTTTAACGAAAGTTAGTCGTGATAACAAAGAAGGCAATAAAATTAATAATAAGAAAAAAACATTTACAACGTAATCTATTGTGGCTCCCAGTTACGTCAAACTTTTAGTTAAGTTGATTATGAAGTTAACGTAAAATACTAAGTGAAACTTTTATCACTTTTAGGAGTTTCTAAGCTTTCTTTTGTCCAGCATATAGTTTTTTTTTGTCTCGATGTCTTTAGTAGTAAAAGGTGTTTTTTTAGAGGTTAAAACGAAATAAAACACATAAAAATCGTGGTAATGGCCATGGTATTGGCTTTGTTGGAAAGATAATTTTATGCCATTAGTGTTTAAATATAATTTCGCGCATATGGGCGCAGCGGCTTGCTCGAATTAAGCGCAATCTGGAAGTCTAATTTTCAACCATTTTTTGGAGCAGCTGGGACGTATATCGGCAATAACGCGACGAATGTTGGCTTCCAAGTCGTCTATCTTCTCTGGTTTGTCGGCGTAGACTAGAAACTTCACGTGGCTCAACAGAAATTAATCAAAAGGTGTTAAATCACATGGTCAGGATCAAGAGCAATCTCGTTTTCGGCCCATTCATCGAATGTACGACGCACGCGATGGTCAAGCGGCTTCAATTCTTGTACCAAGTGGATCTTGTAAGTTCGTAAACCAAGACCTTTCCGCAAAATCTTCCATAAAGTGGATGGACACAGCTCAAATTGCTGTGCACGATAGGGAATTGACTCATTCGGGTCCTCCTCAATACTACGCTCTACTGCAGCAACATCTTCTTCGGTGCGCATTGTACTACATCTCTGCGGGTGCGTATTATTAAATAGAGTATGCGTGGTGTGAAAATGATCCATGGTTATTCGAATTACTTGCTCGGATGGACGATTACGTCGACCGTATAATGGACGTGGCACACGGTAAGTTTCGCGAACTGAACCACAATTTTAGAAATAAATTTGCACAATTTGAAGCGTCGTTATGGCGTAAGTCTATTCATGGTGAAATGGCAAACCAAACTGAGCATAGATCAGCTGTCTGCTGTCAAATTGACTATCGCTGGAAAAAGTGTTGCTAATTCGAAAAACAAAAACACCCCTTAGTATCCTTTTGTCGTCTGTTATGAAGGGTAGTTTCTTCTCAATTGGCTATCTACTGAGGCAGTTGCTAAGTAGACTTGGGAAGTTTTCTTTGACGTGGTGTTATAGAAACTCTAGAAAAGAAAAAATGACGATATTTAAAAAAAAATTAAAAATGTTATTACGTCATCGATATTGAATACGGTGAGAATTTTAAAATGAAAAAAATCGTTTATTTCAAGACCTGATATAAAACCAAAAAAATTGTATAGAGAACAAATTATTATTGATGAGTTACAGTTTTTCAGTGATATTATTAATTCAAATTAAATGTGTTAATTAGAAAGATATATAGATAAAATCAATTTGTTAAAAAAGTGTTTTGTTGCCACCGGGATTTAAACCAGGAACTTTTCCTGTCCGAAGAAATGCGCTGACCATTACACCATGTTAATATAGTAAGATAACGATAAATTTTCGAACCTATATATTAAATGTATTAAATTAATATTATCGAAAAATATTGTTGTTGCGCTACTGGGATTCGAACCTGGATCTCTTTCCAAACCGGGTAAGGTGCAAATTGAGAGCCTTTAACTCATTTTCTCCTTGATTACTATTAGATTTATTTTTTAAAAATATTTGCACATCTCAAAAATATTCGCAATGCTAGATAACAGTGGTGTGCAGTAGGTATAGATTTAGGTTATGCTGCTACCAATGATATTATAGAATCAATATATAATATATGTACTTTCGTTTAACCAACGTCTTTGGAAAAAATTAATTTGTCGTTTATACGATCCTACCATGTATTTATTTATAATTTTAGAGTACTGTTAATAGTGTTTTTAAAGTTTAAGTTTTATCGTGAAATAATACTTTCTTATCCATATAAAAAATGTATGGACGTTTTTAAAAACACTTTCTATGACTGAACATGATTAATTTATTGTTCGCAAATTCTTAACGTAATAACTGAAGGAAATAATTATTTTTATTAAAGGTTAACGTAGGAAATAGTTCTGCCAATTGCTTTTTGTTTTCCTAAAATCAAATACCAATCCATGCACCAAATTTAAAGAACAATCATGAAATCAACAGATTAAAAACAGTAAGATTGTGTAATTCGCAAATTAGTAAAAGAGGAAGTATACTTCAATGATTTGCACGCAGTTGTAACCCTTTCTAATGTTATTCTGTTAATTTTTTAAATATATGACTCGATTGGAACGAAAAATTAAATGCTGACAATACAATATACATCAATGTGAAAAATACGTATTGTTTACACAAAGATTTAATTTTTGAAGAGAAAATACTTTTACTGTTGCATAAATGTATCATAAACTATTGAATATATTAGTGATGAGAGAAAATGCTACTCTCGTCTCACTGATGTGATTGTGATTGGTATTCGATAATATCAGTGATTGAAAACTGTGACTGATCACAATTTCATTACTATTAGTAATGTATTACACGAAAAAATAATTTTGAGTGCATTTATTTGCGTTAAAAACATATTCTAGCATAAATAATTAATAAGAATCGTCACAAAGATAATGAAAATGATAAAAAAAATGTAAATTTTCAAGTCAAATTCTCAGAAAATATGCGTGAAACGTTTTGGTACAATCTACTAGATGGCAATGATTCAACTGATAATCGATTCAGAAAATCATTTTTATTTGAATCACGATATTTGTAGATATTCAATCACTGAAGTGTGACTCAAAGATATCAGTGATTGACTCACTGTTCGTGATTTTGAGCTCATCACTAGAATATATGTGTCCGCAAAGAATGTCTGTGGAATACCCCTCGTCCCGTAACTAATGTTCCAAACCCCTCTTCTATATGTACACTTTATTTCATGTCTATTAAATTACTGGTCTGTGTTTGGGACCGAATAAAACTTTTTTTTCATTTTTGAAATCAGACAACTCAATTCTGGAGGAAAAAATATTTTTTTTGTAAAAATCCGAGATATTTCAATGTTCTCGATCTAAATAATCTAGGAGAGCTGTTGAACATCAGAATATCTATGTTAGGTGTCCTAAATAATAAAATCCTGATGAATAGTTGTAATAATAAGTTAAATCCTAAGTAATAAAAGGTCGACTAGAATTCAATTTAGCTTAGGTGTTTTAAAAGTTGTATGTAAGGGAAAATTACGTTGTACTTAATCATCCCCAAAAGGGTCGTGCCACCCTTAGCTCCCCACATGTTCAACATCATTTTCTAGTAAACTTTTACCCGAAAATCTACACGAAATCTGGAATACGTGTTGTTTTTAACGTCAAGTTCACAGGTTGTTTGGAATTCTGGGATTTTTCTCTTAAAATAAAGTGTTATCGTTAAAGTATGGTGTCGTAAACAGAGGTTAAATGACACATTTACTTTTGGCAGAAACGTGTATTTTATAAAGGGGTGTCCAGCGAAAAATTTTCAAGTTTAATATTAAATAATAAAAAAACCACAATGTTATTCTCATATTTTAATTATACAAAATAGAGTTTAACGATGCGGATTTTGCGTTTTATAAACTCTTGCAATCGGACTCTTAAATTTGCGAACACGCGAGAGCAAAGCGTTGGTTCAATGGCAGCAACTTCACGGCGGATATTTTCTTGTAGGACCTGAATTGTTCAAGGATTGTTGCTGTAAACTCTCGACTTAAGGTATCCCCACAAAAAAAAGTCGCACGGTGTAAGGTCCGGTAATCGAGATGCCCAGGATATGTCTCCGTACCTGCTGTTAATTTATTGGGAAAAATTCCCCTAAGCTTCTCTATTGAAACTCTAGCTGTGTGTGAAGTGGCTTCGTTTTGCTGAAATTATGTTCTATTGTTGAACACGGAAAACAGCTGCAGTTGCGGTACCAAAAACTCGTCGATCATTCGGCAATACACGTCAGCAGTGACTGTATTTCCGTTTGTATTGCGTGTTAAAAAAATAAGGGCCAATTATCTCTCGGGCAGAAATTGTTCACCACACTGTCGTTTTTGGACAATGCAAACGTTTTTGATGACGTTCACTTGGGTTGTCGGGGCACCAGTATCTTATATTCTTTTTATTTATGAACATAGCCATCGATATGTAAATGTGCTTCATCAGTAAACAATATGTTTCTAAGCGTTCGTGCTGTTCTAAAACGTTCCTGCATCGTTCTCGCTAAGGTTTCATGTAAAAAATAGTCATTTTCGTTGAGAAACTGCACAATTTGCAGTTTGTATGGGTGAAACTGTAGTTTTTTTTTTTCAAAATAACGTGCACTGTTGATTTTTTTATTCTAGTACAGGCTGCAATCTTCGTTATCGATTTACGCGGATTGCGCATAATTTCACGTCGAACTTGAGCCACATGTTCAGGCGTCACTGCTGACGTTGATGGTCCCGGAGGAGTTTGGTTAACCATTGTCCCTTTCTGTCTGAACTTTTGAACTGAACACCAAATAAGTTGCGTGCTCGGCCCATAACTTACTCGTCGAATATTAAAGTGAGTACAAAAAGCGCGACGCGCACGAACCAATGAATTACCGCACTTTAAATATTGCTCAACCGCGAACGTGCGGTGCGCTCCAGACAATTATTCTAATATTTTAATTTATATATTATTTGGTTTTCAAATAATAGAACGATAGATGTATCAATTTGAAAATCATGTTAGTTCGAAAATTTGTATGTGTTGATGTAGCATAATCGGTTAATGCATTTTCGCCGGATAGGAAGAGATCCAGGTTCGAATCTCGGTACGTACTTCACGCATGTCTGTTATAAATAACTCGTCTATTATCACAGAAATTAATAATTTCCAAGACTTTAATTTATTTAAAAAAAATCAATTCAAATGTTATTCGTTCGCAAAATAATTTAGTTTGTTTGATGACATAACTGCACACATTCACGACATTCTGCAGCTTCTTTTTCACGACTTATTATCTTCAGTTCTGGATCTTTTGCACGACATTCTAAATGTTTCTAAATTCTTCTAAATTCATTCTTTCTTTTAGTTCTTTTAAATTTTTCTAAATTTATTCTAGAGACGTTTTATGGAAGAATTCACAGACTGCTTCAGCATTTTTGTTTGGAATATTTAGTTAAATATAGTTTTCTTTCGATTGTATGGGGTAGATTTCAGTAGAAATAATACCTATTAATGAAGGTCACGTGACGTAACTTTTCAAATTTCTATGCGCATTTTCGATCATGATTACGAGACCTGGAAACTATGTTTAAAAGTTTATCTATATAATATATTGGTTATTCTGTTTTTTTTCAATTGCATGAGCTAAAAGTAAGAGAGGGATGGGATAAACAGCCTGATATAAAAGCAGGTAGTAACTTATTCTTAGTACAAGTTTTGAAGAGTGCAATTTGTTTGTAACAGTTATATTTTCAATGCTGTAATGGAAGTGACAAAGAAGCATATTCGGCATATTTTACTTTATGAGTTCAATAAAGGTAACAATAAAGGAATAATAATGCAGTATATGGGGATCGGATAATAAACGTAAGCCAGTGTCAACTGTGGTTCCAGAAATTCCGAGTCGGAAACTACAGCCTGGAAGTCGAGCATCGTCTGTAAGGCTCGACGAGAACGTCCTGCAAACCCAGGTGGAACAAAATCCCATTGTAACTAGAATAGATGCTTAGATTTGATTATTCAACCATTCATCGACACCTGCGTGCCATCGGAAAAGTCAGAAAATTGGGTCAATGGGTTCCTCACAAACTTTCAGAGTCTAATCGCGTGCAGAGAGTGAGTGTGGGCTCTTCTTTGCTGTCAAGTCTCTGTCTCACGTCTGAATTAACCGTTTTTGGAAAATATGCTTCACTCACCATATTTACCGGATTATCTGATTATTATTTATTTTGTAGTCTTTAAAATAATTTGGACTGTAATATTATATACGGGCTGTAATATTTAAAATATCACAGCCCGTCTGTTTTGAATAATTACAACTTCACAATAAGAATGTGTTCTCCTTATAATTGATAATGGTTAAAAATCATTATTGACATCAATGTTACATTGCACAATGTTCAGCTAGTTTATTATAAAACCAAATTTATTAAATATGAATTAAATATATTAATTATAAAGATATACATATAAAATCAATTTTATCGAAAAAAACTGTTGTTGCGCCACCGGGATTCGAACCTGGATCTCTTTCCTAACCGGGGAAGGTGCTTTATCCAACAACCAGGTTACAACAAAATAATTACAACTTCACAATAAGAATGTGTTCACCTAATAATAAAGTTGTATCAATGTGTCCAAAATTTAATAAAATGAATTAATAATTCTGGCGTCTTTTATCGGATTACTCAAAGATATTTGAGATTCTGTAAAAATAAGGTAGATGGCTCTTTCAAATAATGGAATGATTAAATGTATTAATATCAGAAAAGTAACATATGTGTTCGAAAATTATCGCTAAAAATATTGCCGCTGAAGCATAGTTAGATAATTCACCTTCCCCGTTGATTGATTTTATATATATGTCTTTCTAATTAATATATTTAATTCATATTTAAAATATCACAGCCCGTCTGTTTTGAATAATTACAACTTCACAATAAGAATGTGTTCTCCTTATAATTGATAATGGTTAAAAATCATTATTGACATCAATGTTACATAGCACAATGTTCAGCTAGTTTATTATAAAACCAAATTTATTATTTCATTCCTTTTTTCTTCCTTAATTGTTTACTTGTCTATTTGTACTCACTAATATTGCATTGTACAACATATTAAAAGTATATTTCGTTTCACCATTTTATCTTAACATGAGATATTTTTCTATTCCTACATATTTTTTTTAGAAATTGATTTAAAAAAGTAAAATATAAAAAAAGTATTGTATTATACACCTCTGTCGGTCTTCTTGCCATAATAGGAATTATATATTCGTATGTTAACATTATTTAAATTTTTTGTATTTTTTTCATACATAAATAAAATAACAACAAAAAATATAAAAGTTGTGTTTTAAAAGGTGAATATGAAAAATTTGCTTTGAAAAATTGTAACAAATTATTTTAATGTGTTCATTAATTTGCAATCTACCCTAAAATATTAAAACAGGGTAGTAAATAGAGGCTGAAAATATAATACAATTTTGTAGCGCTGCGGTATTTTTTTTATCGCTGAACAATGTATTCTTTTGTTGCAGCCTGGAACGAGACCGAGTACAAAGGTCCGTATCCACTGACCCAGGACGAGACCTCCATGATATTGCCGATGGTTCTTCAGTACCTGACGCCCGACTTCGTCTCCTTCTTTGGACTTGGAGCCGTCTCAGCCGCTGTGATGTCATCCGCCGATTCCAGTGTGCTGAGCGCTGCGTCTATGTTTGCAAGGTGTGTTTCAACAATTAAACCGGGTTTGACAAATACTGGCGTAAATATTTTCTCGAGTGGCCTGATGAATTTCAATACCTGTATTATGTAGATTGGTCAACGCTTTCTATTCCATGATCAGTCCTCTGTGAATGAAGAAGAAACTAAGTTATTTATGCAAACGAGACTACTCGGAGTTGGAGATAATAAAACTAATAAAGGGTGTTTTTTTTTTTAGAAATATAGAACTTTAAATTGAAATAAAAAACGTGGTAATAGCCATGGTATTAGCTTTACTGGAAAAATAATTTTATTCTATTAGTGTTTAAATTTGATTTCGCACATATGGGCGCCGCGGCTGGCACAATCTGGAAGTACCAATTTTCGACCACTTTTTGAAGTAGCTGGGGCCGTATATCGAAAATAACGCGAAAAATGTTTGCTTACATGTCGTTTAAAATTTCTAGTTTATCGGAGTAGACTAGCGACTTAACATATCCCAATATAAAATAATTTAAAAGTGATAAATCACACGATCTTGGAGGCCAATTCACAGGTCCACTACGCGATTTTATGCGCTCATCGAATATTTCCTTCAATAAATAGATTGTGGCGCGCGCCGTGCGGCATGTTGCGCCGTCTTGTTGAAACCACAGCTCTTCCACATTAATGCCATTCAATTGGGAAACGAAAAAGTCAGTAATCCTGGATCTATAGCGCTCTCCATGGTGAATGGACTCAATCGGGTGATATGAGTATGCGTGGTGCGAAAACGATCCATGGTTATTCAAATTACCTGCTCGGATGGACGATTATGTCGACCGTAAAATAGACGTAGCGCACGGTAAGTTTCGCGAACTGAACCACGATTTTCGAAATAAATTGTAAGTAATTGTGTAAGCAAGTGTTGCCAATTCGAAAAACAAACCTCTAAAAAGAACACCCTTTATTAAAGACGGTAGTTCAGTATGATCGTGTAGGGATGTGTTTTCAGGGCGATAGAGAAATCGAATACACGAAATACATGTCGCATCAATATTATTACATTTTTCAAACTAAGCTACATGCTCGTGTTTATGTTTTATCGTAACTATATGATCTTATCTTCTTCGTGTAATCAAAGGTTCTGAAGATATATTCCAATATAGAAAATAGTTAAAAGTATATGAAATAGAGTAACCATTAAATAATTTTATTTAAAAAAAATGTGAAATGTATCAATTAGAAAGATACACAGAAAAAATATTTTCATCGCTAACGGGATTCGAATCTGGATCTTTTCCTATTCGGGGAAATTACATTTAATTTGTATTAAAATAACTGAAAAAACTGCAACTTTCCAATTATAATGTGTTAAATTTTTAATTAAAATTTTTGATGTGCGTAATTTTTGTGTGAGCAGTTTTCGTGTGCGTAATAATCCGGTCACCGTAATACTTGTGCCATCTAATAAAGGAAAAGATAAAAGTTAACTATGTAGAAAAGACACAAGGTTTTAGTAACTGACTGTTCTAAGTTTAAAATATATTCCAATAAAGCTTTGAAGATTTTGTATAATATTGCACGCGTTGCTTTGTTCGAAGCGAGAGAACACTCTCAAAACGATTCCGGGATAGGGTGGGACCTTTTGGGGTTTCTTTCATTCATTAATTCATCCACTTGATGTCCTTAACGTGGTACTAGTTATCATCGAGCAATTTTTTTTATTGAAGCTTTATTTTTAAACAGGAATGTGTACAAGCTGATCTTCCGCCAGCGTGCATCCGAGATGGAGATCATCTGGGTGATGCGTGTGGCAATCCTCGTGGTCGGCGCGCTGTCCACCATCATGGCTCTCACCATTCCTTCCATCTATGGTCTTTGGTAAGTCTGTAAAGATTTTAACAAAAGTGTTCTAATGACAATTATTTTATTAACTAGAAAGATATACGTATAAAATTAATTTAACGTAAAATATTATTGTTGCTACCGGGATTTGAACCTGCATTATCCGATTACGCTACGGCAACACAGTGCATTGACGACAAATTTTGTTCTGAATAATTACAACTTAACAATAAGAAGGTATTCTCCTTAATAATGTATAAGTTGTATCAATGTGTCCAAAATTTAATAAAAACGAATTATCTCTCCTATCGGATTACTCAAAAGTATTTTAGATTCCGTAAAAATAAAAAGATGGCTTTCAAATAATGGAACGATAGATGTATAAATTTGAAAAGTGTAACACATAGGTTCGAAAATTTGTCGTCAATGCACTGTGTTGCCTAAGCATAATCGGATAATGGAATTTACCCGGATAGGAAGAGATCCAGGTTCGAATTCCGGTGACGACAACAACATTTTTCGACAAAATTGATTCTATTTATATATCTTTCTAATTAATACATTTAATTTGTATTTTAAATTACATACCTATATTCTGAATAGTTATAACATCACAATTAGAATGTGTTTTCCTTAATAACCATTATTTTACACC
Source organism: Eubasilissa splendida (assembly GCA_031772225.1). Classification (NCBI taxonomy): domain Eukaryota; kingdom Metazoa; phylum Arthropoda; class Insecta; order Trichoptera; family Phryganeidae; genus Eubasilissa; species Eubasilissa splendida. The sequence continues at coordinate 22,995,596 of CM062857.1, read as the reverse complement.
TCATATATATCTCTCTCTCTCAGACTGATAATAATGCTCGTTTGGTCTGCTTTTTCCATCTCCTTTACTCGTTATTCGGCCAGATTTATTTATTCTCTCTAACTGATCACAACGGACTGCTTTTTCTTTAAAATCTTCCACGTATTTTTTTTTGTGCCCCTCTGTCCCCCGGCTTTTGTGTGTAATTACTGTATCGTTGTTGTATATTATTCTGTGCATTGTATATTTTACACAATACAGATTTTTGTACGAGGTCATAGGTGTAATGATGGATGTATTGGTTGGCGGCCGTGCATCGTAGCTTGGAGCTGCGGTGCACGGTCGCCTGTTTAGCATAAACAAATGCCAACCTGGTGGTGAATAAGTAGGACCGATATAGAAGCATTTGCTCATAAATGGTCCTGGGTTTGCGGTCTGTCCCTCATTATCTCATTGAGTCATCGTACTGTCAGATTTTTTTCTCTATCTCTCTTGTTCTCAGTCTTAGCGTCTGGTCCCATTAGTCTGCTTCTGAAGCGCAGACTCTTCGCAATTCTGGGCCTCTGACTGTCACATTCTCAGTTACAACCGCAGACCACCAAATATATTGATGTGAACTAATGCGAATTTCTTGTCCGAATATTTTCATTTTGGTACCACTTACGCAATAAAATAGCACCGCGGCTTTTTTGAAAAATATGACACGATTGGCACGAAAATCTAAACGCTGAGAAAATAATATGCATTAATGTATAAAATACGTTTAGTTTAAACAAATATTTAATTTTCGAAGAGTAAATACTTTTACTGTTGCATATATGTGTTATAAACTATCGGATTTATGTTTCCGTCAAGAATGTGTGTAGAATACCCCTCGTCCCGTAACTAATGTTCTAAACTCCTCTCCTATATGTACACTTTATTTCATGTCTATTGATTTACTGGTTCGTGGTGACAACCATTTTTTCTAGATTTTCCATCTATTCTAGCAATTTGGACAAAATACGATAGTATTATTTTTTAGTGTGTTGTCGAGTTCTTGAATAATAGAAGCATTCATTCGTCTTGCAGTCCATATCATATCTCGAAAGTGTCGAGTATTTTTTCCATTCCTTCTCAAACCTTTCAAAACCTGGGCTTATTCTAATGAGTGATTGTAACATGTTATCTAGATCTCTTCAATTAGGGAATACTAACATAAAAGTTATCAAAAATATGCCATCTCCCAAGATATGACGAAGTAAACCCCAAATAGTCCCACCCTATCTTGGGATCGCTTTGAGAGTTGTATACTCTTGCTTCGATTCCACTCAACAAAGCAACGCGTGCAATCTTCAATGCTTTTTTGGAGTGAGAACAGTACGTTACGTTGTGGCAGTTAGTTACTAAAACTTTGTAGCTTTCCTTCATAGTTAACTTTTTTCTTTTCATTTATTATATGGCACAATTATTACAATTGGTCATTATCACATTTTTGTTACCACCAGTCATTAACTCATATAAGTTGGCTCCGGCATCATCGTACCAGAGCCATAGCCGTATAATATGTATCAGTAATTCAGAAGGTAATCAGAGAGAAGATATAGAAGTCATGTATTCCCAAAAGGGGAGGGTAAACGTCACAGTCCTGCAGAAATTCACCCTGTCCAGATCGCAAGAGGATGAAAGGGAGAGCCAACAGAATGCTCGGTTTGGTCTCTCTAGCCATCGTTCTTCCTGACATCATCCATCCCAGAAAGCCCCAGCGGGAGACTCACACCCTAACAAATTCCCAGAAATGTCAGAGACAATTTACTTTAATTTTTGAATAGGTCATCCCAGAGGATGTGCTCCGGCGTCGGTATTATCTGAGCGCAAAGTCCTAAGTCGAAGAGTTTACTCATAAAATCTCATGCTATCTCCCAAGGTAGTTATTTTCTAGACTAATTGAACGTACTTGTCTTCCTAGGTCCATGTGCTCTGATCTAGTCTACGTGATCCTGTTCCCGCAACTGCTGATGGTGGTCCACTTCAAGCACCACTGCAACACCTACGGATCTCTCAGTGCCTACATAGTGGCTCTGTTCATCAGGTTAACTGGAGGGGAGGCCTTGTTAGGACTTGCCCCTCTGATCAAGTACCCTGGATGGGATGGAGAGAGACAACTGTTTCCGTTTAGGACGATGGCCATGTTGATGTCGCTCTTCACGCTCGCCTTTGTATCTTGGCTTTCCAAGTAAGTGACACTTATATAATATTACATACATATCTTTCGGTTATACTTTTTATTTAAAATTATGTTTAGATTAAATAAAATGTAATCGCTTTGTATGAAAACACGAAATTTATTATACGTCAACCGGTTTCGCTTATCTCAAGCTTTATCAGGACGTATTTAAAACTAATCATAAAACTAAAAAGAGTAAAAATTATGTTTATCTGATCACCATGGTAAAAGTGAAGTGAGGTACATAAAAAAATATGAGATTAATATTAACATTGTTACATTTCCAATAGCTAACTGCTAACTGTTTCTATCCGTTTTAAATTTTGGCACGCATTAGTTCAAACATGAATACTCCCGTAATTTAGATACGATTACGTCACGGACGACACGGCGATTGCACTGCCAGTCCGGGAATTACATTGTCACATCTCTTTATATAAATATATATATTATCAAGGGTGAGATGGAGGTTTCATAGCTTCAGCCAAGAGCATACGATTTGTGGGTCACTTTTCTCAGCATCACTTACACACCTTTTGTCAACAAAGTTTCATCTCCACCACTTGTGGAATAATATATGATTATTAAATATGGATAAATGTGAACACAGGTTGTACTTACTAACTCGAAAGAAATAAAGTTTCATCAAAATATGTATATTAAATATAATATAATATAATATATAAGAGAAAGGCAAAGAATTCGTAATTCTTCGACGATGTGTAGATTTCTTTCCTTCCAGCTTCTATATAAATTCCAGCGTAATATTTGAGGTACATCCTTTACCTTGTGGATCCATAAGATCAAATGAATGACTACCGCAACATTGGTCCTGAGTTTTGTACCTCCATATTCATGGTGAATTATTTGCATGGGGATGTCACAACATCATTATCTTACGCCATCTTGCTTGTATAATTAAATTGGCCTTGACATCACGGAACAGCCATCCAAATAATGCCATGCATAAGCATAAGCAAAAAAGGAAACTGCACGTTTCTAGAACAGAAAAATTTCACAATGCAAATCAGGAACGCACACAGGGGCACAAGAATGTATATTACCAAGTGCAATTACCTTTTTTACAAGGCCAGATGATATATATATATATATATTTATATGTGTATGTGCGATCTCCGAGTCGCATTTCCCGTGGAATACATTACGATAATTCCGGTTGTAAGTCGGAATCACTCCAAGGTGGGCAAGGATATCAAGAGATGGATATAGAAAGAGATTGGTGAGAAGAAAGGTAGTTTTTGAAGAACCAGCGATTTCGAGGAACCGGGATTTGGAAGGAATGCTCGCCTAACTTTGAATATAACGCCACTACAGCCACCTGGTCGCCGCCGAAATCACACAATGGTTGGTACAAGGATAGTGACGATCTCAGATCCCGATTGAAGATGGTGGTGTTACTGGTCACCCACGGTACGCACAAACAATAAACACACAAAGATCACAAACTACAGCGCTGGTGCACTAGAAATAATGGTCCACACCGCGAATAGTATTGCGATATTGAGATCAAACAAACAATATCGATTAAATGACGCCTCGATGACGTCAGGTTCCAATTCACACTAAAGATTGACAGTAGGATGAGTAGGAATTTGAACGCAGACATGTGATAAAAAAATAATTCGCGGCCGATATTCGCGCGCGCTAAAAGTGTGTTTCACGGATACAGAACAGTATATATAAACAGAAGATGAAATCACTGAAATAGAAAAAAGTTGAAACCACTCAGAACAATTGGAAATAAATGTTACATTACGTACAGGTAGCAAACTGCATTATCATAGAGACCCCACGAGAAAACATGAGATTCCCTCAATATTATTAACATAGAATATTCAATAAACACCCCAGTAAAACTACAACCCCGAGTAAAACAATTACAAAAATTGCGTTAGAAAATTTTGTGTCATTTTTTATATAATTTCACTGTTACCCTGTGTTTTACCTTCACCTTAATCGGTAGGTAATAGCAGGAGCTTTCAAAACCTACGGGAAATTATATTTTTTTGGAGCTGCTGGTTTTCGATTCCGGTACCTCTCGTATGACATGCGAGCACACTGCCATCTTAGCTAAGACCCAAGTGTCAAATTTTTGCATGAAAATATAATGAGAGCATTAATTATAATAATAAAATTATTACCTCCGATTAAATATTAATTTAAAAATTGTTTTTTTCTTTTATAGTAGAATGTTTTATTAATTAGCATTATAAAGTTTCGGTTTAAGTATCGGTGATATCGATAGATATATTTTTTCTGCGCATTTCTAAGTAGTTTATTGCAATTTTAATAGGTAATATAAAAGCTAATTTATATGATTAATAATAAATGCTTAATAATAATGCTAAATAATAAAGTTGTATCAATGTGTCCAAAATTTAATAAAAATGAATTGATAATTCTGGCGTCTGCTATCAGTTTACTCAAAGGTATTTGAGATTCTGTAAAAATAAGTTAGATGGCTCTGTCAAATGATGGAACGATTAAATGTTTTAATATCAAAAAGGTAACATATAGGGTCGATAATTGTCGCTAAAAATAATGTCGCTGTAGCTTAGTTGGATAAAGCACCTTCCCCGGTTAGGAAAGAGATCCAGGTTCGAATCCCAGTGGCGCAGCAACAATATTTTTCGATAAAATTGATTTTATATGTATATCTTTATAATTAATATATTTAATTCATTACCGGTAGTCGGTACGCCGCTGCCTCATTCATTGCCGTCATTAATTTTCTATATGATTAACAAAGTACACGTTTTCCTAACTCTTACTATATAATATATAACTTGAGTCATGTTTTCACGCAGGTTGATTTATATTCACAAGTGGACGTGCAATACCAATTTGCACGATGCACCCACGGCTGCATACAGAACTGCATTCTACCGAACAATAAAACGCCGCGATTGTATCTGCCTCATATCTCGGTCGTTGCTCCATATAGAATCACAGCGCTGGGCGAAATCCGCGATCACAAACTTGTCGACATCGCGTGTTTGTAAAAAATTATTGAGAAATCAGTTTTTTTGACGTAAATATGTTTAGAAGTTCATTCCAGCACTGGGTGGCACTTCATAAATCTATAAATGATGTTACGTTTGCATAACGATACCAACCTACTGAATTGTCGTTACTTTTCGCTGTCTTTCTGTATCTGAGCGTCACTTTTTCTGAATTATATCGTCTTCTTTATTAACGAGACAGATTAAATACCACAGACGCTTTAATTTTCAATGTCAAATGAAGCGTCAAAAAATAACATGATATTTTAATTTTGAAATCGTAATAAAATATTTATATTTATTACTTTAAATTAGATTACCTTATTGTTTTCAATCCATATTAATTTAAATCGCCCTACAGCGGCAATGTAATGTTCTACTTTTTTCAAATATCTAACAGTAGATTTCATTGTTTGTTAATTTGAAAAAAATGAAGCATTAGTTTAAAATAGTCTTATATACACGTAATTTGAAACTCCTTGCTATGAACATGTTTAAATATCATTAAATATTTCGAGAATTTACTCACTAATCTGCATTTACCTAAAACAAATTCATTATGTACCAATGTTGTATGTTTACCACGCTAACGGCTGAATAAGGAATACGTAGACAAAGTAAGAAATATATGGCTATATGCTTTGCGTTTGTGTCCTCGCCGTCATAAAAATAACATGTGGATTCTATATATACCTACTACGTAGATGCTTTAACGCGCAGTTTTCTACGGAGTCAACGTGGACCGGCTGATTATATATATATATATATATATAGATATATGTGAGGGTAAAGACTGGCGTTCTATTCTCAACACCGGTTAGTCAGTGGAGAACATAAAAACGGCAAGTTATTCACTCCAGAAACGGATACCAATCTTAATCTGGGAAAATTTATTACTAATATTATACCTGGGAGAGATAAATGAAAAGATGTTTTACGTTGTAAAATGGAATCTAATCGAAAAAACAGTTTAAGTTAGAACAAATTCAAATTAAAATTTCGTCGGGTTCGAATTCGACGAGCTTCGGTGCAGGATGGTGACTAAAAGATTCAAAATTTAACAAAAGATGGTGTAACCTCAAAATCCATCCTCGTCCGTGCGACGTTCCATCGTATTCCACGGATTTCTTACGGGCCAGATGTCGTCGTCATCCAAATCATGTATCTCTAGTCATCCATCCAAAGTGAAGCATTCCAATGACGATATCATCACGTTGTTATCTTGTCAACTTTCCAAACCGACCGAAATAAGAAGGTAGAAAGAAATGTAGAAAGTATATAGATAATAAAATAATGCAGAGATAAGTAATGTAGATAGAAGGGTAACATCATATTTCCTGAAAAGATCGTTCATCATACAACAACAGTACCTGTATATTGAATATTGCATTTTATACTCTTCTCTGTAGTTGTGTTAGTATGCTATTTAACTGAACTTTTTTCAATCGTTTTATATTGAGAATTAAAATTACAATTAATTACAAGCATAGTTGGATAATGCACCTTCCCCGGTTTAGAAAGAGATCCAGGTTCAAATCTCGGTAGAAACAACAATATTTTTCGATAAAATTGATTTTATATGTATATCATTCTAATTAATACATTTAATTAGTATTAAAAATATCACAGACATATGTTTTGAATAATTACAACTTCACAATAAGAATGTGTTCTCCTTAATAAATGAATGTTGTTATAAAAATCGTGTCGGCACTGGAATGAAATGAAAAAAAAACTTAAATTATTTAAAAAATATTACGAAAAAAGGAAATAGTCCTTGTTCGTTATGTAACACTTTTCTTCAATACAATGTACAAATTACCACCTATTAAATTTTAATTTGCGACGAACTAACATTAATAATCAATTAGTCAAATCGTGTATTGTTTTAATATGCGTTAATTACTCGGTGCTAATCGGTTGGGCAAGGGAATGCACCAGCCAGACGCGTTCTGGCCGTGAGCAGTGTTGAGCAGGGGAGTGCAGTGCATACAAGCAAAAAAGCTGTGCATAACTAAAAATTCTGGGAAACAAATATAAATTAAAAAATTGGATTAACATTAACGAAAACATTATTTTGCAATTAGTGCCATCTGTGTATCAGTAGAAACTTTAATGGCTTAGTTCTAAAAACTCACCGCTGTACTCATGGCGCTCTTTTTTTATTCGCCGCATCGTGCTATTTACATTACTCAGTTCTGTCTTTAAGCTAGCGAATTACTCAAGTTATATAAATGGCTATTTACTGAATTGAAAATTCCTTTCGGTTGATCCGTTTTGTATGGTGCCGTTACCTATGCTGTTTTTTAACAGAATAATATTAGAAAGGGTTACATCTGCGTGCAAATCATTGAAGTATCTACTTCCTCTTTTACTAATTCGCGAAATTTACTATCTTACTGTTTTTAACGTGTTGATTTCATGATTGTTTTTTAAATTTGGTGCATGGATTTGGAATGGCAATTGGCAGAACTATTTCCCACGTTAACCTTTAATTGAAATAATTATTTCCTTTAGTAATTACGTGAAGGATTTTCAAACAATAAATTAATCATGTTCAATCATAGAAAGTGTTCTTAAAAACCTCCATACATTTTTTATATGTGTAAGAAGGTATTATTTTACGTTGAAACTTTAAAAATGTTAACAGTACTCTAAAATTACAAATAAATACATGGTAGGGTCGTATAAACGACGGATTGAATCTTGTCTAAAGACGTTCGTTAAACGAAAGTAGATATATTACATATGATTGTATAATGTCATTGGTAACAGCATAACCTAAATCTATACCTACTGCACGCCACTGATGTTGGGCAACCAGCAGTTCCTACCGCAAGAGATTGAAACCGTTGATGAACTGCGGCCATTTGTCAGGTCATGTGACAGAAGCGTAATATTACAAAACTGACGCGGTTTGCAAATGAGATAATGGTCGCGTTCATATTTAAACAGGCTACCGACACTTCAGTGAAAAGGTGCGTAATGGTCAACTGACTCTCAAATTTCAAATTTGATCATTTATCACAGATTTTACAGTTGACATAGATGCACTGCACCCGTAATAATAATTGTAATATTTATATAACTTAACCTAACCTAACCTAACTAACCTAACTTAACCTAACCTATCGTAACCACCTGAGCGATCCTTTTTTTAATCCTATTCAGCATGCTAAGATCAGCTTTATATTATCAAATAAATATCAGATATCTCATAGAGACGAAGCTATTTTATTATATTTTAAAGGAATATTTATAAATATGGTATATTGACTTTTCACGCGTATTCTAGTATAATGTGTTAAAAACATTTTACAGATAAAGAATATTGTTTTAAATAATTTTCAACAAAAATCAAATTCTCACTGAGTTGACATATAATATGCTGTTTCAAGGAAAAATTAATTATCAAATTTGGTTGAGATATGATGGATGTAATAACATATATAGAATTTTCAAAAATTTGATAAGTATTGAGATTGAGGGTGAGAATTGGTGAACGTTATTTATAATTTATGTATTTTTATTTATTATCTTTGTTATAAATAAAAATATATTATTTATAAATAAAAATATATTTGATATATAAAAATATGAATTTTAACCACAAAGTTAATATTGCTAATTTTAAAAGTATAATTTATGTAATTTACCCCCCATATTTCTATATATATATCATTCTTTTAAAATATCATAAAATAGCTTCGTCTCTATGAGATATCTATTTATTTAATAACAGTGCCTTTGTAGGTAAAAAATCCAGTAATTGTGTGTTTTTGAACATATTCAAATATAGCTTTATATTATCTCATAATTTATGAATTTTTTACTCTATCATAAGTAACATCGTACTGGAAACTAATAATATTTGTTTTGATACTTTAATATTTAGACAGTATGGTCTGATGTAACTTTATGCTTTATACTGTTAAAATCGCTCAATTAACAAATTAATTCATTACGTTAAATTGCTATCAAGATTAAATTAATTGATTGCGTTTCTAAATATAAAATCGCTGCAATTATGACCAAACTGTTCTCATCCTTGTAAAATGAGTCTAGTATGTTTCTGCAGTTTTATTACAAATTGTAATTTTTGCGTAATATTATATTGTAATTGTATTTAATGATTTAATGTTTTTAAAGCAACGCTTTCTCAACTGGGATATTACTGAATATGAAAGATCAGCTTTGTAGGCGAATTTGATATAAATTGTGATGTGAATTGTGAATTTTCTTTAAAAAACCATTTAGGTGGATACAAGACAGTTTTGTCATGATGGCTCGTTATTCAAACAGAAAAACAAACGAATTCTTTTCTAGCAATATTTGAATATGTCCAAGAATACACAATTACCTACAAAAAAAATTTACATACAGAGGCACTGTTATTAAATTAATCATAGATATCTCCTAGAGACAAAGCTAATATTTATTATATTTAATGGAAGTATGGGGTAATTACAGGGCTTATGACCTGTCTTCGGCCGGTTTAAGTAATCACTTTATATATATATAACGTTCACCAATTCTCACTCCTCAATCTTCACATTTATAAATTTTTTGAAAATTGTATATATGTTATTACGTGGACTCGCTTCGAGTACCACTACACCATCGCCATCTATATACATTATTGATTGAAATGTTGTAATATTTGTTTAAAAAAATGATTTTGTGATAAATAATATTGAACAAAACCGCGAAGACAACTTTATTGTAAAGAGTGTTTTTTTAGAGGTATAGAACTTTAAAATTAAATAAAACACATAAAAACCGTGGTAATGGGTATATTATTGACTTAATTGGAAAAACAATTGCATGTTATTAGTGGTTAAATATGATTTTGCGTGTATGGGCGCTGCGACTAGCTCGAATAAAGCGCAATCTGGAAGTTCAAATTTCGGCCAATTTTTTAGAGCAGCTGGGGACGTATATCGGCAATAACGCGACGAATGTTGGCTTCCATGTTGTCTATCGTCTCTGGTTTATCGGTGTAAACTAGCCACTTCACATATCCTAACAAAAAATAATCCGAAGATGTTAGAGTACACGATCTTGGAGGCCAATTATACGTGAATTTATGCGCTTATCGAATGTTTCCTTCAATAAATTGATTGTTGCGTGCGCTGTGTGGCATGTTGTACCGTGTTGTTAAAACCACAGCTTTTCCACATTAATGCCATTCAATTGGGGAACGAAAAAGTCAGTAATCATGGATCTATAGCGCTCTCCATTGACTGTAACGTTCTGGCCGGCATCATTTTCGAAGAAACAGCTTCTTCGGTGCGGTCCACGGTTATTCGAATTGAAAATGGACAAGTAAGTTTCGCGAAATGAACCACGATTTTCGAAATAAATTTGCTGGCGTTGTTCTGGCGTAAGTCTATTCACGGTGAAATGGCAAACCAAACTGAGCACAGATCAGCTATCAGCTGTCAAATTGGATGTCGCTGGAAAAAGTGTTGGCAATTCGAAAGGCAAACTAACCAGAAAAACATGTACACAATATGGTAAAGCGCTTTTTTACTGACTTATCTTATTTTAAAATAGTTTGAATACCACAGTGTGTTCAGGAATTCATATATAATACAAGTCATCACGATTCCCTCGCTACGAAAATAATTGACGATCCAATTGTCGAACGCCACTCGTATCTAAACTGTGTGCACTTATAGCGAAATCATTGACCAAGTGAAGGTGGGTGTATATGTTGTAATTAATAATTGTTCAAAATACTTTGTTCAAACCGATATTTATTAATTATTCTACATGTTTCGCATAGAAAGTATAAAAGCATAGATAAAAACAAAACTATAAAATGGTGAATAAGTAAGAACTAATTTTAAAGGGCTATTTATAATATTGAGCTTGCTATAAACACTTTTTCTTATTTCTAAAATTTCAAATTTATCTAACTGTAAACCCCTAGTATTTGTATGTGTAATTTCTAAACCCTTATTAATATCAAAGGAATGGTCTGTTTCCAAAAGGTGATTGGAAAATTCTGAATAGTTATTATTATTTAGACATTTCAAATGCTCCTTAATTCTAATATCAAAACTTCTGCAAGTTTTACCTATATAAAAATAAGAGCGAATGGTAAGAAAAATATATGACGCAAGTATTGATGGATGTAGAGGACATCCGCGGAATTCTTGGCGCCATCAGGTAAACCAGATACTGGAAGATGGTCCTGTTAGAAGCCTCAATAATCGTCGAGCTTGTATGAGAAGATGTATGAATGTGGATGAGGCGAGAATTGTGTGTCAGGACAGACGAGTGTGGCACTCTATCTTCTCGGCCTATCCCCGCGGCGAAACGGCGTGATGGTAAGTAAGTAAGTAGATTTAAAGCTTAACACGATTTTGTAAATATTTAAGACAATAATATTTTCCATAACAGTACAGAATTTGATAAAATATTGTGGACTAGGTCCGTTACACTCTGTATGTATTGAGGTTATAAAATCATTTTTTCATTTGAATTCAAATTCATTTTACGTTCTGCGAAGTTATAAACTGGAAACTTATGTCATAAAAGATATCACATGATGATTTTCTCTTAGATGATTAAATCAAACAAGTAATGAAATAAAATATGCAAATTTTGACATGATAAAGTATGGCCAATATGAGCTTATAAATATTTTGACAAATCTTAACAAATTATACATTTTTTTAAGCGGCTCATGAATTATGATAGTCAACAGAAAAGCTGATCTTATTATTTATATACTAGTTTAGAATCTTCGTTGCATATGAGTAGCGTTTACATCTGAGAGGTAATATGATTACATGTTTATATAATATGATCAATTATGTAACAGCTGTCACTTTGAAAACGTTGAAAGTTTCGTATGCAGACAGACGCGTCGTGCAATCAGCCAACCTGTCAAACGCAGTTTGTTGGCTTTCCAAGTCTGACTTTGGCAACCGTTTCATCTTACTGTTAATGGAAACTATTAAATCATCAATAATTATATATTATATTATTTATTCTATCATGGATGGAAACACCAAGAATACCAGAATCTCAGAGTAGAACATTTTAGCAATTTCTAGAATGTGCATCAAATAGCACCCAAATTGAATAATTCTGTCCCTGAATACATAAAAAATATTGAGCAACACAGACAGTTCAAAGACGAAATAAAATTCTGGCCAAAAAATTCATACCGAACGTATGTTCATAGCATGGTCATCACTTCAATATGAACACATACAGAGTCAAGACTTCAGACCCAACACTAATGAATGACCAGCCTGTACATGCGTGTGTTAAATTAAATTGTACTGTATTATAACTTGTTAAAATGTGTATTATTCTTCAGGAAGGTTATAAATTTCTCAATATCAAATATTGCATCATATTTTCTTACTTAGTTGATTATGTATGACTAATTATGTATAATATGATTGTTGATTAATTATATTTTAATTTTAATTTATTAAGGATTTTTGACGGTGTAAACATAATAGAACCAACGTAATAAATATTTAACATGTGATACTATTTATGAAAATCCACAGAAATGTTTAGATACATAAATATAGTTAGGTGCAGAAGATAACGAAAGAGAAAAAAGGTGGAAGAAAGGGTGGGGAGGTTACAACTATTGTTGCGGTAAAGGGAGAGTAAGATGTGTTTATAGGTAGAATGATTGGTCAAAATTGAGATTGTGGTGGTTCATAAAAAGAACTCTTTAAGCGTAGTAAGGCTAATGTTGAAAAAGTCAATTTCTCATTATGGTATTTGCATGACCGGTGAATGAATGAATTTAGTATGTTAGATGTTCTTTTTCTAGGAATGTGGAAGAGTGCAGACTGCCGGGTCGATCTAAATGGTACGTGGAGAGATATTAATTCTAATTGGCTGAAACAGTCAATATGGTCTTGCAGTAGTTTAAAGATAAGTGTTTGGTCAGCACGTGTTCTTTGATATTCTAGGATTTTCATATTGTGGATGTTTGCTGCATCCAAATAAGAGTTGAATGATAGATTAGATCTAATATTAACATGTCGAAGAAACCTATTTTGTATTCGTTCTAATCTCGCAATATATGTAATCTGCCATGGGTTTCAGATTTAAGATGCGTACTCTAAGTGACTACGAATGAAAGCGTAATACAGTATTTTGAAGCAATATAGATTTTGGAAGTGATTACAGATTCGAAGTATGAATCCTAGCATTCAATAGGCCTTGGAGGTAATTTGGTCAATTGAAAATGTAAAATGTTTGTCTCAGCACGGGCAAAGCCAAGTGAGGCAGATATTTAAATACTAAATGTACTTACAACATATGATATGAACTAAATAATGAATAAATATATTATATCAAATTTCGTACCTGATCCGTATAACGTATATACTTAACTCGTTTCTGTACAACGTTGCCTGTTTTATAATACAGAACTAACATAAAGGGTGGTTTGAATGAGACTGAAGGGTTAAAATTAATGGCATATTGCAGGCGAACCCGAGGATCTTGGGATACCAGTTCCTGAATTATTTTAATTTTATCTGGAAACATTTTAAGATTCAGTTTCAAAAATCGTTGTAGGGATTTTCTAGAGTTGCTTAATTGAGTAAAACGACTACGGGTAGAGAAAGATGAATCGTCGTTTACATTCTGCCGTACAGCCTTCACAACTATTTCAGAATACACATACTGATGAGTACCTCTTCCAGGAAAAGATGCCAAAGAGTCCTGTTCCTCAAAACGGGAGACTAAGTACTTTCGTTGAGTTGAGTTAACAAACCTTTCAGAAGAATAAAAAAAATCAATTTAACTAAGAGTCCCACTCTAAAATTTTTTCCTAAAAATTATTCGAGTAAATTTGTATTAAGTAATGATTAAGTACTAAAAATTTTTTTGTTTTTAAAAATAGATTCTGATAAAAAACAATAATATATGTTTTAGTTAGTTATGACATCCTGAAGAAGAAAATGGTAGATGTATTTAAACTCAATTAAGTGGTTAATAAAACAAATATAATAAATAAACAAAATAAATAAAAAAAATCTTTAATTTTGACGCGTTGCTGCACCATCATAAGTCTGCAAAAATGTTTTATAACCTGCATAAATAAAAATTAATTAAACTAAACTAAAAAAACCTATTTTTTGGGCCACCTGTACAACAATTTCTTACTTAGATTAATTCTGAATAAAATACTAGAGACATCTATGATTTATAACGAACATCTCTTTTAAAATGCTTAATTCTTTCATGTAGTTAGCGATTTTTCCCATAATACTGAACTTACCAGAATGATTTATATTAATACTAAGCAGAATTTTAGAAGTGTAATGTTTCTATTACATTTACGAGTATTTTTCTTTTCTCAAAGTAGCGGACCAGATAATCACGAGGGATTCCAACAAGATTTAGATTATTGACAGTAATATTTATTGTATAGCTACTGTTAATGTAAACTTACAATATAGCAACTAGCGAAACAAGCCTGACGGTTGAATATTTTGTTAAATTTTTTATTTAAATTTAATTCTTCGAATACCTACTATCTGTTAACGATATTTGCGATAATATTAACTATTCGGACTTTGTTTACATTTGTCATGCTATAAGGTTTTTAAGTCATGTCGTCCGTTCGTTGATTTTTCATACAAGATACAGCATCTCTCAAATCTTTGGATATCTCATGAAACGTCCAAAAAACGCCAGTTTCTTAATCTTTATGGGACGAGTATTTTAATTGTTTTTTTTCATTATCATTATTAGTACGGCATTATTTCTCACTCTTACAAAACATACCACCGTACCAATATCACTCGAAATAAATAAATGAAGACAGTCTGGCTTTTTTTTATTCTCACTTATTCAACCTACGTTTGTAGGCACTTTAAATGAATATTATAAATATCAAAAATCATTATAATATTACTATATTATTAGAACACATTCTTATTGTGAAGTTGTAATTATTCAGAACAGACGGTCTGTAATATTTTAAATACTAATTAAATGTATTCATTATAAAGATATACATACAAAATCAATTTTATCGAAAAATATTGTTGTTGTGCCACCGGGATTCGAACCTGGATCTCTTTCCAAACCGCAAAATTCTTTCCACAATAAGAATGTGTTCTCCTAATAATATATAAGTTGTATCAATGTGTCCAAAAATGAAATAAAAATGAATTGTTAATTCTAGCATTTGCTCAAAGGTATTTGAGATTCCGTAAAAACAAAATAGATGGCTTTCAAATAATGGAACGATAAATGTATTAATTTGAAAAAGTGTAACATATAGGTTCGAAAACTTATCGTCAAAAATAATATCGCTGTAGCATAGTTGAATAATGCACCTATCCCGGTTTGGAAAGAGATCCAGGTTCGAATCCTGGTGGCGCAACAACAATATTTTTATATATCTTTCTAATTAATACATTTAATTAGTATTTCATATTTCTATATCTTACCTCGTAACTAACTCATCTATTATTATTATTATTATTATTATTTATACATTAACATTAATATATTTCGTTCCGGATAAACTTCCGTTTATTCCGTAATTTCTCCATATGGGGTAGATACATTCAAATTTATTTAATTTAATTCAACACAAATTTCTGTATTAGTTATGTAATTAATCACACACCAATGTGTCACCCTTATCGGATACCCTGTCCAAACTGTAACATTATACGACCCCAAAGATAATTCTGTCATTTGAAAATGCTGTAATTCAACCCTTCTCACGTAACGTGGTAGTGTTTCCGAACATAGCGTTGAAAAGTACAAACAAACTTCGTTATCAATTTGTTTACAAAAATCCAAATAGGGAAAACTGAAAATGTGTCGCTGATCTACAAAACTTGTATAGCGTAGTATACAAATGTTAACCAAAACATAAATATAATCTGAAACCATCTACAATTTTGGAAATAAAACAAACTTGTAAAACAGAAAGTATTTGAATTTACGCCGAGCGCGTTAATGAATAACGTGGGATTTCAATTTCTCGCGATTTGACATTTATTTATTATCTTTTCTCATTTTACTGAATTTAATAAGTAGCTGGTTGATCTAGTGGTTAAGATGCTCGCCTAGTGATCTAGTGATTCAAGGTTATGTTGATATGATATTTAGTGTACGCATCTCTACATTTAAAAAAAAAAGTTATTAATATTCCTAGTTAATACATATAAATTATACACAAATATCTACTATTTACAGATGAATAAAACGTAATAATAAATATTAAAGTTTAAAATTGATTGGCTTTAAAATCCTAATCAAATATAATATTGTTTCAATATAGCAGGGGTCAGCAGACTGAATTGTGCATCTCCGGGTCACGCGTCCCGCGGAATGGAATACGACAATTCCGGTCGACAATCGAAATCATCGCAAGGTGTCGGGGGAAGTAGGGAAACGTGGTACGGGATGAGGTCAGTGAGGGGATAAAGATTCTAGTCAAAGGACCAGTAATCTCTGGAACCGGGATTCGAAAGGACATCTCGCCTTACATTGTATATAACGCCTCCGTAATCCCTGCTGTCGCTGCCCAGATTACACAATAAATGGCACGCGGATGAGGCGATCTCCGCTCCCAATTGAAGACGGCGATGTCACAAGTTCACCCACGGCACAAACAAACAATATCACTGTGCACACAAATTACAGGATCATAAACAATACAGTGCTGGTGCACTGGAACTGAACGGGTCCACACCGCGAACGCTATCGCGATGTCGAGATCGACCACAATATCGCTTAAGTTGACGTATGCTCGCGTCAAGGTCACATTTCACACTGGTGGGCAAGCATTGAGATAGGTCGTCGATTTGGACGCGGGTTTGTGACAAAAATAATTTTCGCATCTAATGTCACAAACGCGCTAAAGTGTGTTTCATAAATAAATAAATAAATTCATAAATACGGAACGGCCACAACATAAAATTCAATGACAATAAAAACAGATTTTTATCTAATACTCAAATACACAATACGTGGGCTACTTAGAAGAATGGACTATATGGGAGTTATAAGCTTTAGTAGCTCAATGCTCTACTTATAAAACATACATAATTAACAACACTACTAAAACACTTTTTGGGCTTTGTAAAGTTTACTAGTTAGAACGGTGATCTCGACCTTGCATGCCACGTCTGGTGAGCCACTACTTGTTCAATTTTTGACATGATTGTGTTATCGTCGGTTAATTTACTTCTTAATTATTTTTTATTTGATTCATGGATGAAGATGTTTATTTGAATAAATAAGTAGAGCCATAGAATGTGAGAATGACAAATGATAATTTTTTATTTAGGAGAACACATTCTTATTGTGAAGTTGTAATTATTCAGAACACAGCTCTGTGATATTTTAAATATGAATTAAATATATTAATTATAAAGATATACATATAAAATCAATTTTATCGAAAAATATTGTTGTTGCGCCACCGGGATTCGAACCTGGATCTCTTTCCTAACCGGGGAAGGTGCTTTATCCAACTAAGCTACAGCGACATTATTTTTAGCGACAATTTTCGACCCTATATGTTACCTTTTTGATATTAATACATTTAATCGTTCCATCGTTTGACAGTATTTTTCGATAAAATTGATTTTATATGTATATCTTTATAATTAATATATTTAATTCATATTTAAAAAAGCTAATTTTTTAGTCTAACATATTCCAGAAAAACTATTCCATGCATCAAATATGATTGTATATATATAAAAATATGAGCTAGAGTTGAAGATTCGCAAATGTCTATGAAAAGAGCCGCGGTACAGGATCAAAAAAATTACATTAATATTTCATTATTGAACTAAAGAAAATGTCAAATTCCTGCCTGTAAACTTTAACATTAAACAGTACTATCTACCTTAGATGCTCCGAAAATAGTTTAAAAAATTATAATAGTAGTTGATAGGTAATGATTTTTTTTCTTTTGGCACTTGTAGCGTTTGAAAATATACGAGGGCTGTCTGAAAAGTTTCCGACCTGACAAAGAAACGAGACATTTTTTCTTCAAATTTATTTTATTTTTCTACATAGTTTTCTTGTAAGTCTATACACTTCTCCTAGCGATGCTTCCATTCCTTTAATCCTTCTAAATAGTATTTGGATTCTTTCTCTGCAAAATAGTTATTTATGAAGGTGATGACCTCCTCATTTGACGAAAATCTCTGTCCTCCGAGCGCAACTTTTAGCTTAGGGAACAAAAAAAAGTCGCTTGGGGCTAGATCTGGTGAGTAAGGAGAGTGGTCAAGTAGTTCAAACCGTAATTCGTAGATTTTCGCCTGGGCAACCGCTGAGGTGTGAGACAGCGCATTGTCTTAGTGAAACAATTTTTTTTTTCTTCTGCAAATCTGGTCGTTTTTCCGCAATTTCTGCCTGCAGCCTGTCAAGTAATGATGCATAGTATGCTCCTGTAATGGTTTTTCCTTTTTCAAGATAATCGATTAAGACAGCTCCATGGCTATCCCAGAAAACAGTCGCCATCACTTTTTCAGCCGAAAGAATAGTCTTTACCTTTTTTGAAACCAATTCTCCCTTCGCACTTTTGACTGTGTTTTTTTTCAGACAGCCTTCGTAATATTAGATTTTTAGTTACGGCCGCCACCCCTGCTCCAAGTGATTCATCTAATTTATTTCAATGATAAAAAAAATATGTTCCAAAATTGCAACATTAAATTAAATTAAAAGTGTGTTTTCATTAAAAAAATAATAATTTTTCAAAATACTGCAATTCGCGCCCTGTAAACTGTATAAACAAACTCGTGTTACAAAATGTTAACATCTGTTGTTTAAAAATAATAGAACACAATTAAATAAACATAACCTGTGTACAAAAATTACTGTGCAACAAATTGCACAATTTTTGATTACTACATGATGTACAAAGCAGACTGCCCCGATCCCCTGAATCAGATAGGCCACCCTGTGCTGAGAATTAATTAATTAAGAATTAAAGTGCCTTGATATTCAACAAATATAAATTTTACTCTAGCGTCCACGGCGCATGCGTATAACATAATTATATAACATACACATTCAGAAAAAAGTTTCCAATTTAACCATTTTAATGTGAGGGTGCGGATCACCCTGGAAATACATAATTAATTAATCCGTATACCTAATAAATATTAATGAAGTTATTAAACAAGAAATTAATAGCAGGATGAAATCAGAGAACATTTCTTACTTTACGCTATAAAAATTGCTGTCATCGAGAGTGTTGACACAAGTTGAGTACCTACTCCTTGTGCATTTTGTCCTTCCAATATATACCAAAATATACCTGTGCCGATCTGGCCAACTGATTTTGCTGACGGGGGGACAGATTGCCTTCCGACACCGAACTGTCAAGATCTGTGTTTTTTTAACGTCCGAAATTAGCGCCGTGCATAACGCTAGGACCACGAAGCGGTGGTGTTCTAAACAGCTCCAGATCTGCAGTGATATCTCGGTTCTTCACTAAAAAAGTGTGAGTCAACTGGAGGTGAAAACTTGACGTACAATCTAGGATCGAGATCAAGGTAGGCCAGATCCATTTGCCAATATTTCTCTCTTGAATCCAATTCGGATCGCGTCAATTAATCATTATTGTAATCGATACAGTCCACGGGATCTTATCCCATCAGAGTGTGTTGTCACAACATTTAAAGATTCAACTATACACAACATTGATTCAACCGATTGTGAAATTTAGTCTTCCACTGCAACAAAATGGGTTGCAGGTAATCGAAAATAAAGTCTTGCACTGGATTTACGGTTCAATAGGCACGTGATAACCTAATCGAAGGTAGAGAAAATACGGTGAACGGTATACCGCCTCAGAAACGTGTCCCCGGGTATCTCCGCTGATTTAGATAACTGCATCGTCCACGAACTCAATTATCTCTCCTGAAAAACTGCATATTTATCTTGTAGATGTCATTTATATAGATAGAGAATAATAAGGGTCCTAAAACTGTACCTTGTGGTACTCCGCAGTTAACCACTATTTTGTCCCATATGTTGTCATTATGCCTTTCAAATAGTTCTGTTGTAAGTCATGCGCTACACCTCGAATGCCATAGTTTTTCATGAATTACTAGATATATAGCTAGACATATTTTGTTATTATGTAAATCATCACTAATATTTTTGGTTAATTTGTAGATTGCGTCAGAAGTACTCACTTTATTTCGAAATTCAAATTGATCAGTTGATATAATACTGCCTTTATCAAAAAAGCTTATTAATCGTTTTTTCGAAAAATCAGTCTATAATTTGTAAAATTCTCGAAATATCCACTTTTAAAAATTAGTGTTATTATTGCTTCCTTAAAGACATATACCGCTCGACATATTCTGAGGAAGGTGAAATGAAGGAGGCTGCAGTGGGTGGGATATTTTTTACCGCCGACAAAAACATATAAATATGATGTCCAAATGATTTAATAGCTGTTTTTTCTTGCTAACCCAATATTTCAATGGCGAATCGTGTAATTACTTCTCAAAAAATGATTAATGTTGTAAGAGCGTCGATCTATTTAATATTTTTATTCAAAATAGTTAATAGCAAGCTGGACGTCTTCGATTTGATTGATTTGAATTCGCACCGTGTTCCTAAGCAAAGTACGAATACCCAATAAATAAAAATATATAGCTCTTCAATATAAATTATATTTAAATAATTATAAGAAAATAATTGTAATACACTTATATAAGATAATATAATAAATCAATTTCATTTTTGTTGTCGTATACAAGATGCTATTTTTTTTATGCTTGGTTTATAATTTAACGCAAGCTTTACTATATTCAACAGCTAATTGACTGCACTTCTTTGAATAAATTAAGTTCACAGTGGAAAAAAATAGTTGATTGTTGATGTTTTTAGTAAAATATGCAGTACAATATTTTTAAAAGATTTACTTATACAGTGTATTAATAATATATCGATACAATAATCTGCAAAGCAGCTAACTCCGCAAACGGTCATAAAATCGTTTTTGATGCCATTATTTTCCACTTTTATTGTTCTATGGTACACTAAAAGCCAGAAATTCCCATCAATTTTAAAACACGTGAAATCAAGTGTTTTTAAATAATAAATCAGTACTATACTATGTACTGAAAAATCTTACATTGAAATCATAATGGTTGCATTACATTATCGTGGAAAATCATCTAACTCTCAATAATATTTTGCAATTCCCTCTAAGTATGAGATAAATCAAAATATCAATAAAATTTCTCAGCCATCCTATTTTTGCATAAAAAATCTATCAAAGTATGTTTTGGAATTTTCGTAATCCGTTTAATTACAAAATAAGACAGTTTTTTGTTGCTCCTGAACATTTCAGAAAAATAGAGATAGCTGCTTTGCAGATTAAGGTGTCGATATCATCAAATTTTATGACAATTCAAGTAGCAATTTGATTCTTTAATCCTTCCCAAACCATGCAGCAACACAAGTTTACCATCATAATTAAAGTTGTAATATTTTCGTAAATACAAGCAACATAAAATTCATATTTTAGATAATCCTAAAGAAAATATTAGCGCTCAGGAATAACTGAAAAACGAAGGGAATCATACAAAAACAATTATTCTTTCCCTTCAATCCGTTATAAAATTAATACGTTGGTAAAAATACAATTTGTGATATGAAAGACAAAGATCACACACTATTTTCACAGTGAAAAGAACAACAAACATACAAATATAATTATCTCTTTCTTACTAATTAAATGAAGAGAGATAAGAAAGAAGGACACATTGTATAAGATTTAATGAATGCTCTTAATTATGTTATTAATCATTTTTTCAAAATTGAATGCTCAATATTTAGAGTAAATTCGTGCCATTAAAGCCATTTAAGCTAGTAAAAATATTTTTTCTAACTGTTATTTACTGTAACACGAGTTGACAGCATGGGTGCGTTCGGGTATTTTATATCATGGTATGGTAAAGGTTAACGCACAATAAACTATTTTTTAAATTTTGTACGTCTATCCGCCATACCGCCCGAATTGTCGCCAACTGCGCTGTTAGCCGAAGCTGCGCGTGTCACCGAATCACGCAGGATTGTTACAGTTAGCAGGTTGTTAGCACATTGTTTGAAAGCGTCACGTTTATTTATTATTAAGTCGACGGTTATTGGGTCGCTTTAGTGACACGATTGAAATACACTGATCGAGCATAATAGTACATTTAACATGAAATATATGCAACATTTCATAATTCAACCATCTAGTTTCGTTATTCATTATAATTGGTTCTCATTCAGTTTATATCTCGATCACGCAGCCAGGATCCTCTGTACGTTTAGTTTAATTGATTAGGTGATCAAAGGCGGCCATCATTCTAAAATATTCCTCGTTCCTTGCGTCCATGGCACTGATTGTGAGGCTTCTAATTCAGCTCCTTATACGGAGTATCACGATTGACGATCGGGTCTCGAACACACAGCGACCGCAGTGTTTTTGAAAATTAGTTTCGCAAGAGTAAACAGCGATTTGGTCTAAAATTAGCGGACTCTGAAACACAGTTGCGAAATTTTCGATTGCAATGAAAAGAGAAATTGAAATAAAATTGAAAACGCTTTACATGTCTCGGATACATGTGTCATGCTTCCTTTCTGCGGAATATATTTTTCTGATTCATAAATTCTTTTTTTTATTTTCTAAATTGAGATTCGTACACGTATCACGTCAGATCTTTTAATGAAATAAGACCATTTTCAAACTGTGTACGTGATGTTCAATCGACTTATTTAAATGATTTTAGTTACCTATTCGTCTATAAATAATTAGGTGATTTCGGTGAAGCCGATGTATATTAATATTATTTTTCTCAGAGGTACTTATCATTAAAAATTTCCCTTAAAATATCTATGCTTGCTGTAAAATTGTACGTTTAACTTAATTGTCACTTTTCCCCGTTTCTGTAAATGATTAGTTGAAATATTTTATAAGTGCCCCTATTTATTTTATGGCCTTAGCCGCCGAAACAGCTGTGACATTTGTAATAATGCTTTACGCAAACTCAATAATAATATTTTATAAATATCTTTAACAAATAAACATGAATTTCAAAGTGGCCTTTTTAGTTTTGTTTTGTACGTGAGAGTAATTTTAATATTCACATTCCGCTGCTAATAATCTACCGCAAGAGATGGCACCTGTATCGTATCCTCAATTCTGCGTGCTTGTAAAGGAATTGGAAAAATTTAGCTGGAAAAGGTTCTTAAATGATCAAAGCTACTCATTCTATCCTTATATCCTACCTTGTACTTATCATGTTTTGTTTACTCCCTGTTTGTTTCTTTTCTAATCCTGCTTTTTAACTTGTTTTTATTTTGTTCTTCTTTTTACTGTACTCTGATCTTTCTACCATATCTTTACTCATGTCCACTTATTTTAACCTGTTATTATTTTTACATCATTTCTTTAATATGATGTTAATTTAATGTTCTCTATACTCTGTTTCTTACTTGTCTGTCTTTAGTCTGTATCAAAATTTTTGCTTTGTTAATATTACTTATTCTCTACTTGTCTCCTTTTTGATTTTTCCATTTTTTACTATTTAATTTGTTACTTTACTTCCTACTAATAATATACCTAATGGCTACCTACCTCAGAACAGGTACTTTATATATACCTAAAGAGGTAGTAAACGGCCAACAGGCTTGTTATATTATATATGTGATATTAATAAACAAATATCAGATATTTCATAGAGACGAAGCAATTTTTTAATTATATTTAATAGAAAATATATGGAAGTATGTGGTAATCACAGGGCTTACAGACAGGGAAGACAGTATACGAATAGACGAATTTTTGATTTCAGTACCGATAAATCGGCGTTTATTTAGAAATAACATTATTTTGAAGCTTGCAACAATATAAACATTTTTAAAGTAACTAATACAATACAAGTAAAATAAATATAATATTGGCAATATTTGAATATGTCCACATACTAACATAAATACAACTTTCAAAAATTTGATAAATGAGGAGATTGACGGGTGAGAATTGGTGAACTTTATATTTATATAAAGTGATCATTTAAGCCAGCCGAAGGCGGTTCGTAAGCCCTGTAATTACTCATACTTTCATATATTTCCATTAAATATTATAGAAAATAGCTTCGTCTCTATGAGATATCTATTATTTGTTTAAAATATTACAATTTGTAACCTTATCAATCCTGATTATTTTTAGAAGCCGTCTGTAGATCCACATCTCAAAAGCTTCAAGTCACTTCAGCTTCACATCAACATGCCCCAGCTGCGAAAAGCTACTAAATTAATTTATATAAATAAAGCGAGGAAATTGGCGTCTTTTACAGCAAATTTGTCTGGCGATTGCTTCGGGGGTCGCTACCCAATTATTACGTAATTAACAATTTGAATCAAATAAATGATAAGACAAGCTGAACATTTGAATTATTGCGGTCTACGGGACCGCGGCGTGGTTAAGTTCAACTGTTGAGCTTAACAAAATTAAGTTCTGTTTGAGAACTTGCGAATTTGAGAACACTGTAGAGTCGTGTCTGGCTTTGTCTTCTGTATAAGACCTTTTGTTTGAAATTTAGCAAAGGAATTTGTTCAGGGCTCGTTTATAGGTGAAAACTATTCAAATACTCTGTTTGTTGAACTGGTTGAAAGTATATTCGGTATTTACACAGTATTATTGTCGTTGGTTATCTAAATATTTAAATTGTTTAAATTAACTCGTAACTTTGACTGGCGTGATCTGTAAAAGAATCATGAAGAAATGAAGGTTGCAATTGTCAATATGTTCTATCGTCAATAAAATGTATAAAAAGACTACTAGAGATTCTATGAAGAATATTTAGTGCCGATATGTATGTATGATGATAACGGAGTGTGATCTGTAAGCTACAAACATAAATTAGACACATAATTATTGTCTAAGTTTTCAAGATAGCACCGCTCAGGTGGTCTGGTTATGTCCACCGAAAGTGTTTGATGCAAAACTTATCGACCTCAGGAGTGTCGGAAGAGCCAGGCTGCGCTGGTTGGATGGCGTTACCCAAGACGCTCGCAATACAGACATTGACTAACCTTCAAAGTCACCGAATTTAACTCTGTTGGACTTTTTTAATGAGGTTTTTGGAAGGGAGGGTCTATACCTAATAAGCCACCGACAATTGAGTAACTCAAATTTAATTTCTAAAAGGTATCGCCGCTACATAAGTTAAAATATGCGAAATTGTCATGCTAAATTAAATAGTTAAAAGGACGCCCATCTATATGTTCATATAGTGTTCCACACATAATTGTAGATCTAAATAAAACATACTAAACATATAATTGTCAATTTTTAGATTAATTATTCAAAAACATAATCTAGGAAACCCTGTATATAAATAAATAAAAAATCGTTGTTGAAATCCAGAATTGGTATATGAAAGAACCGAGTTAATCTAGGCTTTATTTTTTGCGGGTTCCCTATGAATATTCAATTCTTTTTCTTCTAGTATTTCCGAAAAACAAGAGAGAACTTTTTCCTTTTTCATATTTTCTTTGCATCCCGTATCCGCTGTCGGAATAAAGATTATTTCAACATTTTTTAGCGGTTATCGAAAAGAAATGGTCGTGAAAAAAGGTTGAAAAATAAAGCGGATTAAGATAAGATTGTACACAGAAAATACGTCGTACCGTACCGAAGCAACGTTTGCTTCCCAGAGTAATATACAATTTCAAGATTTGCTGTGTAATATTATTTCTTCAAGTGAATACAAATTCAATGGAACGATTCGAAAGGGCTTCTATTGTAATACTGGGCCAACCCGCGGTAACCGCGTATCTACAATTTTAATTGTTTTGGATTGGAAGAGCTATTCACAAACAATTAATCTACATCAGGTCTTATATAGCAGACATATGAATTGTTCAATATGTTAACAAACTTTAACATATGTATTTATTCAGCTGGTAAAATTGTCATATTTTTAAGGCCTATAAGGATCTATATTAGGCCCATCTGGAATCTTTTTGATTTCACATCTTATTGATATATTGTAAATGCAATAGTTAGTAACCCCACCTGTCACGCTGAAGATTCTTCGCTAGAGATTTTAATTTAAATTTATTATTATTTATTTGAATTTGTGAATTATTTTTTATAATCATAAAAAAATTTCTATGCAGAGATACAATACTCGCATGTCTGAGACATTTAAAATGAATTATTAAACAAATATTTTGATATAATATGTTAATTATTAGGAGAACACATTTTTATTGTGAAAATGTAATTATTCAGAACATAAGTCTGTAATATTTTAAATATGAATTAAATATATTAATTAGAAAGATATACATATAAAATCAATTTTATCGAAAAATATTGTTGTTGCGCCACCGGGATTCGAACCTGGATCTCTTTCCTAAGGTTTTTTTCCGAAGGTGCATTATCCAACTATGCTACAGCGACAATATTTTTAGCGACAAATTTTCGAACCTATATGTTACCTTTTTGATATTAATACATTTAATCGTTCCATTATTTGAAAGAGCCATCTACCTTATTTTTACAGAATCTCAAATACCTTTGAGTAATCTGATAGCAGACCTACTATCTAGCTATCTATATGTCTCGTTTCCTTGCCGTCAATATTGCCGAATATCGCCAGTATATATCCGAAGTACTGCGGTATTTACTTTTTGGACAAGTTGCACAGAGACTCCTGGAGAATGGATTAGTTTGAACGTCTAGCTATCCAGCTTACTTATTTATTTTTGTCTCAGGGTACGGTCATGGCGGTTTTAGAATTCTTCAGATCCACCGGTATTTGTATTCGTATATAATCTGAGAAAGTGAGAATAAAATTCGAAAAGATTGCGTAATCAAAATTTAAAAGCAATGACATGACACAATTCGTAAACGATATCAGATATTTTATTTAACTGCAAAAAATATATTGCGAACAATGACGCTATAATAAACTGGTGTTAGCGTTCTGTTTATCACATCCAATTATATCTTTAAACAAAGTGAATTACATTACATAATATTTTAATTGTTATTTTAAAAATGGTTTATATATGTATTCATACTTATTTTTCTTAAAAATTCAATAAAACCGTGTTAAGTATTATTAATGAATGAATATTAATTTAATGTTCTTTGTACAGGTGGCTCTTCACGACAGGTCGTCTTGCCCCAGGCTACGACTGGTTCAACTGCGTGGTCAACATCCCAGAAGACATCCAACGTGTCGGAGACAACTCTGAAGACGGAGAGCAGATGGCCGTGATGACCACGGGAGCTATGGGACGGCTGTACGGAGCGGCCAACACCCTGGTCGGCGCCGACGAGATGAACGGAAGAGTCAATCCTGCCCTCGAAGCGGACGATGATCTTCCAGCTGATGAAGTGAGGGAGATCGGATCCCTAGCCAGGGGTCCTCCGCCCGAGACGCAGAGAGGCGGAGGATCAGACTTGAGGTCCAGAGGAGCCCCGACCCACGGGGATTCCGTCAGAGCCATGCAACAGGCCAACACCGCATTTTAAACTCAGACATTGGCTGCTATAGAAATGGTTCTGGAACAAGATAAACGTAAGATTTCTCTATTTGATTACAAAATAAGTTTTAATTTGCTAAAGATTACCGAAAGACACGGTCGATCATTTAAATAAATTGTAATAATATTTGGAGCATCAATGTACAATACTGTCGATAGCAAACGCGATGATTTCTTTTCAGACATTGCTGAAACGAGTCAAGAATCTCTTGCTCCATTGCATTATTTTGTAAATACTTAAAAGATCTGTTCTATCTTTTTCATTATTTAGTTCATACTGAAAATAAATTGCACAACTACTCTTAAAGCCTAATTTAGTTTCTTGAATTTAACGTTGTTATCAGCGAAAATGTTAATATTATTAGAAATAGTCTCTGAGATGTGCGCAAATACTTGGCTGTTATTTCATTTGCAATATTCTGTATCATTTTATCAAGTGGAGTCTTTTATTGAAACAAATGTGTTGCCACGAATTTAATACGACCATTGTGAAGTTTGTCCATCCGCGAATATCTCTAAATCTTGTGTTTATTTATTGGTTCAAATCTTGATATGGAACTGGTACGTGAATGTAATGGGTAAAATCCACTACATCTGATATTCGGATGGTGCAATAGTGACTGGATTGTTTCGGAAATGGTAAAAATATTTGCATTCTCTAACTAAATAGTCTGATAATGATAAGTCATTTTCGGGGAGAGTGGTTTCCACAAAGTGAACGGTTATTTGTACCACGTAATAGGAGACTAATCTATCACGAGAATCGCGGTAGCGTATTTCGGAGAGGCAGATAGATAATGATAGATTATAAGAAAAATGCGCTTTGATTATCAATGAGTTATAGAGAATATTACCAGATTAACAGCTGTGTATGGACACAAAACCACGCAATACATCATGTCCTGTCTTTATACACAATGTACACGCGGTAGCGACTGGAGCATATGTCGTCTTTGAGCGTTACCGTTTCAGTTTGCTGTATCTCGAGACCTACAACTCTAGATAACAAGATGGCGAACCGTGTTCGATTTAGATAATTATTGTTTTTGGCACGTATTAATGGCATCATTTATAATCCATTAATAACATTTTTACTCTAAATATATGTAATAAAATTGTATAACATCGTTTTTATATTACGTGTGGAAGATTCAATATCTTTTCTTTCAGAAACACGAATTAAAAATGATTCAATATTTTGACGCATTTTTACCGAGTAACTTAACATAGAGAAAATTATGTATAACATGATTGAGAGATGAACCTAATTTGAAAGTGATGTCTTTTAGAGAGTTTAGCTCAGATTAACGGAGGGTCATCCCATGGACCAGAGTAAAGCCTTCAAAGTAAAGCCTTCTAAGTAAATCAACGCTAAATCATAATGGTGGAGATTTGCGACTTCGCGACAGTATTATGAGATGAATGATAAATGATTCGCGAAGCTCCCACGAGAAGGTAATATATTACAATATGAAGTTTATTGGAGACGAAAATAATGATTTGTCACAAAAGTATATTAACAAAATTAACTTTCTAAGGTTAAAGAGAAATTGAATGGAAAGAAAGCCAGTATTGTATAATGTTACACAATGATAGAGAAATCTTTTGACGAATTCAAATATTTTTTTTTACCTAAGAACTTAGTAACGTGTTGATAATAAAGAACCTTTGCATCCCATTGTGCTGTATAGTATTGTGAGCCACGTATGTGTTTTGTATGAATATATTTAAAAGATTCATTTATTGATTTGTCGGAAATATTAAATTAAAAAACAATTTAGAAGACCAAAACTGGAGAAGAAATGCATTGCTACTCTTTTTTGATGATGTCAGTGATTGAAAACTACGACTCTCATTTATTTATTTATGTATTTATT
The DNA here is from genome assembly GCA_031772225.1 of Eubasilissa splendida. Classification (NCBI taxonomy): domain Eukaryota; kingdom Metazoa; phylum Arthropoda; class Insecta; order Trichoptera; family Phryganeidae; genus Eubasilissa; species Eubasilissa splendida. Next base: position 22,965,966 of record CM062857.1, on the reverse strand, counting down.
AATGTTATTTTACTTTTTGGCCACATCTAACGTGAATTTTTTAATGACAAAATATCATGTTTTTTAAAAACGAATTTTGTTTTAAATAGCAGTTAAAATTTACGATGTAAGTAAATTGAAAATATTGTATGATATAATATTTTTTAAATGAAAACGAAGCGTTTGAAAAACATCACAAAATTAAAATTATAAGAACATGTAATGTACCTGTAACCTCTGGTCACCGTAGAGGTGTTGATAAAATGCATAAAAAATATTTATTTATTAATACGTTTAAGGGTTGCGCAAAGGGCTGATGCCACATCCACGTAAAACAAAAACATCACGAAACATGTACAACATAGTTGGCTAGACAATAGCAAACGACCAATGGAAAGAAAGATACGAGAACTTGACATACAATATAAATACTATTTTTTTCAAATTTTTATGTACGTACCTACTTATGGGTACGTGGGAGGATATATTTAAATGATATTCTTCTTTTAAATAGGCAATCCACCATTCAAGGATGATTTGTGCCATTAATCAAGTTAAAACTTTATTTTATACAAAAAAATACAATAATAGGAAATATTATATTACAAGTCAATACCATTGTCGGTCAAAAAATTTGCTATTATATAGATTAAATGTGGCGAGTTAAGGGAAAGAAGATGACACAAGTTAACCGGGAGTTGAAAATTACCAATTAATTAACAGTGATCCGCCATGAACAGGCAAAAATGTATGGTCAAGGGCACCACACTCACACATTGGGGAGTCTATTAAGTTCAATCTGAATAAATGTGAGCCTACCTGGCAATGCCCAATTCTCATTCAAGATATATTTGATATTGTTCTTTTGGAGACTTTCCTTTTGGAGAACCAGGGGGTGCGGGGAATAGATCTTTGAATTATTTTAAGCCGATTACCCTTATGATTATTTGGATCCATCCATAGTGCAGCCCAAATAGAATTCGTACGTTTTTTTACCGTCTGTCAAATTTCTGTTTAAATGATCGAAATTATGGAAATATAAAAAATGTCATAATGTAGGATTGACGTTTAACGTTTTGTCAACGAGTATTTTATTTATATTCTACTTGTTTTTATTTTTAAATAAAAACTAGAACCTCGAAACGTCTTGATAGATATTTGTCTGCAGGTACATTTATATCTAATTTGTTACATTTAATATAATCAATACATAAATGAATTAGTCACAGTTTTAACAATTCATTTCATTCTCACAGGTAAGACAGGTTATTATCGAAAAGTCAATTTCTTTATCATTTCTTCCAAATCGGTAGAAAGCGTACTCTTTTGTGAAAACCCAGGTAGTCTATTTTTTATTACAGGAACAACATATTCTATTGTCATCGATCCATACTTATTGATGATTTTGGGAATTGTTAAATTCAGATTAGCTATTTTTTCCGTGTGAAGCCGCCCTATTTAGAGCATCGTTGTTATATTTTTATTTTATTAAAAAGAACAGTAACAGCATTGTGTACAGGAAGAAAGTTTACGGAAGAATATAACAATTTTAAATAATGCTTCAATTTAAATGCTTCCAGGCTTAAATTTTTCATTTTGGCTGTTTGAAAACTTTGAATTTGTTTTATATTCGAGTTACACGAGTGACCCCGCGTTCGTATGTTGACGTACCTAATTAAAGGGGATGCGATGAGGGATTTGGGGAAAGGTTAACATACTAATATGACTTCGTGGCAATACTTTTGTGTGTTTCAATTTTATGGCAAGATTTCTAGGTTAGGAACTGCAAGTAATGCTTTGTAACATGAATACATAATATATATAATTGTTGTATGGAGTACTTGTATAACAGAACTGGCATTAAATGCTATATATATCTATAACAGATTTAATTTTACTTCCGGTTAAATTAATGGCATTTAATATACGTATAATTAAGGGGTTTTAGGTCTGTGTATAAATGTTGTTTGAAATCAAAACATATCAATGTAACACGTGGTACCATGTCAATACTATTTAGAGAAAAATTTACTAATTAAAAAATTATCAAGAAATGTAAAAAAAAAACTTGTGTATTATATGATATTACGAAAGGTAATGTGCTTGAAATGTAACGAAATATATCATTAAACTGTCAAATGGATGTTGAAATGTTTAAAATATTTTTAACGTATAATAAGTATTTAACAACCCAATATAACTTGAATATCTTCTGAAAATGTGTGAATTATTTGAATGCATAATTTTACCATCGATTTATTACAAATTTAATGTCTGTACGTCTGAGAAATTAATAAGACCACGCTAGTCGGGAGTCCACGACAGTTGCATACAAGACTAGTACATAAAAACAGTCAAGTCTGCTGCAGTGACTTCGTATAAAATACCTAATTTAATAGCACGTGTCAGCGATGATCTCAATGAGACTGATCACTGAGAGTCGCTAAAAGTGTATTCGCAAGTCGCTTTGCACTGAACTCTGTAACGTTCTTTATGCGAGACTCGAGTCGATCTCTGAGAGAAACCTCATCTGTTGACACGGTCCATAATGTAACTTAACGTAATATATCTTATTTAAAGGAATGTAAGCTATCGTGAATGTAAACATGTATTAATTTATCTAATTTTCTATTACTTTGTGTGCATTCGTCGTGTGTGCAGTTAAATGGTCACCGCTAGTCAAGAACAGACAAATTCATAAAATAATATACTGTCGAAGTTTCTTATGAGAAAAAAAAAAAAAAATTTAATTCGATTATTTTTATAGTTTGATCATTTGGAAAATTATTAAAAAGTATTGATGTTAAAATCATAGATGTATCACAGTTTTAGACATACGCTTTGTTATTAAATAATCACTTAGTTAAGCAATGAAAAAAAAAGTGATTTCGAATCATACCTACATGTCGAATTATTAATTTAGATAAATTATTTGATTTCAAATAGAGTCGCATAGACACTGGGTGCTTCAAAAGTATTATGCGTATCTTAAAGTTTATGGATGTTGAAAAATAAAAGATGCTTTATCCTAGTTGAAAAATAGTCGTATTTTTTGTTGAACAATGCAGATAGTTGCAACTAAATTTTAAGCAATTGAAAATATCAAAAAAATAATTATTAATTTATTTATGAGTGGTTAAGAAAAGTATATATATTATAATCGTATATTTGTGGCTTTTATCAGCTTGAATAATGTTCTGATTGAAACAAATACATATCACGTTGACTTAGAGATATTGAAAATTGTGTATCCTAATAAATATATATAATAAAAGTCCTGTTTTCGAAAAATCTTTAAAGTATTATAAAATGTTTACACTTATTGATTGAATTATAACAAACATATCATCTTGTCTAGTAAAGCGATTATATATAATATTCATGTACATTGACTACCTATCTATATTAGTTTTAAAGCATATACTGTATTATATGTAGGTATCTACTATATATTTTTGAAAATGTTTTTATTTGTTTTTTGTATTCCTTCATGTTCGCATCACAAGTACATATAATCGGCCTAAAATACATCATCAGTAGTCGTACATGACCATTTTTCTTTTGAATTTAATAAGACTTCATCCCTTGTTCATTTATTTTTATTTTAATAGTTATTTATTTAGTTATTACTACAAGGAAAATATAAAACAGGGTCCTTCAATAAATTGTTTTCACCTCTGCACGGTAACAGACGTTATTTTGAAAATATTACGAAAAATAAAGTTGCAAATTTATTAGATTAATCTTGATTGATTAGTTTGATAATTCAGTGTTGGATTTAGGTGTCATCAAAGTTAGATGTGGTATTTGTATCAAGATAAAAAAATCAAATATTGTGTGGCCGAATTTTTCCTATAAAGTTTTTGGACAACCCTGTATATTTAAATTTGAATTCAACGCTAAATTTTTTAGAAATTTGTGTTAACGGATCGTTTAGTTTCAATACCTCCTATCTGCTGTTATACTGATTTCGAGAAAATTTCGAAAAATTTAAAAAGTGAATCATTATTTTCAGTAGTGTTGGGTGAATGTATTTCCACCGCTTTCCATGCTCCTATACCATCGGTTCAGTGGGCCTTTGGTCTGTCGATATATCGCCTTTTCGCATTTCGAAAAAAATTAATATCAAATTTTAATAATATCAACCAAGTACTTCAAATAAGTAAAGAGATAACATTTTTTGATTATTAAAAACTACGGCTGTCATTATTGAAAGGCAATATTTTTAAATATTGGTGGGATGTGGGGGTTAATTGAAAATGATTTATTAATTATATTTGAATTTTGAGTAAAACAGCTTCTACCCACGTATTTTGAGTACATAGGAGGTATTAAAACAAGATGATTGTTAAGCAAAAATTATGTTTAAGCTAACGATGTGCAAAATATGTGCGGTTCCGTGTAATGTATTGATTGGTTGAAGAAGATATAACTTGTTATTATTATATGCAAACATTCATTAATTTTATTAGAGTTAAAAGGTTGGTTATAACCCTAATACAAATACATAATAATGTACAATATGAGGATAAAAATGTTTGTCAATTTTTGTGATTAAACAATTGAACTAATTATCCCAGAGAATTGATCATGTTAATAGATGCTGAAGACACATTCCTCGTGTTTGTGTTCTCTTTGTACTATCAGAGAAGACAGAGTCGGTGATTGTGGATTTTCTTTTTAAAAATAAATACATATCATGTCAGTATTCTTACGTTTCATATTAAGCTAGCCGCCTGGGCCGTGAGCTAATTTTAATTGAACTCATTCTCACGGGACGACAATCGATCTTCGATTTCTCTGTGAGCTGTGTACCTCGAAAACAAATCATAATAAATCCATTTTCCTTTTCGTGCGATCATATTTGTCTAATAATGACTGTCAAATTCAGTAACTAACCTAACCTAACTCAACCTACCTAATAATACCTACCTAATCCTAAATAACTAACCTAACCTAACCCAACCTACCTAATAATACCTACCTAACCCTAAATAACTAACCTAACCTAACCCAACCTACCTAATAATACCTACCTAACCCTAAATAACTAACCTAACCTAACCCAACTTATCTAATAATATCTGCTATTAATCTTTTCCTAGTTAGCAGTAACACAAGTGTACCTTCTGTAATATTTGAAAATGATTCATATCTATAGTAATTGTATGAAATTAACTATTTTAAACAAAAATTCAATTCTATTTCAGAATGTTTAAAAACTCAATTTCTTACGGAATCGCGTATATTCTGTCATTGTGTGGTAACGGTTAAGATAAAACCTTTAACCAACTAACTAACTTTAACTTTTTAACCTTCCAGTTAAAGTTTTATTACGGAACCACAATATGGTCTGCCAGCTTTAGCTTATTTTAACTAAAATTTAGCACGACAATGTGTAAAATTTTATTATACATTTTTATTTATGTGCCTAAAAATTATTTATAATATCATTAGTTGATATCTTTCGGGGAGTAAGTTTGCTCGAAATTAATTGTAGACAGGGTGATCGGTATATAATAATTACAAATAATGTAATGTATCAAATTTTCTACACTCTATTATAGTGAAGTTAATGCGAGCGATGTGTCTTTAAAGAGATAATTGTTATTTTTAATTAATGTTGCCATTTTTTTTTTGGAATAATTATATGCAGCATTCGTTATTTTTTTGATAGGTTCTTGAGCTACATCAAAATTTATACTTAATACATATTAAATTTATCAATTTTCTGTGTATATATATATGTGTGATTGATTAATTTAATTTGTATTAACCTACCTACACACCTATGTTCTGAAATTGCAACTTCACAATAAAAATGTGCTTTCATTAAAAATCTTTACTGCTTTGATAGTTCACTGCATACCTCTAGACTATGTAACTGTATATGAACAAAGAGAAACTACTATCGCCGATTGCTCGGTTGCTTGGCCGCTGTGCAGCCATGGTCAGTGTTTCCGTAAAATTAATGTTGAACGTGTTTTTATTTTCATAATACTACAATACATCTAACTCAATCAATTAAAGCAAAAGAAAGCCAACCAGATGTAGATATATATACGTATGGAAATTAAATTTTAAATGATTGCATGAAATTAAAGTACATGAAAGTAAAGGTATTTGAGATTCTGTAAAAATAACGTAGATGGCTCATTCAAATAATGGAACGATTAAATGTATTAATATCAAAAAGGTGACATATAGGTTCGAAAATTGTCGCTAAAAATATTGTCGCTGTAGCATAGTTGGATAATGCACCTTCCCCGGTTAGGAAAGAGATCAAGGTTCGAATCCCGGTAGAGCAACATTAACATTTTTCGATAAAACTGATTTTATATGTGTATCTTTCTAATTAATATTTTATATAATGTAATTATTAGAAATCAGTAAAGTTAAAAAAAAACTCGCAGCCGGTAGGATTCGAACCTACGCTCCCAGAGGGAATCTGATTTCTAGTCAGACGCCTTAACCGCTCGGCCACGGCTGCCCGCAGAAACTACACTGATATTATAGTATTTATGTTGGCACTACAGTATGTACATCACCAGTACTGAAATTTTCTAGCTTAATATAATTAAGGATATCATAAATCGAACATTTCTGTCGTGCAAACATATTTCGAGCAAACGGATCTATCTTATTTATATATATATATGTATGTTTTTTGTGTAATATTAAAATATACAAATGCTGCATTTACTTTTACTTTAATATTAGTATATTATTTAAAATAAATAACGTACAGGCTGTCTGTTTCCACAATGTAATTATATATATATATATATATTTCATTAAAATATGTATATTTGCACAGAATTTTCAGATATAATTTTTATGGAGCAATTTTTCGTAGCAGCTGTGCGTGCACGTTTATTTCAATGTCAGTGACAGGTTAATTTTTAAACGACAAGTAAAGAATGTAGTGAACATCACCCGTACTTCCAGATATTTTTTGTAAGAAGTTTTTATATTTTAGTGTTTAATTTGTTATCATATTTTATTATAACTGCTCACATTTTTACTAATACAAAAAAAAAAAAATTGCGAACTTCAGAGAATTAGTGTTAGGTGTTAGGTACATTGTAAAGTCGTATCTTTCAAAGAATGTCAAGACTCTAAATGTAACAAAGTGTACGATATTTTAATGTTTAATATGAGATAATAGCTATTGTTGTTGACCTTCGAGAATGTAGTTGTGAGAGAATACATATCAAAATATACATAATATATAATCAAAAAATATATATCTACTAGAATGTTTGAATTTTGTATTTCATTTTTTAATCACCCTGTATCCACACGATGACGACAGCAGTCAGAAAAACGGGATTTAATAGAAAATTTAATGTATGGAGGCGTGGTTTACATTGGGTCATCCCATAAATCATCATCAATGCATCAGGTAAAATTACTACCTGCTACAAAAGCAAGTATAGTAACTTGAGAAGAGTGCAGTTTGATATTAACAGTTATTTTTTCAAAGCTATAATGGAAGTGACAAAGGAGCATATTCGGCATATTTTGCTTTATGAGTTCAATAACGGTAACACCGCAATGGAAACAATTCCGAGCTCGAAACTACAACCTGGAAGATGCGCCTCGCCCTGGAAAATCTTTAAAGCTCGGCGAGGACGTCCTGCAAACCCTGGTGGAACAAAATCCCATTGTAACTAGAAGAGAAGCTTGGATTTGGTCATTCAACCATTCATCAGCTAATTGGGTCAATGGGTTCCTCACAAAATTTCAGTCTAATCGCGTGTAGAGAGTGAATGTGTGCTCCTCGATGCCCCACCCACCATATTCACCAGACATTGTCATATCTGATAATTATTTATTCCGCAGCATTCAAAACCATTTGGATGGAAAAAGTATGAATTCTGTATAGGAGGTCAGAACACTAGTGGAGGTAATTTATCGTCACGAATAAGTGAATTTTGGAAGAGGAGCCTTGGAAGTCTACCAGAATGATGAAAGAACATTGTAGAAAATGACGGAGAGTGTATCGCACATCTAGATCAATACTAAGACAACTCAAAAAAACAAGAATTTTGAGTTATTATTGTATTCGGATACTGTCTTATGCGCAACTAACTCAGCACCAGTTCTCAAATAGTGTCATTTTAGAATATATTTATGACACAATAAAATGTTATTTAGTGTCATAACTTTAGTGACAAAAAATGGAAAAAAAAAATTGTCTACTAAAAAATGACTTTTTGAGTTGTCTTAGTTTTGAACTAGGTGTGCGATATGTTAGATTAAAAAAATTACTTTGTTTATCTTAATTTTGAAAAATAAAAAAAGTATAAACATACCGCATTATTTATGGGATGACCTGATATCGTATATTGATACAAAAAAGTCTTCCTTGAGTTATGGAACGTGCTATATTGTATATATATTTTTTACATAAATGCTTTGCGCGTTAATTCAGAACCAATCGAAGTATGTAGAGGTTTACTTTAGTTTATTATGATCACCTAATGTAGATTCTTACAGTGAATTTTTTTTGGGGAGTAGTAGGAGTAACATTATTCGACCGAATGAGAAGTACTGATATAAGGGAGACTCTCAATACTTTTACATATATATATATATATATAATGATAACAATTAAGGTGGTCTTGACTGTTCGCCAGTAAGATCTCAAAGCAGCGCAAGACAGGAGATGATGGAAGCGCCTTGTCGAAACTTTGGCCACCTGGCAATGCCCAATTCTCATTCTAGAGATATTTGATACTGTTCTTTTAGAGACTTTACTGTTGGAGAACCAAAGGGTGCGGGGAATAGATCTTTGGATTATTTTAAGCCGATTACCCTTGTGATTGTTTGGATTCATCTATTGTGCAGTCCAGATAGAATTCGTACGTTTTTTTACCATATTAAGTCTGTCATACATAGGGATATGGAATTGATGGGAAAAAACTCCGGAAAGAGTAGAGTGTAGCAATCAAGGCTGCGAAAAAAGTATTTAAGTATTTTGCTGTTAAAATCCTTAACAATAATTCTAATTACTGTGTCCAAGTATTACGAAACTAATAAGTTAAAATTTACTATTATTAATAGTGCAACGATGTCATTTTTGTCTAAACCATATCAATGTTTTAAAGGGAAAAAATTTAAGGGGCAAAATATCTGGTTTTTTTGGTCAATTTGATAATTTCAGTCTTTGGGATAGATAGAAATGAATTAATAAAATAAAATATTTTTGTGTACAAAATTTATTTACACGTAGGTCGACAGCGGTAAAAAAAACATATAAAAATATACAAAAATTATACAATTCATAGAACATGTACATTTTAGAATCACTGATGTAAATAATAAAGTATTACATTAAATTAAAATTATTTACAGGCTCGTAAGATGATCTAATAAACTATTACACAAAATACGGAAGCTATTTAAAATTTTTATAAACAAATAAAAATTAGAAAAGGACATTGAGTATTCCATTTGCGTTCCATATCTTAGCAAGCTTTAAAAAAATAGTGTTTTTTTTTTTATATTTCTGAAAAATGAAAAATAAAATATAAATATTTTTTATTTGCAAGCCTGCAAGTGTTCGAGTATTTATGCATTTTACAAATTATATTATATAAAACTAAAATAGATTAAATGCTCGTCTTTATGAAAAAAATTACAAGTAAAATACTGTTTCGTTTTTAAATATATTTGTAATCAGGTTGGCATACAAAATAATGAATAAATAACATGAACGTAGAAATACTAGATATTATGACACAACTGTTACAGGATATTTTTCTGAGAACAAAGGGGTAGTATTAAATTCAAGATACATTGTTTTATACCATGTTCATTTAAATGCATTTAAAAGTAACGATAGTTTATCGGATTGTGCCTAAATATTTAGCAGTAATAGTTGTTGGTTAGGATGTTATATTCGAGATTAGTATGCCTTATGTTGAACACGTTTGTTTGCTGAAGTCTAGATGTTGTATTTAGTAGACGTATCCGCCGCTAGAGTCGTAGGATTGCTTAATGGTGGCTGGCACTCCTCCGTGACCTCCGCCGCCACCGCTCGAGTATCCACCAGACGAACCTCCGAATCCGCCAGAGTGTCCGCCGGATGATCCTCCGAATCCGCCAGAGTGACCGCCGGATGATCCTCCGAATCCGCCGGAATGGCCACCGGACGATCCGCCGATGCTAGAGAAGCCACCGGAGATGGGGGCGCCATAGCTGGAAGAAGGAATACCACCTCCGAAACCGCCTCCGATCGAGCTGTGTCCAGATGAGCCACCGCCGAATGAGCCATGTCCAGATGAGCCACCGAATCCACCGGAAGCTGGTCCTGAGGGGACTCCGTAGCTGGTTGATGGAGGCTTGAAGGAAATAGCGCTAAATCCTCCGCCGCTTCCTCCGTGTCCACCGCCGAATCCTCCACCGCTTCCTCCGTGTCCACCGCCGAATCCTCCTCCGCCGATAGCTGGAGCTCCGTAAGATGAGGATGGTCTAGAAATGCTGACAAATCCACCGCTGCTTCCTCCGTGTCCACCGCCGAATCCTCCACCACTTCCTCCATGTCCACCGCCGAATCCTCCTCCGCCGATAGATGGAGCTCCATAAGATGAAGATGGTCTAGAAACGCTGATGAATCCACCGCTGCTTCCTCCGTGTCCACCACCGAATCCTCCACCGCTTCCTCCGTGTCCACCACCGAATCCTCCTCCTCCGATAGCTGGTGCTCCATATGATGAGGACGGCTTAGAAATACCGATAAATCCACCTCCGCTTCCTCCGTGTCCACCGCCGAATCCTCCGCCGCTTCCTCCATGTCCACCACCGAATCCTCCTCCTCCGATAGCTGGTGCTCCGTATGATGAAGATGGCTTAGAAATGCTGACAAATCCACCGCCGCTTCCTCCGTGTCCACCTCCGAATCCTCCGCCACTTCCTCCATGTCCACCGCCGAAAGATGGGGCTCCATATGATGAAGATGGTTTAGAAACGACGAATCCACCGCCACTTCCTCCGTGACCACCGCCGAATCCACCGCCACCGCCTCCTCCATGACCACCACCGAATCCACCGCCTGGAGCTCCATATACGGATGCGGGCTTAGAGATTATTCCACCTCCGATGAATCCACCGCTACCTCCATGGCCACCTCCGAATCCGCCGCCGCCACCGCCTCCTCCATGTCCACCCCCGAATCCGCCACCACCGCCTCCTCCATGTCCACCCCCGAATCCACCGCCACCACCCCCTCCAATAGATGGGACGCCATAGGATGATGAAGGCGGGAGATATCCCCCACTCAGGGGTGCTGAAACAAAAAATACAATCAAATTACAATGTGCAACAAGTAAAATATTATTAAAACTATATTTTTTAATATGAAAAATATACATATTTATTTCGACAAAGAAAACAATTTAATAGTGATATACATATATAAAATGTTGCAAAAATAACAAGATATCACTATTTTTATTTTTATGAGGATTAAATTTTATTTATGGATTCATTAAAAATGCTCAATATATATCAAAAAATATAATCAATTTTATCTAAAAATCTACTAAAAAATTATATAATTTATACCTTCTCCTGCGACTCGACTGGCCAATAAGAAGAGCGCTGCAGCGACATTCTGAAACAAAATAAAGAAATATTTAAAACATTTTAGATCCAGGAAGTCAAAACTGCAATATCTGTTTTGTAGACCATTTTGATTATAACATCGTGTAGTTATTTCTATACCCAACCGAACTCAGAAAGACAGTCTTGAAACACCATGGACAAACGCAGTCATCCAGTGGTATTCAAGGAGAAGGATCAAGAGGCCGGTAATTTAAACTGTTATTTAAACTGTTATTTAAACTGTTATTTAAATCGTGACTGTGATTGTGTTCAATTGCAATGATGGTTGGTAACTGGTTTACAATGTTTTTATTTATTTTTAATTTCCCTCATCTCACAGTGGTCATTGATAATACTGAAAATAAGTTAAGACCTTTAAACTGATCATATTTGCATACTCAAAACTAAATATACATAAATATATGTTGAAATTCACACAACACTTTTGAATTCATTCTCTCAAAACAGTGCCACTGTCAGATGGAACCTTTTTTATTCTGAGGGATCGGGATCGATTAGCTAATAATATACCATAAATAGCGTATTCATGGGCATAAAATGTTGTAGTAGTGCAGGGGGTTAAAGAAGAATTTTAATTGAAATAGGAAATGATTAAAATAATGGCGTTATTCTATGCTTGTAACATCACTTGTATTTCAATAAAAGATGTCAAGATAAACAATATAAATATTGCACAAGAAGTGCATTGTTTAAATTTCGTGACAGACTGGCGTCATATTAAAAATCTATTTAATTCCATAAAATGATTTTTAAACTGCCTTCGCATTGTGTCGAGTTTCAGTGGCGTGAATTGCGAATTAATTTTGATAATAATTGCGTCATAAAGCTAATTGTAATGACGCTCTCGTTGTCGCCGCGCGACAAAAGAATCGCTTTTTGAAATGAGGTCTGTCGTCGTTGTATCAGTTTTGACATTAAAGATAAGCAATTAAATTGGGGCACGGAATATGATAAACAAAGAAACAATCTCAACATGACGTGCAACACGTTCGTAATACTGTTTTATATAAGAGATGCAGACTTAATAATGAAAAATGTATATTTGTTTTAATAAATATAAAAATTGATTTTTATACGTACAAACAATGGCCACGTTAATACAAGACTAGTTCAACTGCAGATTTGATCAAAAGCACATTGAATACAATATGTAAGTATTATTTATAAATATTTAAAGTGTGTGCTATAAAGGTATCATATATATATATATAATATTATTTTAATGAATTAGGTGGATATGTGTCAGAAATTTTAAAATTGGAACACTATAATGATGACGTGTTTTAGTTAAGTAATTAAGGTAATTATTTATTATTAATATAGTGCATACATAGGTATTTTTAATATATGCTTTATTTTACTAAAACTTATCTTTCACATATTTGCTTTGTTTCATTTTTAATCTATTTAGTATCTTCTCCTTTCTTATGTTATCTGGCATTTCATTAAAAATCTTCATCGCACAGCACATCATCGATTTCAGAGATTTAGCCTTCTTCCTGAATGGCAGTCTCAGTCTATATTTTCCTCTTGTATGATGTTCGTGCTCATGTTGATTTGCATCAATATTTGAAACCGATACATTACATTGGAGTAGAGTGTCGATTTGTTTTGAAATGTACGAATATATAAATCAATTACTATTGTCAGAAACTTTCGGTAGGTTTAAATAATATTTTGAATATGAATCAAATATATTAATTAGAAAGATATACATATAAAATCAATTTTATAGAAAAATATTGTTGTTGAGCCACCGGGATTCGAACCTGGATCTCTTTCCTAACCGGGGAAGGTGAATTATCCAACTATGCTACTGCGACAATATTTTTAGCGACAAATTTTCGAATATGTCAATATTTTGATATTAAAACATTTTAACGTTCCATTATTTGAGAGACAAATCTTCCTTATATATCTTTCTAATTAATATGTTTAATTCATATTTAAAATATCACAGACCTATGTACTGAATAATTACAACTTCACAATAAGAATGTGTTCTCCTAATTAAATAATATTAATTAATTGATTTATTTAAATTTAAACACAAAATAAAAAAAACACATTTTCACAATATAAAAGTGGTCGGATATGTTGTCATCGATTGCGAAATATACATTTATTTGTATGAAGTAATGACATTCATATTATAACTAAACAAAATATAAGTATAACATATTCTAAAAATCAATTAAATTTTAAAAGCGAAATCCGATCTACAAGATATAGAGATCAAATTGATATCCCAAAACTAAAATATACCGCAACTCAAAATCAATATATTTATCAAGGTATAAAATTTTTTAACAATCTCCCCATCACAATTAGAAAAATTACGGACTATCATAAATTTGTAACTGAAGTTAAAAAAATATGTACACAGACTAACTGAAACATAAATTAACTCGAATATACTCCTTCTCTATACACGAGTCTTACTCTCATAGAGAAGAAACAAATGTTAAAATATATATATATGTCCACTGATTATTGTAATTGTATTATATTTTTAATATTAATAAAAAAAAAAGATTTATTTAAAGATATAATATCTATTAGGAATTCAAGGCATTTGGACGTCACCAGACATAAAGTCATGTCATGCGCGTGGAGTAGCTTCTGAGGTCTGGACGTTTTAAATTCTGATCATTGTATTTCATAAATCATCAAAGTCGTGACCGACAAAGTTTACGGGGGAGATCGCTCGTGGCATAGCGTTGTTCGGTTGGTACCACCAATAAAAGTAAAAGTTAGATAAATTATGAAAGTGACTTATTTTTTTAATCTTGTTAATAGGTATATTACTAGCGACGTGCTAAACCGTTATTATGACCGTGATTGTGACTGTGATTCTGAGTTTTGTGTTCGATTGTAACGACAACAGGTAACTGATTATTCATAATTTGGCAACCAATCACCGGTACTCTAGAAATTAAACCTCTAACAGTTAATAGAGTTGTATCAATGTGTCCAAAATTTAATAAAAAAAAAAAAATGATAATTCTGGCGTCTGCTATCAGATTACTCAAATGTATTTGAGATTCTGTAAAAGTAAGGTAGATGGCTCTTTCAAATAATGGAACGATTAAATGTATTAATATCAAAAGGGTTAACATATAGGTTCGAAAATTTGTCGCTAAAAATATTGTCGCTATAGCATAGTTGGATAATGCACCTTCCCCGGTTAGGAAAGAGATCCTGGTTCGAATCCCGATCTCGCAACAACAATATTTTTCGATAAAATTTATTTTATATGTGTATCTTTCTAATTAATATATTTATTCCATAATTAAATCTCAGTTACCAATCGCCGTTACAATCAAATAGCATTTACACAATCACGGTTTAGTTCATTACTATATATGACCTACTCACAACAGCGTTTATTTATACCGATTCTAAAAAACAGATAGCTCGTGTCTTACATTAATTGTCGTGAAAGTATTAAGAAGAAAAAAAAAACCATTGTAATCTTATAATCTTGTAGTTATGCGTAAACATCACACGGGTGTAAGGGCGGAATGAATGAAAATTATTGTATTGAATTTATAGCGAAGTTCTTTACCAACCTACAGGGGACATTAAAATATGTAGTCATCGTGTTAACGAGTGTGGCCAATTTTTGAGATTACTCTAGCGCAAATTATTTTGGGTAAGGTGGGTGGGCGGGCGGAGTGGGGCGGGGGGAGGGGGGGGAGGTGTGATAAAATAATTTATATCTAAAAAATATGACTAATCTCTTTTTTAAAAGGTGACAATGGTCTCGAAATTACCGTGTAATGAAAAAAATATAATTAAAATAATGGATATTTAAATATATCTCTCACAATTACGCGGACACGGAAACGCGACATTTCCCTGTATTATAATTATAATTATACTGGTATATAGTTATTATTACTTTGTTTAATAACCATAATAAACTGTGAAGTCGTCAGTGTATTTATTTTTATCTGTAAATTTTTAAAATTTGAACGTCTTTTGCACGAACTGCATAATAGTGGCGTTGAAATTAATATCCATACGAAAAAATAAATTGGTCACGAAGTGATGTATTTGGAAAATATTCAGATGGACATCTTGTTGATTTATATGGACGCTATGGACACAGCACTTATACTTTCAAATAGATCAAAAGATAATTACGTCTAAAAAATACAAGGAAATTTATTGTGTGGTCTAGTGATTTATTTAATACCATTTAATTGTTTTTTTATTCTCACAAAGAATCGTGAATTTTTACGGATTTATGTCGACTTGTTTTGTAGACCTTCTTGGACTTCGAGATACAAACAATATACTAACCTTTTGGAAACAAACCATTCTTTTGATATTAATAAGAGTTTAGAAATGATGCATACAGATACTAGAGGTTTACAGTTAGATAAATTAGACATTTTAGAAATATGAATAAGTATTAATAACAAGCTAAATATTATAAATAACCAAATCCTCTTTACAAATAGTCACCTTTTAAATTTGTTTTCATTTTAGTTCTTACTTATTCACCACTTGCTATGCTTGTATTTTTAATTTCAGTACACATTGTTTCCTGAAGAAGATACCATAGGTATCGAAACATGTAGAATAGTAAAAAAATAGTGGTTTAAATAAAGTGTTTTGTATAATTATTTAATATACTAATAGTTTAACTATATTTTTGTTTAAAAAATGTATCACAGTTTAATTGGTAGCACTAATAAGACACATACATGTTTCATAAAAAAATCCAAATATTTATTTAGTATTCGTTTAAAAAAATTATCTCGACTCTTTTCCTTATTGCCATTAGTCTATGATGATATTAATCACAGATCAATCAACTAATCAGGTGTGTATTCTGTGTGAAGCTCTTGTTGGGATGATTGGGATCCGATCGAATTATCGGTATTGGAGAAATATGGTTTCAAATGTAACAGATGTGCAGGCAGTTATCACTTTAGCATTGAAAGAACCGCCGAAAAATGGTTAAAATTGAATATATTTTTTTAAGATAACACATTATTATTGTGAAGTTGTAGTTTTTTCAGAACATAGTTCAGTGATATTTTAATAAAAATTAAATGCATGAATTAGAACGATGTTCTTACACACAGATAAAATCAATTTATCGAAAAAATATTTTAGCCGCCACCGGGATCTGAACCAGGAACTCTTCCTATCCGGGGAAGCGCGCTGACCAATTACATTAATTGAAAATACTTATTAAAAGTATTAATTAAAAAGATATACATATAGAATCAAATTTATCAAAAAATATTGTTGTGGATCTGTGAATCTGGATCTCTTTCCAATCCGAGGAAGGTGCATTAACCAACTATGCTACAGCAGACAGTACTTTTGATGACAAATTTTCGAACCCATATGTAAACACTTTTCAAATTAATACATCTATCGTTCCATTATTTGAAAGCCAATATCGCTCTGTTCTGAACAATTACAACTTCACAATAAGAATATGTTCTCCTTAATAATATTTATTAATTGATTTTGTCTCGTATGTCAATCTTTCTAATTAATGCATTTAATTTGTACAAAAAATATCGACAGAATAATTTAATATGTCAATAATGAATTGCTTAGATTGACATTAATACAACACTGATGATACGTATTTCGTAACGTCATCCAAGTGCATTGAAAATATGGTATATTATAATGAAAAAAATGGATAAATCCAATACTAACGTGTCCAGTGTGTCTCGTTATATAACCGGTTTTAATTTAATATCTGTCTGTGCAGGTATTCAGAGAATTTTGTTACAACTCGATCTTCGTAAGATGACAGTGAACTACAGCTGGATTAATAGTGCTTTCTTCTGACCCGGCGATCGCTGATGATGCAAGGCGCCGTGAGAGAAATGGTACATTACGTGTTCATCTTTATAAACGTGGGAAGAGTTGCTTGCGTTGACCTTTGCCGTTGAAACGCATCGAAATCAGACAAGAGAGCAACAGTAGGTCATGCATTTCTTGATGCACGTGAAAATCATCAAAAGATGTAATTTTTCAGATGGTTACGGTTATGAGCTACCGTCATTAACCTGTCATACGGGCTAGCGGTTTAGTGGTTACGATACTCGTTTAGTGATATAGTTGGTCGGGGGTTCGAGCCTCGTTCCAGGAGACTATTAAGTTAGTCCTATTTTCATAGTACAAGCGTTTAGGTTAGTTTGAAAATTGTAAGAATATTAATGTGAAAAAAAAATCAATGCGTAATATCAATATCAATACTGTTATGGTTATGCATTAGTATCGCGTGTCTGTGTGTATAATTCATCGGGAAGGAAGTAATGAAATTTAATTAAATATATTTTTGACATTGATAGGTAAAAATGTTTTAATTCAAAGTTTTAGGTAGGTGTATCGCGGAGGTTCTGAAGGTTAAAGGGCGTATTTTAATTTTAGAAAACATAAGTGTTATAGTTTTTCGTATATGTGTATTTCTATAAAGTATCAAAAATTATAAATTTAACGTTTATATGTAGGTACTGAATAAATTATGTAGTATACAGCTGCCGAGGTTCAATGATTGTTTTGCATCAATATTAGCACAGTGGCGAGTTGGTAAAACAGTCACCGGTGGTGACTACATGTTTCGATTAGTGTTATAAGACTGACTCAATCGATGATTAAATAACATTAGTGCATTTAAAAGGCTAAACAATTATTACACAACATTGCAGATGTCGTGAACACAATAAATGCATTAAAAAAAAACAAATAAATACATCACGACGAAGTTAGAAAGCCAACACATCATTGTGCAGGAAATGCCATCAATCTTTGGTAAGAATTAAATAATTCAAATTTCTCTTGACACAAGAGTTACGTAAAAGAAATAATATTTGATGTGACATATTTTTTTTGTGCAAAATGTGGTTTCTCTTCACCGCCACGCTTATCGTAAATCTTCCATGTTAACATGTCGTGTTTTTTTTAGTTTTTTTTTAGTTTTCCGCGTGCCGCTGGCTGGTGTATTCTCAGAAGAACACGGATACAAGAATGTACCCGACATCTTTGTTTGCGCGCTTGTTGCCAAACTGTCACGTGTCGAAAAATTACCCAAAATAGTTGTTTAATTTGTATGGTTACTGTAGCTTTATTAGAAAATTAAAGTTACGGATATTTTTCTATTTATCTGCTATTTAACTGTGTTCTGAAAAATCCTTTAAGAAACTTTACAAATAAAATGGCTCTTCATTAAAATTAATCAAACATTATTATTTGATGTGGACTGGTTTCGGAGTGAACACTTTTTCAGCAGAAAACTGTGTGAACTTCGACTGAAAATTCGAATTTGTATACATGTTAGAAATGCCTTCGTCAATTTGAGAAAACTACAATAAATAAATGGTGCCAATAAAAAAAAATATTAATGCACTAATCTTAAAAATGAATATATGATCCATTGAATTGTGATGGTAAAATCGTTATTGTGACTGTGATTGTAATGATGATTGATAACTGATTAAGCAAGTGACGTACAACCGTCTCCGAATTCAGTACAACAATTCATACAGCATTCTGTTCGGATTGGCGCGTTATTGCAGCGCATCTACAATGTTTGCCAAAGGCCGTATGCATGGATTCGTTTCGTTTCTGAGATATCGAGTTGCGACTGGAGCTCAGAACCAAATCTCTGGTGCTAGCGGCGCTCTCATGGAAAGCTGGATGCCTGACTAGAGAATGTCAACGACTACAAAATAGCTACATACTGAAGTATTTATATTTTGTTTATATTTATATATATTTATGTGAACTTTTTAACAACTTCATAATATAAATAATATTTCGTAACTTTATGGCGAATCGGGTCTTTACAAACGCATTATTATTATTATTAACATAATTCTGCGAGCAATGACTGGTACACTAGAAAAAGAGCCTTCGACAGTTAAATCTTAGTTATCAATCATCGTTAAGTCTCACTAACCATTCATCGACACAATCACAGTCACGTAACGGTTTACCGTAACTACCAAAGAATACTACTATGCAAAATGAAAAACTCTCGTTAATAGAGTCAATTTCACATGCTAACTACTATAATTCCAAGAGCCACGTAGTAAAACAAGCAAAAAATTCAAATCTCGCGCAATTGTTCTTTTTGTAGAACATGTAGCATGTCACCGGTTCATTTTTTTGCACCAATCACGGAACTGTTTCAAGACGGATAATTTTGAATAATAAAATTGTATATATAAGAATAAAATAAAAACATGTTTCGTACCCGGAAAATTGTATTTCCTCGAGGTAATAAATGTGCGAATTGCTTTCCATCGCGTGTTTGTTTTAAAATCAATAACACTGTCTACAATAATAGATATCTTAGCTATAGGTTTAAAAGAGCCGATTTACGATTTTAATTTCCGTCATGTTATGTATAATATGTATTAATAAGTTATTAATTTAATTACTTTAATGTTTATTGTCAGTGTAATTTTATTTTAATATTAACTACACCTTTAAATCTACGAGTATGTCGCAGAAATGGTTGTAATTATCTTAGCGATTTAATTAAAATAATTATTAGAATAGTCTTTTTAACCCTGAAAAAATACATTGAATAGGTATACTTAAGTTACATTATTGCGTATAAGACAGTTTTGTCCAGAACGATTCTACGAATATGTAGTATTCAAAAATATAATGTATCTTCAATAGAAAAGTTCAATAAATAATATATGTCTCAGACATATACATACATAGCATACAACTCCGGAATAAAATATGTTATTTTTTTGTTTAAAATTTTTTTTTATTACAAACTCAGTTTTTATAATAAAACAAAACTTTTGAAAAAAATTCCCTGGAGGAGAACCGAAGCCCGGTCTCACGTATGACACAACACTGTTGAGGAATTAAATAATACGTGAAAGTAGCAGTTTACTTTAAATAAAATTATGTTAAGTATGTAAAATAATAAAGTACATCTATGCACATAGGTAATTCTAACAGAAAAAATCTGGCACCACAGATTATTAAGGGAGTAGCTAAGATGGCATAGCATTGGCTTAGAATGTTTGCGCATACACATTCAAAATGTTTTAGAGGCACTATGTATCGCTCCCGTTAGCGTGAAAATAAAACAAAAGTTAAAAGTGAGAAAATATTACAATATTTTATAACTCGCTATTTTTAACGCAGTCTAAATTAAATCTCAGTTGAAATGTATAGATATTTACTGTGCGAACCACCCATTATACCGCATAACGCAGGCAGAATTGCATTGCGACCGTTGCACATTCACGCCTATTATAAATACATTTTCATACATAATAATTGCAGAATCGCTTAATTAAGCACGGCACTTACGACCGTTCAGTCCCCGCACACGACCCGGGTGCCGGCTGTCGTGGCCGCCGCACGTGTGTGGCTTTCTTCCTATTGTTTGGCGGGAAACGCTTTCACTTTCTTCATATTTAACCGAAAAATAACTCACATGGCCGTCATCTCGTGTGAATCTCACTGTAGACACTAAAACGGCTGATTCGTTGAACGGATTTATGCCATTTTGCGGTCTTCGCGATGGATTCACAGCCCTTTCCCGTTTCTTTTCAACGGCTGTGTTAAAAGTGTAATAGAGTTTTCTGGGATTCTGCTCGCTTTCGACACGGTACGTTACCAACAGCGACACACCTTGGTTTCGACACGGTATTGCAAGCTAATGCTGGACATGATGCCAACAGCAGATCTGATAGCGAACCTTGCGTAGGAATCGATCAGACATTAACCTTTGCCATACCATGATATAAAATACTCGTACACAGCCATGCTGTCAACTCGTGTTACCTTAAGAAATTAGCCTTTAGAATGTGAAAAAATGGTTAATGCCATACATACATAATTTACTTTAAGTATTGAGTATTAAATATAAAAAAAATATGTAATATTATAATCCGGAGTATTCATCAAGTTCTGTATAGAAGGTTGCATTGTATAATATAACCTACCATTTAATCTATCTTCATTTAATTAGTGAGAAAGAGACACCATTATATTCGTATGTTTGTTATTGTTTTCTATTACAGCCGTAGACCCGTGTTACTGCGTGGTTTGGGAAGGGTTAAGCAACATTCGGAAGGAGAAAGGAGTCCCATAATTTTGAAGATTTTTAATTAAATCTATATTCTAAAACGTTTCATTAAATTTAATTGCACTTCTGTCGAATCTCTCGCCGATCCAACGTGCATATGTTAATATTTTGTCGTTAATTAAAAAGGTTAAACGTAATTACAATAATGAAATTGTGACGGAAGGCATCTTCGTCATTATTTGCATAAGAAAGTCGGCCGTTGGATAGATTTTAAAACAGTTTATTACGTAACACGAGAGTAAATTAATTGGTTAACTTTTAAATTATCAATATAATTTTATTACAACCAACATAATGTTGAATCGAAAATATTTGATTGAAGTTATTTTAATGATGGGTTAAAACTTGGACATAAAATCGATAAAGTTTGCGACATGCCGACGGTGGAAAACTGTTTTTGAAATCAATAGCGATATTCTTTTTATGGACGATTACGAAATGATGATTTTAATCATGTTGACAAACGTGTCGTTTAATTGCATAACATTCCAGTAGTATTATGAAATTTCTTTGTTCAAACTTATTTGTTTTTCTTTATTGAGGTTCTCTTTGTCAGTTTCGAAAATATTTGTAATATGTATATGTAATTTCCACCTCGTCGGCACAACATAACCGAGAATTGCGATTTTTATACACTGCCGCCTTTTTCTTGGCACGTGCAAGGGATTTTCCATTTCCTTTGCGTCCTTTGACATGAACCACCGCAACTAGTTTCTTGGACACGTTTCAGGCTTATTGTTACTGCTATTAATATCAAAGCAATTCTTTGATTTTAATTGTTGGCATTGTGATTTGAAAAGGTGTATGTCCTGGTGTCCATGGTGTGCGCAGCATATGCCTCCAACACCACATATCAAAGGAACCAGTCCACCTTTTTTATTTTGCTTTTAGAAACCGCGATTCTACACCATAGATAAATATTGAACAAACACATTATAGATATCTCATAAATATGAAGCTATTTTTATTATATTTAATGGAAAGACATGGAAGTATGGGTAATTACAGAGATTACGACTTGTCTTCGGTTGGCTTAAGTGATAACTTTATACAAATGTAACGTTCATCATTCTCACTCATTAATCAATCTTCATATCTATAAAATTTTTGGAAGTTGTTTATATGTTACTATGTGGAAACACTTGGAGTAATTAGGACTAAATTTGATATTTGATCACGTAAGCCCTGAGTCTCTGAGATATTTATAATTTGTTTAATAACAGTGCTTTTCTAGGTAAGTAGTCCAGTAATTGTGTGTTATTGGACATATTCAATTATTGCTAAATATTAAATAGACCAGAGACTTTACAAGCCTGACTTGTTTTAATATTTTGCGTTATTTCTATATATATTGTCAAGTCAGAATATAGAACTATACTATATCTTCAGATAAACTTAAGATAATTAAATTATTCCATCACGGATGCTGTTTACGTCGATAAATGGTCAAAAACTTTATTAAATGGCTACACATCTATGCATGTATTACGCATGTAAAACAGCCATTAGTTTAATTAATTCAGTACCGATGATTTCAGTTAAATTATTTCATTCTTAATTAAGATATCAGTTTATATATTACAGCTATTCACGGGCATAGTAATTACATCGTGTTATTAGTAATTAAATTACACTGAGGTTTAACCAATGGATTACGTAAAATAGCGACCATAGAAGGAAATTATGATGTCTGGATAGTGGAAGCATTACACGAAGATCACGCGACATTAATTAGTAATCAAAACATTTCACTTTTTTTTGTTTCATGACATTTATCACAATGAATTAAATAGAGTTATTAAATCTTAGTAACGTACATACATATATAATAATATTGCGTTGGTAAAGTGCTGTATACACATGAGTGTAAAATAAATAAATATGTATATATATAGTTGAATTTTCTATACACATTTTTAAAACAATTTATTTTTATTTTTACGTGCGTAATAATGCGTGACGTTTCTTTTAATTTGACGTTAATTTTAAATTAATAAAAATCAATGTAAAAATTATATTACATTATTAGTGTTTGAACAACTTAATTCTTTAGATGCTCTGTCGTTATTTCAACTTACTACATAGTGTCTCGAATGATAAAAGTAATACACAAATCTGTAAACATTAATTTATTTAAAAAAAATGATGAAATACCGATGTCGTTGCTTTTTATCAACTAACAACAATTTATACAAATGTTAAATATCATTAAGCAATTATTTGATATAATTTTTTTAAACATTTTATTGGAAAGAGTTGTTATATATCTGAATATAGTGGTTTAGGATAAGATATTTTAAGAAATACTTGGCAATATTGTTACAAGCAATGACTTCATTGCTATTTGTGTTTTTTTTATTTGAAATTGAAAAATGCAAACACGTAATTCTCTAAACAATCTTAAGTGAAATTTGAAAAGCGTGCTGACCTTCGTCGACGGCTCAAAGGCGACGTTCTTTCACAGAGATAATTATTTGCATAATATATTCAACTTGGCCACATTTTTCTGACCATATTTCAATGGTAGGTGTTAATGGTGTATAATATATTAAAAAATTTAATGAATAAACCCATTATAATATCGAGATTTCTAAACGTAGTAATATGAAGTTTATACAGGTTTTTATGGTATTTGGGAGAGTTCTTCACGTTCTTTAAAAATAAAGTTAAACAGGTTATTTGATGTATGATGATAGACGTCATTCTCTCAATGATATTTTACATTGCATCCCCAGTTTGAGATTGTTATAAGATGAATAATCTTTTATATTGTTGAATAATCCTCGAATAGACATTGTACTACTGATATTACTTATCGCATTACTTTATATATAAAAATTGGTTGTATGTAGTCCGACTAGTTATATTAATTTTTAGTGATTATATTCTTAACTATATAAAGGCATTATTATTAAACAAATTATAGATATATCATAGAGACGAAGCTATTTAAATTATATTAAATAGGAAAATATGGAAGTATGGGTAAATTACAGGGTTTACGACCTGTCATCGGTTGGCTAAAGTGATCACTTTATACAATGTAACGTTCACTATTCCATCCTATATTCAACCTCAATATGTATCAAATTTTTGGAAGTTGTATATACGTTACCATGTAGAAACACTTCGAGTATTTAACTAAAACTTTGCTGTTGCCATCTATGGTCAAAATTTGATATTTATTTCCCTGAAACAGCATAGATGTCACTATTGAGAATTTAATTTTTATCAGAAAATATGGAAGCTATATTCTTTGTCTGTATATATGAAAAATGATTAACACATTATAGTAGAATATGCCTGAAAAGTCAATTTTCAATTTTATGTATTTATTATTTAATTGCAGTTATTCATATTTTTCCATTTAATATAATTTAAATAGATTCGTCTCTATGAGATATTTTTATAATATTCTTAGGCTGGAATTATGGTTTGGTTTTAACTAGGGCTGCGATGTATTATATTCATTGATTTAATTGTTAGGCATATTTTAACAAAAAAAACTTAATGGAAATATGTACAAATAAAATGTACATTCAATAAACATGTTATATGCAAGGGAAATATAATACATGTGACAGTTTTTTTTTTTAAATACTTCCATGCCAATCAACACAATTAATCAAACACGATTTTTTTTAGTTGTATTTATTGGACGATCGTTTCGGCTGTCTGGAACATTATCAATTCGTGTTATTTCTGACATGTCTGTGTAGAAATAAAAAACGTCACGTGTAACGACATGTTGTCCCTTCTTTTTCTAACTATATACTCGTTCTCAGATGACCAACGCGATACCAGGCAACGTTAAACAATGCTCGCCAATACCTGGCTCGTTACGACAGTGTGTTATTAGGAAAATAAAACACGCGTCTGTTTCGCAATCCATTTAGTCTGGAGCAGGCATTACACAATTATAATTACAAGTGTGTTCGCATGTTGTACGCACATTAAAAGAAAAAATAATTCGAAGACGGAAATAGGAATTTATTTAAAACAGTAGCATGCTGAACGCGATTTGTGTATGAATAACATCAATGGAAGAATGGCAGTAATTTAATTCATTGTACTAACCTAACTTCCTTGTGTTGATATAACATGTTAATTAAATTAATAAAAACAATACCGATCTTACAATATTATAACAGTTGTGACACGTGGCTTGTTATAAATATTTATATAACTATCTTTATCACACAGGGACGAAACTATTATTTTTACATGGGAAGTATGGAAGTCTTGGGCATTACAGGGCTTACGATCTGTCATCGGCTGGCTTAAGTGATCACTTAACATAATGTAACGTTCATCTATTTACCCATGCTACCAGTACTAGCAAGTTGTATATATGTTATCGTGTTGGAACATTTAAATTAATTATTACCAACATGCTGTCGCTATCTATGATCTAGATTTGGACATACTAAAAAATATCTTAATCAATTTTTTTGTACGACAGATAATTTCCACGTGATGTCGTTTGCAATTCTAAATTGACTTTTTAGCTTGCCTATGGGTTATCATGGAATAATTTTCACTGTTTAAACCATATATTTCGATTACAATAATACTAAAATCGCCTGGCACTTTGTCGCTTGTCTGGATATGAAAAAATATTTCTCTCCGGATGTTTAATTTTTTAATTAAACGAATCAACTGAACTTTGCGTATCCGACCTAGGGAGATACTTACTTCCAATGTGTTCAATAATAGTTTAATTCGATACCAGAAGGTCCATCTGGAGCAAATCTACGCCTGGGAGCGGTACACGGAAATGAAACCTGAACAATTTAGCAGATAGATAGAGAGAGGAATATGTTGGAAGCATTCGAGATGTTCTAGAGAAGGATTATTAGGTAGACTGGATTACAAATAAGAAGGTTTCAAGAATAGAGGTCAATAATTCACCATAGTATGTCAAATATAAGTCAATGTGACTGAGGGAAGAAAACAAAAATACATCCTCCAAATAGTGAGTAAGGCGAATGTAGAACCTGTAGGCAAGTTTTTAATTGATGCCGAGGACAATGACGCACGCCGAGCATTGAACCAACAAGGTAGGTACCTATCAACTATTCTGTATAGATTTTTTCCTGCTTTATCACCAGCGCCGGCGTTACGCACAAGCGGAGCATGCACCCAAATTAAGGGGGTGGGGGGCGAAAAATATATAAAAATTGAAAAACAAAATCCCAGGTTGCAAACGATAATATTGTGTAATAAAAATCATTCAAGAAAGAAAATAGGAGGCGGCTAATTTATGGAGATGCATTTACAAAAATTAAAAAATATTATCTTCACTTACTAGGGCAGAAAAAAATTATTTTGACTCTGGCGGCAAAAAGTCTAGCGCCGGCGCTGTTTATCACCTATTCGTTTAACAAAAAAGAGCGAAGAATTATTACGAAAAATTTACCAGCTACATTTTAATACCATGTTCAATATACAAGTATTATAATTCCAAATCAAATTAAAAAATGTATTATTAAAGTAGGCGGTGTAATGACTGCATCAGATCAAGTACTGTAAAGAAAGTCATCTTACTTTGACATCATAATTTTTTAAATTTAAAAAACGTAACACAATTTCAGCACTGCCGTCAGGAGAAAGCAAATTATTAAAGATCATTTTAAACAATCTCTAGAAAAAAAAAGTTTATTTCTTTCTTTAGATACAGCCATTCTTTCTGCCGGCCGTGATATTTGCATCACGACAATGTTAATAAAAATGTGTAAATTCAACGGTGGAGCTGTTTTTGTTTAGGAGAAAATACACGAGATGCTGCTGCAGGTGAAGAGAGGTGAAATGTGAAGGTGATGACTTGAATTTGAATAGTGCGGTTTTGACAGATGCAAATAAACGGAGAGAAAATGTCGTAATTTGTCACCAGACCTGAATGCAAATGGACGCCGCCAACCGTTTTCACTTTTTACTCGTGTACGTGTTCACGTGCCTAAAACACTTTTGCTTTCCGACTAATCATTATCTATGATAATTTTATGTTTTGCCGGGTCGTTATTGTTACTGCCGGTCTTGAATTTAGTAATATGGTACACTCATAATTCTCGTCACATTATCCAACATGCAATCATCCAAAACCATTGGTGTTTTTATTTAATATTTAATAGATTTAAGTTCATATATTACATCTGTCTTCAAGTGCATGCGGTCAATGGTTGAAAGAATGGGATACCGCCGCGCATCTAGACGACTCATCCATCGTTGAGAAATGAACGCTGAACTGTTGGATAACTTGGAAAGGAAAACTAGGACCCGCGAATAATAGAGGACCGTGGAGAATCCGGTACAATGATGAACTTTACAGTACGTACAAAAAGGCCAGAAAGACAGGCAGAGAAGAAAAGATTGAAGACTCCCCCGGGGAGACGTTTGGCATCAGAAAACTAAGCATCTAAGCAGCTAAGCAGATTGAGGAAACTATGATTCGATTTGGGCTGTTGCGACATTGAAGAAGAAATTTTTTTTATAGTACAGTGGTTAAAAGATTAACTTTAATTGAAAATCATCCTAGACGACTCTTTGATGATCGATATTATAATATAGTACTTTGACATTTAGCAAAAGACTAGCTTTAATAAATAAACACAATGAATATATTTTTTTATTACACGATAATGTTGTATGTCGTAATGATAATACGACATATCATATGTCGTACATTACAATACACACGACAAATTATTATAGTTTGAGAGATTAATTAAAATTGAAAATAAATTTAATTAAATATATACGTTAGCAATATTTGAAATATCTTATTATCGTGTCATCGGACTATTGTTAATATTTATTCCGATGAGAAACTGGTTTTGAAAGAATTTTATCATTTTATTTTCTCATATTATGTCATGTTTATACATCTACCGAGGTTTGCGGGGGTTCTTAATTAGTATTATATTTGCCTTTTTCTTTCGTATTAATTTAAATAATGAATGATTTTCTTTTAAAGCCACGAATAATGGGACTTAAAAATGATTTTGTCATTCGTTTCACACAATAAGATTTGTATTCCATCTACGATATGTGCAAGCACCATTGTTGTCTAAAAATACACCACGACAATATTATTTAGGATATTTTTTAATACAGGCATTTTGCCTATTCAGTTTCAAAATTGTTTACAATTTTATAAACCTTTGTAAAGTCAGGTGACTGTAAACATATTACTACACGGCCATTTTTGGGGCCAGCACATTTATATGCGTGTTCATGACATATTTTCGGTTAACAGATGTTCATAAAATAAGATTGAAAATAATCATTATAAAGTGCTTACCGAGAAACTGAATCTCGCCATTTTGAAGAGTATTTTCTTGGAAAGTTGTCCTTTAAATCTGTGAAGAAATATATAAAAACATATTATTTATTACGTCTTTAATATTAACAAAATTAATTTGTAGCCACATATTAATAATAAGATAAAATACTTATACTTTTATAGTTTTGTTTTTATTTATTAATTTGTCTTTATTTGATTATAAAATAGTATTGTTTTTGAAAAATGTTTCCTAATTTCAATAAATATCTAATATTTAAATACAAATTAAAGAATCCACCATTTAGAAAGGTATACATACCGGGATACCGGTAGCAACTAATATTTTTTCTATAAATAGATTTTTTCTGTATATCTTTCTAGTTGATTAATTTAATTTGTATTAAAATATCATTAGAATGTTATATTGTAGTACAACTATGTTTTGAAAATGTAACTTCACTGCAAAAATGTGTTCTCTTTAAAAATAATATTATAATTAATTACAATTAGTAAGAAAATATGCACACAGGAAAATAAATATTGAAGTGAATATAATATTAAATAAAAAATATATTTTGTGTAAAATGTATTAATTGAATTAAAGGCGTATCAAATGTATTTTTAAATATAAGTGTTTTAAAATTTTAATTAAAAATATTTTTTCAACACATACGAACATTTCTAATAATAATAAAATATATAAAACGTGAGTAAAAATAGATATAGAGGCTTAAACCTCCAGGCCCCGACGAGATTCGAACTCGTGATCTCCTGTTTACTAGACAGGCGCTTTAACCAACTAAGCCACGGCGCCGATGACATCTGCCGGCCGTATTACAAAATATAAGCTTATCGCGATATCAAAATACAAGTCGGTATTGGCAATGAAATTGTAAGTGTGTTCGGATTGGAATTTTAGCAATGTATTATTTTACGAGGAGTATATTTCGTACGGCTTTATTTATTCTATTGAATATTTACTTTTAGCCATCAGTTGAAGAAAAATAATATTATTAATGTGTAGTTACCTAATATCTTATTATTACACATGCATAAAGATATGTTAGCGATTCACAACCATTTATGCGAGTGATATTAAATTTAAAAATTATTCTCAAATGTATTTATTTAAAAAAATATTATTATTATTATTTGATTGTCGTCATTTCAGGGGTACGCAACAATTTCGTAAAAGGCAAATGTTGCGAAAATAATAAGAAAATTGTTAAAACTGCAGATTTCTAATACAGCGCGTGTTGGGTCAATGAGTTTGGAAAAACCTAGATGCCTATCACTGAACAGCTGATTTGCAAATACATGCAGGTTAAAGAATCAACAACAATTATGAGAAAGGTTGAATAGGTTATTCTGATGAACAATGACATGATTTTAAAGATTTCGTTTTGTTGCTTTTTAAAATGATCTGACTAGGTCTCTTGAGAATAAAAATGTTAACATTAATTATGTAAACTTTCTAATAAATATGGAAATCAGATTCTCTCTGGAAACGTGTTTTTAACTGATGTAATTTTTAAATCTCGAATTATTTACAATATCATCTATTATTACATTATACGACACACAAGTAACGGCCGTTTACATTCCATCTATTTAGCAAACACACAAACCATTATTTTAATTTTATTAAATATCCGTCAGATGGCGAGACGGACCTTTTATGTTATCTGACCGACACTATTTACTCACTCAATTTACACTGTTATCTTTTGTTCTCGTTCTAATGCGAACGTTTCATTGTTTACTTGAGTTCAATACTCTACGTACTTAGGTGAGTGTAATTTTTTTCATACACTTCTTAAACAGTTTCAAAATCTATTTTAACATTTTATGTAGGTACTAATTATAACCCAGCAAATAGAATAATAGCAATAATGATTTGGTGAGATTATAAAATAAATCAAGGCCAGTGTAAGAATGCGGTTAAAGTTATCTGCGAAGAAACGCATCTGAAAAAGGGGTGTCGCCACAGACTAGCAAATGAATAGATATGATATGAAGTGTGTACACTTATAGGAGAGGGGTTTGAAACATTTGTGGGGCGAGGGGATTCTACACACATATCGCACACCTAGATCAAAACTAAGACAACTATAAAAAACTAAGAATTTTGAGTTATTATTGTATTTGTATACTCTGTCATAGACCCAACTAACCTTAGCCTCAGTTTTCGAATAATGCCATTTTAGGATACATTTATAACCTAAAATGTTATTTAGTTTCATAATTTTAGTAATAAAAAATGGAGAAATATGTTTTTTTTTGTCTACTGAAAAATTACTTTTTTGAGTTATCTTAGTTTTGATCTAGGTGTGCGATATATCCAATGAAATATAAATCTAGCAGTTTATGACACATTTATGTAACAGTAAAAGTGTTTACTCTTTGTATAAACAAGACGTATTTTTTACATTAATGCATATTATATTGTCAGCGTTTAAATTTTCGTTCCAATCGAGTTATATTTTTAAAAAAGGTCGCGGAGATCTTTGATCACGTGGGTGCCACCAAAATAAAAATTTTAAGACAAAAAATTTGCGTTAGCTCATGTCTATTTATTTGGTGGTCTGTGGTCTAATATAAAACCAATGAGCATTCATTTAAATTATTCACTGTTTGGTTTGTAAGTGAGTCTGACTGTTTTATTGTATCAACTCACTACTCGACATATTTGAAAATATGATTCCAAATATAATTGTTCGTGGTACAGTACCCGTAATAGTTACAATATTTAACCACAATACTGGTTCAAACAACAAGCTGGTTCTTACCGATGTTTTTCTAACTTTATTTGGTCTCGCAGAACTTTGTGTTATTCACAGCAATGGAAGGTCAGAGAATCCTTTGAAGTATTTGTTACGCCAACTAGTCTTTGAATGCAAACAAAACGCGTATATAATAATTATTTTATTATTTCGAATAGCTCGACGGATTTTACGCAATTCATTTACAGTTGTGGACTACTTTGCAAACATTACGGGCAAGCTCGTAACGCGATTGTTTACGACAAACAAGATTGCTTTGTGTTCGGTTAATAACATCTCCAACAACTCCATAAACAAAAACATATCATTTGAAGTATGAAAACAAAAATATTTCGATGTTACTCTGTTCACTCTTACTTGATATCGTAATAATTGCAAAAATATTGTTTTTTTTTTCTGTACATCTTTCTTGTTGACTCATTTAGATCTATCCTTTTCAATAGAACAGACACACATTAAAAATAACGAAGTGTACGAAATATATGTCACATCAGCGCGTGCGCTGTGAAAATAGGACTAACTTGGTAGTCTCTCGGGACGAGGCTAGATCCTTCAACACTTACATAGCATTAAGAAATACATTTTATTTGATTTAATTTTATAAATTATAATATGCAACTTTATGTTAAACTTTCACGTTGTTAGAACATTAGACATCATACAATTTTAAGATTTTTTAAATGTAATATCTTGTTTAGAGAAGGAGATCTTTTACATTGTAAAATAACTTTAATTAAAAATAGAAATTATATAGTCGTACAATAATTTAGAAAATAATGTTATTAAAATAATATTTTAAAAATCAGAGAAACAGTCAATAATTCCCATAAAAAACGCAATAAAGAGTTATATAACGTTCACCAATTCTTCCAAGCTATTTTTATTATATTTATATATATATCGTTCACCAATTCTCACCCTTTAATCTCCATATTTATCAAATTGTTGAAAGATATATATATGTTATTACATGAACTCGCTTTATCTATATTTTTCATTAAAAATTTAATAAAAATAGCTTCTTCTCTATGAGATATCTGATATTTATTCAATAGCAGTGCCTTTATAGGTAAAAATCCAGTAATTATGTGTTTTTGGACATAAATTCAAATATTGCTTAAAAAAGAATAAATTATCTCTGGGGTTTGATTCATTAACCACAATCGCGCACTCGTTAAGAGTATATTAATATAATTATTTTAAATGAATCTAACTTCAAACGAGTTTTGACCGGAAAGATACAATCTTGGACCATCTGTGGCCAGATCATCGTATCTTCCACTTTCATATCCATTCTCTGAGGTCGATTATGTATAATTGCAGTGCACCGCTACTATGCAACATTATTATAAACGTGCTTGAGTTTGTGATCCGAGTAACGCACGCCTAGAGCATTACATGCTCATGATCTGCACTTTCTTATGTAGCCATTAACCTATGTCAGGCTTAGTAATGGTCCAATATTGAATGAAACTTAAATTTTGCTTTGAAATAGCGTCAAAAAATTATATTATTTCACAGACCAGTAAATGAATAAATATGAAATAAAGTATACATATAGGAGAGCGGTTCATTCTACACACATTATATATGGAAACATAAATCCGATAGTTTATGACACATTTATGCAACAGTTAAAGTATTAATTTTTTGAAAGTTAAATCTTTATGCAAACAAAACGTATTTTTTTTACATTAATACATATTATATTATCAATGTTAAAATTTTCGTTCCGATCGAGTCATATATTTAAAAAAAGTCGAGGAGCTATTTGATTGCGTAAGTGGTACCAATGTGATCAAAATGCAAATATTGAAACAAGGAATTTGCGTTAGTCTGTATACCTGTGTATTATTTCCCACTACGGCTAAACGTTTTTTGCAATTCAATTAAAATTAATTATCTGGTTTAAAAAAATCGTCGTGATTGCGATGTCGCAATGAGAGAACTATTAAGATGTACGCCTCTGAGCTGGTCCAGAATTTGAGATGAAAAAACATTCCAATTACTAACAAGTGATATAAAATAACAGCTTACAGCGCCTCAATTTAAAACTTTCTTTTGTTCTAATAAACTGTTTTAATTTGTTTTATTATTGTGACGTATTTCTGAAAGTAATTTTTATATTTCGTAGAAACGGCTAATGCAACGTGTGCGGAGGTTGATTATTTACTCTTAAAAAGGAGGCAACAACTGTCATCTGAGATTAGCCAGTCCAACCGGGATCAATGACCGATCGTTAAAATATTGCTCAGTTTAACCTCAGTTTATTTTAAGTGTAAACTTTCTTCCTTTGCGTATATTTTCTTTTAGTCGCATATCTTTGTGACTATCGCAATTTGAAGGGAAAATGAAAGTTAACAATCGGCTAGTCGTTTCGAAGTAAGGTCAATGACGTTATCGATTACATTGCCAGTGGCAGTAAGTAACCTTCACCTAAGAATATATGGAAGAAAGATGATATTTTAAAATTTAATATTTTATTCTAGACACACTGGCATTGTGTATTATTAGTAAGATTTTATGTTTTATATAATATAATCGATACACAGTACATATTTAGGTAGGTACCTACATAAGACATAATTACGAATTTAGAAATTTGACGCTCTTTTAATATTTTAGTTGCAAAGGATATTTAACCATTGGTAGGATACCACATAGGGTGGTAGGTTTTAAGAGTGAATTTTTTTAATGAAAACTTGGGTCTTCAAATATATGAGATTGAAAATAGTGTTTAACACGTATATGCAAGATTGAAAAGTGCGTATTATTTTTCGGGTCAAATTCTCAGCATTTCGGGTCAAATGCGTAAAACGTTTTGGCAGAATCTACTAGATGGCGCTCATCACGAATTATAACGTCATTCCTTCATGAATATTTTCGTTTCATTTGCACATGCGCCCAATCACGGTTCACGACCAAGTATACATAAAATAAAATAAATGAATCACGAATCACGATATTCTCAGATATTCAATCACCGATAGTGAGTGTGACTGAAAGACATCAGATATTTTGAGCTTATCACTAGTTAAAGTATAAAGATGGAAGTAGAAGAGGCAGATGAAGATCGCTGGAATGAACAAATGAAGCTTGCAACCCGAGGAAGAAGGTGAAGGGCAAGCATCTTGAAGAAGAACACAACACTGTAAACGGTCACAATCCCCAAGACTGGTAAACTACTATAATTAATGAATAAGCAAATAATTTTGCATTTATTGTGACAATATATTTTTACTTTTCTTTTCTTGCTAAAAATTTGAAAGATTTAAATGTCAAAGATTAAACCTTATTGCGATCTTACGCAATTTGTTTTTGTATAATAGTCTTGTATTATAATATAGATACGAGGAGATTAAACATGTTGGCGAATAGGCAAATAGAATATGTTCCATTCGCCATAAATGCACCGATAAATTTAATGGCCGGAAGATGTAGACAGTAAAAGTAAATTTGCCTAGAGGAAATAAATGATTAATTTAATGATCATTTCTTATTTCCAGACTACTAAATCACCTTAAGCTGTTTTAAAAACACGTGACCCAGACGGCAGAAACAAACGTTTTTGTTTAACGTAAGAATTTAATGAAGTTTACGTAATTCAGAGTCAATGATTTAAAATTGAGATGGCTTAGACCCGTATTGTGAATGCCAGACGAATAGTTACCGAGGCATCTTCCTGGTAAGTGTGGAATTTTTTTTTTTAAACAGATCGTGCTTTATTGTTAAGTTGATTGATTTGATCAAGTACCAAAACTGAACATGATTGCAATTTATTGAGACTTTGACCCACGATCCTTCTAGAGTATGGGGATAAAAATAAATGAATGAATTAAATCTTATCTTTATGAATTGATAATTCTGGCGTATGCTATCAGTTTACTCAAAGGTATTTGAGATTCTGTAAAAATAAAGTAGATGGCTCTTTCAAATAATGAAACGATTAAATGTATTAATATCAAAAAGGTAACATTGCGTTCGAAAATTGTCGCTAAAAATATTGTCGCTGTAGCATAGTTGGATAATGCAGCTTCCCCGGTTAGGAAAGAGATCCAGGTTCGAATCCCGGTGGCGCAACAACAATATTTTTCGATAAAATTGATTTTATATGTATATCTTTCTAATTAATATTTTTAATTCATATTTAGAATTAAATCTGATGCACGTAGATATTTGCTTCAGAGTGAAGCATCATTTCAAATATATTTTAAATCATTTAAGATACAATTCATTCGTGTATACAGTTTTAAAACTATAGTAATCATTCGTGTTAAGAGAAGTCTGTGGTTTGAGATTATAGTAATTATCTGAGCGAAATTATGGCAATTATTCGTGTGAAGTAAGTAAGACAATGAAAGGATCACTTAGATGGTTTGGATACTTGGAACGAACGAATGAGGAGAGAATGGTACGACAAATATGCATCGATAGCATCAGAAATAGAGGACGTTCGTGGAAGACATGGCACGACCAGATGAACCAGATGGTCCTGTTAGAAGCCTCAATAATCGACGAGCATGAATGTGGATGAGGCGATAATTGTGTGTCAGGGTAGAAGAGTGTGGCGCTCTATCCTCTCTGACAGGCTCCGCGAGGAAACGGCGCGATGATACTCGTCATATATTTTGAGATTTTTTTTTTTTTTGATACTGTACGATTTATTCATATTAAATTATGTGGAGAAATCGTGTATTGCATTACTGTATTTTTCAGTAAAATGGAGATAGATTAGCGGGTATTATTGTATCAAAGGACTTTGTTAATTTTTTTTAAATGGTTTGTTTCAATAAATATTTTTTGTATGCAAATCTCGCGGTGACGTGTTACAAATATGAAATAAAAACGCGATAATACATTGTTTTCGCGAGACCTCAGATGGTGAATTAAAACAACAATAATGGGAAGCTGTTGACTTGTTCGCATTTTGCGACAAGAATTTTAATACAATGATTGTCGAGCGGACAAAAAAATTGCTCTCGACGATGGCGGTAATGCTTCTGCACGAGGTCAAAAGAGTTCGCTAATATTTCAAGATTGAAATAATTACGAAGGTCAGAGGACTGGAACAGAAGCTGGATACGGTTTTAATTAGGTGACCTGCAGAAATATAATGAGACGATGATGAGGAGAGTGATATTAACCTTTCCCATACCGTGATATAAAATACTCATAGGCAGCCATGCTGTCAACTCGTGTTACCGTAATAAATTTTTAACATTATAATTGTGAAGAAAGCTTTTATTAGTTCAAATGGCTTTATAATTAAAATGATTAATCCTATAAACTTACTCTAAATATTGAGTATTAATTACGATATTAATTTTACAAATGACTGAATTAAAAAATATTTATTTTTGTAGGATTCGCTTTACACAACTAGTTTTTTACTAGTCAGTTCTGAGCATACACATTTTTCTTAGAATTAACTAAAATATGAATTTTATGTTGTGTATATTAACCGAAATATTACAGTTTTAATTGGGGCTGTAGACCTATGTTACTGCATGGTTTTGGAAGGATTAAAAAATGTGCATTGTGTGATGTACTCCACCAAGATGCGAACTGATCTAATAAAGTTGTTTAGTGTACTACACCGCGATACTGTCAACTCATGTTACCGTAAGGATATAGCATTTCTTACAAAAAAATATTTTAAAATCTTTTCTCAGTTTCATAACTAATGTGTGATCTCTCTTTATCTTAATACAAATTGCATTTTTTTATCTCATCTACCATCCATCGAATTAATTTTATCTCGGATTGAATTTAAATACTAATTTAATGTATTATATGTAATGTATAATGTATTCATGATTCTAACCTTGATTGGGATTAAAAATAGAGATCCTGCGTTCAATCCCGGTTGCGCAAAAATAATGTTTTACGATAAAATTGATTTTATATGTATATCTTTATAATTAATACATTAAATTAGTATCTAAAACATCACAGACCAATGTTCTAAATAATTACAACTGCACAATAAGAATGTGTTCTCCTTAATTAATAAATATATAATTTTAGTAGAATTCACCACATTTTTTTTGATTAGTATATTAATTTTTGTATTCTCTGTGACCGCATGGCTAGGGAAGAATTTTGAAGTTATTTTCTTTTTGTTTTTCTAAGATTTGATTTATTGTATTAAGTATGGATCTAATTGTACACTCTTAGGTAGTATGATGGAAGTTGGAATTTTTTTGTATTAAATTACTACCGCTATACTGTCAAGTATAACATACGATATGATGGTATATATTTACCTCTCATGGGAAGATAGAGTAGGCATGATACCCACTGTTACCAACATAAAATGTGGTATTGCATTATAATGTATACAATTCTGGGAACAAGGTGAAATATTTTATTGTGTAACTCACACCTGTTAACCTGATTATTCGAGTTACAAATGAAACGGAAGTTTCCGGACATATTTTAAATTTAAATGAACATTTTAGAATTAATTACAATTTATTTTTTAAAGAAATTATGCACTTTCCATGAAATCCTTCTTAAATAATGAGATTATTATTGTATATTTTAAGGAATATATATATAAAGCAATAATTTAATTTTTTTTTGGATGGATATAAATAAAAAAAAATTATAACTCTACTTGAGTTTATTAGCACTACTCGAGTTTCGAGAGAAACAGTAACTCTCATCGACAGGTGAAATATTAAACTAACTACACACAAATATAGAAGATATATTGTGTGTAGTTAGATTAATAATAGTAGTGCTAATAAACTCAAGTAGAGTTATAACATTGTTTTATTTATATCCATCCATTATGATGAAACTCTACAAAGTTAACACCGATTCTATAGTATTCAATAGTATAAATTTGTTTTATTTATTTGTATTACTTTGTAATGAATTAATTAATTATATATTAA
The DNA here is from genome assembly GCA_031772225.1 of Eubasilissa splendida. NCBI lineage: Eukaryota > Metazoa > Arthropoda > Insecta > Trichoptera > Phryganeidae > Eubasilissa > Eubasilissa splendida. Next base: position 22,927,287 of record CM062857.1, on the reverse strand, counting down.
TGAATTAGTTGTTTGTATATATTTAAAAGCAAGTGAATATATTTAAAAATAGATTAATATTTTAAACAAATTATTAAATTCAGTTGATTCTCTTATTATAATCTCATATTGAAAACATCTTAGTAAATCTTACCGTTTTTGGGTTATTCTCACAGCACCAAATACGGAATCACTTAGATGAAAAAAATAGACCACTCGCACTTTTCTTAAGACCACTGAGATAGTTAGGTGATGCGTCCTCCGACGGAGCAAAGAACGCTATGCTTCAGAAAAGCGATGCATCAGCTTATATACTCTCTGACGTGAAGATGGATTCCATTTTCAAATGTTTTACGGCGTCTATTCTGCCCGAAGTTTCAAACGAAATCGAGTGGCGGGACCCGCCGCGCGACCGCGCTCCCGGAGCGTCGGGTAAATTTCACCAACGACTAGTAAAGATTCACGTCAGCTCTTGATGAAAGTGTTTTTACTCGTTTGAACGGTGCACCTTTTTTTGCGCAACGGTTAGTTTTTTTTTTTGTGTGTTGCGTGGGTATGTCTGATATCGGTAGGGGGGAAGAAGATCGAAAGTAAGCGTGGTGAGATTTTTTTTTCGAAATTCGACCCATTCGCGCGCGGGCTTTGTCGGGCACAATAGGGACTCTGGGCGGTTAATCACACATTTTCATTATCCATGAAAATCTCGGCTTTAGACTTACATTATGAAATCGAAAAGCGGATCTCGGAGATAATAAATGCATTACGTTTTGCAGTGTGCCTATTAAATTTGCTTCACCTTCGTATTTAAGTGAATGCAATTGAAGCACAATGTGAAGCTTACAGTGTATTAAAATTTGAATTACATCCGAGTCATCTGTGATTTATTGTCTTTGCAATTGATACGTGAATGCACATATCTCGCAATAAATGCAACGATCATTTAAATTTATTACGATCTAGCATTTTTGTGGGTATTTTAGATTATACGTAATTTGGACGAGTTTCTACCGAGATAATTTATGCGAAGAAGAAATGCATCGAAATTAATTGAATAAAAATGTAAGTTTTCCTTTTTCCAGTTATTGACTCTGATAGTTAAACACGTTTATTATATAACAAAATGAACGATAAAAATATATTTACATAGAATTATATTTTAATAGGTATTTATAAAATGACAAAATATGATTTTTACTATTATAGTATAATTAATTTGAATGCATTTTAAATATGATATTCGTCGATAATAAACATTAAATTGTCCAATAATTAATGTTCTCTTACTTACTTACCATCACGCCGTTTCTCCGCGGGGGTAGGCAGAGAGTATAGAGCGCCACACTCTTCTGTCCTGACACACAATTCGCGCTTCATCCACATTTATACATCTTCTCATACAAGCTCGCCGATTGTTGAGGCTTCTAACAGCACCATCTTCCATTATCTGGTTTGCCTGGTCGTGCCAAGTCTTCCGCGGACGTTCTCTATTTCTGGTGCCATCAACACTTGCGTCATATATCTTTCTTACCATTCTCTCCTCATTCATCCGTTCCATATGACCAAACCACCCAAGTGATCCTTTCTTAATCTTACTCACTATACTAATATCAGCTTTACATTCTTTCCTTATTTCTTCATTCTTTACTCTGTCATAAATAGATTTGTCACAAATACGCCTAAGTGATTTCATTTCCACTGCATTCAGTCTACTTTCGTTCCTTTTCTGCCGGCTCCAGGCCTCACTTCCATACATCAGTGTCGGTACCAGGATTCCATTGTGCACCGCTAGTCTTGCCTCGGTTGACAAATTCCCGTTAGATATAATTCCATTCAATGCGCCGTTCACTTTATTTCCTGCAGTCACCCTCCTTTCGATATCATTCACAGCCTTTCTGTTTCTATCAAACATACTTCCCAAATATACAAACTCATCTACTCGTTCCAAACATTCATTACCTACAAGTATTTAGCGCGGTGTCTCGCTTTCCTCCTTCTCGAATACCACCACTTTCGACTTGTTGACATTCATCATGAGGTCGCTTTCCTTGCATACACCGTACATTCTACTCACCAGATTCTGTAGTTCTTGTTCATTATTTGCCATTAGTACTGCATCATCGGCGTACAATTAATGTTCTCGGCCATTTGAATTACGTTAGAACCTAAAATTATTGATCATTTTCCCTTTTCGTGAGATCTTTTTTATCGGCTTCTTTTAATAAAGGAGAAATTAAATAATTAATCTTTAAAACCTTTAGAAATACGATTCGAGGACGCGGGAATTTATTGTTCCCACGTTGAACAATAAACTACCAGCATCGACTCCAAATTTTAGGCAATTTTTTTAAATTTGATTTATTTAGACATAATCATTTGTACTACTGCAAAAAAAAGACAGTTTGTAACATATATTTTACACACACATTTTAAAATGCATTGCCCAACTAGACAAGCCTGTTTTAGGGCAAATTGGTAAACTAATACATTTTACATAACCTAAACACATTGTAGGCAAAACACAATAAGATCGAATATATAACACACAAGGCAAGTAAACGTGAAAATATTAAAAAATATATAAAAAAGAGTATAAAAAGAGAGAAAAAAATACCAATGTGCAATACAATATGTAATGTAAGCACACGTAAAGTAGATGGAAATATGCAAGATCAAAATACAATTAAAAAAAGAATTATTTAATTATATAAAAAAGTTTACTCTCAGAATCTGCTCTTCCTAATTGCAACAACCAATTTGAAACGTCCCTTTTAAAAGCCTTAATGTCGGTTAAAGTTCTAATTTTATTTCCAATTTGGTTGTATATTCTGGGAGTTTGAAAGGTGAATAAAGTGTAGTGAAACGAAGAACTGGTTTATTATAATTAATGAGGCTTACTTGTAAATATTAAATTTAATGAATCCCGGTGGTGCATCAACAATATTTTTCGATAAAATTGATTTTATATGTATACCTTTCTAATTAATATATTTAATTCATATTTAAAAATATATTTATCTTTATTAACACTTGCCTATTACAAACATCACATATTATTTAAATCAAATTAATTTAAATATGTTATGAATGTAAAGTGTATCAAAAATATAAATCAATGCATTTGGTTCCAACACAAAAAAAAAAATCGGCATTACATCGTGACCTTGAAACAACAAAGTATCACGTGACATTTTGGTGAATATTGAATTGTTTATATCAAAATTCTGCCAATAACTTTCTCTCTATAACTATGTTACAAACGTGTCAAATTTCGTAGTAGTTTTAGAGATAATAAAAAAGAATGTTATATTTTAAGTTACATTTTTGTAAAATTTCACCTCACGGATGATGTACCAAACTCCACCGAAAAAATCAAAATATTTAATTCTTAAAATGACGTAAAATAGATATGTAAAAAAAACTAAGGGCCGGTTGTGTGATCAGTAGTAACTTTTTGATTGTTAGTAAAACAATATTTACTTCTCGAAAGTATATTCCGTAGTACAGGTACTCAAATCCATTAGTAAAAACGAGAATCGATAGTTAAATATGGCGGACTTTTCACAGCTGTTCCAAAAGTCATCTGACACATTGAAACTTTGAATATTGCAGTATACGACAATTAATCATTCAATATACCGCTATTTTAGTGATCCCATGGGATGTATAATATGAATAGATTGTTAAATGAGTTGAACATATTATTTAGAAACAAAAAAACATTATCATTTGTTTTTACGTAACTATGTGTTCGATTAAAACAAAATTATATGAATATTAAAAAATAAAATTTCTACATAATTCTACCTGTGTTTCATGTTTTCCAAGTATTCTAACCATTATATTCTATCATCAATTTTGTAATTAAAATTATAATTCTTTTAGCATAACATATTATGTTTATGTGTAATTAAAATGAATGTACAATTTGTCCATCCACTGTAGAATAGTGTATATGATTTTGATATATTTTTATTAGCATTCCATAAATTTTGTACAATCTGTCATCAAAATATTAATATTCAGAATAATTAACTAATTAATTTTAAAAAATGCACTCCGTTTAATAGATTGCATAAGTAAACAATAATATATTCTTAAGCAATAGGTTTGCTATTATTTATGTGTTTTTTAATATACATACCTAAAGGCATTTTTTTTAGTAAATTTAGGTGATCTATTTAATTATATGTACATTAAATCAAAATTTTCTAAATCATTAATATAATATCTACCACATAAGAAATGTATCAACAATTTTTCCGATTTATGAAAAAAAATATTCGACATTTTAATAAACTCATTTCAATTAATTTTTTATTACAAACGAGGTTACGTGTTTTCTGTGTTGTATTTTTTGGGATATTCTGCCGTCTATTAATTATATCAAGTTCCCATAAAAGCTTTTTACTTCGTTAAGTACGCGTAATTCATAAAAAATACTACGCTACGTTTACTGAAACGTAATATGTATGTATTATATTTAATATTTCACTATATGTAGTGTTTGGTGTATTTGTAGCCTACAGTGGTCACGGTAAATGTATGTTATGGGCAATTGTAGGAGATTTGATGACCTTATTTTTATTGTAACTTATTCAGATGTAGCTGTACTGTAATATTTCACTTTTATGTACATATTTCATTGTTGGACAATACAATTTGTACTCACTATAGTATAGGGTGTCCAGCGGAAAAATTTCAAGATTAAATTGTAATTGCTCGTAAGCCATCAGGGTGAGGTAAGTGGGAGGGGTATTGTTCGACGCGCATGATTTTTTGATTTGCCAGTCGCAATGAGTCACTGGTCGGGAGCGCACCGCGCGTTCGCGGTTGATCAATATTTAAAGTGCGGTGATTTATTGGATCGTGCGCGTCGTGCTATTTGTACTCACTTTAATATTCGACGAGTAAGTTCTGGGCCGAGCACGCAACTTATTTGGTATTGTGTTTAAAAGTTTAGACAAAGAGGAACAATGGTTAACCAAACTCCTCCGGGACCATCAACGTCAGCAGCGATGCCAGAACAGGCTCAAGTTCGACGTGAAATTATGCACAATCCGCGTTAATCAATAAGGAAGATTGTAGCCTTCACTGGAATAAAGAAATCAACAGTGCACATTATTTTGAAAAAAAAACTACAGTTTAACTCATACAAACTGCAAATCGTCTAAAGGTCTAAGCGAGAATGATGTTGGAACGTTTTGGAACAGCACGAACGCTTGGAAACATATTGTTTACTGACGAAGCAAATTTTCATATCGATGGCTATGTTAAAAAACAGAACATGAGATACTGGTGCCCCGACAATCCAAGGGAACGCTATCAAAAACATTTGCATTGTCAAAAACGACAGTGTGGTGTACAATTTCTGCCTGAGGGATAATTGGCCCTTATTTTTTTAACCAGCGAGAGACAGTCACTGCTGACGTGTATTACCGAATGATCTACGAGTTTTTGGTGTTGCAACTGCAGCTGTTTCCCGGGTTCAACAACAGAATACAATTTTAACAAGACGGGGCCACTCCACACACAGATAGAGTTTCAATAGAGAAGCTGAGGGGAATTTCTCCCAATAAATTAATCAGCAAGTACGGAGACATACCCTGGGCACCTCGGTCACCGGACCGGACCTTACACCGTGCGACTTTTTTTTTGTGAGGATACCTTAAGTCGAGAGTTTACAACAACAATCTGAACAACAAGTGAAGTTGTTGCCATTGAACAAATTGTTCGCAAATTTAAGAGTCCGATTGCAAGAGTGTCTCGAGAGAAATGGACGGCATTTAGACACTGTTTATTAGAGTATTTGTTGGCTGTGGTTGGTAGTCACGTTGTAGTAAACGCATATGCTGAGCATTTGGTAGAAGTTTGATGACTATAAGTTTATTGTCATTTATTTATTCTGTACATATCTTCTGTCATTAAATTGTTAATGCTCTATACAATATAAATAAATACATAAACTTATTATTCAGTGTATAGAGAGTATGAGAAAACGGTTGCGTCTTACAGTTGGACACAACCATTTTTTTTGTTATTTTTAAATTAAAAATTATTATAAAACATATTAAAAAAAAATTAAATTTTAGTACATAAAAGTTCTGTCAACATTCCTATTTGAATTTATAATTTTTGCCTAGTTTATCATCATATTTTTTTTTTATTAAATAGAAGAAATGCGTGTTAATAGGGAATTTTTTTTTACTCCAACCCGATACAAGTAGGGTAAAAGAAAATAAAATAAAACATTTTTAATACAAATTAATTGTATCAATTAGAAAAATATACATATAAAATCAATTTATTGAAAAAATATTTTATTTGTATCTTAAATACCATAGAAATATGTTCTGAAAAACAGCAATTTCTCAGCAATTTCAATAATATATTAGTTATATTAACGTTTCCAGATTAAAAACAAATAATTAATTAATTCAATTCTGGCGTCCCCCCTTATCGGGATTTACTCAAACGTATTTGAGATTCTCCGTAATATAAAGTAGATTGCCTATAAATGATAGGTGAATCAATTAGAAAGAGCTGCAATATATAGGTTCGAAAATTAGTCATTATCTTACTAGTTTGACATGGTGTAATAGGATTTTTTCAATTAATGATTTTATCTGCATGTATATCTTTATTTAATTTATGTTGATCCATTCAATTTGTATTAAAATACTGCAAAACAATGTTCTGAAAACCTGCAACTACACAATAATAATGTGTTTTCCTTAAAAGAAACATTTTGAAACTACAAGTGTTATGTATATTTTGAGAGTCAAACTATTTTTATAAACACTGAAAATTTCGACGAATATAATGATTGCATCAAACTTCGAGATAAAATCTTCAAATTGTCAAATATTTTATAATTTTTAATAAATATTTGTAGTTTTGTGGTAATACGTCAACACGTGATTTCTAATAAAGTGTGACAACCAGAAGGTCAATTATAATTGTGAAAACTAGCTAACGAGTCGGTGGTCAGTTACCTAACCGTAGAATTTAACCTTTCGGCACGGCGACACGTATTACAGCAGCCCTTTGTCAAATTTAACACACGTGAAAATGAAAGTTATCTAATATAATATTAACATTATTTTATCATGGTTACCCTTACGTTTTACTTATTTATTTCGAAATTGAATCGGATATAAATATATTACTAGTTTTCCTTGGAATTTGAATGGACAACTGATATATTACATCAAAGTGAAGTGTTAATTTTCTTTGAAATACAAATTAAATTGATAACTTTTTGGTTGTAAGCTTATAATAAGAACGTTTTTGATATGATTATTATTTATTTTATTTTAGTTGTACAAAAAAATATTTTCATTGTAACCATAGTGTGTGTTGACAAATTTATTATTTTTCTTATATAGAAAAAAAAAATAATACATTATCAATTTATACTATATTAAAAAAATATTTAGACAGTTAATAAAAATATATATTAAAAATGTAAATTGTATATCGTGTCCAGTTTCGATAAAGTTTCTGATATTTGATATATAATATGATAAAAAATATATAAATGGTATAATGTTAGGATAGTAATAAAAAATAATTATAGGATAAATTATGACAAGTTTAGTGAGAAAATATCAAAATCTATCTTTATAGCAGTGTCCATTAAATTGTTAACATACATAACGCACTTTAATAATAGATTAGGTGGGATTATTTTTATATCTATGTAGTAGCAATTAGTGAATCCAATAGCGAGCCAAAATTACATTCTCGAGATTTTATTAATCGATTTTGATAAACGTTTATAAAATAACATTTATATAAGATTCTTATATTTAAATAAGAAATATTTGAACAAAATATAACGTAAATTATGGTTTATTTGTTATCAATCGTTGTATCGAGTTTTTGTAATTTTAGTCTTGATCTAAATTCGAAAGTTAATCCCGAAAGATTCGGATCTATAGGTACTAAATCTGGGATTGGTAAATACTGTAAACTGGGACAGGATCCCGAAATGTGAAGTCCTTGGAATGGATTCCTTTATAGCGTTCCAGTAAAAACGTTGTTTGAACTTTGACGTATTAAGCAATTAGAAACTTTTGTTAATCGTCGTCAATTAATATTAATAACTGAGATTCACACTCAATTATTAATTTAAATATTTTTTTTTTTCACGAACTTAATGAGTTAATAGTCGAATATACAAACACCGTGTTACTTAGATGATACGCTATCGTAGAATATTGATTGTGTATATTGTGTTTATTTCAAGACAAAGTCTCACGATCATTCTAAGACGTGACGATGGCAGTTGGTTGATCTGTTAATTACAGATCTACGTGAATACGATACATAACAACCCTTCTTTAATTTTGATCAGTTCGGTCCAGTACATGATGAGAATGTGAAGATTTTCGCATCTTACATAATATGCATATACAAAGAAGCATAGTTATTACATAAAAGATGTCAGTATAGCCTCCGCAATGACTAATTTATCATGATATCAGAAAAACGAAAAATGTTAATTCAGTGGCGTAGCTACCGCCTAGGCATTCTGGGCACCTGGTTCCTTTAGTAGTAAGAGGTAATTATATTTTACAATTGTAGAGGTCTATCGCCTCCACAATCATTATCACCGCGACGGGCCCTGAACGCACCTTGCAGATAAGGTGCGAGGTGTAAAACTAGGTCCTCATCAGCCGCAAAAATACGTCGGTACCAATGAGGACGAACCCGCCGCTTACTCAGAACCGTTTCGGTCCTACTTATTCGCCGCCTGGTTAGCATATTTTAATGCTACTAGGCAGCTGTTCGATAGCGCCCCGCATATTGACAGGGCGATACCGCACTGCTGCCAAAATAATATTTGCCCTTATTGTCCTCGGTTGACTCATTTTATTAGTAAATAAATAAATAATATTTATAATACATAACATAATATAAAACAATAATATAAAATAATACAATTAACAAGGCCGGGGAGATGAGGGAAAGTGAAGAGGCACTTTCTTCCGGGAAACACATAAGAGACTCATTCTCCACGCACCACTGCCGGCAGATTTAACCCACAAGAACAGTACATCGCAGATCATATTTGGGCAGAAGGTAGAAAAAAAATCTAAATAATAATGATGAAGCTACTCAGCAGCAGCAGCTCTCCGGAGAATCTCCCATCTGGAGATCCACACTCGAACAAAGGCCCTAAACAACTCCAAATTCTTGCCACGCTTGAGCAGATCGGAGTCCCTGACAGAACCTCGAACCTTCCTCCAAACCCTCTAGCATATCTTTACCAACCCCAATATATGCCACTTCTCTGGCAGCTGCCTTGTCGCCAAGATATCTAGCAATCGATCCTCTGCGAAGACTTTTTATTGTATATTTTTCTAACTGCAACTGTGTATTAAGCCACAATAAACTTCTGTCCACTGTAAGTAGTTTATATGGCTCATCTGCTCTGGTCATACATACACACATGCACACAGACACTCCGCGATTATATTCAAAATAACACGTGAGCGCTGGGTGTAGTATATGAAGGGCACTAGGCTCTCACGCACATGACCTTCTGATTCTTACGTCATACAGATTCATAACTTATCAGAGAGAGAAATAGAGAGAGTTCCTTATCACATGAAGTAATCTAATGCAAAATAAATATAAAATCTTACCTTTTATGAATAAGTAATGTATATTCGTATATAAATATTTTTTTTATAACAGCTAAATATATAATTCGCAAGTACACGACGCGTCTTAAACCACTGCACAATTTAAATTCCCGAGAAAATATTTTACAAAACACTCAAACTTTGCTAATGATAAAATGCAAAATAATAACAATACAGAAACAAAACCTGAATTTTTGTTTGTGTTTGTTTATGCCGGTAAAATAGAAAAACGTTATTATCCAGCTACAGATATGGACGGTTTGATGAATCATGATTTTGGGACAGTTTCATTTTGTTTTTGATCATTAGCCGGATAATTTACTTTCACTAAATTTCTGTCACAACTTGTTCAGTATTAAATAAAATATATTGATTTTTTGTAATAAAAATGTTGCCTATTTTTTTTTATTCGGAATATCTGTGATTTCTACTACAATATTTTAATAATTGACATATTACCACAGGTCGGTGAATGGACAGACATGAAATAAAGTGTACGTGTAGGAGAGGGGTTTGGAACATTAGTTGCGGGACGAGAGGCATTCTACAAACATTATTTGTGGAAACATAAATCCGATAATTTATGACACATTTATGCAACTTTGAAAATTAAATCTTTGTGTAGACAAGACGTATTTTTTTACATTAATGCATATTATTCGTATATTGTCAACGTTTTAATTTTCGTTCCAATCGAGTCATATATTTAAAAATTATCTCGAAGCTATTTGATTACACTATTATTGACACTAAATTGCAAATATTGAAATAAGGAATTTGCGTTAGTTAATGTCTATATATTTGGTAGTCAGTTACATATTTCATAGAATTTTGATTCATGCAACATTTTTTTTCCATTCATAGTATGTTTTCCGGCCGAGCAAGCCCGGGCGCCAAGCTAACAATATTAAAAATATTATATTTATATAAAATTGACATGTTTTACTCACTAGGTGCCGAAAGCGAGCATCAACTTGCTAGGCACATATTTAAAAATTATTATGTTTATATATTATAGAATTAACCTATTTTATTCGGGGCGGATGGGAGGTGCCACAGAGGCTAGAGTGCCGGCACTGGTTGTGCTGTCCACGGTATGCCAACAGCCACATTTGAGACTATTAATATTCTGATACTGAAGCTCTTCACAAAGCAATGTTAAGTCCTTAGATTTTTTTCGAAATATTTAAGATGTCTTCAATGTAGAATTTTGACAAAAGAAAAATGATTCTTCGGAAAACTGATGAATGTAGGATAAGTGAAATGGTTCAATACCAACAATAAATAATATTTCTCTGTGTCGTTTTACATAATCAAGGGTAATTATTGTTTTTCTCTTTATGTTTCTGCGTAAAAAATGAGTTATTTCATTTTCGCTACATACTATGTACACATTTCTTCTTTACTTTTTCTAAATACTTTTATTATTTCTACATACTTTTATATTTTAACTGTTGTGTTTATTTATTTTTGGAGTAAATTTCAAGATCTAAACAAAAGTAAATTTTCTATGTTAAATCTACAACAAAATTAACCTAAAACAAATGATTAGCGGTACAGCCTAAATTGTGAACAGTAATTATAATATTACGGTGGGTCTGCAGTAGAAATCTTGATGACAAAAATATGGCATGGAAGGTGTGACCTTATCTGAAGAATCTCTCCGTCCCATCACGCCCAAGGTGTCATCATTCCTTTTGATAAGCACGTTGACGACATACAATCCTGGCTACAGATTCATATCGCCAACTGGCGAGATTGCTTCTACATTATTTTGGGGTTATCTTGACATTTAGAACACCTCCATTGCAAAACCGTGATCATCTTGTTCTCCGTTTCAAGTAATAGGAGATTCCACCTCCACCGAGAGATGAAAATCTACTCCGCTATCCGAAGATGTGGGGATTATTCCCCCGTCCAAAGAAGAAAATATACCATTTTGCAAGATACAGTCTATCACACAATTAGGTATAGCAATTGAATATTAAGTGCACTGGCGTTCAAACATATTATCTTTTACCCTTCATTGGCTTCTCCAACAATATTACAATAATCAGCTGTCAGCCCTTTGCTGACAGCAAGTGCTCGCAGCACACAGTTTAGACAGCTAAATGGCCCACTTCAAAATGAAAAGCCCCCCCCCATAGACAGTGCAGTCTGAAGTTGGTGCGTATCTGGTGATATCAGTATATCACTATAAAAAATCAATCCATGTGACTACTTATGTCTTATATGAAACTTAATTATTTTTATATTAAAAATGTGTTTTCCTTAATAATCAATCAATTACTACGTGACTACATTTATAACGTCGCAATATATATTTACTTTTACTTTTTATTTAAAAAAGTGAGTTATGTAATGGATTATTTATGTTTTCTATTTGTTTACATTTTCAATATCTTAATGTAATTTTCTATAAATAATCTTTCCCGTGCTTGCTTAATAATCTGTCTGAAAGGATATTATTTTTATTATAATATTTTTTTGGTTAATGGTAAATTGTATCATATAAATATATTAATAAATAAATAAGTTTACGGGGAAGATCAGCGTAGTATATAGTATAGTCAATGAAAATATCTTACAAAGCACTTCGTCCTGCAGTGGATCGATGATGATTATATTATATGCTAAAGACCCAAAATAATAATACCTCCAGGAACTTGAATATCTAGATTAGTAAAAATCTTGTATTATTTCAATCATTGACTTTGTGATTTTGGGCTCACTTTAATTCATGAATATTCATTTATTACGTAAGTATATTTATAATGTATGCGTTAAAAATAAATGCATATAAAATTCTTCTTGACATTTAAAATATGCACAACCAACGTATTAAGTGAGAGAGAAATTATATTTTTACCTATTTTGATTAATATATGTATTTAAAAACTCATAAAAAATAATCGATAAATAAATAAACTATAACGAACTGAATTGCAATAAAATGTTCTAATAGTGTTGAAATTTAAATATGCACCAATTATATAATTTTTATATAATTGGTTAGTTATCAACTATTTATCAAAATTGATAATATTTATTTATTTATTATTCTGTTATAATTACAATGAAACAATACAATAATAATTTTTTTTTTGTTCTACAACTTCTCTAAAAAAGCATGTGCTTGTGCAGAGAAGGGGATTACATATGATTGATCATGTAATAAAAATAAAATACAATAAATAATACATTTCGGGGTACATGTTTATTTTTAAAGTATTTTTTTATAGCATTGATTATTTTTTTGTTATCATAAATCTTCCTAATGTTTTCGGGTAAGGTGTTAAAATTATTTGTTCCTATGTGCGTACAGTGGTGTTGTGCAAATGAAGTGTTAATTTTTGAGCATGAAAACACAAATTTAAATTGATATTTTTCTTTTTCTTTTAATATTTGAATAATAGAATTTCTTTTAAGTAGATCACAAAAATGTAGGCACTTGGAATTCTCCGAAAAGTAATTTTGTCGGATGATCTTTTGGTTTTTTAAATATTATTTTTATGATAAGTTTTTGTACATTTTTTACTGGAATCAGGCTAGTATTATAAGCTGATCCCCACCTAATGATGCCATATTGTAATATAGATTGAATAAATGCACAGAATACTAAGAAAAAAAAAATTATAGATAAGAATGTTCTGATTCTTAAAAATATGTATATTAATTTTCTAATCTTTTTAACAACTTGACAAATTTAATTTGTCCATTTAAATTTTTTATCGATGATAATCCGTAAGTCCGTATATATAACATTCCGTAAGTCAGTGTATTGCGACGGACTTTCCGTCGGAACTCAAATTGAAGGTCTAAAAATGTTGATATCAAATTCAGAACACGCCTAACCTAGTAAAGTAAGAAAAATAAAAAAGGAGAAAGAAGAAACAATAATGAAAAATATTTTGGTTAATGCGATGTTTCTTTGCTTGTAGTGTAGATTCTATAATGTAGTGATATTTTATCTCGTGTGCACTCGGTCGGGTTACGTAAAAATTACACTCGGTCTTTTTGTAACAATTACAGGGTTTTATTACAATGAGATATGTACACAGTCTAATACAATAAGTTACGCTTATAGCGAATATTATGCACAAAGAGGCTGCTCGCAAGGGTGCGACGCCTTATAACGCCTCCCCTGACACACACATACACACACATCTGTCAATTTCGCGCCGCGCTCTTGCGGACATACACACCCCTATACTTCAACTAACGAACCATAGAGTTTATTTATTTATATTGTATTTACGCCATTATGGGCTTTAACAAAATTAATTATAAAAAAAAACAAACATTATTACCAAAATCGTTTACAAGCATGTGAAGTCTTTGTGTAATATAATAATAAATTATATTGGTCCTAGAAAAGCACATCAGTAGTATAGGTACATTTGTACATTTATTAAAACTACAGTAATATCCACAAGTTTCCATTAGCACTGGTGGTCGGGCGGTTCAAGTCTAACTAGAAATTAGATTTCCTCTGAGAGGGTAGATTCGACTCTATGGCTGCCAGCTTTTAAAAATATTTATCTTCACCCTGTATATTTAGCCAAGATACAACCCGCCTAGTTTATAACTACGGGTGAGACTCTCGAATAGAATATAATCTGTCGCCAGGTGGCATCGCGACATCGCCGGAAAGGTAGATTACATATTTAAATAATTAATTATGCTTTAATATACACAATCAAAAATCGGATATCGATTGTAGGAACTAGCATTAAGTGTCTAAAAATGTTGATATCAAATTCAGAATATGCCAAACTTAGTGCTTAAGAGTAATGAAAAATGCTTAATAATAAATACACACATATATTGTACAAAACTTAGACTATAAATTAATATATTGCATTAAAAAAAGCTAAAAAATATGATAGATTAATATTATACTACTATTAAACTGTTAATCATTATTTATAATTAAGTAAGACTATTATTAAAAATATTATGAATTTAATTAATTGTATTTTACATTTTTTTTAAACTTTTTGCAAGATAAGGCAACTACGCTGAATTAAGAAATGTAACTTCTTCTTAATACTTTACGGCAATATTTTATATAATAATACATTGTATCTTCAATAAGGGGCCATTGGCCCCGAAACATGTTAAATTATCAATAAACAGTGTTAAAAACATAGTTTTTTCTTATTATTAATAAATATAAATTATTTCACATATTTGAAAGAACATATTTTATTAAGAAGAACACATTCTTATTGTGATGTTGTAATTATTCAGAACATAGGTCTGTGATATTTTAAATACTAATTTAATGTATCAATTATAAATATATACATATAAAATCAATTTTGTCGAAAAATATTGTTTTTGCGCTACCGGGATACGAACCTGGATCTCTATTTCCAATCCGGGGAAGTACACTACCAATTGTGTTATAGCGCCAGTATTTTTCATGACAAATTTTCGAACCTATATGTTACACTTTTTCAAATTAATACATTCCGGCAGTGCAAAAACAATATTTTTCGACAAAATTGATTTTATATGTATATATTTATAATTAATACATTAAATTAGTATTTAGAACATATTTTATTTCAGGATGAGAGTGTCTCAATTATTACTGGATTATATGATGATGTTTTAATAAATGTGTATGATTCACAATGTAAAAATGTTGCATGGAATAAATATTCTTCACCATTTACCGAAATTGGACGCAAATCCCATCAACATGCGTTTTGGCTCGTCTCCAATTTGGCAAACTTCATTGCATAGGTCACTGCAATAATATTTACTGAATATATAATACAATAATTGATATAAATACTATTATCATTAATGCAGCCAAGACTATAAACAAATGAATATATGTACGTAGGCCATTCTCAATGTAAAAATTGTTTGCGTATATTAACAACGTATGCACGTTTAGGTCAGGAACATTATCTGGAATTTGTCTGTAATCCTGCCTATTAATTTAATTGTAACGTCACGTTAGACGTAATTTTTCTGTGGTTTCTTATTAACCATATCTATTATTAATCCCGTCGATTATTCGTGTTTTAAACTCAAAATACAGTGGAAGAGCTGCAGAAGTTTAGGTAGAAGCTACTGGCTCATCTTCCGTACAGTCCAGATCTGGGACATTCATCTTTTTCATCTGATTTTTTGCTGTCTCGAGTCCAATAATAATCCCGTCACCTGCAAATAACCCAAGACTCTTAATTTTTTTTGATATTATTCATTTTAAACAAGTTGCGTTAATCCTATTGTCCATTAACATACAGCAGGTAGTGACCCAGCGACGAGGGATACATGTGTATTTAAAAAAATTGAAATTTTATATACTAATTTAATGTATTAATTATAAATATATACATTAAATTAGTATTTAAAACATCACAGACTATGTTCTGAATAAATAAAACTTCACAATAAGAATGTGTTCTCATTAATAGAAATTTTATATATTCAGCTATAATTATTTCCATTAAGGAGAAAATAGTCCAAAGATATTTACTACTAAAAAAAATTCTGAAGTAAATGATTTTGTCGGTTTGTTTAAACAGGGGATTATGTTTCATTGTAAAATATAATCTATCTTACGGATAGATTCATGTCATTTTTTGAAACAAAAACTATGTGGGTTGAAATTATTTGAAATACTTTATTATGGGGATTTCAGTTAACTTTTCCCAAATACATATTTTATGGTCTTCAGATGTGTTTCTTAATTAATTGTCATTTTTTTGTATGTTTACTTTATTTAAAAATAATAATAATTGTGTCTTGTAATTTATATACATACATGAATGTGTTTTTGTATTCAATGTATACGAAATCTTAATTTCATTTAAAAAAAAGACTACTACCACATTATGAAATAATAAATATTACAACAGTTTTTATTTAAACAAATAATAAATATCTCTTAGAGATGAAGCTATTATTTATTAATGGAAACATTTGAAAGAATAGGTAATTACAGGGCTTACGATCTGTCTTCGGCTGGCTTGAGTGATTACTTTACACAATGCAACGTTCACCATTCCACCCAATCAACCTCCATGTCTATCAAATTTTTGAAAGTTGTATATATGTTAATATGTGGAATCACTTCAAATACCACTATACTATCGGCATCTATGGATTAAATTTGATATTTATTTTCCCCGAAACAGCATATATATCACAATGAGAATCAAATTATTTTTTGAAATGATTACACATTATACTAGAATACGTCTGAAAAATCAATGTTTTTTATATAGTTTCGTTTTTTGATCAGTATATTATTTGTTTATTAAATTAGTATTATAGTTTTTTTTTACACAATATAGTATCCTTAACAGCTACTGTACATCATACATATGAATATATGTTATTTTTAATTAGGTAAATAAAACTCATGGTCTCGGTTCCCGGAACTTGAAAATGATGACTCTCGAGTCTCGGGAATTGAAAAAAGTCGAGAAAACAGAGTACCTAGTCACGAACAAAATGACTAAGTAGGAATAAAGAAATCAATCCTGAGAATTTATATATTGGCGACACTCTGTATATGCTATTATAATGGTATAATACACCCACTTGCTTATTTTGATATTGGAGCATTAACATTGACCCACATTTTTATAATATATTATATTATTACTCAATTGTCTACTTCATTGATATTTCTTTAAAATATACAAAAAAATTGAATAACATTTAATTCAGGTAAATATGAATTATACTTTAACGAAAACGTATTTTTATTGTGATGTTGCAATTTTAGAAAAAGTACTTTGATATTTAAAACAAAATGGAAAAATATTCAGAAAAAATGAATCTGTCGAGAAAAAGTTATTAATTGAATAATTTAATTTATACAGCGACGTTTATTCATAAGAAAATCTCACCTCAAGGGCGCTTTACATAAAAATTGTTTAGTCCTACGCTAGTATTTAAAATTAGAAATTGTTTTTCGATCTTATGGATAGAATTTTGAAAAAAAGTATATTTTAAATATATTAATTAGAAAGATATACATATAAAATCAATTTTATCGAAAAATATTGTTGTCGCGCCACCGGTATTCGAACCTGGATCTCTTTCCAAACCGGAGAAGGTGCATTATCCAACTATGCTACAGCGACGATATTTTTAACGACAAATTTTCGAACCTATATGTTACCTTTTTGATATTAATACATTTAATCGTTCCATTATTTAAAAGAGCCATCTACCTTATTTTTACGGAATCTCAAATACCGTTGAGTAATCTGATAGCAGACGCCAGAATTATCAATTCATTTTTATTCAATTTTGGACACATTGATACAACTTTATTATTAGGCTTGTATAATATTGGTAGCATCATAATCTAATTCTATACCTACTGCACGCCACTGCAATCTATCAAACTGAAATATTGGAAAGCCAACATTAATACTATTATAATAGTCCACTCGTGACACCACAAATGCATTTATGAATAGACGCGCTGCCTTGATTTCTTGCTAGGAGAATACGTTATCATTTCAACATGTTGATAATTTATTTTTATGATGAATTTAGAGTTTATTATTTCTAACCTCCAGTTCGTCTAATTTGTATTAAATATGAATTAATTTAATGTCAATTTAAGAGATTCTCACATTTGTATGTAAAAATCGGTCGGTCGGTTATTGAGCCAACGAATTTGATTTGAGTGCGACTGAAAAAGGTGATAATCTGACGGAGCGAGGTCGGGACTGTAGGGTGAATGCGGCAGAATTTAATTTTGGTAGATTAAAGGCAATAATAAGTATATATCGAAAATGTTCGTTTTTCTGTTTGACACTCCATTATATAAACTCAAAAATGAATAAAAACCATAAGATACAGGAAAACAACGACGCTGACGTTTTAGAGCAGAAAATATATAATCAAATAGTATGTATTAAAAAAAATCAGATTTTCACAGTGATGACATTATGCTGTTTAAAAAAAAAGAAAAATGAATTATCAAATTTGGTCCATAATGGAATTGGAAGCGAGTCCACATATTTACATATATACAACTTACAAAAATTTGATAAATGTGGAGATTGAGGGGTAAAAATTGGTGAACAGCCGAAGACAGGCCGTAAGCCATGTAATTATCCCATACTTTCATATAGTTTCAATTAAATATAATAAAAAATATCTTTGTGTCTATGAGATATCTAATATTTGTTTAATAACAGTGTATTTGTAGGTAAAAATCCAGTAATTGTGTGTTCTTGAAATATTGCGAGTAATATGTCATTTTTTGACCTTAAACACATTTAAAAAAAACCGCAAAGACTTATTAAACGACCCAATATGTGTATGCAAATTATTACTTCAAATTATACAAGTTTTCTTCACTTTTGACGTAATATTTAACAGATCGAAACTACTCGTGTGTAGATCGGAACGAAATGATGACATTGTGATAACTATAATAAATTTAAACATTTGCAAACATTGTTGGAATTGCTTTAATTGTTTTAGTCATTTATCATTGTAGATGCCTCTTAAATTAAATTATATAATATGCAAATATAATTCGTATTTGACAGTCGGCGCAGATTTTGAGGCACTTTCTTTCTTGAGAGAAAAAGCATAAATTAACATATTTTATTTTGACATTTTGGAGCAACTTTGGGGACCTTTCTCTACTTCCGAATTCACCTGATCATTGGAGCAGATATCACGCACCGTTTAATCAATTTTTTTCTTCTTTTGTATTGGTAGCCGAATAATGAATATTTTCAATTTATTATTTTCATACAAGTTAAATGTGTCAATTAGAAAGATATACAGATAAATTCAATTTATCGAAACAATATTCTTCTTCTCCACCCGGACACGAATCAAAATAATAATAAATTATTATTTTCAGAATTTTGCAAATATTTGTAACACAAATATAACTTAAAATAAGAATTAATAAAATTATAAAAATCCGAAATAAATGTTGTATTTAGACTATCGTTTATATTATGTACATAATTATAATATTAAAATAAAATAAAAATATAATTTATAGTATAATATTCTTAAAAGTAGTATAATTTTTTTTTACATAATGTTACATATAGTACGGGAATATCTATTTTTATGGTTTAGCAAAATTAAAAACATTTAAAGTATAAGAAAATGTAGAATTTAAATTAGGGGAATATTTTTTTTCTTTCTTTTACTCTGGCAATCCAACCCTTCGAGAGTGATGGTGAATATTTATATTTTATTAATAATTAAATGCATGTAATAAGAGATCGGTATAACACCATTAGACCTATTTTTGAATACTTCGATGAACACACTCAAGAAATAAGAGCTATCACCTTTATAACATTTAATTGGTAGACTTATATGCATCAGAAACTCGCAAAGTTAATAAGAATAAAAAAAAAAATTTTTCTCAATTAAATATACATTAAAATAATTCTAATTTAGGATGTATTTTTTTTCTTCTCTTTTATATTTTGCGTATTACCTATTGTTCCGAAATTGTAAACACACTTTTGGCGTGTCTTTTCGAATCAACCGTGACCGTTGTTATTGACCCATTTCAAATTTACATCCATACATTTTTCATGCTCGTCTTTTAAGTATGAAATGATGGATATTTGTTCGATCTCGGCATCGCGATAGCATTCGCGGTGTGGATATTTCCGCTCCAGTGCACCAGCACTGTATTGTTTGTGATCCTGTGATTTGTGTGCACAGTGATATTGTTTGTTTGTACCGTGGGTGAACTGGTGACATCGCCGTATTTAATTGGGATCGGAGATTGGCTCATCCGCGTGTCATTTGTGTGATCTCGGCGGCGACTGCAGGGATTACGGTGGCGTCATATACAAGGTAAGGCGAGCAGTTTTTCCGAATCCCGGTTCACCAAAAATTACTGGTCCTTCGACTAGAACTCCTATCCCCTCACTAACCTCATCCTGTACCACGTTTCCCTAATTCCCTCCCCTACTTTCTGGTGATTCCGATTTGCAACCGGAATTGTCGAATTTAATCCGCGGGACGCGCGATCCGGAGTTTGCGCAATTCACCTATATTAATTCGTTATGAAAGTGGGAAGAAATATTTTACATCAGCATTTTTTATAATAATACCTAATATTATTAACATTAGGTATATTTATCAACCAT
Organism: Eubasilissa splendida; assembly: GCA_031772225.1. Taxonomy (NCBI): domain Eukaryota; kingdom Metazoa; phylum Arthropoda; class Insecta; order Trichoptera; family Phryganeidae; genus Eubasilissa; species Eubasilissa splendida. The sequence goes on along the minus strand of CM062857.1, from coordinate 22,906,529 downwards.
TGTCAATTTGCTAATGGAAGAGGGTCTCCTCATGTCCATACCGCTATCTTCCGTTTTCCACTATCCTTTGCCATGTCACCCCTATTGCTCCGATAATTTCGTCTATACCTCGAGATTCTAGGCATACTCTACTTATACTTTACCATCGAATGGGGCTTCTGAGTTAGCTTATAGTCAAGACACTTCTCTTAAGACCGTGATCAAACTTCCATACATAAATCTATTGATACTGTGGTGACTCAACACGCGCCCGTAGACATAGCCGTGTAAGAGCTCACTTATCAACCATTAGGGCCCGAACCAGAGCGACCAATAAGCAGACGAAAATAAGCCATTAGCACCAGAGATGGATAATGCTCAAGCAACTAACGTCACTTCTCCGCAGGCCGTCCTATCACCAACATCGGCATTCAACCGCATCTCCAGTGAGTCACTCCAGAGTTCAACCGCGCATTTAAATTGTATTAATTCATCACCTCCTTAAACGAAACTTTCTAAGTACTCTATCATTTATATACCCTGCTCTAGTTACAACAGACACCCTACACTGCGACATACAACCAACACGCGTGAGACAAGAAAACGTTAGGTACTTCTGTCTCACAGTATCATAACAATCTCGAGTCAATCATAATTTGAATAACTTCAACAAACACATCTCAACTCCTAAAATACAACAGCTTAGATATATTGATTTTGAGAGTATATTGACTTTTTTAAAATTAAAAGCAGTCGCCATTTTATTCGACAATTTTTTTTTTGTTGCTGTTCGAAACTACATTTGGAACATTCTGGTTAGAGCATGTGTGCCTAAAATAGTAATTTAATGTAAAAAAAAACAAGATTTCATTTTAATTTTTTTTTAATAATAACAAATATAATGAGGTTAGTTGAGTACATCAACCACAATATTTTACCGACCGATACCGAAGTTCGGTACCCCGCTGGGGAGATTTTTATTTGATTTATTTAAACATATTGCATGCAAAGACTCGCTTTACACTTTATAATACATTTTAATACATCATTTAATAATAGTTTAGTTATTTTATTAAGGAGAACACATTCTTATTGTGAATTTGTAATTATTCAGAACAGACGGTCTGTGATGTTTTAAATACTAATTTAATGTATTAATTATAAATATAAACATATAAAATCAATTTTGTCGAAAAATATTGTTTATATCACAGACCGTCTGTTCTGAATAATTACAACTTCACAATAAGAATGTGTTCTCCTTAATAATATAAGTTGTATCAATGTGTCCAAAATTTAATAAAAATGAATTGATAATTCTGGCGTCTGCAGTCGGTTTACTCAAAGGCATTTGTGATTCCGTAAAAACAATGTAGATGGCTTTCAAATAATGGAACGACAGATGAATTTATTTGAAAAAGTGTAACATATAGGTTCGAAAATTTGTCATGAAAAATACTGGCGCTATAACACAATCGGTAGTGTACTTCCCCGGATTGGAAATAGAGATCCGGTAGCGCAAAAACAATATGTTTCGACATAATTGATTTTAAATGTATATATTTATAATTAATACATTAAATTAGTAGTTTAGTTATTTATAAATATTTTCACACACATTGATACAAAAACATAAGTTGAAATAAATATAAAACTTAGTAGGTGGTAGTTGACAAACCGTGCGTATTAAATTACGAATTGTCTGCTGCTTGATCTGGAATGTACGTCCCAGCGTCCGCGAGTTACAAAATAGTTACATATAGTTTTACAGTTACACAAAAGTCACTAATTCATTATTTTTATGCGTGTGCCTCTAATAATAGTTCATATGCCGTATCGAATCAAACATACCGTACGCACGATTTTTTTTACAACTTAAGCAACATATTTCGTCACCGCTCAGCCTCCTGATGTTATACTGTAATGATCATTATCATCATCATCAGCTGTCTTCGCACAATTTAAGTCTCCCTTCTCTTTAATTTTCTGTCAAACTTTGCCATGTTAGTACTCCTGTTGCTCGGATAATTTCGCCTATTTCGACAGGTACTCATCAGTATTCGGGAAAATGTGTTCCAGACCTGCTTCCAGAAATGGGAACACCGTCTAAGTCAGTGTATAGATGCACAAGAGGAGTATTTTGAAGAAGACTGAAGTCATAAGTATATATTATTTAAAGGTGCATTATGGGAATTAATTTGTCATACCACGTAAATGTATTGAGTTGATGCAAAAGTTTTTGCCGTTTTAACGATACTTATTTAGAGATGTATATGGCTGTCTTTTCTCTTGAAACCTATTATTTTATCATTGCTTTTAAAAGGGGTACATTCTACCTAACTTGGCCAATTTCCTATCAATTTCAATCGCGTATCGACCCATAAAAAGCATGGTCGAGGAGAATATTCACTTGCGACATTGTATATTATATATATATTTAAAGAAGGAACCAACACAACAGACGCGAATAACAATATTTGTTCAGTATATGATGAAAGTATTTTGTGAGCTTGAATGGGTCGTATGTGGTTTGAGCAGTTAATTGCTGGAAGATGAACTCCGCTCTGAACGTCCCATCGAACTTGATAATGAGCAACTCCCGGCCATGGTGAATGCAGACCCTCAACTGACCACAAGAGAACTTGCATTTGTAGCTAATAAAATTAATTACTTAATTACTTTGTGGTAACATATTATATAAATCATAAGAAAAAACACTTTGTTTAAACCACTATTTATTGATAAATCAACATATTTAGATACCTACGGTATCTTAATCAGGAAACAATGTATACTCTAATTAAAAATTTAAGTATATACATATAAAAACAAAAACTACTGGGGCGGGGAACACGGTGAAATTCTTTTCTTTTTTTTAATATCAGGTAATTTTAATTTCGTATATAATTATATAAAGTAGTAGCAAAAATTGGTAATTTTTTTTTATATAATACATTTTTTTTTTTACATTTTGTTAATTCTTATTTTGTTTGATTTTGTTAAATAAGACGAATATAATAACGAAGATAATGGGGATCGGATGAGGGATGATACAGGCCGAGGGAGTTTATGGAAGGGTTTAGAATAAAATTTAGACCATAAATCGTGTGTGTCATTTAAGTGAGAATATGTCTGAGTTTTTGTTCATGATTGTGTTTCTGACAAACCAGGGTGAGTTTGTGATTCTTCTAAGGATGTAGTTTTGTTTGGATTCTAAAATTTTTGTGTTACTTGAACCCCAGATGGGGTTCGCATATGTGAGTATCGGATGTATGATTGCTTTGTACAAGAGTAATTTGTTTTGTAAAGATAGTGAACTGTAGAAGTTTAGGAGGGGGTGTAGTCGGTTGGTCGGTTGTAAGGAACTACTGTGAAAATAAATTTAAAAGGCGACTTAAAAGAATTTGGTTATTTAAAATATTTAATTTGCTATTAACACTTTTTTTTATTTCTTTAATTTCTTATGTATCTAATTGTAAACCCCTAGTATTTGTATATATTTGAGATGTTTAATCATCTTTTGGAAACAAATCATTAATTTTACATTAATAAGGGTTTACAATTTTTGCATACTAATACATTATAGTTAGATAAATTTGAATTTTTATAAACAAGAAAATATATTAATAACAAATTAATTATATAAATAACCAAACCCTTTTTGCAAATAGCCACCATTTAAATTTGTTTTCACAGTTTCTTAATCAGTTACCCACCACTAGTACTTTAAAATTTTAGTTTTTATCTATGCTTGTATTTTTAATTTTGGTATACATTGTTTCCTGAAGAATATACTATGGTGACCCTACTCGCGCCCGTAGACATGGCCGGTTAAGGACTCACCTATCCACCATATAGAGCCAGAACAACCAATCAGCAGACGCAATTTTACATTAAGCACCAGAGACAGGTTATGCCAAGCATCTACCGGCCACTTCTTTGCAGGCCGTCCCAACATTAGCATCGCTACTCGACAGACATCCAGCGAGCCACTCCAGAGTTCAAACCGCGTATTTAAATTGTATTAATTTATCACTTCAATAAACGAAATCTTGTAAGTACTCTTTCATTTATATACCCTGCTCTAGTCACAACAGACACCCTACGCTGCGACCAGTAGCGTGCAGTAGGTATATTTAGGTTATGCTGTTACCAATGATATTATACAATCATATATTTATAATAAATGTACTACAATATATGTTGTACATAGGATTATGAACATTCGTTTAACTATCCACATATTTATTTGTAATTTTAAAGTATTGTTAATAGTGTTTTTAATGTTTAAATTTTTACGTAAAATAATACATTCTTGTCCATATAAAAATCAATATAAAAAATGTATGAACGTTTTTAAGAACACTTTTTATGACTGAACATGATTCTTATATTGTTTGAAAATCCTTCACGTAATAACTAAACGAACTAATTATTTTGATTAAAGGTTAACGTACGAAATAGTTCTGCCAATTACTTTTTGTTTTTCCCAAATCAAAAACACATTCATGCACAAGTGCACCTCGAACGCAAAGAACGACCATGAAATCAACACGTTAAAAACAGTAAGATAGTAAAATTCGTGAATTGGTAAAAGAATAAGTAGATACTTCAATGATTTGCACGCAGTTGTAAGCCTTTCTAATGTTATTCTGTTCAGTAGGTAGCCAATTATATGACTTGAGTAATTTACTAGCTTAAAGATAGAACAGAGTAATGTGAATAGCTCAATGCGGTGAATGCACAAGAGCGCCATGGGTACAGCGGTGAGTTGTCGTGGTGGTTTTTAGAACTAGGCAATTAAAGTTTCTACTGGTACACAGATGGCACTAATTGTAAAATAATGTTTCCGTTTATGTTAATATAATTATTTAATTTTTATTTGTTTCTCAGAATTTTTAGTAATGCACAGCATTTTTGCTTGTATGCACTGCACGTCCCTGACTGCGACATACAACCAACACGCGTGAGACAAGAAGAGATTAGGAGCTTCTGTCTCACAGCATCATATATTTGAATAACTTTAACAAACACAACCTCAACTCCTGCAATACCATGGAAACATGTCGATGTATCAATAAATAGTGGTCATAAACAGGGTGTTTTTTCTTATTATTAAAATATTGAAATCTTTTATTTACAAAAAACTGGTACTTTCGTACCAATTTATTATTAACAGTCTCAAGGGAGAAATTTATGGCTGTAAGTAAGGACATTTGGGTAATGTGCAGGCTGCAACCAACTTATAATAATAATAATAATGTGTTTATTCCAGCGTGATCTAGTTTTTTTTTTAACCCAATTCGCCAAAGAGATAATACATATTATGTTGTACATTAAGGTTATGAAATAAATATAATGCTATGAAATAGAAAACCAAGGAAAATATTAATAAATAAAAAAAAATTAAGAAAGTTAATAAAAAGTAAAAAATTCACACAAAATATAGATATTACATATATAACTACTTCAGTCACGGCCATTGCACATGTAGATATTCTGTAGGCGTTGCCATTTTCTGGTCAGGGAACCAGCTTTCCATGAGAGCGCCGCTAGCACCAAAAAGTTGGTGCTAAGCTCCAGCCGCAGCTTTACGCCAGCAACTCGATGTCTCAGAAGCTGAACGAATCTATGTATACGACCTTCGATAAACATTGTAGATGCGCTGCAATAACGCGCCAATCCGAACAGTATTCTGTATGAGTTGTTGTACTGAATTCGGAGACGGTTATACGTCACTTGCTTGTATTTCAACCAGAGCTCGCAGGTACACATGCTGGTGAAGAACGATTTAAACAGGATGCTCTTCACCTCCTTACTGCATCGGTAGAAACTTCGTGACAGCACATTTGCACGAACGCTCAACTGTCTCGACTCTGCCGTTCTATATCATCATCGTCTTGTCCATCTTCATTAAATATATGGCCAAGGTATTTGACGTTATTTTGAACGCTCAATTTAGTCCCGTCCAGCCACACGGGAGGGATATTCGGTCTTCTCAATAATATTACTCACAATCGTAAAATGTATCCAGAACACGAGAATTACAAGATTCGCGTTCAATGTTACGCAGATTATGAACGTATTATTACATTGAGCAATTATTCATGAAATCGTCGAAACGAATTGTATTTATCAAATAATTTGACCAGTGGTGAATGTAAAAATAATCTAATAGACGCACACTCTTTAGAGGTTGAATTTGTACAAACTTGGATTAAAATATTTATTCATTAACAATAGTATCTATGTTAATTTACCATTTTCTAGATGAAGTGTTATTATAAACGATTATGTTGGTACTTGCACGCGTTACCCAAGGAGTTCCCATACCTTTGATTTTTATCATTTAAATACATTTCATATATCTACATTATTGTATGAAGAAATATTTTAAACAATGAATCTATTGTGTTATTGAATATTTTCACGATTTATAAAATTGACATCACGCACAATATTAATGTTTATTTTTAATTAAAAATCTAACCAGAAAACGAATACATAATTGTAGTTTTTTTGATCTTTAAAAATCTTAGTTCGCCCCCCCCCCCTCCTCTATCTAAATATCTAAAAAAAAATAATTTATATTTGTATAATACGTTTTACAGTGCCCACGCAGCGGTCAGTATTAGCCTCGAAGTGACCACATTAGTCGCTTGCAGGACCTTATATGCATCCATTAACATGTACAAACTTAATTGATAACATTAAAATTATATACTGATCATCTAGAAATATATACAGAAAAATCTATTTAACAAAAAATATTTGGTTGCTACCAGGATTCGAACTTGAGAAATGCGTTAACCAATTTCGCTAAATCATGCAATTACGTTCAGGACACATTTTTTGAACTTATATTCTGTTGTTCCTTAAAATTGATATATCTATTATTCCATTTTTAAAAGCAATCAACTTAATATTGCGATGAATCCCAAATACCTTTTAGTAACACACGCTAGGAGAACAATCAATCCATTTTGTTTAATTTTTAACTTTGATATTTTGTTGTGAAGTTGCAGTTTTAGAACATAGTTTTGTGATATTGAAAGTAGTTAAAGTAGGAAAAGATCCCGGTTTGAATCTCAATAGCAACCGAATATTTTTTCGATAAATAGATTATTCATATATTTATTTCAGGTTGATTAATTTACTTTATATTAAAAATACCACAGAACTATGTTCTGAAATAGCAACTTCACAACAAAAATGTGCTTTTCTTAAAAATCTAATTATATTGCGTTTTTATTTTTCAAAGAAAGTATATATACAGGGTGGCTCAAAAAAGGGAGAATATCTCGTAACACATGAGTTATTTCAAAACATAACATAATTAGTTATGTAATAATAATGTAATTTTTTTGTACAATATTTAGCTAATCATAAATCATGTTCAATGTATCCTCCTTGCTTGTCAGCGAGTTTTTCTAAGTGCCTACGCCACTCTTTTATGCTTCTGTCAATAAAGCGCTGCCCTTAGATTTCTCCATTTCTCAAATATTGCCAATTTGAGCTGATCAACTGTGGTAAATTTTTGCCGAAGGTAAACTTTTTCTTGTATAACACCCCATATTGCATAATCTACTGGATTTAAATCTGGGCTGTTCGGTGGCCACATGCCTGGCTCGATGAAATTGACATTCTCACGACGAAGAAAGTTGATTGTATTTCTAGCTGTGTGATATGGAGCTCCGTCCTGCTGTAATGTCCAGTTATGGCGACCGCATGTCGCTTGATTTACAGGCATCAAACATTGTCTGAGAACATGTTCATAATAATATTCACTATTTAATTTGGAGCCTGGTACAACGAACACAACACTAGTCTTCCCCATTCGAGACACACCAACTGATGTAATTATATCACATTTTACGAAATGTTCTTACTTTTTTTGGGTCAACCTGTATATATATATATATATATATATATATTTATACAATTTGATATATTACGTTCTCTGACCCCTTCCTAACCGCATATTTGTGCAAACTCATTTATGGTATAAGGTCACAAACGTTGCATAAATATCGTTTGATAGTTTAAGTTGCTCATTAATTTTATAGTATTGAAAAATAAAATAAATGGTATATTTCTCTTTATGTATATAAAAAGATATTATTCAAAAAGACAAGTAAGATATTGCCGACGTGCATCGTGGGCAGATGCAGGCCATTGGCCATTGGATTTAACGTTATTTAGTTGATATTTCAACTATTTGTAAAAATATATATTGTGTTTCTGCGCAAGCTTGTATTTTATTAAAAATATAATAATAATGTTATGTAAAATATTATTAAAATAAATATTACTTCATTGTCTTTTTGAAGAGAGGATAGAATGCAATCTTTCGTCCTGACACACAATTATATGTACATACATGTTCTCGATTTTTAAGGCTATTGTGATATCTTTGAGATCGTGTGTATGTGTGTGTGTCAGCGCATCAGCACCGCCGGTTGTAGATGTATGTGGGTATGTATGTGGCGGGCTTAAAAGGATGACGCACGACTCTTTTCGCTACCGTTTGGCTCCGTGACCAGTGATATACTTTGTATCATAAAACTGTACTATTCGTGTAATAAAGATTATAATTGTCACATAAGAGTTTCTCATTGGACCACCGATAATCTTCTACGTGGTGTATAACTTGAGAAGAGTTTATTGCGCAAGTACGTAACAATCCTTTCAAATTTCAGTTCCGGTTTACCTGATCAGGTCAGGTTTCTCGAATGTTCTGTCTTCCTGGTGCCATCAATACTGACGTCGTATTTTTTATTCCTTTTTCACCCGTTACACGTAACGAAATCACCTACGTAACCCTTTTTAATTCTGCTCACTATGCATCGTTAATCATCAGCTTCACAACCACTCAAAACGTTCAAAAAATTTAATTCATATTGGTAATTTTTTGATACTTAAGATAATATAATGAATCAATTATAAAGATATTCAGAAAAAAATCTATTTAGTTACTGTCGGGATGGACTTTTTCTTATTCTAGTAACCGAATATTTTTCTGTATATCTTTCTAATTGATTAATTTAATTTGTATTATAAATACCACATAATTTTGTCTTGAAATAATAACTTCACAACTAAACAGTGTTTTGATTAATTTTTTAAAAATGTTTATGGAGATGTCTTTCAAAACATGTGTTTTTAAGGACACATAGAGTCCACGGTTTAGCTCGTAATATATAGTTTGTTAATTGTTAATCGTGCACTTGAAGTATCGCCATACTTGTGCACGTTACTGTAAACTATACCCTCAAATTTGTACGAAAACCAGCGGCGTAACTAAGCCAATGCAGCCAGTACGGTTCATTGGGGACTACGATAGATTGAGGCCCAAAAAATTTGCGCCCTACAATACATTTGGCATCGATACCCTTCCCAGAATTAATATATACTAATAATGTTTCAAATATGTCATAGCAAGAAATGAATGCCTTCGACAGCTGTTGTTCAGAATTTTGATTGACAGTGCTGGTTCTCTGGCGTCGTGGCTGGTGCAAGGTTATTGTTCTTCCTCCCTCTGGGTAAATTTCCCGATGTTCGGATTATTGAGCGTTCTAATCGCAATAGTGCTCCGCTGGTCGTTTGACCGCGATCCTTCAATCTTCGAAAAGCGGCAATATTCACACACATAAAAATGATCAATATCAACAACAAGAAATCCTAGGGGTGCCAATCGAAGGAACAAAAGGTAAGTAAACAAAATGTAATTATATATTTTTTTAAATCATTAATACTACCTCTTTAATATGTCTGACTAGGAGCCAGACCATCGCCGTAAAATGAAAATCCCCTTAAAGGGTAGTGAGTATTTTATATTTTTAATATTTAAAAATTGTACTTTGTGGTTTATTATGTTCATTTTTATAGATTATTTAACTCATTGAGTGGTTTAAATAAACAAAATTAAATAATCTATAAAAATAAAGTATTTTTTAAATTGCAAGTACATATAAATGCATAAGAACACTTACGTTTTCTTTGTGAAGGAGTGAATATTATATGAGACAAGATACTAATTTTTTTCTAACTAAGTAATTAATGGATAAACCACGCAGTTTTAATATTCTTATATCTTATATATAATACAATACTTTTTTGGGCCTTTTATTTCATTCTGCATTCGGATCCAATTTTTGCAGTTACGCCACTGACGAAAACACCCATCAAAAGTCTCATCATACAAATTACTTCGTGAATGTTGGCCGGTTGGACACCTACACGACTTTTCGTGACTAAGTGAGTAGTCGTGTTTTTTTGGAGTGTACATTTTATCATATTTTTTAGAGTAATTTTCATTTTGAACATGTTGGCGTCTTTTACTGGCGCCTCCCGGGCCTGATCACGCATATTCAATTTTTTCAACGACAAGGTCGATATTAGATCATGGACGTATGTGAGGATGCTTCGTGTACAGGAATACTCAGAACCGTCAGAAACGTTCTCAGGTTTTAACGGCCGTTCAATGTTGAGTGTAGATGATGGACCCTCTAGTGGGATCCGATACTTTTTCCTTCGTATCATTATACTAGGCGCGTTTTTTAAGTAATTACCGTTGCCGGATATTCCCGGTGTAACGCTGCGGTTGCGATGTTGCACATGCGCAATGGTTATCTTCATCTGTTGACTCACCACATGTAACGATAAAGACATAAATATTTATATATTTCTACATTGAACAATGTATTTACTTACTTTAAGTTTTACAATGTATTTACATGCTATCTAATCGCCTCTTAATTTACTCTTTATATATATATATATATATATTTGTACATTGAACACTACTTGAACATTACTATACCGGAAAGGCACTGTCTGCTATAATACAGTAAAATACTAGTGTAGCAGGCAGGATACCGAAATAAATGTCTTACTTTGTTGCAATGTTATCTGACACACTGTACTATGTAATATGAATCAAAAAATAAAAATATTATTATTATTCACATTGTGTGGCCATCTTGTAGTGAGTAAAATTTCCCCCGGAAAATTAATATCCCGACGAGGTGACATAAACTGTCCTCCCAAAAGACAAAAATTATACTCTAGGTCAGCATTTGAAATAATTGGTCAATAAAGAACCTGAAGAAAGATAAAGATTAGGTGGATCCAAAATAAAATGGCAACATAATACAAATAAAATCCTTGACGTCAGCGAATGATGGGAAGCAACCTGGTGCAAAGACTGACCAGGACCCATATCGGGTTGAAGAGCCAGTGATGATGACGACGACTAACAAAAAACAATCGATTGCGAGAACATAATTTATTATAAATAAAGATAAGTGTTATACCACAACATAATCTAACTTATCCAATGTAAATAAATAAATATTTTCATAATGTACCGTTCCGGCGCTAACACGGCACAAATATTCCACCTTTGAGTGTGCGACCATTGATTACCGTACTCATATTTCAAAACCCGAAAAATTTGCGCGATAATCACAGCATTCGAACCGTTCGCTTTGGTTTTTTTATCCCCTTATCCCGGAAGGGTTGTGGCATAAATCTTCAACAAGGCTGTTTCATCTTATCCTGTCTTGTGCTCTTTCAATACTTGATGATCAACCAAAGTGCGATAGTTTCACACACGGTACAAGCGCTTGGCTAAGTTTGAAAATAGTAAGAATGTGTTCCGTGTACGCAATTCAATTCTTTTTAAATCTATCATCGTAAAGCTGTTCGTATTAATCCCAACTTAAATTAGTCAACCGGACATAAGAGGGCAAATTTTATTTGGCAGCTGTGCGGTATCTCCCTGTCATATGTGCGAAGCGCTATCGAACAGCTGCTTAATGGCATTAAAAAATAGTAGTTAGAGCAGGACCAAGATAGAAGCATTGTGCTTATTGCATCGGTTCTGAGTAAGCAATGGGACCGCCCTTATTACCTTTATGATTATCTCAACTTAGTATGGGACGACCCACTGGAACATTTGTAGGTGTGTCTAAAACAATTGCGTTATTTCTACAGGAGCTTCGTTTCGAGTGTCTTCATTAGCTCAATTCAGATAGTTAATGTTACTCATGCTACTCCTATAGGATAACTCATTACACAAGCATGTACTCTTGATCTCATCCTTTCTGTAAAGATCTATATTTGATGACCACATATTATAGTAAGTGTGGCTCCGTCACTTCGATTTCTCTGATTTCTGCATTTTAAAGTGATCGTAAAACACTACTGGCATGTTCGATTCTATTTTATTTTATAGTTAGACAGATTTCCAAATATCTTGTTGTCCGCGGTAGTAAAGAATCATCGTGTATTCAAGGTACAGCGCGACCCAGCGGTCGTATAATACCTGCATTATTAATTTTATCTGTCGGATACCAGCTTTGGGGGTGTTCCTTTCATTTTATGACTTGTTTGGCACTCCACACTCTATTGTTGACCGTTTTCGATCGATAAAGTGAAGAATAGATTTATGAACATTATGGCCAAGGGCGTAACTATGCCAATGCAACCAATGCGGTACATTGGGTATTTAGCCCGCGTTGTATGGGGGCCCAAAAGATCCACGCCTTAAATTTAAAAACGTTTTTAATACGTCATACAGTAATACTCTGCTAGTATGACGGGTTAGGGACGAGACCGTCGCCGCAAAGATAACATTATTTTTTAAATACTAATTTAATGTATATATTTATAATTTTAAAGTATTTAAAACATCACAGACTTATGTTCTGAATAATTACAACTTCACAATAAGAATGTGTTCTCCTTAATAATACAAGTTGTATCAATGTGTCCAAAATTTAATAAAAATTAATTGATAATTCTGGCGTCTGCAGTCGGTTTACACAAATGTATTTGTGATTGGCTTTCAAATAATGGAACGACAGATGTATTAATTTGAAAAAGTGTAACATATAGGTTCGAAAATTTGTCATGAAAATTACTGGCGCCGTAACACAATTGGTAGTGTACTTCCCCGGATTGGAAATAGAGATCCAGATTCGTATCCCGGTAGCGCAAAAACAATATTTTTCGACAAAATTGATTTTATATGTATATATTTATAATTAATACATTAAATTAGTATTTAAAACATCACAGACCGTCTGTTCTGAATATTTACAACTTCACAATAAGAATGTGTTCTCCTCAATAAGAACATTTTTTAGTGTGACAAAAAATCAATTTTACTATTTAATGAATAAAACTACGCAGTACCTAATATTCTTATTCGTACATACGCATAATACGTATATAGAGGATCTCGTTGGTCCCCAAAATAAAATCAACAAATTCGAAAGTCTCTTTTTACCAATCTCAAGCTGATCTCTGAGTTTAGCAACTGAAACAAATCTGTTTCGCTACAGGATCAATCCATATGAAATGGTCCAGCAAGGTTGAATAACCATTTTTAAAAATTTTCACATCTCCCTAACTTGTTGGTAGTTTAAAATGACTAATGTTTTAATTTGATTGGTTTTGTTTTTTGGGCTGGTGAAAGGGTTTGTGGAAACTGAAATATCTCCGCTCCTATTTGTCCTATCAACATGCGGCTAAAACCAATTGATTTAGAAAGAAACGAGCTATAAGATTAATTTGATATATTTTCATCTACATGCATTCCTACAGTGTGAAATTTCATGTCTTAATTCTTAGCTTTCGTTTAAAAAAAGTCCCATCATCACGGGGATGTTTTTGCAGGAAGGGTTAGAGTTTATAAATCAAAAGTTTTTTTTACAAAGAGGTGGGAACTAGTTATGCTTACATACCAAATTTGGACTCTTAGATACTTACAACTCCTTTGTTCTAAAAATTCTCAAAGTTTGGAAATTTACAAAAACTGCATTTTTCAAGGGTAAATATCTCTAGTGGGGTGCCAGATAAAAATCTCAAAATTTAGCCCAAAATAGAAGTATGTGATGTTATTATGCACCACAAATTTAGAGTTGTAGATTTGACTGCAAACAGAGATATTGCGAGCACAAAATGTCAAAAAAAACTTCAAATGTTGATACGACAAATATGAGCTGAGATATTTCAGTTTTCGTAAACCCCTTACATTGCAAAATAAGCTACGCTCTGTAAAGCAAGTATGGCTGTCACGCAAAAAACAAAAATAATATTATTCATTACTAAGAAGAACGCATTCTAATTGTGATGTTGTTATTATTCAGAACACAGGTCTGTGATATTTTAAATACTAATTAAATGTATTAATTAGAAAGATATAATGTAGATGGCTTTCGAATAATGGAACGATAGACGTATGTGTAACATATAGATTCGAAAATTTGTCTGTCGCTGTAGCATAGTTGTTAATGCACCTTCACCGGATTGGAAAAGATCTCCATGTTCGAATCTCGGTAGCGCGACAACAATATTTTCCGTTAAAATTGATTTTATATGTATATTTTTCTAATTAATACATTTAATTAGAATTCAAAAACAATATAATTAAAATATGAATTAAATATAGTTACTTGAAAGATATACATATAAAATCAGTTTTATCGACGAATATTGTTGTTGCGCCATCCAAACAGGGGAAGGTGCCTTATCCAACTATGCTACAACCAAATAAATCGATTGTCTCGTTCTGTTATGATTATTTTAATTCTCTAAATTCAATTTCTTACTGTTGTGGATTACTACTATTGTTGGATACTCTACTGTATTAAGGAATACTTTAAGCCTTTTGAAATACTCAATGTGGTATACGGTCGCTAACACTTGTCCTTGGCGCGAACGTTTGCATTGTAATAAATCATCTGTGTCCACATCCACCTTTTCATTATAATATTCCTACCTAATCCTGAATATTCCACTTGGCGCTGTCGGTAGGATGCGAACCTACGCTCTCGAAGGGAATCTGATTTTAGCTGAAAATTTTAAGACCGCTGGCATGTTGCTGTCAATTCGCAACACGACATCCAGAGTGAAGATCATCAAGATGATTATCTACCTCCGTTAAATAACGACACGCAGAAAAGATGAAACCGTGTTCAGACAAAGCTTACACGATTCATATTCTAAACAATCTATTGTTGTCTGAGTTTTAGTATCGTTGAAAAATAATTACTTAACACCTTTTATGCTGGCATTTCAAAAGAAAGCGTTCTGGGAAATTTACAAAACTAATTTATTTTCTCTGACTTAAAGCAGAAAAACTAAATCTACCCTGGACGTGTGTCTAGTATCTGAGCACAATAGTTTAGCCAGCTTTTGTGTTTCTTTCTTTATTCTGTCCGGCTTGGATATACTGCTCGGTTCCTCCCAACAAAACCTCATCTTGTTACAAAGAAGAAAATTAATTTGGTGAAGTGTTCATTATTTATATGGCTTATTAAATTTGAGTACTTTTTATTATATTTTTTGGGCGTATATTATGTGCAAAAAATTCGCAAAACGCTTCCAACAAACTGAAGTTGCTATAAACCAACCAATGAGAATGTGGAACGCAACCAAAACTAGTTATTGGAATACATTTACAACATTGAAATTTGCTAAATTCAATACTTTAATTGCATATTTTGACATTTTATAGTTTTGATCGTCATTTGTTTTAAAACTACTTTTACAATAATCTACTTTATCAATAATATGAATAAATTTACATTACATTTAAATCTCTTCTTTCATAAATTATTGATTAAATTATTAAACATTGTGTAAGAAATTTATTTTATCTACATTTGCAGTGATCATTTCTGATTCGTTGCTATATTTCATAGACATGGAGAGTGATCAAAAGATCAAACCTTTTCTGCTACCGGCCGATCGCTCTCTCCGAAGATGTCTTTACATTCATACATTTCAGTTTTTTCACATATTTATCCATATACAAGTTGAACAGCCATGGTGACATTACACAACCCTGCTTGTCGCCCTTTGTAATGTCATACCTACGGTAGTAAATATAGTAATATGTCAAGTTATACCTGCGGTAGTAAGTATAGATTCTTCCAATTTTTTGACCACATTATATTTGACCGACCTTATATTTTTCGACCACATTATATTTGACCGAACTTATATTTATTATTATTATGTTATGATAGACTGGCCCTAAATTGTTGGTCTGCTTTACTTTCACACACCATTGAGGTCATCGAGACACAATTCATTGTTTTATTACAGTGGTAATGTCAGAACTCATGCACTAGCGAACTCCGCAGTTCCCAGATTGCATTCTTTGGGGAATGAATATTCGGAGGCGGTCGACATTTTTGCTGTAAATTTAACTCTTTATAGGACTACATTATTACAATGTTTTGTGTCTCAACTCAATGGTGACGGATAAATTGATTTACGTCACATTTTATATTTATTTTTAATTTTGATTATGGAAAAACATGCTGACTCTATGTAATTTTTTTCTTTCTGTATTGCACTTTTGATGTAATTTTCTGTTATTTTATAAATTATGTCAATGCCTGAATAGGACATGTATACTAATTATTTAGGACATATATTTTTATTTAAATATATTTTGAACGAAAATGATGCACTGTGCCTTCCCCCCCATTCTTTTCCCCTCCCGGCACGCCGCCGAGCAGTCGATTGGCGTCCTTGAACGAGTGCGGTATACGCGAATCGAAAGAATTACAATATTATACATTTGAGACTTCGCGTCTGAAGAGTGTCAGAACTCGTCGTCGTCTAAAGGAACCTTTGACGAAATAGTAATTGAAACATACAGTCCACATTTTGGAGGTGCCAGCAGAATCTGAATTGTGGTGAGTGCCAAACTCCTTCCGTATCCTGAATTCTTCCGGTATCTATGCTTATATGTAACAACAATAATATAAATAATATTTTAGTCTAGAATAGCATATTATCCACGATCCAACTTTAGGACGAAGAAGACTTGCGAAGAACGGTGCCACAACAGTGGTTGATTGCGTTAAACCTTTTTGGAGAGACTTTGGTATCAGACGTAAGGGCGATCCAGGGCCGAGTTGTATATCATCTGATTAAGACCACTATATGTCAAAACTGAAATGAAGGAGAATAATTTTTCAACATAATTTTTTAGGGTAATAAGAAATTTTCAAGAGTAAATTTGGTTATATATTGGAGGGGTGAAAAACTCAACAGCCTTGGTTGTTCGTAATGTTCCCTTGATTATGTTACACCCTTCGTATTAATCAGATTAGCCCCTTCGGAATTCAATTAATTTCGGTCTATCCAACATTTATTAATTAAAGAATAAAAAATGCAACTTAATAAAAATGGATTTTAATGAAATTTGACAAAAAATCTTATTTTGATTTGATTTAAAGATAAGTGAAAGGTTATCGAAAATGATATAAATTATATTGCATAACAGAATATTTCAATAAATTGATGATAATCACACACTACCAAATATATAGACATGAACTAACGCATATCCTTGATTCAATATTTCCATTTTGGTGTCACTCACGTGATCACTTTGATACAACTAACGCAATCAAATAGCTTGGCAACTTTTTTTTTAAAAATATATGACTCGATTAGAATTAAAATTTAAACGCTGACAATATAATGTGCATGAATGTAAAAAATGCGTTTTGTTTACACAGAAATTTAATTTTTGAAGAGTAAATACTTTTACTCTTGCATAAATGTGTCATAAACTATCGGATTTATGTTTCTACAAAAAATATGTGCAGAATGCCTAATGTTCCGAACCCCTCTTCTATATGCATACTTTATTTCATGTCTATTCATTTATGTGTCTGTGATTATAATGCTAATTAAAGATTCATTTAAAAAAACGATATTAATTCAGGAAAGACGTATTTATTACTAATATTTTTCTTACAAGTTAGATACTTTATACAAACCTTGTAGTATAATTGTTTCACATATTTTGTATGCCTTTTTGTGAAGCTTTTTTTTTAATAAAATTCTTCTTCGTGATCCTTAGATTACTGTTCCAGGAAGCTCAAAATGATTTGAAATGTCTGTTTGTTCGTAAATTGGAAATGTTTTTTGTGCTATGTATGCAATAAAATTTATCACACCGATATACAATAACGTAAGGCACGCTTAAAACGTTCAAGAATTATTATTTATTTCTACAAGGTAAAAATAAAATAATTTTTTTGCAGCATATCTCTCCGGGGAGAGAGACAAGAAAATAAACATCTTTAGATATATTTATTTATTTATTTGAGGTGAGTAATTTTTTATTTTTGAAAATAGAGATGCGAACTTGGAATACGTATCGCATTAATATACTTACAAAGCTAAACGCCTTTGCCATGAAAATATAATTAACATGATGGCCTCCTAGATCACTAGGCGAGTATCATAACCACTGGACCACAATCACAATTGAACTATTAATATAGAGAGTATTCGGTGATTGCAACAAAGTTATTGCTGCACACAAGAATAACAGGGCGCAGGAGCTCGGGAAGACAAATCTAAAATATGTCTTAGAGTTTCAGGATTGAAGAGAAATGGCTTGTAATAAAAATCACCAGGGGCTGATAAGTGAACTATTATATCGTGCTGATGATGATGACCTTTTGTGTACGGGATTGTATTCACGGTTCGGAGCTAAGAAGGCGCGTCACATTTATCTCTTTCACATGCTATCAATCGTACCAATCCCGCGCGCGTCTACGCATTCATCCCATAGATACATCACAATTGTATTATAATACAAATGAAATGTATTATTTAGAAAGATATACATATAAAATCAATTTATTGAAAAATATTGTTGTTGCTACTGAGATTCGAATCTGCATGTCTTCCTATCCGAGTAAATGCATTAACCGATTATGCTACACCAACACAGCGAGTTGAAGACAAATTTTCGAACTTATATGTTGCACTTTAAAATAGATACATCTGTTGTTCCATTATTTGAAAGCCATCGTCTTTATTTGTTCCGGTAGCAACGACAATATGTTTGCGATAATTTGATTTTATATGTACATATATCTTTCTAATTAACACATTTAATTTGTATAAAAAACATCACAGACCTATATTCTGTAAAATTGCAACTTTACAGTAAGAATGTGTCTCCTTAAAAAAATTACAATTAGACTTTAAAACTTTATTATATTATGTCCTATCCGCGCGCGTCGACGTATATTCAACAACACTATTTGAAACAATACCGGACTTATCTCAATATTTTTGAATATGGAATATTGTTAATCCATTTAATTAAGTATATACATTTTATATTTTTTAATAAATAAAATTAAATCAGAATACACTGACATTAAGTATCAAAATTAAACGATATTTCGTTTTTAAAAATATTCCTATCCTAGGTTACACATCAATTTCAAAGGAAATTAACACGTTACTCCGATGTAACTGATTAATTTTTAATCAAATTTTAATTTGTAATTTATTTTTATTAGATATGAGCACAGACTAGTAAAATAATAGATATGATATGAAGTGCATATATATAGGAGAGGGGTTTGGGACATTATTTGCGGGGCAAGGGGCATCCTACACATATATATCCAACGAAACATAAATCCAATAGATAATGACACAATTATGCAATAGTAAGAGTATTTACTCTTAGAAATTTAAATCTTTGTGTAAACAATAGGTATTTTTTACATTAATGCATATTATATTATTATCGATTAAAATTTCGTTCAAATCGAGTCATTTTTTAAAAAAAAGTTGGCACCGGAGTGAAAATTTTGGGACAAGGATGTTTTGTTGGTACATGTCTATTTATTTGGTGGTCTATGGATACGAGCTGTTTAATAATTCTGCATTATTACATACGAAGCCAGAACAACAACCGTACAATATACATTCAATGATTACGGGCTTAATTTTTGGCGTATTTTTTTATGATCCGGCGCACAATAGCCTTCTTGTTGAATAGAACTATTCGTGATGTCCTGTTCTACATTGTAGGCTTGCAGCTTCCTGAAAGGAGGAGTGTGGCCTTCTCCCTTGTTTTCCATATTTTGCGAATCGTGGCGATATTTTGACATAATTCAAATCACGGATGAGAGATGTTTTGTTACATCTGTTTTTCAATCGTGTACGTGTTATCACCTTGAATCTATTCTAAAAGCTTTGAAAGTGATCGCGCAGTGATTGACGGTTCTTGGTTTAGTGTTATTGAGGTCATTTATGGTATCATGCACTAACCACTGCGCATTTGTTAATTTTTTGTAATGATTTCTTGCGTTTTAAATGAGCACCCGCTCTCTTTGTGGTCCTGAGCGATAGATCGGTTTAATGGGATGCTGTTTAGTTAGCTGAACAGCGTAAAAAATGGCCTTTTTACTCAATCCATTCAAGAATAAAAAGAAACCTTGGAACGTGTCGGTACATGTGAAGAAATGAATGGTACAGATATGAAAGCGATCAAATTATTTTTGCGCTTCGTTTTACTAAAAGGACGTATGTACATATCTTAAAAATGGCCGTAATAGTGTGATCGACGTCACGTATATAATATAAGGTAATAGAAAGAAATCGACTCTAAGCAATTTTATGCAAGTGAAAAATAAAGAAAATAACACCCTTTACACATAGTCATCAGATGCAGCACGGATCAGCTCTGTTGCACGCGCTGGTGCGAGATAATACGTCCAACTCGCGAAAGAACATCCGGCATGCATATGACTCAGGTATTGATGATTCGCTCTCGCCCCAGACATCTGAAGCATACATATTTATTACTTGGAAAAGTACCCATTATCAATTCATAATTTTATCGAAAAATATTATTTTGCGCCACCAGAATTCGAACCGGGGATGGTGCATTATCCAACTACACTACAGATATTTTTAGCGACAAATTTTCGAACTAAATATGTTTCCTTTTTGATATTAATACATTTAATCTTTCCATTATTTGAAAAAGCCATCTACCTTATTTTTACGGAATCTCAAATATCTTTGAGTAATCTGATAGCAGACGCCATAATTATCAATTCATTTTTATAACACATTTACACATTGATATAACTTTATTATTAAAATATCTAATAAGCATTTTAACGCACATCATAATTTTCTTATAATTAATTATTTCTAAAATCAATAGTTTTGCTGTAAACTTTTTTGTATAAGTTGATTGCTTTTTTTACAGTTTTAGTAATATTTCTGATGTAGGTATAATTTCACATTACTCTAAATACAGAGAGACGTCTACGTTATTACGTATATAACGTTATAACGTAGATATCACGTCTGATAATTGTACGGAAAAATCTTTAATTATCTGAAATCTTTCACGCTAGTCATTATTTTGAAAAGGACAAAAAGGACAAAAAGGACAAAAACATTTTGTTTTTCATTTTCAAGTCTCACTTAATTCTGCTGTTACAGTTTATAGTGACAGCTGTCAAGGCAGTCGGCAACTCGCAAAAACGAATTTCATTTTGCAAGAACTGGACATCAAGGACAGAAGGAGAGAGACCTGCAGCCTGAGATGAAACCTTCATTTTTGTAGCATCTCGCGAGAAGAGATGATAGCTTGGAGAAGCTTGTTGTGCTGGGCCACGTCGAAGGACGAAGAGGAAGAGAAAAATGCCGCACCTGTTAGACAGACCCAGCGGAAAAAGCAACAGGTGGCGACAGCTCTAAGATATGCAGATTGTCAAGAAAAGTGGTGAAGCAAAGGTACGATCCTCAGTCATGAGGGATCGACGTGGATGATGATGCCCAACACTACATATTTCCATTCAGCTTATACATTGCTTTTTTATATAAAGATTTCATTAAGAATATGTATTTCTTAATGTTCTTGCTCTTGCCATTAGGAACCTTGCAGATGAGCAGCCAACATCGCAGCAGAAATTATTTGGCATCATTTGACTGAATTCGTTGTGTGAATTCTTGGAGTGAACTATTAATCAGAGGCGTGCACTCTATACAATCAAAGAAAATATAATATCTGAAATGCGAGGTCCAAAATCAAAAGCAGACATATCTACTTTACCTATTTTCGAGTAAAATTAAAAAAACCCACTATACTACAACTGTCACACTTTGAATCATATTGAAAATGATAGTAACCACAGGTCACATGACGAAATATTGTAGTTTTATTGGCTGAGAACATATTTGTCTGGATTTGAATGAATTATCTATTGGACATATCTGCAATTGAAGTAATAAGAAAATTTTAATTGCGTTTTTTAACGATAGGTTTGTCTTGTAAACATTAATTTGCTTTATATTTGTACACACCTAACTCAAAAACAATACAAAATTAGACACGTCTGATTTTGATTGTATACCTCACATATCATATACTTGCGTTAAGTAATATATATTTTACTTATTCCTCAAGTCAAAAGTTTAAATATCAATGACAACATCGAGAAATCCAAGTACTTGAGGAAGTCAAAAAGTCCGTCCGGAGACTAATGGTCGGAATGCTGGGAGACGCGGCTCGAGACAGAGGCCTGGATAATGATTGCGCGGTCGATCATGGACTTTAGAAAGCCGAAAGGAAGAGGAGAAAGGAAAACTATAATAATAGATTATATATTAAGTATGCAAATTTAAGACTAGAATATTATTATTTCATATGATAATATACTAATTAGAACTGCGCTAACTGATAATGAAGTGTACGAGTAGAACAGTGACTTACGAAATATGTAACAAACAAAATTGGTGTGTGAAGAAAACTTTATTTATGTAGTTTCTGTTTATTATTTTGTGATATTTATTAATAAAATATGACATTTTAAAAAACCGAATCTAGACAATAAGTTCTCTTATGTTTATGTGTAAATATCGCGCGTGTGTGTTCGCAGTTCACTGAGGAGGAAGGAACGAATTAGAATAGACATTTTAAAATTTATTTTGTTAGAAAGGATGAGGCGAGAAATATGCGTCAGAACAGAAGAGTGTGCCGCTCTATGCTCTCTGCCTACCTCCGCGACGAAACAGCGTGATGGTAAGATACTTAAATTTATTTTTTTAAATTCTAATTTTTATATAGGTACCGCGAAGGTACTTAATTTACAAGAAGCAACCTTAACAACCTAAGTAAATTTCTAAAAAGAATCTAAACGCCAGTTTGACAGTTAGATCTTAGCGATTACATTGGGTACAAAATTTTTGGACGGAAGTAAGATCATACTTACTTACCATCACGACCAGAGGTAGAGAGAGAGGATAGAATGACATAGTCTTCTGCTCCATGACCCTTGCCTCTCCAATATTTGGTTTATCTAATCATGCCAGTTCTTGCAGAGTCATTGCACAATAATTACTGAACCGCGCTATAAAGCCTTGGCAATCCAGATATCAAATATTATTAACGATGTGTCCGGAAATATTTCATTGTATTTTTTTATTTTTATTAAAGTATCAAATAAATTGAAGAAAATAATGATAATATACATAATACTTAAGAATACGGAAAAAAAATTCACACGCGAGGGAGATCACGGTGTGTGCGTCGGGTTGTGTGTGAATGTGTGCGTGTGTACACGTTATTAACTAATTTGGTGTTGGACCTTATACGTCACGCAATGCAAAAATATCGACGGAATTTTTTATAGATGTACAATATATATGATGTTGTATTCTTTTATTTTTTGAATACAGACGATATTAATTTTATAAATCTCTTTTTTTTCTATATTTAATTTAACGAGCGTTCCGGTGCTGTAAACTCAGTGTACATGTAGACTTTTGTGATTTTTAAGTCCGATAAATATTAAATTTTTACATTTATTATTTATATTTAACATTGATGTGGATTGGAAATAGAGATCCAGGTTCGAATCCCGGTAGCGCAAAAACAATATTTTTCGACAAAATTGATTTTATATGTATATATTTATAATTAATACATTAAATTAGTATTTAAAAACATCACAATTACAACTTCACAATAAGAATGCGTTCTCCTTAATAACATTTTATCAACGATTCTACATGTTTTTAGCTCCGATACTGTACAACACACTCAACACCAACTGGAAATCGTTCACTTTCAATAAGATTACACAAATATGGACCCAATATATGATCCAATTGGGTGGAGATCAATCAGAAGCATCGCTGTCCAACATTCCAACATAATCATAATACTATACCTACACTAATAATTCATTAGTTTTACAACACATAAATATATATATTTTTTTTATTCCTGTTGAATCTTTATCTTTCTTGAATTAAATAACAGCACAAAAAAACTGGCTACTTTAACACAGACGGCAGTCTAGCATAGTAGCCAGAATAATGCTTCATATATCAGAGGTGTAGTCTAATCCATCCCACACAATAAACTACGAATATTTAATTGCAATATAATTGTATCTTATGTTTATCATGTTATATATTATAATATAATAACCTTTGTTACAACAAAAATATGTATGTCAATAAAGTCAAATAAATAATAGAATATAACTCTGACAGGTTTAAAAAATTCTACTGAAATATGTATTGTATTTCTTGGCAAATCAAAGCGCATTTAAATCAGATCTAACCTTAAACTTTTTGTGGAAATACGCCACTGTACCATCATACAGCTCCATTATTAGCGGCATAACCGTTCGTATCTAGTGCACGCCACTGCTATGCACCTCCCAACACATTTTTTATGCTATTTTATTCAAGCGCCTACCTATGTATTAACTAAAGCATTTTTTATATTATTTTGTCCGTGTGGTTACCTACCATAAAATTTAGTTTACTATTTTGTTTTTGAGTGCCTACCTGCCGTAGCACTTTTTATGTTGTTTCGTCCGGGTACTTCTAATAATAACAGACAGGCAGAGGAAATGTCCGAGGCTGTGTCCATAGGCCCGTGAAATCTGTCACAATCTCCTGTTGAGGTGTGCCATTCTTGCGATGAGTAGATAGCTGTTGGAACTGCATAGAAAGTCAACATTAGGTAATGGCCGACGGTACCTGTTGGCTTCCTGGCAAGTAAGGCTCGTGGAGAAATTTAGAATACAAAAAAAAATGACATCATTGTTATCATATAGGTTACATTTGTAACACTACGTGTTCCGTATTTGAAGAACAAACTTTTGGCGCGCTTTTAATATCAACCGCGACTAATGTTATTGATACATATCCGCATCCAAATTCTCACCCTTGATCCCATATCCTACTGCTTGCCTTCAGCGTGAATTGGAACCCTAACGCCACCAGGTATCACTTGATCAATATTGTTTCTTTGCTCTCAACATCGCGATACCATTCGCGGTGTGGACAGTTACCTCCAGTGCAATGGAGCACTGTTTTGTGCGATCTTGTGTTGTGTTCATATTGTTTATTTTTGTGTATGCCATAGGTGAACTGTGACATCGCCTTCTTCAATCGGGAGCGGAGATCATCGACTATCCTCGTGCATGCAGTATGTGATCATCTTTGGTGACCTGTCGTCTGGCATCTTTCAACACGGCCAGCCCCCCGCAGTCTTTGAAACCTACAGAATCTTACAATTGTCTCTTGCTCGATTGTATGATTTATTTTTATTTTGTAAGTTCCATTTTCTAGTGTAGACCCAAAAATTTATCTTAAAATTTTACGCTCAAAAACTGATAATTTGTTTTCACCATATTTCAAAACCATAAATGACTACTGGTTTTGTATATTAACAGTTTACATCGTTGACTCAGTATTTTGTATATCTTTCAAACTGATTAATTTAATATGTATTAAAAAATATCATTGAATTATATTTTTAAATTGCAATTTCGACAAAAACGTGTTTGGATTAAAAAATATTAGTGCATTTTGCGTTATTTGTATATAGCTTCAATAAAATATGTCATTTTAAAAATTAAAATATTTTTTGATTTTTATTTTATTTTATTAAGGAGAACAAATTCTTATTGTAAAGTTGTAATTATTTAGAAAATAGGTCTGTGATATTTAAAAAAATACTAATTAATTGTATTTATTAGAAATATTGACATATTTAATACACATATAATAGTTGGATAATTCACCTTACCCGGATTGGAAAGATATCCAAGTTCGAATCCTGGTTGCAACAACAATATATTTCGATAAAATTGATTATATATGTATATCTTTCTAATTAATACATTTAATTAGTATTTATAAAAATATCACAGATGTTCTGAATAATTACAATTTCACAATAAGAATGTGTTCTCCTTAATAAGATATAAGTTGTATCGATGTGTCCAAAATTTAATAAAAATGAATTGTTCGTTCTGGCGTCTGCTATCGGTTTACTCAAAGGTATTTGAGATTCCGTAAAAACAAAGCAGATGGCTTTCAAATAATGGAAAGGTAGATGTATTAATTTGAAAAAAAAAATTGACGACAAATGTACTGTCTACTGTAGCATAGTTGGTTAATGCACCTTCCTCGGATTGGAAAGAGATCCAGGTTCGAATTCCGGTAGCAACAACAATAAAATTGATTATATATGTATATATTTTTAATTAATACATTAGATTAGTACTTAATTTTATTTATCAGACGCACGAATTTTTTTTTTAAATTTGGGCATATATGCTTTGATCCACATATGAAAAAAGGTTCCCCGGGAGATGCAGACGTTTCTTGGAGGCTGCCAAGATTCACAATAGGTTGTAATGCTGATGATAATGAATCTTTATTAGTATTGTTTTATGGTAGAACATCTTAATTTGATGTGTATTTAATTGATTAAGACACCTAGCGGTGAGATTTTAATTAATGAAACTTATACAATAGATCATTAAGTTGAATCAAAATCTATAATACAGTGAGAATGATCTGCCATGTTAGTAGAACTGCATTATTATTATTATACATTGTTAGATCGCTTTATGTTCTGTGCATTTTAATATGAGAAACCATAATTCGCACAGCAATTTAGGTATGAAAGCAAATATTAAAATTTGCCTTTCACTAAAATGTTTAATTGGTGTCTAAGTAAAATTTGCTTAATTCTCTAATACAATATGCAAACGTTGGTGCCATTTATATACAATGTGATAATGTGATAAAAGTTGTCTCGCATCGAGGAAGCGAAAAATTCTTTGATAAATTTAGTAATTAATTTAACTGGTAAATATTAATAGCTACATTCTGCCTAATTAAGTATACAAATCATTTTACAATGCTAGTGACGAATAATACTTGTCGAAATAAATGTTCTCAAGTTTTCACATAATGTGTCGTGGAAAATTTTGTGCGCTGTTCTGCTATGTGTTTTTCTAGCTGAAAATTCGGATCACAATGCAATGTTCTTTCAGGGCTGATTCCTGGCTGATTATTGGTCGCTAATAATGATGACGATGATCATGATGATGATGATGATAATGCTGATAATGATGACGGTGACGAATTCGAAGAAATCCGGTAATTTTACATGAAATTTCGCAAATCAAATTTCATGTTGTGAAATATTCAATTAAGAAACTTTCAATGGATTATAATAAATATTATTATTGCGATGGCATCAATTCTCACATCTCCCTGTATATATTGAAATCAAATAGTAGTATTGTGTAATTTAAATATTATAAATTAATCGAGTATGTATTCAAAACTGAATTGAATCACTAACCTCGGGTAAACTGGATTGTTAGGGTAATTGAAATAGTTGTGTCATAATTATAGATATATATTTTTTTTTGATAGCACGTTGATATTTCTGAGTGACGTGAAAGGTTACTATGTGATATATTGAATAATATAGTATCAGAAATTTGATAAATGGAATTAGAAAAATCAACCTCCGGAAGGTCTTGAAGCATTATATGCATCCCGAATATTGAAGTCATCACCTAGAGATAAAATGAACTTGGTGACGGAAGGTAGCTATATTTTTATTGTTTTAACCCGTATTTTATTTTTGGTGTATGGTAGTAGACCCAGGTATCATCAGTGGTGATAAATCAGTTAATAAAATCCATTGTTTTGTAATAAAATCAATTTTTGTAGCACTTAAATTATATGATTCTCTGCCTAAATACATAAAAAACATAGAGCAACACAGACAGTTCAAGACGCAACAAAATCCTGACTAAAAAATCAAACCGAATGTATGTTCATAGCATGGTCACCCCCTTCAATATGAACACATACAGAGTCAAGACTTCAGACCCAACACTAATGATTGAGCAGCCTGTGAATGCGTGTGCGTATGTGTGTGTGTTAAATTAAATTGTACTGTATTATTTTAACTTGTTAAAATGTGTATTATCCTTACAAATTTATAAGTAGGTTATAAATTTCTCAAGATCAAAGATTGCGTCATATTTTGTTACTTACATTTTTTATTCTTCTTACTTATTCTAAATTTATAGTTGATAAACTAATTATGATTAAAAATGTAAAATGTTTGCCTCAGCACGGGCAATGAGGCAAATATTAAAATACAAAATGGTAAATAAAAATAATAAATAAATAGTATTTTTTAAAAACGGTTGAGTCATTACAAATCTGCATTCAATGGCATTTGTTAACAATTAACAAATGCGGTAGGTTCATATCTTGTTCACACATAATTATTTGGTTAAGATATGAATAATTATTAATTTACACGAGATGTCTACAATCTAAGCAATTTCATACACTTTTAATGTGTTATGTTGTATGGTGCATTTTATTAATGGTTTATTGTGTCGTGACACAGGCCGTGGAGTGGACGCCCATGTTTGAATTATACCGCATATTTTTTTATATTTATTAGTCAATACATCTCATTAAAAAATTCCGTGGGTGTTCAAATTTTTAAATAATATTTTTAACACAGTACGAAACTCAATTTTGTCCATTTTCAAACCATACTAATATGGCTATTTAACCTTTCCGCTCCGATGATGTAAACTGAGTTGACATTGCCTCTAATGTAAATATACTAAATATAGAGTTCATATTTTAGGAATTTTTCCGTTATATACTTATATATTAGATTAATAATATATGAATATATAATGGACGGATAATTAATTAATAATTATAAATAATTACTACATATATGTATTTACCATATGCAACAATAATTTATTTTTATTTTTTATTACTTGACGTGGATTTGTCAATACGTGTATGTGTACGTGCAGACGGCGCAGTACGCGGTGTTGGGGGTAACGGATGGCGATCGTCACTTTTGTGGCAGTGAGTGCTCTGGCCGAGTTAGACGCGTTTTATGCGTCTTTATGCTGTCGTTCGTGATATACATACATATTAAAAAAAATATGTCATAAATATATATTCACTTATATACATGACAACTATAATTTAAATGATTAATATAAGTAATAAATGTAAAATATTCATATTTATTAGATTTAAAAATCGCAAAAGTCGCGTTTTTATTTTAGCACCGCAAGGAAAAGGTTAAACAAGTTTTTCAACAAACTACATAGTCTACCGATTTGACATTTCTCAGCTGTTTATAAGACAGATGTACCAATAAAACACAATTTTTTTTTGATATGTAACCGATATTAATTTATACTCCGGGTCGCGAACTTTTACAATGACACAATATTTTTATAATTCTACAGTTTAACTATTACAATTGTGAAACTAAATACTGAAGCCATTTGGCATTGATTTGATTGTCATTTTAATAATATATAACTCAGTGGCGTAGCAACAAAATTGCAAGCACCTAACAATATTAATTATTATTGACGTAAATTCATTCGTCACTACTCTTGGTCATTGAGAGATTCTAATTAAAAATTTTAATAAAAAAATAAATAAACTTTTGCGTACCGTACCTATTTATGTCTTATTGCACGTACGCTATTATTTGGTAGGACATAATTTTTTAAATGTTAACATTTTTTCAGCACAAATAAAATTTTCACTTAAATATATATTTAGATAGTAGTTTTCTATTAATGGAACAACTGATTTGAAAGTCCAACATATAAGTTCGAAAATTTACTATGTTGGTGTAGCATAATCGGTTAATGCATTTCTCCGGATAGGAAGAGATCCAGGTTCGAATCCTGGTAGCAACAACAATATTTTTTCTATAAGTTGATTTTATATGTATATCTTTCTAATTGCTACATTTAATTCGTATTAAAATATTCACGCACGTGTCAAATCTTGTTTCAATTAATTATTAAATTGTTGACAAAATAAGATAAATATATTCCTCTGTTAAAAGTTGCAATTTTGGGTATTCGAAATACTGATGATAATAAAAAAAACATTTTTTTAAATATTTTTTTATTTTTTTATTTTACTGATTCCGGACCTTTCTGGGGTCCGGGTCCTCGGGCGGTTGTACAGGCGGCAGCCACGTCTATGTAACTGAATACTCATGTTAATCAATAGAATGCTTAATTAATCTGCAAAAACCGTGTATATTACATCCTAATTATAACATTACACGAATATATACAGTGTATACAATATTTTTACATCACGATCGATTAACTTAAGGTCAAGTATATTTTTGCACGCAGTGCACTCGTAAATTCAATAATATTCTTAAAAAGAATTACAAATAAGCCTTTACACTTTCACGATTTATATAATTATCACTCAAACAATTTTTCGCAATCCGCGTTCATTTATCTTTCTGTTTTGCGTAGTCATTAGTTATAAAGGATTTATTTTTTTGTCCGTAAATAATAAATGTATCTTATCACTCAAAAATAAGCATAACAAATTATATATTGTGAAAAATTCTTTCTACCCTATCCCTTTTTCAAGAATGGACGTGCCGCAGTGGCGTATATACAAAAAAAAAATTGGTCCCAATGCAAAATGGTAAGAAGGCCTCAGGTCCCAATATAAAATTTCGTGTGAGAGATGTGACAATTTAAATTCCGGAACGTACCTTTTAAAAATAAACACGTGTAACTGCAGACTGGTAGCTTTTTAAAGTACTCCCCTAGTGCATACATCCAGTCTATAAGCTGACTTAGATGGGGTTCCCACTTCTTGAAGCAGGCCTGGAACTCGTTTTCAGGTATACTGTTGAGCACCAGTCTCACATTTTCTGTTAGTTATCAGTTGTACTAAAAAATATTGGTCCCTTAAGTGCAACTTTTAATTTTAGAAATAGCCATAAATCACAGAGAGCTAAATCAGGTGAATAGGCAGGATGTTCTAATTATGTAATTGTATTTTTTACTAGAAAATCTTTCGCACTGTGACTGATTTAAATTTAGATTATTAAAGAGAACACATTCTTAAGTTGTAATTATTCAAAACACAGGTCTGTGATGTTTTAAATACTAATTAAATGTATTAATTTGAAAAGTGTAACATATGGGTTCGAAAATTTGTCGTCAAAAGTACTGTTGGATAATGCACCTTCCCCGGATTGGAAAGAGATCCAGGTTCGAATCTCCGTAGCGCAACAACAAGATAGATGCCGAGGAAATCTATTCTGTTTTCGTTCTAATCTCGCAATATATGTAATCTGCCAATAGTTCCAGATTTCAGATGCCTACTGTATGTGACTGCGAACGAATACGTAATACAGTATTTAGAAGCAATATGAATTTTTGAATTGTCGAAGTATGAATCCTAACATTTTAAAGACCTTGGAGGTAATGTGGTCAATGTGATTCTTGAAAATAAGTTTGCTTTTGATAATTATTCCTAGGTCTTTAACATCGCTTTTCTTTTCTTGCTGGGTGCTGTCTATTGAGTGGGTATAATGTATGTTGTTGAATTTTCTTGAGAATTATTTATTAGAATATTTTTTAGCATTCATGAGGAATTTGTTCACCTTGCAGTAGGCTGCAACGCGGGCGATATCGTCTTGGATTTTATGGCAGTCGTCTAGTTTCACTCACATATTATCGTAATACATGTGAGAAATGATTATTAAATTTTTTATAAATGCATTCTTGCTGTGGTGAATTAAAAAAAATATTAGTCCATATTAGCGTTGGGAAAAGTATCGAGACTTCAACGCGCCGTATTGGCTGCATCGACGTAGTTACACCACTGGCGTGCCATGATCGTGACGTATGCAGAGTACATTTATCTTGAACCGCAAGTTCTCTTATCACGCCTCGCGAGAGAAGTTGATTTACGACAGTCTTTCTTCTATTCTTTTAATATAACGTTCGCGTACTAAAAATATGTAAACAGAAAATAACAGATATCTCTAGAATTATTTTTTTGTAGTCAGATAGCTTGAATGCTACCAATGTGATCAAACATGCTAAAGATTTGTTCATATATACGACGGCCCAAATAATCTCAGTCACTTGCGTCGGCAGTCGCAAGAAATGCGACGCACGTATGTCGTGTTACCGCCGGAACGGTATTTATAACCATCGTCATTCGTTTATGTCAGATTCCACTTATGTTTGTACAAAAAAATCTATAATTATCATAAAGTATGTAGTGTATATGTCTAACATTATTAGAATGGGAAATTCTTGATGCGTTTATATAATACGCGTTTATATACATACATTCATTATGCGTTTATATACATACATTCAATACGCGTTTATATACATACGTTCTTACATTCAATACTCAAACGAGATTTTGATTCGCGTTCAAGTTCTTATATAGACACTTATTTCCGTTGCTAGACAGGCGTCGCGACAGTTGGCTTCCCGCAATCGCGCAAACGCCGCAGTCGAATGTTACCCAACAAACATGATACACATAAGGTTAATATATATTTTTTCAGAACATGATAATCGATAATGAGTTAAATTGTTCTGTGGAACATTTCCATTTTTTTTTTGTAAATAAATTATATTATTAACATTGAAAAACTGATTTTAGGGATACACTGATCGAGGTTACTGTAGCCATTTGCATGGCTTAGCAACAAGCTGTTCTCTGTCGGTGTGTATAATTATTAAAAAATATATATTTCGAATCTTTTATATTTTAAATTTGATTTATTACACCTATTTAACCTTTCTTTCTGTTATGTTTTCCAACACACATTATATTATTAAAATTAAACCAAATATTTTTTTACAATATTTGAATATATCCAACAAATAATAGATATCTCATATTTTTTATGAATGGAAACATATGGAAGTGTGGATAATTACAGGGCTTACGACCTGTATTCGGCTAATAATTAAATTCTCATTGTGACATATATGCTGTTTTAGGGAAATGAATATCAAATTTAGTCCATAGATGCCGATAGTGTAGTGGTATTCGAAATGTTTCCACATATTAACATATATACAAGTATCAAAATTTATATAGATATGGAGGTTGATTGGGTAGAATGGTGAATGTTACATTGTGTAAAGTGATCACTCAAGTCAGCCGAAGACAGGTCGTAATCTCTGTAATTACTCATACTTACATATTTTTCTATTAAATAAAAATAGCTTCGTCTCATTTTAAATAACCTACGTTTAATCTAGATTAGAAAATTAAAGTTTTCATTACTAATTGATTAACCTTTAATTAAAAATATCAAAATGTTTAGGTACCACAATATTTAATTAAATAAGGTGAAGCGCTGGAGACCATTAACCCTTTAAATGCCATGTGTGAGTTCACACGCCAAACTTTGTATGTCTCGCCAAGCCACAAGTATGATTGCATGTATATTTCGACCTTCTAGAGACGTGATTAAATACGATATCAGTGTCGTATAAATTGCAATTATAAATATATTCATAAAATAATAATATATAAAGTAAATTTTTAGTCACAACCTTTATATAATGTTCCTCATGTCAATAAAACCTAAACACAGCTATTACTAGTAATACATGACTTCACAGCTGTTTGGGACATATATTTATTGCCACATAACATATATTAATTAAACAAATAATAGATATCTCATAGAGACGAAGCTATTTTTCATTAATGGAAAACGACCTGCCATCTTCGTCTCTATGAGATATCTATTATTTTAAATATGAATTAATATATGAAGGTGCACCTTTCCTGGTTTGGAAAGAGATCCAGGTTCGAATTCCGGTGGCGCGACATTATTTTTCGATAAAATTGATTTTATATGTATATTTTTCTAATTAATATATTAATTCATATTTAAAATATCACAGACCTATATTCTGAATAATTACAACTTCACAATAAGAATGTGTTCTCCTAATATCTATTATTTGTTTAATAACAGTGCCTTTGTAGATGAAGATCCAGCAATTGTGTGTTATTTGACATATTCAAATATTGCTATATATTAATTAGTCTACTAGTCGATAGGCGGCCCTGCATTGGAACAGTTTGGCGATAGCTGTAATCAATTTCGGAGTCTATAACCTTTGACGAGATATTGTGTGTGATAATCCAATATACAGTCCATTTTCGGATTTTCTTTCTCTATCCTGTATTTGTTCTGGAACCTAAAATTGAGTAATCAACAACACTGCGCCAGACGTCTCTGTCCTGGGCCGCCCCACTCGATTGCTGCTCTTTGAGACTGAAGCGGCTGATAGATAAATGTAACCTTAAAAAAATTAGCGGGCATGGTTGTGCAACTCGTGAGCTTGCAATACAAAAATATTCATTCAATTTCTACACAACCATGAGAGAATTACACTCGAAATGGATACATCTATATAATATTGAATCTAACAATATAGCGCGACTCTTCCCACGATCTCTTTGTGATTAATTACTATTTTTATTTCTTAGGCACCGACGCATTAAACTCGTATGCGAAAATTGTGTTGAGTGAAACCGTTAATTTGTTAACTTCAAATTTGCAAAACATCGTCTAGGAGTCCTTGATCTACATATTTTGGTGGATTAAACGCGATGATTAATTCTTTACCTCCTAACCCTTTAAGACTGTCGCTTTAAATTTTAAAAAAAATTGTTGATGACCAAGTAAAAAAACCAAAATCAATATCATCAGTTGACTCAGTTACTTTGCGGTGCCACACTTAATTTAGTTAAATTATTTAAATAAACTAAACTTTGTACTACACACACGTTGATTTATATTATTATCGCGACTAATCTCCAGTGTTTGGTTTATCTGATCGTGCCAGGTCTCCATGTGAGTACGATTAGGAAGGTATCACTTAGGTGGTTTGGTCTTATGAAACGAATGAATGAGGAGAGAATGGTTAAAAAGATATATGACGCAAGTGTTGATGGCACCAGAAGGAGAGGATGTCCGCGGAATACTTGGCACGACCAGGTAAACCAGATACTGGAGGATGGTCCTGTTAAAAGCATCAACAATCGGCGAGCTTGTATGAGAAGATGTATGAATGTGGATGAGGCGAGAATTGTGTATCTATCCTCTATGCCTACCCCCGCGGGGAAATGGCGTGATGGTTACCATCCTACTCTCGCTCATACTTTCTACATAATCTAACCATTTCAGCGATCCTTTCTGAATTCGTATTAGAATAATTTTTCTTCTTTTTGTGCCCTATCTGTTCAAAGTACGTTGGCTGTCGTGTTGACTTTCATCACAAGCTCTACAGCAGACTGGCCAAACCATTGCCTCAGGTTCTTCAGCTATGATGTTCTCCTTCGTTCAGAGCCTCGACTACCACCAAACTTTCCCTGCATTACATGTCCAAGATATTGAAGTTTTCGGATTTTTATTTATTTATTAATTTACGTCTTTATGCGCTTTTACAAAATTAGTTAGGTATAAAAAAAAAACATGAGCAGCTACACAAGTAGCATGGAATATATAATATATATTTATATATAAATAGAAATTGAGAGAATATATAACATAATTGAAAAATAAGCCCAACAAACTATAAAAATTAAGGTTCAAAACAGAAAAACAATAAAAATTTAGGTTTAACACAGAATGGCTGAGTATCAAAATCAATTATATCTTTGACTTTTCTTCTTTTAAATACGCAATCCACCCTTCAAGAGTGATTTAAATATCATTGACTCGGAACAGCCTCAAAAACATCACACTTACATTTAAACATTGAATATCGGAATATATATACTAGACCAAAATCGTTGCCAAGCCTTTGAAGTCTTTGTGTGGGTGCATTCTTATAAAAATTACTATATGATGCATTTACATGGAACAGCGCCGACGACATGGTAAATATTAATAATTTTTTTTTTTTAAATTAATTCTATCCATCCAGCCTATTAAGAGCATTCTTCTGTAGATCCACATTTCAAATGCTTCAAGTTGCTTTATCATTTCTTCGGTAGGTTTCCATGCTTCCATTCCATAAAATAATATCGAGAACACATGGAATCTGACCATTCTCATTCGTAATCTAAGATCGAGATCATGATTGCAGAACATCTTTTTCATTCGGATAATGGTTGCACGAGATTGCAGAATTTTAACAGAAAGATCTTATATTATTAGGAGAACACATTCTTATTGTGAAGTTGTAATTATTCAGAACAGACGGTCTGTGATATTTTAAATATTAATTATAAATATATAGTTATAAAGATATTAGTTGGATAAAGCACCTTCCCCGGTTAGGAAAGAGATCCAGGTTCGAATCCCAGTGATTTTTATATGTATATCTTTATAATTAATATATTTAATTCATATTTAAAATATCACAGACCTATGTTCTGAATAATTACAACTTCACAATAAGAATGTGTTCTCCTATATAATAAAGTTGTATCAATGTGTACAAATTTTAATAAAAATGAATTGATAATTCTGGCGTCTGCTATCAGTTTACTCAAAGGTATTTGAGATTCTGTAAAAATAAGGTAGATGGCTCTGTCAAATGATGGAACGATTAAATGTATTAATATCAAAAAGGTAACATATAGGGTCGAAAATTGTCGCTAAAAATGTTGTCGCTGTAGCTTAGTTGGATAAAGCACCTTCCCCGGTTAGGAAAGAGATCCAGGTTCGAATCCCGGTGGCGCAACAACAATGTATTTCGATAAAATTGATTTTATATGTATATCTTTATAATTAATATATTTAATTCATATTTAAAAGATCTTATATTAAGTGAACATTTGAATCACAGCAGTCGCGGCAAGAATCTTATTTCATCTATGATACTTACTTTGTTCTAGAAAGGCAGGAATAATATTTGTTATCTTATGAAATGAGGTTTTTATTTATATACACCCTATCCCGAATCATTTATTATTTTTTTATTTTATTTAATTCAGTCATTAGTAACATTATCATCATACTACCATCATAGTTTGACTCTGGCATCATCGTACCAGAGCCATACCTGTACAATTTGACGTGAGACTCGGTATCACATTAAATTCAGAAGGCAGCCAGAGAGAAGCTATAGAAATTATGCACCCCCAAAAGGGGATGGTAGACGTCACATTTATATGTTGCTGTCGCAGAACTTGGTCACAGTCCGGCGGAAATTCACCCTGTCCAGGTCGCAAGAGGTGCGAGGGAGAGCCAGTAGAATTCTCCGTTAGGTCTCTCTAGCCACTGCTCTTCTCGGCATCGCCCATCCCAGAAACCCCCATCGGGAGACCCATACCCTAATAAATTCCGAAAATGTCCGAGATTACTTTCATTTTTTTAATAGGTGATCGTTCCGGGAGATACGATGACCTATCTATCTCTTCTAATCCCATAATCATGATCTTAAGTGTATCATTCATAATCCCACAATTCCAGAAATGTGGTTTGTTTCAGATTGACATAAAATTTATTTATTACATATATACATTATAATATTTTTATTACAAATAGCATGGCAGTTTTACGGTAAGGATTGCCTTTTACATAGTTAATATTGAGGTTTTATAAACATTTTTTTTTTCATTTTTATAAATGAAATATAAACAAGGGAGAAAAAATATATAAAAAGATGATAATGAACTAAAAGTATGCATTATCCTACACCGAATTGGTATATTAATATGATACAGTCATTTCTGTTTAGAGTGGTGGGACACGCTTATAAATCACGTTATGGTAAAGTTAAAAGAAATTAGATGTTATCTTTGTTTTATTAACCACTTAATTGAGTTTAAATACATCTACCGGTTTCGAAAAATACCATTTTCTTCTTTAGGATGTCATAAATAACTAAAACATATATTATTGTTTCTTTACCAGAATCTATTTTTAAAAAATCTATTTAAAAAAACAAATTTAGTACCTAACTCAAATTGTTACTTAATACAAATTTACTCGTATAATTTTTTGAAAAAAATTTTAGAATGGGACTCGTAGTTAAATTTAGTTGGTTGTTTATGATATTTTGATGAGTTTTACACGCTTTATTTATCACCAACGATTCCAAATTATTTAGTTTGTGACCGTTTATATGCAAAATTGACAATCCCAATTTTTATCAAAACCATGACCATTTTCTATTAATAAAACAAAGATAATAAATAAAAATATGAATTTTAACCACAAAGTTAATATTGCTAATTTTAAAAGGAATTAGATGAATTTTTTAGAAAGATGTAAAGAAAAAATCAATCCTTTGAAAAAATATCCAATTTTTACAGGGTGTAACAGACCTAGTCCACAATATTTATTAATAATAACATTTAATTTACATCTTCTGTGAAAGTCGCACCGCGAGGGTTGGCGCTAGAATTAGAGAAGAACAAAAGATCTGTCACGGACACTCTCGTCCGACCTTGTTGTTTTGTGAGATAGTTGTGGCTGTGTTACGTATTATTATTTTTTGTTATTTCAGCCAAATGTGCGGCAGACGAATGTAATTGCTTCGAAAGTTCGTGAGCACCGCCGATTTTGCAACTATCTGCTCAACCCGTTCATCGCGACATTCTAAAATAATATAAATTAAAATTGATTTACAGCATTGTGTTACGTTCTTCGTAATAAATTTAATTCAGATTGAAATTGAAATGAAATAAATAATAGATATCTGGACGAAGCTATTTTTTTATTATATTTAATGGAAAATATATAATTTGATAATATCGCCAAATTCGCCATATTCATAATACTTTATGAAAAAAACAAATAAATTTAAGGTAGTGAGATCGAAGTGAGCTAACCCACAAATTTATCAAATATGAGATGAGCCCTGCAACAACACTGTACATCGGTTTTGGCCAGATCTGAGTTATAAATGCCACAACGTTGAATATCTTCTTGAGCATCGAATGGTATATTTAACAACCATATAAAATAAATAAAAATACAATTAAACACGATTTCTAAGTGAGATTCACTGCAATAACACTGTACATCATCCAAAATGGCCGATGCTCTTTCTATCTATAAACATTTGTGAACACCGATATACAGTGTTGTTGCAGAGGGGATCTCATATGAGTAATGAAATGAAAAGACAATGAATTTGATATATTTTAATTACAATAGTAGAACAACCATGATTTTAAAAAAGATCCTTAGATGGCAATGTGTAATGAGGCAGTAGAGCACGAGTTTGTCGTTCAATGTTGGGCTTGTTGAAAAACTCTAGGATGACCGTGTGACGTCAGATCTCTTGTATTAAATAATACGAGAGATGTGACGTCACTATGTCACATCTCTCGTCCGCTAGAGTGTAGAGTACCGACTTGTCGACTCTGTAGATGTGACGTCACATAATAAAACGGTATAATCCGATCATTTTTATAACACGCAACTCTGAACATCAGAAACTTTGTCATATTTTAAAATCTTTCAGTTTCGTAAAAGAGATTTTTATAAAAATTAAATCACTGCTATTCAAAACAAAAATTCTCAAAGTCAGTCTTATTTTGCATACAATGATTCAATTAGAACACCTTATTTTTTATCATTTTAAATATTTATAATAATTAAAATGTACGCTAAATGAAAAATATTATTACACTGAGTGTGATAGACGATCTTGATTCGCAGTGAAAAGTTAAATTGTTGCTTTTGAAGCTAAATTAGTGTTTACTTTGCAGGTATTTCGTGGCAGGTAGACAAGAATGGACGTACGACAGGACCGTAATTGGTGTGTAGATTAAGTACAAGGTGAAGGGCGATAACCTGTTCCGAAATTCAACTATTAAATTTACATTTGGTCGAAATGCAAGAAAACAAATTTAAATATTCAACTACGGCACAAAGCGGACCATTCTAATGCTGCCGATTTATACTGCATGTTTTTTACTCGGGTTTTTATTTCACAAAAGGGTTTAAGAATTACGTTGTGTGATCGGCTAAATTACCTTATCGTTCCAGTTATTTTGTGTTCCATCCGACCGTTAAGTGAGCATTTCTTTGTAACCATTATTGTCAGATGGGTTTTATTTATTACAACAATGTGTTATATTTGTTATTGCCAAGGTCCGACACGTACAAATATCTCTTTTCTGCAGAAGCTGAACATCAAGGATAGACACTTAACCATTTGCCAGAGACAAATTATTTCATTTTTGGTCGTCTTTCGAGAAAGGAAGATAGCTTGGAGAATTTTGTGGTAGGCCACGTCCAAGAACGAATCGGAAAAAAGCAGAACCCCCACCCGTGTTGGACCAATCGAGTGGAAAAAGCAACATGCACTTCTCTGGTGACTGTAGGATGCTGAGAAAAGTGAAGGAGCAAAGTCAAGGGGGCGGGAGTTCAAGGAGATCGCGATCTTCAGTCATAAACATGGATGACGATGATGACCGAAGTTCGAAGGTGTGTCATGTACAAAGAAAAGAAAAGAAAGGAACATTCTTGGCGCGTTAGAGGTGTGGTGTTGGCGTCGCATGCTGCGTATATCGCGGACTGCGAAACTGCGTCTCAATTCTGTAGGAACTACACCAAAGAAAAGCTTTCTACAACATAATAATAATAAAATAGTTACATAATTGATATAGCGCCATTTTCGTTACTGTTTATTTCTACACTAGTTTTAAAAATTAACAATTGTTAATTGAACTTATGGATATGGTTTTGTGAAATTATGGTATATCAGTTTTTTTTAAATAAAGTCTCTGATTCGCTGTTACTTATTTTAAATTTTATTAAGGAATTTCGACAGTGTAAACATAATAAATATTTTACATGTGATACTAGTTATGAAAATCCACAGAAATGTTTAGGTATATAGTATAGCAGAAAATAAACAAAAAGAAAAAAGGTGAGAGAAAGGGTGGGGGGTTGCAACTATTGTTGCGGTAAAGGGATAGCAATATGTATTTATAGGTAGAATGGTTGGTCAAAATTGAGATTGTGGTGGTTCATAAAAAGAGATTTCTCGTTTTGGTATTTGCATGACCGGTGAATGAATGAATTTAGTATGTTAGATGTTCTACTTCCAGGAATGTGGAAGAGTGCGGACTACTGGGTCGATCTAGATGGTTCTTATGACGGAGTTCCGGTGTGGCGAGGAACTCCGCTAAATGTGGAGTACCACGCCACTCCTTTGTTTGTCCTGCCACCGCAAATGGTCGTTCACTGAACTTAGATTTAGTCGGATCTACACTAAACAAGGCCCTAAGTCGCGAAGAGCGGAGGTAAGCAGTTCGAGCTGCAGAAGCTGAATAGAGGACCACGAAGCTCAGTCATGAGCACATCGACCAAGAGTTCTTTAAACATAGTGTTTAAAACTGGTTTTAAAAGGTCGCTAACGCGTCACTTTTTCTGAACTTGGTATTCTTATCTATTCATATTTTTTAATAACCAAAGTTTGTTTGATTTACTAATCTATCAACATTTTCCCTATCCAATCCGTTTAATATACCGTTACTTTGTTGAGCATGTCATTTTTTATGTCTTTTTCTATCTAAACGTGTTTTTTTTTTTGGTTGGATCGTCTTCCACATAATGAACCACCACAAACACACTTATTACCGAACGTATTTTAAAATGAAAAAAAAAATCTAATAATAATTTGACGTTTTAATTTTAAAACTGTTTGTTAAGAAATAAATGATTATCTACCAACATAAAATATTACTGTTATTAATTTAAATAAGCTACAGTACAGCGGCATTGCAATGTTTCAATTTACAAATTTCTAACAATTGAGACGTCATTGTTAACTATTTTGAAAAAATAATTTTGTATGTGTGACGTCACTATAACATCACATTACGTTAGTAGGTACTTACTAATTTCAAAATATATTCACAAAGGAATATGTATATTAATGGTACAAAACTTAATTAGCTGTTATGTATGTAAAATGGAGAAAAAATATAACACGATTTTAAATATTTTTAGATCATTTCTATTGTTTTTAGAAATATTAAGTTTACCGAATATCGTATAATTTATTGTAATGTGTCAGAAATTAAGAAAAAAAATGAGAGAAAGCGTTTCCAATAGATATATCTCGAAGTTTTTACAAAAGTAGTGCGCATTTCACATCGCATCACAGCGCATCACATTTCAAACGCGTCAAATTTCTTTCTCTCACTTGCTCTCAATGTCAGACGCAATATTACACACAGAAAAAAAACTATTTCTTCGTTTTACGTATTCCTTCTCAAGTGCTGGTAATTATATTTTAACTGACTGATAATGATTTCCAGAGACATGCGTGAAAGTCAAGTTTTTTCACGTTGGATTTATTCAAGAAAACTGGTTGCAAAATATTTTCCGGCATCTCATATATTTTCTAGTGCATGGCGGACGTGATATAAATAGGCACTTATTTATTTATTGGTAACTATATAATGCATATGTAAACATGTGTTTGGACTGTGCCCGTCTCACTAGAGAAATTCTGTGTTGAGGCGGGTATAGTTACAAGCAATTGTACAAATAAATTAGTATTACAAGTAAAAAAATAATTACAAAGTGGACTTTAAAATAAATTATTTTGAAGAAATTTGTGACAAAAATTATTAATGGTTTGATTCAATATATTTGGGTGAATGCACCAATACTAGCTCTACTCATATTACGAATCCAAGTTTTTATTTTCAGTTTCATGTTATTGGGATAATTCAATTGGGTTAAAAGCATCCTATTAAATAGTTAGGACCAAAATATTTGTAGTTCCTTTGGCCAATGTTGTAGGTGCTCTTGGGGTTTGTAGGTTATGTGTATTTGTCCGTGTGATAATTATATTTTAGTTGTTTTAAAATGTGTCTGTTTATGTATATATGTATATATAGTTAAGAGTAGTATTAGCATATATTTATTTTATATCAAAAAAATCGAATTTATTATACGTTTCGTACGTGAAAATTAGTCTCATGTATGGTTGGCAGGTGTCCTTTTTTGCCATTAAATGCGGCACATAGGAAACATCGTACATGGGGCATTATGTATTCGTTTCTCTATAGGTCGATGAATTCTCGATTATCCACGAACGTGACATGTATTTTTGTGGTTGATCTATTTTTTCAAATTGCACTCATTTTGGACATCGTACTTTTGCTATTTGATGATGATAAAAACTATTAATTTCTGACCATTTGTTACCTCTGTTATATGAGTGTGTGAAAACAATATGACTTCCAGGTATTGTCCAAGTATTTGACTACAAATATTCACCGTCGATGAGCTAAGTAATAAAATAATTGAATGGAGAACGTAATGAACGGAGAGAAATTCAACTCATGAAATTAATCTCGTTTCGAAATGCATCAGGACATGGCTTGACAATTTATTAATAGTCAGTTACCCAAGAGTTATCAAACGGGCCATCACCGTCAGTCTAGCTTGCATGCTGCACTTGCAGCAATGCATTTTGCAACCGACGATCTAGTTTTTCAAATGAAAGTAAATAGTCATATAGTACATTTCAATACACAACTAAAATAAAAGTAATTAAACAAATAATAGATATTTCATAGAGACGAAGCTATTTTTTAAAAATTATATTTATTAGAAATATATGGAAGTATGGGTAATTACAGGGCTTACGAATTGTCTTCGGCTGATTTAAGTGATCACGTTATATATGATATAATAAGTGTAATATTCACCATTCTCACCAATTAATCAATCTCCATATCTATAAAAAAAATTAATGTTGTATATATGTTAATATGTGGAAACACTTCGAGTACCAATACACTATCGCCGAAATGAGGTTCTAATTATTTTTTGAAATTATTAAAAGCAATATTCTTTATCTGTAAATTATACTAAAATATTTTTCAATTTTATATATTTTTTTATTTTGACCAGTATACTATTAGTAATATTTGAATATGTCTAAGAACACATAATTACTGGATTTTCACAAAAAATATCTTATAGAGACGAAGCTATTTTTATTATATTTAATAGAAATATATAGAAGTATGGGTAATTACAGGGCTTACGACCTGTTTTCGGCTG
Organism: Eubasilissa splendida; assembly: GCA_031772225.1. NCBI lineage: Eukaryota > Metazoa > Arthropoda > Insecta > Trichoptera > Phryganeidae > Eubasilissa > Eubasilissa splendida. The sequence continues at coordinate 22,862,536 of CM062857.1, read as the reverse complement.
GTTTAAGTGATATTTTAAGCCCTGTAATTACCTATATTTCCATTAAATATAATAAAAAATAGCTTCGTATCTATGAGATATCTAGTATTTGTTTAATAACAGTGCCTTTGTAGGTGAAAATCCAGTCATTGTGTATTCTTGGACATATACAATCTATCATGTTCTGCTATACATCTAGACAAAATCTTTTTAAAATAGATCAATATAATGGATTGAAAAAAATTTGAAGAAATGCATGTTAGAAAAATTCTTTTTACATAATATCGTACATACTTAAGAATTTATTTTATTAATATAAATAATACGGTTGAAAACTGTTCAAAGTTTTTTGGTCAAACTTTGTGGAATTCCATTATTATTTTGTAAATTGTTTTATTCCACTATATTTTATTGGAACGTTAGAACGTTTCAACTCGATTTACAAAACAATTGAGAATGTTCTCATTTTTTACGGCCGTTCAAAATCTTCTATGCAAAGTTTTCTGAGCTATCTTGCCATGCCATCAGTGTTGGCTATGATTAAATTAAATATAATGTAGAGTAACCCAGAAAAATTTACAAATAAAATATGTAAATAATACAATTTATTGAGTTTTGTGATAATGGGTAAATTAATATCATCATTATGCCCAGTTTTGTTGCGTCTTTTAATGAGTATTTTACGATATATGTATATAATATTTCACTGTCACCTAATTTTTATCCTTTTTTTCGTATGATTAACCTTTCCCTTACGGTGCTAAAATAAAAATGAGCGTTCCGATGCTGTAAAATCAGCGTGCAGGTAGTCTTTTGCGATTTCGAAGTCAGAGAAATATTAATATTTTACATGTATTACCTATATTAATCATTAAAATAAGAGATGACACATATATATAAGTGAATATATGTATCAATTTTGTGTGAAAGTGCTAAAAATGAGAAAAAACATTGATTATCACAAACGACAGCATAAAGACGCATAAGACACGTCTAACTGCTAACACTGTCTAACACTAGCGCATGCTCTGCTACTAAAAGGACTATCGGCATCCGGCACTCCGCGCACTGCGCCATCCGCACCGTTCCGCACGTACATACGCACGTAATGATAAATTCACATCAGGCTTTTCGAGAAATATTTTTTATTGTTGCGTAAGGTAAAAACTTATATATTGTAATTATTTTATCCAATAAATAAATATATTATGGAGGAATACCTAAAATATGAGATCTGTATTGAGTAAATTTACAGAAATATTCACATAATTAGAAGCAATGTCAACTCAATTTACGTCATCGGAGAGGAAAGGTTAAACGCTCATTTTTTTTTAAAGATTCTGGCAATAGATAAAATTCTACCACATCGTCTACTTTTTCTTCTTCTTTTATTGTCGAATTCCACAATTTGTCTGACCATCACGTAAGATGAATATGTTCTTTCAGAGACAACTAAATTTATCACGAAAATGTGTTAGAAAAAATCGTAATATTTTTGAATTTTATTTTCACTTTTATTTCAAAAAACTTTTGGAGGCGCTAAGATTCCCAGCAATGCAAAAAAACAGTTTTATATAATAATATATATAATTAATACATATGTAAAATTTCTTGAAAAAAATTCTTGAAATCTGGTTTTGGACATGTCATGTCATACAAACATTTTATTTGTTTTCAAATCAACAGTAATTCTAAAAAATATTACAATACCACTCTTAACCATCTTGTTATCTCCTAAAGTACTAGGAAATTTGCATGTTTGTAATACGGATTTAAAGAGAAAATTACTATCATAATTTTGAACAAAAACAATAATTTTAATCACATTATCACATGATAACTTAATAATGGTGATTTTTTAAATATAATAATATTTTTTTAAAATTGTAATCCTAGTAAAATTTGTAACAAGCCAGCATTAAGAAAAAGATTAATGCATTTTATAATTGCTATTTTTACGTGACACATGTCATCAGCACTTCTTCTGTTCCTGAGACCGGAGTTAGGTTACCCACCGTAGAGATTCATTATGTATTTTCACCTTTATTTCACATAGATTGGATTTATTTAACTATATTAACATTTTTGGTGACTTTATTTAGCTGAATTACTAGCAACCCAGACTGAAATGGGATAAACAATAAGAGCGTATTTATGTTTATGTTTGGTGTCGCAATGTAAAGCAAAAAATGAATAAATTATGTCACGACGGATATATCCGACGCTGGCCGTAGTGGAAAGTTTTTTTTGCGACGGATATATACGGCGCCGTCTGGAAAGGAGTTGACTTGTCGCTCTCTTCTGAAACAGCGCAAGACAGAGGAAGATGGAAGCGTATAATGTAGACTTTGGACTCACGAACTATCTAGAATGAGGGGATGAAAACAGATATAATGATTATGTCTTTGAACGATCGAATTACAAAGTGTCAACAATTCAAATAATGTTCTCGAGTCAAAAAACTGCAAATTTATTTAATGTCTATTAAAGAAAATGAAATTCCTACACTTGTATTTAAAAACTAAATATCAATATTGACGGGAAATTATTTTTGTTCCTTTTTATTGTGAAACATATTAAAAAATATAAAAATGTCAGATGACATAACACCAAAGATACAAGTGGATACGCCAGTGGAAGCAATCTAGAGCCAGACCAAGGAAGTGGTGGTATGTAGTGCCGTGGAGGAAGAAGTAGAAGATTAAAAAATATAAACCCTTTTTATAATATACATAAACCAGCATCATCTATCGTATAAAATTGTAAAATTGCTAGGAAACATTTAAAATGCCGCAATAATCATGTTTGTATCATATACGTGAGAACTTAAATATGTCGTAGTTGATTTACTTTCCAAAAACAGTATTAAGTGTAATAAACAAACCCATCTAAGCACTTGCTGTCTAATGCGATGGAATAACAATGGCCCTTAAACCCCGGGACCTGTTCGCATATTAATCACCGCTTACACAGTTGCGAAACACTGGAACACTTACCCACACACCCACACACCCACACTAGTAAGTGGACCGTGCCCGGTGAGCGCATCTTGTCAGCGATTACGTCGCTTCTCGACATTAATTCGAAATGCAATTTAAGTCTCGCTATACTAGACTAGACTAGACTACGGTCTAATTAAACTAATTTGATTTAATTAGACGGTGATTCACCACGAGTGATGAATTAAACTATATAAAATTAGAAATAACCCTTCAACGATGACGGGAAATTAATCTTTTTCATCACATTCATTTATTAAAAAATTCAACAAAATAATAATATATTAGCAAAATTACTTTGTGACCTCATTTTATATAAATAATTATGCCTGTGGTATCTTCTTCAGGAAATAATGTATACTGAAATTAAAAATACAATCAAAATAATAAATATATCGTCTTATTTTTCTTCTTCTTTTATTGCCGAATTCCACAATTTGTAAGATGAATATGTTCTTTCAGACAACAAAATTTATCACGAAAAATAACATATGCAAAATTTCTTGAAAAAAATTCTTGAAATCTGGTTTTGGACATGTTATGTAATACATACATTTTAAATATATTAATTAGAAAGATATACACATAAAATCAATTTTATCGAAAAATATTGTTGTTGGATTTCTTTCCTAATCGAGGAAGGTGCATTATCCAACTATGCTACAGCGATAATATTTTTAGCGACAAATTTTCGAACCTACATGTTACCTTTTAGATATTAATACATTTAATCGTTCCATTATTTGAAAGAGCCATCTAACTTATTTTTACAGAATCTCAAATACCTTTGAGTAATTTGACAACAGACTCCAGAATTATCAATTCATTTTTATTAAATTTTAGACACATTGATACAATTTTATTATTATGAGAACACATTCTTATTGTGAAGTTGTAATTATTCAGAAAATGCATTTTATTTGTTTTCAAATCAACAGTAATTCTAAAAAATATTACAATATCATTCTTAGCCTTCTTGTTATCTTCTAAAGTACTAGAAAGTTTACATGTTTGTAATACGGATTTAAAGAGAAAATTACTGTCATAATTTTGAACAAAAACATTAATTTTAATCACACGAATACTTAGTATTCCAAGGTCACTGTATAATGGTGATTTTTTAAATATAATTTAATATTTTTTAAAAATTGTTATCCTAGTGAACTTTGTAATAAGCCAGTATTAAAAAAAGAGATTAATATATTTTAAAATGGCTATTTTCACATTATTTGCTTCAAGAATGTACACTGCCTCCCTTGAAAATTACAAGCGTAAAAGACAACCTTACGTTTCGTTTGCGTTGGTCCGTTGGTTTTTACCAAATAAAAACCACAGGACATTTACATAATTATGAAATTGCTTTGATCTTGTTACGTGGCAATCTTTTTTAAAATTAAAGTTTTATGAACTCACAACTTAGTTCATCGAACCAGGACTCCTGATGTTCTAACCTTGAAAACTAATTAATGTGTGATTTATGAAATGTGAATAGTCGAATTGTTAAATCATTAATTTCCTATACAAGTGCTGTTGAATAAGTGTATACTGTATATATGTATGGTGCAGTAGCGTAACTTTCGTCATTTATTTATTAGACTTTATTAACATGCATGTTTTTGTTGTAACACAGGTAAATATAAAATACTTTAATATAACATGATAAACATAAGATACAATTATACTATTGTTAAATATATTACTAGTTTATTGTGTGGGATGGAGTAGACTCCATGCCTTATAGATACAGTATTGTTTTGCCTATTTTTCTAGACAGCCGTCTGTGTTAAAGTAGCCAGTTTTTTCATACTGTTATAGTATTATTTAATTCATGAAAGATAAATAATCAACAGGAATAAAAAATAAAAATAAAATATCTAGTGAGAGTGTTGTAAAACTAGGTATTGTAAAGGGTGTCCAGCGGAAAATTTTCATATTTAATATTAAATAAAAAAAACTGCAATGTTATTCTCATATTTTATTTATGCAAAATGGAGTTTAACGATGCGAATTTTACGTTTTATAAACAATTTTGTCTAAATGCCGTCCATTTCTCTCAATCACCGCACTTTAAAAATTGCTCAACCGCGAACGCGCGGTGCGCTCTCGACCAGTGACTCATTGCGACTGGCAAATTAGCAAATCACGCGCGTCGAAAAAAACCCACCCTATATTATGATTATGTTGTAATATTGGACAGCGATGCTTCTGATTAATCTCTATCCAATTGGATCATATATTGGGTCCATATTTGTGTAATCTTATTGGAAGTGAACGATTTCCAGTTAGTGTTGAGTGTGTTGTACAGTTTCGGACCTAAGGACATGTAGAATCATTGATAATATATCGTTATTAAACACAGAATACTTATACATTATTATCATTACTTACTTACCATTCTCCCACGGAAACAGGCAGATAGGATAAAACGCCACATTCTTCTGTCCTGACAAGAATTGATTAATTTAATTTGTATTGAAAATATCACAAAACTGTGTTCTGAATTTGCAACTTCACTACAAAAATGTGTTATTAAAGAATATTAATTCAACACTAGAAATTATGAGGATTCTACTTGTTACTTTTTCTTAATATATGTATTGTTAAACAGACATCTCTAAAAATACGTACAAAAAAGGACCCCTATGAAATTTGGCCTCTTTTAAAATTTAATTATTTATACCATTATATAAAAGTATCTTATATTGCTATCAATAAAAATATATTATAACAGCTTCTTAATATCAAGTATAGACGTCATTGCTTGGATAAACGCCAAATAATTACCAATTAAGTTCAGATTAAAGATAGATTCATCAAAAATATAGATTCCAATGTAATTTCATACTTTCTTTATAAATTTTGCTGATCTATTGTTTATGTACAAGATGATCGATAGCTCACTGATCTCTAAAGTTAAGCTTCACGCAAGTACCAGATCATTAAGGAACCATGAAATATTCAGACTAGATGCCTACCGTGCCTAATACGATTTCACGAATATGACATTATTGAGTCATCTCATAAGTAATGCGATTTTTTCAATTACAGGTACTAAAAGTTAGAGGGTGATGGGATAAACTACCTGCATCAGGTAAAATTACTATTTCCTAGGTAGTAACTTATTCTTAGACCCCACATAAAAATGTTTGGAGAGAACATTCCCTTGACCAGCGACATCAAATACCTTGGTGTTACGCTGGATTCCAAACTCACGTGGAGCAAACATATACAAAATAAACTAAGCGCTGCTTCTCGTGCACTCTGCGCAATGTATCCATTACTAGGGAAGAAAAGCAAACTTGCCTCAGACAGCAAGCTCCTTCTATACAACTTAGGCCTCAACTCCTGTACGCAGCCCCCGTCTGGGGCCACGTGGTCAAGACACACATGAAAAAACTACAGACCTTCCAAAATAAGGTCATCAGACTAGCTCTGAAAGCCCCAAAGTGGATTAGAGTCACACAACTACACCACGACGCCGGCATACTCCCCGTAATGGAGTACATTAAACAAACCTCCAAGCGTTTCTATGCGGAACTCCCCAAGCACCGAAACCCCATGATCAATTCACTCTCGAATTACGATATAAACGTCCCATCTAAAATAAAACGTCCCAAGACAGCCCTCGCCTTGAGGCTACTAAATCACTGCGCCATTAAGCAGGAATCGTGCGCCCGGTTAAAAAATTAAAATTTTTATAGTAGAATAATAATAAAAAACCTCTAATAATAAAATTTATCCAGAGGTCCAGCGGACCCGGTACCCTAATTGCCAAGAAACCAAAGTCCAAACTTATTCTTAGTACAAGTTTTGAAGAGTGCAGTTCGATTTTAACAGGTATTTATTCAAAGCTATGATGGAAGTGACAAAGAAGCATATTCCGCATATTTTGCTTTATGAGTTCAATAACGGTATCAATGCAATGGAAAGTGCGAGGAATATTAATGTGGTATATGGGGATAGGACAATAAGCTAAGCCAGTATCAACTGTGGTTCCAGATATTCCGAGCCGGCAACTACAACCTCGAAGACGAGCCTCGTCCTGTAAAATCTGTAAGGCTCGACTAGAACGTCCTGCAAACCCTGGTGGGACAAAATCCCATTGTAACTAGCAGAAAAGCTTGTATTTGGGTCAATGGGTACCTGATCACGTGCAGAGAGTGAATGTGTGCTCTTCTCTGCTGTCACGTCTCAGGAATGAACGTTTTTTGGAAATGATGTCCCACCCACCATATTCGCCGGACATTGCCCCATCTGATTATCATTTATTTCATCTTCAAAATCATTTGAACGAAACAAATATGAATTCTTTAGATGTGGTCAGAACAGTACCTACTACTTAGAGAATTTAGAAAGAGAGACCTTGCAAGTCTACCAGAAAGATGAAAGAGCATATTTGAAATCAAACTTACAAACCATCTTACATTAATCGCGCTTATACATAATAATTCTTTTCGCGAGTGTTACTATACACGCTGCGATGCATTTACTCATGGTGGAGAGGAATCTATTAACCCTTCCCTAGCCATGCAGTAACATAGGTCTACCGAGTCAATTAAATCGTATTTCTATAAATATGCACAATATAAAACTTACATAATACCTTGTCCTAAAAAAATAATTTGCATATACTTTTAAAATCAGCAATGTTATCTTTGTGGTTAAGATTCATATTTTTATTTTTTATCTTTGTTTAATTAACCACTAAAATGAGTTTAAATACATCTACCGGTTTCGAAAATGAATTGAAGAAGAAAATAGTATTTTTCGAAACCGGTAGATGTATTTAAACTCATTTTAGTGGTTAATTAAATAAAGATAAAAAATAAAAATATAAATAATTTGCACTTAGAACTGGGTAGTGAAAAAACAATTATGTAATGCCAATCATAATAAAAAGAATAATTTTTGAATTCAATGCTATATAAAATTGTTGCGTCACATGCTGTCTACGTTAAAAATACCACTACGTGAAAAAGAGCACATATTTATTTTAATGATGAGAGATATAGATGTAGATCATGTTAGATGGGTCTTTTGACGAATGCGTTACAAGAATAACATTTGAGAATAAAATGTACGTATTTAATTATTATATTTATCATTTCTAATTATATTTATAGTAACTATGACATTAACTATTTTTAAGTCATTTAAAAGCATTTTATTCCCATTTAAAATGTTAAAAAAACACAAATTTCTTGCAGTAACACGAGTTGACAGCATGGCTGCGTAATGTTTTTTCAGCATGGAATGGTAAAGGTTAATGGATGATAATTATCCGACAGACGAAAAATAAGTGCCATCCTTTCTTCCTCATATTTCTACCAAACAGTGCATTTTGTATTGAAAATGCTATCACGGTCCTTCAGTTATCAATTATGTGCAACGTGGAAGTAATTTTTTTAGAGTTGAGCATATATTCTGACCCACTTGTGGAAAATGTTTCGCCATCACTAATAGGTTGGAAAATCTACATAGTAACAGCAATATAAAATGTCTAATAATATAAATTGATAATAACAGCTGTAGCAAATGCAAACATCAAGGCTTATTGCTTGTTAGTGGTTTCCTAATATCCAATTTCAAATATCCACTTGTGGACATTCTCGCAAAGAATACAGTCTTTGTCGTCAGATAGATAAGATTAGATGAAAGTGTATTGATAAGGTCACAAAATGTTGGGATTTGTTTTGCGGACTGCAAAAAACATTTCAAACCTGCACACATATAAAGAAGTCCTCTACACTTCTCTAGTCAGATCTCAGGTAGAAAATAATTCGGTCATATGGTCGCCTCACTTCATTGTACGCTCGACGGCGGTTGAAATAATTTAGAGAAAGTTTCTAAGATTCATTAATTACTATTAATTTTAATTAAATATACACTCTGAGGATATCAATTATGATCATCTCCTTAGTCGCCTGAAATTCTTAAACTTATCAGTGAGACGTACGATGACCGACCTTATATATTTCTATACAGGACCATCAATGGTATGACAGACTGCCCCCAGATTGTTGGTGTGCTTGACTTTCACGCACCATTGAGGTCACCGAGACACAATTAATTGTTCTATTACAGTGGTAATGTCAGAATTCATGCATTAGCTAACTCCGCAATCCCCAGATTGCATTCTTTAGGGAATGAATATGCGGAGGTATTCGACATTTTTACTGTTAATTTAATTCTCTAGGACTACATTATTACAATTTTTTGTGTCTCAACTCAATGGTGAAGGATAAATTACTACTTCACATTTTATATTTATTATTTATTTTTCATTACGAAAAAACATGCTGATATTATATAATTTTTTTCTTTGCGTATTGCACTTCTGGTGTAATTTTCTGTTATTTTACAAATTATGTTAATGCCTGAATAGGACGTGCATATTAATAATAATATTTTACAGTATTTTATGAAAGGCGATATATATAAAATAAATAATCAAATATCACATCTATTAGAAATAAATATATTGCAAATTATTGTTTCGTTTAGTATGCAGTAGGTGCTTGTGGCTACTTTGCTAGACTTTCGCCTGTCTTAAAGTAGTATAGTTATATATATTATATTAGTGATTTCAAAAAAATATTATTATCTAATACATATAATTCTAATGTATTTCTGTGTTACACGTAGAAAAATTAATATATTACATTTCAATGTGATGTGTGACTTTATTGTTTTAAATGTACATTTAAAAAATATGTATTATATAGTACAAGTCGGTACTTGTTAAGTTTTTTTTTTAGAAATGTTCTTCTGTTCACAATGGTCGTTTTTCAAAATTGAAATGTTAAATTTTTTTTCTAAATTTAAAAAAAAAAGTGTTGTGTGATAAAACAGGTTTTGAACATTTTTTCATTTTTTTACGGTTTCATGAGACTTGGAAATCCATGACATCACAACGGCGCACCATACTTGTCTTTGAATGGGCTTCCACCTACTGCAGTCTTCATGCTTTCACCTTCCTCTGGATATCTGAGGCAGTATACCGTTACCGAAGATCAAGATTCATTAATCTCCTCCATTCCCCAGTTAGATATTAGGCCGTAAAACTTGCGCAAAGCTTTATTTTCGAAGACCTGCAATATATTTTATTGTGCTGAAGTGAAACACCAAACTTAACGCTTGTATAGAATGATAGGTTGTATCAGTGTTGTATACTCGTACAATTTAATCTTTAAATTTTGTGTCAACAACCTCGACAAAGTAATGTAACAAACGTTTCCTGACTCTATCATGCTATTTATTTCCTGTCGGATATCACTTTTTTTTAAACGACTTCTGGAGGGGGGAGGGACCCACCCTTTCCCGGGACCAGTTTAAAAGCTGGGGCTTCTTTGTCGGTCCCACTCATCAAAGCTAATAAAAATACACGACCTTAATTGAATAACATATTCAAGTTTATGCAAAACTAAAAAAGAAAAGAAATTCAATGTGGTTATTAGCAATTTTCGAAAATGTTTAAAACTTGGACCCTCCAGCGTCCCTTAAGTGCTGTCTTCATTCATAAAAAATATATAACATAAATCCATAGAACATAGTTTTACATATATATGGAAAATTGAGGGAAAATTACGGTGCAGTAGTTCGAGGCAGACACACAGGGATCCATTCATCAAAAAATACTCCCAAAAGATGGACAGTGGACGAGACATAAAATGGATTGAGTCACGCTCACGAGGATAGATTAACGGAGTTGCAAAACACAAGTTATGAAGAGTAAGAGGTAGGCGTGTAGGTGGAGCTCCAACGTGTCACCCATACCCGAATAAATTCCTTATTTAAAACAAGATTCGCTCCATTACTAATTTGGTCTACATTCCTGGGTGGGCGGTGTCTAAGTCCAGTCAAGCCACCAATCATACGTTCATGTGCATCTCTAAGTATCTCACAAGTCCACAAAATATGCTCAGGCATCTGTTCCACTCTCCCACATGTACACCACGAGGCATCCACAAGTCTAAACTCAAACAGTGATCCATGCCCCGTAATCATCTGCTGATCAAAATGATTTACGTTTGGAGGTTTCATCATGCCTTGTCGGTAATCGCTGTTCCTTGTCACATTTGTTCTCAGATATTTAAACCATTAAAAATTTGGTTTATTACGATAAATGGCGATGATGATGATGTCGTCTGTCCTGAGCTCATTTTCAGGTATTCAGAATGAAGGAAACTCCAAAGGATTCCATCCTACTAAGAAATCGTTATGAGAGTTGTGCACTCCCGCTTCTATTCCACTCACCAATGCAACCTTCCAAGATTTTTAGAATATACCAATTATAGAGTTAAGTTCCGGCAGTTAGTTAACTGATACTCGATGGCTTTCCTCACACAACATAGCAGACACATCTTTATTACATGTTGGTTGGCTCCGGTATCATCGTACCAAAGCCAATATCAGCGGGTATCATCGTATCAAAGCTGTACAATATTCATTCGTATGGTATCAATTTGACGTGAGACTTGTTTTCACAATAATTCCAGAAAGCAGCCAGAGAGATGCTATGGAAGTCACGCACCCCCAAAAGGAGAGGGTAAACGTCACATTTATGTGTTGAAGTCGCAGAACTCGGCCACAAGAGGGTGCGAGGGAGAGCGAGTGGAATGTTTCGTTAGATCTCCCTAGTTACACCAACTTAATAATAGGTACTCAGAAAATATGACTTAATAAAAAAATATTTCATAAACCAGTCGTAAGCCAATACACGATTACGCACTCGGATGCTGAGCTGTATTCGGGGCAGCGAATCGATTAGATTTACATAGTCTCTGTCTGGCCTGGTAACACCTGCTAATTACTCAATAAACAAAGCCTAGAAACAAAACAAACACCACAGCGCGGAGTATTTCTAAATGCATACCATTAAAAAATCACACACTCCAATTAGATTCCCCGCAAATTTGGCCAATTACCGAGTAATACGTCGGCCGTGTCCACATTTTTAACGGCCCGTCCGCGGGGCTCGGCAGCGATGGCTCTATCCGGCGAGAGTGTCTCACGAGAGTTGATCACACAGTGTGCCAACTGAGTTCACACAATGCCGTGCAGCACCATTTGTGCTATTCGTGCATTCACCGAGCCCACTGTGAGAAAGGGGACCAGTAATACCGGCATCGCGCCATGCAAATCAAAGCAAAATTATCTTACGTAGTAGAGAGCAATCGTCCATTACCGGTTTCAGCTATATCAGCGACGGTCAATGGTGGTCGCCGCGCTGCCTCGCTAGTGTTTCCATTTGAGTAGCTTGTTGGTCTTGTGGTTAACCCTTCTAAAACAATGCAGTAACACAGGTCCCCACAGGCCCCCATTAAACCAGTAATATTTCGGTTAATATACGCAACATAAAATACATATTTTAGATAATTCTAAGGAAAATGTTTATTCTTAGAACTGACTGGTGAAAAACCAGTTGTGTAAGCGAATCCTACAAAAATAATTATTTTCAATTCAGTCAGTTGTAAAATTAGTATGCTGGAAAAAATACAATTTGCGGAGAGACAAATAGAGATGGTACCTATATTAATTTCATAATAAAAACATACGAATATATGATCTCTCTTTCTCACTAATTTAATGAAGAGAGATAAGAAATAAGATAGTATTGTATGGGACTTGATGAATGCTCCGTATTATATTAGGGTATTGATACCATTTTCGTAATTAATACTCAATATTTAGAGTAAGTTACTAATAATAGTTTTCTTCATATTTAAAAAGTTAAAAATTTCTTACGGTAACACGAGTTGACAGCATGGCTGCATATGGGTATTATAGCACGGTATGGTAAAGGTTAAGTTGTCTTTTTCCCTTTTCGGGGGCATTTTTTTTCTTGTTTCTCTCGGCTTCCCGACTACAGCTTCATTTACCATATTGTCTCTCTACTCTGTTATGGTTTATGCCTAAAATTATGTAACTCTGAAATTTTTATTTGCTATTTTTTATTTTTTTATTTAAGCGTTCTTTGTATGTTAGTATTTCTTATGTACTATGTTTTTTGTGATTATATTAATAATACTGTCCACACATTGTTGTATTTTCCTTAAATATATTATGTTTACATTTCTGAATAAATTTAAAGGCCGGGGACAATGAGGGTGTTTGTGATGGCGGCTGTGTGGCTCCGTTTTTTCACTTACGTGACACGAAATTGCGCAGCTGCCTATTAGTATTAAAAAAATGCCAACCAGGCGGCGAATGAGAAGGACCATATAGGAGCTTTTGTTTATGAACGGTCTTGAATAAGCGGCGGGTCCAGCCTCATTCAGCCCAGACCCCTGGGACTCTCAATATCTAATTGGGACTCCCAGCGTATTTTAAATTTATTTCTTTATACTCTGTTTTTAAATTATTTTAGCTATCTACTTTATTTTCTCATTTGTTTTTTCATCTTGTTGTATTGTAGTCTCTATCTTGTTTTCTCTTGTCATTAGGATGTTATGGCCGGCAGTGGTTTTGTCCTTTTCTCTTTTTCGGGGGCGTGTTCTTTTCCTTCCTCGGCTCCCCTACCAAACCTACATTCTCTTTTTTTTTCTAAATTGTTATGATTTAACCTATTTATACTTCTCTGTTGTACTATGCCTTTTACTAACTGCGTATACACTATTATATCTTTGTAAATGTTTGTTAACTTTCAATAAATAAAGAATAAGAGCCAATCAGGTTTTTTGCGATTGCGGCTATGCAGCTCCGTCTTGTTACTATGCGTGAGACTAAATCGCAAAAAATGCCAACCTGGCGGCGAATGAGTAGGACCACATAAGAGCTTTTGCTTACAAACGGTCTTATATAAGCGGTAGGTCCATCCTCATTTGATCTAGTTTTCGGGGTTCGAGCATTGTTCCAGTCCTATTTTCATAGTTCAAGCATTTAGCTTAGTTTGAAAATAGTAAGAATATTAATAAGACATGTATATTTTCAATGTTGAAATTATAATTGACTTACGGTCCGTACCCGACCTAGCACTGAATTGTAAGACATGCGTTTAAAGAAGGGAGGAGGGTGTACCATTGTTTTGCACAGGTTTTGCAATAACGATGTGTGTAAAATTCGGTCCAGGAAGGGTAGAGATATTCAGGGGGTTGGAGAAGGAGATTTAAAATATTTTAATGAGAAACTGTGAAAAATTTGGAACAGAAGGCATTCAATATAATATAAATAGCACCACAGAATAGTGAATGAATAGACATGATATGAAGAGTATATATTATAGGAGAGGGGTTTGGAACATTATTTGCGAGGCGAGGCCATTCTACACACATTTATCCAACGAAACATAAATCCGATAGTTTATGACACATTTATGCAACAGTAAAAGTATTTACTCTTCTAAAATTAAATCTTTGTGTAAACAAGACATTAATGCATATTATATTATGAGCGTTTAAAATTATGTTCCAATCAAATCATATTTTTAAAAGAAGTCGCGAAGCTCTTTGATTACGCGAGTGGCACCAAAATAAAAATATTGTGACAAGAAATTAGCGTTAGTTCATATCTATTATTTTGGTGGTCTGTGGATAGCTTTCAAGTTTAAAATACTGATTTTTAGATTTCTTCGGCGGAGTTTAGTTCATCGCTCACGAGGTGAAATTATCAGAAAAATATCGCTATGTATTTTTATAAAGTAAACTGATTCTTGATTTTGGGCACGTTATTAATACAATTTATTTGCATTCAAATCAAAAATACTGTTACTAAGATATAACTACGTTTTCTTATTATCTCTTAATCTATTAAGAAATTTGAAACCTTTTAACACAGTTCAGAATAAAAATATATTGTCAGAATTTCGGTACAAAAAAGACAATTTTGCTTAAAATGTCAGATGATACCTTGCTGTTCCAAGGTCATGATATGTTGGCTATTTTATAAAAATCATACAAACTTAAAAAAAAATTCAAACGTCCTAGTAAACGTTATAAAGATAATGTCATTTAAATATGAAAAAATAATATTGAACTCAACTTTCTGACTTCGGATTTTTCAATAATTTTAATTGGTTTAGATTAAACCATAGACCACCAAATATATAGACATGAACTAACGAAAAATTCCCTTTTTCAATATTTTCATTTTGGTGTCACCCACGTGACCACTTTCGAAAATCAAATAGCTCCGCGATTTTTTTAAAAATATGACTCGATTGGAACGAAAATTTAAACGCTGACAATATAATATTCATTAATGTGACAAATACGTTTTGTCTACACAAATATTTAATTTTTGAAGAGTAAATATTTTTCTGTTGCATAAATGTGTCATAATGTTTCTACCAAGAATGTGCGTAGAATGCCCCTCGTCCCGCAACTGATGTTCCAAACCCCTTTCCTATACGTACATTTTATTTCATATCTATTCATTTTCTGGTCTGCGGTTTAGACGAAGAATCGCTGGAATAAATTTATTTACAATAAAAAACAACACGAAAAAAATAGTAACAGTAAATAGTAAAACGTACTTGAAAGATAGTCTTCCCAGCGTTCGCGATTTCTTGAGTTTCTATTTAATTTACAGTACAGCTTCTAAAAGGAAGTTTACACTGGTGCAGGGAATTGATAAAACATTTAATTATAGCCAGAACGCCGGATGCAGCAACCGAAATGTTGTGGCTTGTCAAAGGTATTATTTATTACATGGAAAGTAAGCGAGAAAGTAAATAACAATCGTTTATTTACTTTCAATATCTTCACGGCGGCCTTTCTTAAAACACAGAGAATTACTATTCTCACGGAGCAATAATATATTTAACTACGTTTAGAAACATATGTGCATATGTACTAGCCTTTTATCCGTTCTAATGGTTCGTGTTCACGGGAGATAAGTCTCAGAGTTGATTGAGATGAATCTCACTACAATGTACACGTGTTGATATTTTGTTCTAGAAATAAGTTCAAAGATCACCACTCAAGATAGATAGAACCGACCAATGCACACGGTTTTTAATTTGACAGGGTTGTTCACGTGAATCGCATAAACATTTATAATTTTAAAGTTAAAAAATTAACACTATGACTAGTCACAATATAGCATAGTTGTGTTTAACGTTTCAGTCTATTTAATAGAGAAAATACCATTTATAAACATTGGTTCGCTTATTTCTTTTAGTTAGTTAAAATAAGTGTATATATTAATTTTGTTTTATCTCCATATTCACACAACATAGAACTGACATTAATTTTACATTAGACGTACAACGATCATGAAGCTAGGCGTGAGACTAGTGATGGTACTCTAACCTCTGTTACGCGGTGAATACATGGTGGACTACAAAAGCCGAAAGATTAATTTAATGGATGGATATAAATAAAACAATGTTATTACACTACTTGAGTTTATTAGCACTACACGAGAGAACAGCAACTCTCATCGACAGGTGAAGTATTAAACTGACTAGTTTCTGTTGGACTCAACCTTTTTCAGGACAATATAGTATAGACTAACATAAGTACAGATATTTAAATAGAATGTTAAGAGGACAGAGCAACAGTATATCAGCGTGATATCTGATATGTTGTTGCTCTGTCCTCTTAACCTCATATTTAAATATTGTATATAATACAACTGTTTACCAGATTAATCCTAAAAACTATTTAAAAAAAAACTTAATTTCACATCCACGATCCAATTCAAAGGAAACAAGGAGCAAAACCGTAGGATACTTTTTAGTACCAAAAATGGTAACCAAATTTGGTCAATGAACTTTCTTGTTTTGTGCACCGCGTATATTTAATAAATTGTCACTAGACATTAAAGAATCTAAAGTGATTAATGATGTGGGTAGAAAGCAAAATGAAACTAATTTGTCATTTGTGCTAACCTAACTATCTACACATTTTGTCTCCAACTATATTATAGACAACCATATTTTTATAACTTCTGATTGTACCTTAACAATATACAACTTATAAAAACTGCACAGGTAATTGCTTTAGAACAGACTACTTGTTAATTTAACTAAAAAAAAAAATTTATCTGTAGTCAGGTCAGTCTATACTATATTGTCCCGAAGAAGGTTGGGTCCAACTGAAACTGATTGACTTTAGTGTATGTATATAATAAAGTGGTTAAAGATTCATCATTATATTATTGAATTAATACACGTTAACATAAAATAAATTATCCAGATATTATTTTTAAAATGAACTCGAACGCAAGTACATAGCAATATGTTATTAATTTCGTCCACGTGTTACTGTGTGTAACCTAGTATAAATTTGTACATTCGTTTTGGGTAGATGCAGACAGTGAGTAAATTCTAGGAATCATGTTTAAGAAATATTATTATCCGAAAAGTCATTCACGACGGGAGTTAATGTGTTATAATAAATGATTTGAATTAATTTCGTAATCGATTTCTTCAGCTCTTCAATGTTCGATATATTATTGTTTTGAACACATTTCAATTGCAGTAGTCTTACAAAAAAATCGATTGCGCTTGTATCGAAGACCTCGGTAGCCATCGTTATAAAAGGTTACACCTCTAATGATACGACTATCATTTTACTGGATACAAATCAAATTGAAAGTAGTCATTGGATTCTTTCGTAATTCTGGAAAAAAAATTATACAATAATATATTATGAAATAAAACTGATCGGTTAAGAACATATTACGTCGGTCTCTCTTGGTATCTGACCTTGAACTTGTTCATTAGCAACCGCTTCACTATATTGACATCACTATCGCAGATGCTAAAATTGATTCGGTACAGTAAGTTTTAAAACGTTTCCACCCCCGTAATTTCAGTTCAAACTGACAATTTATCGAGATTTAAAAGTGTTCAAATTATATTATAGTAGAATCGGCGTTAACTTTGTAGAGTTTCATCATAATGGATGGATATAAATGAAACAATGTTATTACTCTACTTGAGTTTATTAGAACAACTCGAGTTTTGAGAGAAACTGTAACTCTCATCGATAGTTTAATACTTCACTTCCTGTGATGAGAGTGACTGTTTCTCTCGAAACTCAAGTAGTGCTAATAAACTTAAGTAGAGTAATAACATTGTTTCATTTATATCCATTGTATTCAAATTGTTTTTATCCTTTAGCTCTTGAATCTCACCTTAACCGAGGATATTTTCATAAAAATAAAAAGTATTTGATTATTTTTTCCAACATTGTTGAATAAGCGCCATTTTTACATTATATTATTGTTGCTAAATTAAAAAAAAAAAACTAACTTAAATAGAATTTGTAATATAAATCATCCTTAATTACTTTAAGCCACATAATCGGTTTTTATAAATTTTGATATATAGACAGAGATATTCAGTAATGTTACAGGGAAGCTAATTTAGATATTTAATAGTGTTTTTATTTATTTTACATCGATGTTTAATATACAGCGTATTATTATTTTTATTTCAACTTTATTACATACATTGTGACGTACGCGACAGAGTGTCAGCGCGTCCACTGATTTTACCCAAGGTAGAACATGAGATTGTGGGTACTATGAACAGAATTGGCTATTCTGTCTCCTACCTGCTTTCAACAGTCATTCTCAAGGGAATATAAATAAAATCCGAGAGAAATTTTACAACATTATAATTTAGAAATAGTTATACAATTAAAACAAATTAGCAAAGAGAAAAAAACGTTGTCAAATTATTTACATTATATTTATATTTCCGCGTCCAAATTCCCATGGTGCTCGTCTTTTCGGTGTGAAATGTGACCTTGACGCCAGCAGACGTCAACTTGATCGATATTTGTTCGATCTCGGCATCGCGATAGCATTCGCGGTGTGGACCTTTCAGGTCATTTTGTGTGATCTCGGCGGCGACTGCAGGGATTACGGAGGCGTCATATACAAGGTAAGGCGAGCAGTCCTTCCGAATCCCGGTTCCCGAGATCACTGGTCTTCGACTAGAACCCCTATCCTCTCACCGACCTCATCCTCTACCGCGTTAATCTACTTCTCTCCCCTACCCTGCGATGATTCCGATTTACGACCGGAATTGTCGTAATCCATTCCGCGTGACGTGTGACCCGGAGATTGCACAATTCACTTCTTTTTGACTATTGAATCTCATGTTTGTAATATTGTAATATTATGTTACAAGATATACATTATAATTTTTAATATTTACCAAACTGCAGAACAGTTTTACGGCAAGAATTTCCCTTCATATATAATTAATGAGTTTATATCACCATTTTTTTTTTTAATTGTAAGAGGGGAGACGGTGTTAGAGCCTCGATAATGTGTTGCTACGCCACTGCACCGACGTATGAATCCTTTGATAAATCTGCACAGCCTTATTGTGAGACCATCATTCAGTACCAATAGTAAAATCTTAAAAAAATATAACTTCGATTAGAGCGGATGTACAATTATATGGTTGTTAAATATAAATGAGGTGCAACAAAAATATCCACAGCGTTAAGATGTTTCTTACGCGAAATTAAATAATGATTCATTTGAAGAAACTGGTTGTGTTAGCGTCGAATCAAACATCGAAAGTATTAGGGGTCAATAAATAAAATATGTCTGAGAAAATGATTTACTCGCATTGCATATGTTCGATCGAAAATCATCATTAATATTGGATAATCATATTATTAACATCCTATCTTAAAAATGTTTATACACAAATTTTAAATACAATAATACGTACAGGGTGTTCACGGTGCCGTATACAAAATAAAATATTTGCACAAAAGATAGACGTGGAGTCGGAACTCAAACCACGAGAGCGCTAATTTCCAAATTTCATTTGATTCATAAAAATATCATTTGTGCGAATTATATAAATATGAATTGTTATTATGTATGCGTGAACATTGTTTCATCTAATTGCTAACGCCGTTTTACCGCGTTACATGTCAAAAGAGACATGTAGGACATATTACATATTGTTATCATAATCCATGACTAAGGAACTTGATCTCCATGATTCCCGCCTTCTTGGCTATATTCCTCCACTTTTCTTGGAATCCTGCAGTTCTCAGAGCTGTCACCAGAGATGTGCCTGTTGCTTATTCCACTTGGTTGGTGGCTCACCATAACAAGTTTTTCCAAGCCATCTTCATTTCTCGCAAGATGCCCAAAAAATGAAGAATTCGTCTCTGGTAAAAGGTTGAGAGTGTGTCTTTAATGTTCTGCTCCTGTAATGTGGAGATATTCTTGCGTCTCTCCGTCCATGGTATGAGCAACAGATGTCTCCAGCACCACATCTCAAAGGCATCAATCCGCCTTCTCTCCCTCGCCTTCAGGGTCCATGATTTCAAACTATATATAAATGTAGAATGCACCAGATACTGCACAAGCCTAACTTGCGTTGTCTTGGAAATGCCGCGGTATCTCCATATTTTTGTTGGTTCTGAAAAGAAAATAAAAGTATACTTCATTTTTCTACGTAAAATAAATTTACATTCTTATATATTGTGATAACTTTCGAAGTATCACCAGATTCCCTTGGTGTTCTATCCTCAGATTAATGATTAATTTCTTAGGTCCTGATTTCTTGTAAGTAACAGGTAACAACATTATGTTTATTACAACTACCTATTTACAGTCAATAATAATTACACACTTCAGAGATAGACTAGTTATTCAGAAGAATCTGTGATGGAAGAGAGCTATTCCCCCAGAGATGGCCTCTTTTAAAGTGTTCGTCCCCCACCAGCCATCTACTCACTTTCATGACACACACACACATACACATACATTTACAAAGTGACAGTTTTCACACATAAGTTATTCATATTCATTAAAAAACATTTTATAATTCCGAAAGATTATATTTTCAAATTGGTACACGGATTTATTTCGCTATACAATTATAGTAAACTTTTGAATACGTACTTAATATTAAAAATACTAACATTTTCTGAAATACCCGGTGTTGCGTACAAAACATAGATGTCGTAAGAATCTCAGGATAGGGAGGAAATTGGCACTCACCACAATTTGGATTCTGCTGACATCTCCAAAGATGTGGACTGTATATTTTACTCACTATTTCGTCAAAGGTTCCGATACAGTATAGACGTGAAGTTTCGAGATTTATATACCGCATATGTACCGTACTGATTCAAGATCGCCAATCGACTTGTTCGGCGGCGAGACCGTGAAGGGAAGGAAAGTGGGGGGAGGGGAAGGCACAGTGCATTATTTTCGTTCAAAAATTAATGTATTTATATACACATAAATATATGTCCCAAACACCCGGTATCTTATAAAGTTACATGATATGTTTGGTTTTTTTATTTGCATTTTTATAGGAATAATAAATTAATCAAATGCAGGGTGACCAGGGTTTCAATAATCAAGATCGGAAAATAATTATTATGTCATGAGAACCTCTTCTCGGTTATAAAAAATATAACAAATGTTATAGTACTCAATATATAATAAAAACCTAGAAATTTGTGTTCTGTAACATTTTTTGTCACACCTATTTTTATGATTTTTCTCTTTTCTTTTCTGTATTGCCTGATAATCACGTCTTAGGACGGCTAAATTGCTAGTATAAATATAATGATCAGTTGAAATATTTTAAATATCGTAATAAAATTAATAACAAATAGATACAAAAAATTAAATGCTGTTATTATAATTGTGAAATACTTACATAATGGTATGTAATAGATATTTTAAGTTGTGGTTGGATCGATACACGTTGAATGGTTGGCCACAATGGTAATGAAAGAGGTATTAAGGTATCAAACTAATTGCATAAATGGAAATATTATTCGTAATGAGAAATATATATCTATTTTTTAAGGTGCGTGACATGACACATTCGCGTTTCGAAGATTTGGTGGAAAATGTTGGCATGTAAATGTATCAGTTATTCATTCTGCTCTGTGTACAAAATACAATGAATCAATTGTGGCGAAAGGCACCATAGGCCATCTGGCGGTCCTGTCACCAAGTACCGCGGCCGAGTACAGATGCGATGTGTCCAACGCCCGCTAGGGGAACATCTCGCGAGGCTGCCGGGTGCGGGGAACGAGAGATCTATTCTGTTCTCGCGGCTGGTGTCTTCTATATGTCTGATCAAGTGTAAATTACCGTGTACTTACAATACCTTACTCAAAACTTAAAATACAATACCTTCGTCAACAAACCCAAGGTATTGTATTTTTTATTTATCACGCTTTGACTGTCATCTTTCCATACTTAAAACACCAAACAATGAAGAAGAGCTCTCCTTGAACTCAATTCTGTATTGTCATTTACGGAGTTCTGAGACAAGGTTTATCACGCGCACAGGCACCCGTACACTTTAATACAGGAGAGGATAGAAGGCAGTTAAGGCGTAGGTTAAAAGATATTGGCTGCGTAACCTCAAATAGTAACTTAATGTGCAAAACGCCACTATGTACATCAAGCATGGGTTTAATCAAGGTACTGCAACTTAGATGATAAGCTTCGGTAATAGACATGGAGAAAAATATTACCGTTTTAGCCCGAATATAAGACGACGCCGATTATAAGACGACATACAATTCCTCGAAAAAAATTCTTTTTTTTTACTATTTATTAATTAAAGAATGCAAATAAGGAAAAAATAAACAGAGAAATATGTAAAAATTTGCTCCAGTGGTTATTTGCATCATCTTCATCAGCAGTTTCATCACTGATCACATCTTCTGGTTCACTTTCTTCACATGAGTCAACATCACCAGTATTTTCTACCAGCCACAAAATATCACCATCCATGTTAGAAATGCAACACTTTTTAAACCTTAAAATGCAACTTACGTCAATTTTAGACCATGCATCGATTATCCATTCGCATAGAAGAGTGTCAGTAGACTTCTTGATTTTTCCGGTTGGAATAAGTGCGTGATCATTTGCAAGCAACCAATTTGTATAATTGCTTTTATTTATTTATTATTGTACACGCCCTATTCAGGCATTAAAACATAATTTATAAAATAAGAGAAAATTACAACAGAAGTGCAATACACAAAGAAAAAAATTACATAGCGATAATTAATAATAAATAATGAATATAAAATGTGAAGTAGAAGTTTATCCGTCACTATTGAATTGAGACACAAAAAATTGGAATAGTGAAGTCCTATAAAGAATTAAATTCACAGCAAAAATGTCGACTAACTCCGCAAATTCATTCCCCAAAGAATGCAATCTGTGGACTGCGGAGTTAGCTAGTGCATGAGTTCTGACATCACCACTGTAATAAAACAATGAATTGTGTCTCGATGAACTCAATGGTGCATGAAAGTCAAGCAGACCAACAATCTAGGGGCATATCACACCATTGATGATCCTGTATAAAAATGTAAGATCGGTCATTAACAATTTCAGCGTATATTTAATTTAAAATTAATAAATCTTTCTCTAGATTCTTTCAATCGCTGTCGAGTGTACTACAACGAAGTGTGGAGACCATATTACTGAATTATATTCTACCTAGAGAACTTTATAAGTGTGCAGGTCTGAAAAGTTTTTTGCAGTCCGTCAGTAAATATGTTTTAAAAGGTTTATCGATCACGACATCGGAAAATCACAAAATGCCCGAATATAAGACGACTCTTGTTTTTTAATGATATATCGGAGTAAAGAATCTCGTCTTATAGTCAGGTCAATACGGCACTCAATATAATTACAGCGTTTTAAAATTATTTTTGCGAACAATTAGTTATTGTTATTGTGTTAATGATAGTTTCAGATTATATATATAGTTATTATATTATTATATATTAGAGCATTTCAGGTCGGATGGTCACCGTGAAATATTTTAAAATCAAGTATGCAAATTAAAAATGTTTTATTATTTAGTGATGTTCGTCGATGAGACGATCATTGTTATTTTTATTTCGCTTTTGAGACAAAAAAGCGATGTAAGTATAAATGTAAAACATCAACACGGATGACCCAAGAAACCTTATTATTCAAAAAGTTAATCTTGAGTGCGGCCATTTATTATAAACACATTTGATTGGCTAATTTTTAAAAGGTTTTCATTCCTGAAACTTGTGCGACAGTGAAAGATTACCAACAGAAATAGTTAATTTTTTCTTAATTTTTTTCGTTTTACTTTAAAACTACAAAAATTGTGAAAATTTCGATGACTATTTTTAGCAGGATGGGGCTACGTGCTTCACAAGTAAGGAAATAATCTAGTTAATGCTTTCTCTTATTGTGAAGTTGTAATTATAAGTTATAATTACAACTTCACAATTGTGTCAATGTATCCAAAATTAAATAAATTGAATTGATAATTCTGGCGTCTGCTATCAGTTTACTCAAAGGTATTTGAGATTCTGTAAAAATAAGGTAGATGGCTCTTTCAAATTATGGAACGATTAAATGTATTAATATCAAAAAGGTATCATATAGGTTTGAAAATTATCACTAAAAATATTGTCGCTGTAGCATAGTTGGATAATGCACCTTCCCCGGTTAGGAAAGAGATCCAGGTTCGAATCCCGGTGGCGGAACAACAATATTTTTCGATAAAGTTGATTTTCTTTCTAATTAATATATTTAATTCATATTTTAATACATCTATCGTAATAGTCTGATAGGAGACGCCAGAATTAATAATGAATTTTTTATTAAATTTTGGACACAATTTTGATACAACTTCACAATAAGAATGTGTTCTCCTTAAGAATAAAATCTATGTAATAAAAATTAAAATGAAGGCCATTAAAGTTTTTGTATTGAATTTAGATTTAATTGATGTAACTGGAGTATTCAAAATGTCTAGTTTTTTCTTTTCATGATAGTATGAGGCTCAGACCACATTGTGGACTCTTCAATATTTCGAAATAACATCAGTTAATCTTCCGATTCTCGTTATTTATAAATCACATGATATCAAAGTGATATTTCTCATCTCACTAGAAATTAAATGATGTGAGATAAACATTAAATTATTAACTTTATTACTCAAGAGAAAGTTTTAAGATGTATAATATAACCTAATAGCATTTCTTTGAAGCGATTGGCTATTAACCTTGTTTAAAACATAATATTTAATGAATATGTTAATAAACAGTGTTAGGTAAGCTTTACACGTGCTTATGTTAATTTGAATTGAATTCAGCTGCCGACTGCGCAAATCACAAGTGAGTGCAATTAACGAATTAACGAGGTCAACAGTGATTGGCTAGAACCTCGTTCTAGAGTATTCTGCAAAAAGGATCTACTCATCTTTTCGTATTGTGACTTGTAGATTGTGACGGTATTTTTATAATAGATCCACAGATCACCGACGACCGTGCGCGTGTGGATGCTCCATTATGTTTACTATACCTATCGGTCCTTATACCTTATACCTCAGAGCACGACTTTTTCTGTGTATTGTTTGGTCTGATTGTAAGTTACTATACTATGTGTGTTACGGTTTTCTACCATTGTCTTTAGAGTGCTTCGTATGGATCGGCGTAGTTATTCCTGAAGTTCAGGAGAGTTATGACTACAGCAGAGAAAATACAGGTAAGTCGTGTTATTCTTGGTTGATCCTTGAGTCCTTATTATTTTGTCCCTATGCCAAATTCCTATCATCCTTCCTACATCCCGTTTTACTACCCCTTTGTGTAAGCACATGGCATTGCAATTTATAAATTTGGTATTAAATTTACATCTAAAAGTATATTTTAATTAATTGAATATGTGCGTTAATTTTTTGAGTTTAGTTAATTTTAATTAAAAAAATTGTTATCCGTATTATAATTTGTAAAAAGCCAGTATTAATAAAACGCTTAAGATATTTGTAAATGGCTACTTTCACGTGTTGTTTGACTCCTTAGTAATGTAGTGGGTAGCACCTCCGATTGTCTTATAATCCAGGAGTTACAATAAATAAGAATTTTCCTAATTTTTGTTTTTCCTCGTAACTTGGATACGTATTTACAAATATATGTCCCTGTCACATTTTATCATGTGATGAATGACGTATAGTCTAATGTTGTCGCGCCAGGATCATGAAACGACTCTTCGTCCCCAACATTTTCTTTGTGGGGAAAAAAATAGCACGTTGTCTGATTTAAAATTTGTCAAAATGTGGCTTACTCAGATATTCCGTAGCTTAAATATTTTTATTTTAATATTCATTTTATGTAATTTATTTAACACAATTTAAAAACTATTTTTATCTATGACTATTATCTAACCATTTAGAACCTGAACGAACTTAATTAAATTTGTTCTACTGAAAATTTCTATAGTTCTCTCGAACAAATAAACTTAAGGGTCCACTAATTTCAACATAGAACGGCATATTTCCATGCGGGAGTAGGCAAAAAAGATAGAGAGCCACAATTTTGTGTTCTGACACAATTCTCGCCTCATCTTCACGGAAACAGTAGCATACAGAGAATTAGATGGGTTGAGTGCATTGAAGCGAGAACTTTAGGAGTCGCTAAAAGGTATTCGATGGAACCCAGATCGAAACTCGACAGTGAAGAAAGTTGTAGATAGATTGTAGGTTTATGCTTGTTACTGGAGTGGATACAGAAGCTACCGAGAAACAACATACCTGAAACAGAATAGGGATTGATGAGGGCAACCATAACGACAAGAGAATCTCTCTTAACCTTTACCATACCATGATATAAAATACCCGAACGCAGCCATGCTGTCAACTCGTGTTACCGTAAGTAACAGTTAGAAAAAATCTTTTCATTAGCCTAAATGGCTTTAATGGCACAAATTTACTCTGAATATTGAGCATTCAATTTTGAAAAAATGATTAATAACATAATTTAGAGCATTCATTAAATCCTATACAATGTGTCATTTTTTATCTCTCTTCATTTAATTAGTGAGAAAGAGACAATTATATTTGTATGTTTGTTGTTCTTTTCACTGTTAAAATAGTATGTGATCTCTGTCTTTCATATCACAAATTGTATTTTTACCAACGTATTAATTTTACAACGGATTAAATGGATAAAATAATTATTTTTGTACGATTCCATTTTCATAATTGGTTTTTTACTAGTCATAACTAAGTGCTAATATTTTCTTTAGGATTATCTAAAATATGAATTTAATGTTGCATGTATTTACCGAAATATTACTGGTTTAATTATGATGGTCGACCTGTGTTACTGCATGGTTTGGGAAGGGTTAAAACGACGACGAAGCATGAATGAAGATGTACAATTTGTGTCCACAATAGTGGTAAGTTTCCAAATTATGATTCACACAACATGTGGCAAGCATTTATAAGTGGTTTGACGACTATATAATTTTTGTGAAATTTTATAAATTGTATTTTTTCTGAGCGAGAATGTTAATTCAATGAGGATCCCGTACACATAAAAATACATATTTTTAAAATCGTATAAAGTTGTACCACTTATGAATTATATGTACACGCATAAATGTTATTAATTAATTCCTGTTACTGAAAAATTTTATTACTACAAATATGGACCTGGTTTTATAATTCATAATTTTCTCGTTATCCTATGAGGTTGGGAGCTAAACTTGTCTAAACTTGGCGCTGCATCGTTACTTATTGACCAGTGAATGGGACCCACCACTTACCAAGGACCGTTCAATGAACAGATGCTACCACATCGGTCCTTCGCTGCAAGGTTGGTATTTTTTTTAACACTGCAAAGGCGACAGTGCTGCATTTCAGAGCTGAACAGCAAGACGGAGGCGTGGCACTGACACCATACCAACTCTATTCACTATCCAATTCAGTGGTCTATCAAAAGTATTTTACACATATATAAAAAAGTAAAATATGTTAGAGTGTGCAGAAAAAGAACAGTGAAGGTAAAAAAATAAAAAATCTTGCATTACCTCGAGAGAAAAGAAGAAACTAAGCACAAAAATAAATACGTTTACTTCCTTTATTTTTATAGAGAACACATTCTTATTGTGAAGTTACAATTTTACAGATTCATAGGTCTAAGATATTTTTAATACAAATTAAATGTATTAATTAGAAAGATATACATATAAAATCAATTTATCGAAAAAGTATTGTTGTTGCTATCGGGATTCGAAACTGGATCTCTTCTAATCCAGTTCTAAATTTACTTAACATGTAATGTAAAATGTAAAATTGCAACTTCACAATAAGAATGTGTTCTCATTTAAAAAATATATGAGTTGCATTAATGTTTCCAAAATTTAATAAAAATAAATTATCCATTAATTCTGGCGTCTCCTATCGGATTACTCAAAGGTGTCCGAGATTCCGTAAACATAAAGAAGATGGCTTTCATATAATGAAACGACGCACGTATCAATTTGAAAGTGCAACATACAGGTTAGAAAATTTGTCGACAACTTACTGTGTTGGTGTAGCATAATCGGTTAATGCATTTCTCCAGATAGGAAGAGATCCAGGTTCGAATCTTGGTAGCGCAACAACAATATTTTTTCGATAAATTGATTTTATATGTATATCTTTCTAATTAATACCAAAAACCAGAACCGGCAGATATCTGATCAAAAGAAAAACAACTAATCAAAGCTTATTACTTGTTAACCATGAATGGTGACCCACCGCTTACCCAGATCCGATTTATGAACATGAGCTCCCAACTCGGTTCTTCATATTCACCGCTAGGTTGAATTTTTTTAACGCTACTTGGCAACCATGCTATGCTGCATAGCGGCAATGCAACAAGGCCTGGCTGCCAACCAATGACCATTCACTGTCCGTACAGCACAGTAAAAAAATATTCATTCAATAGAACAGCATAATTGCACACAATACAATAGATAAAATATACACACAAGAATGAAAGCACTGAGAAAGACAGCAAATGGGGGTTACTAAGTTCCTCATACACCACTAAATAAAACGATACATAAAAATTAAAAAGGTTCCTTCCAGCAAAGCGAAGACAAAGGAAGAAGGAGAAAGGTGGATGGCTCTCATCCACTTTCTAAAAATCAGACCGTCTCAAAATCTCCCAGCGAGACACCCACACACCCATGAACTTCTGGAAACGTTTGAAATTCCTTTCGTTTTTCATCAGGTCATCGTTCCGAGCCGGACGATGTTTGTTGAAGGTTTTATGTGTATAGAAGTAGGGTATTTCTCACCTGATGTGATGTGATATTAAAGTGGGCATTATAAGTTTGTCTGATTAATATTTTATATTTATTGTTTTTAAAACTATCATATTTATTTATATACTCCTAACTTATATATGTATTGACTTGAGATAACAACATTGAAATGGAATATATATTTGAGAAATATAGAATAGTTATTCAATTGGTTTATCAATTATATTAGATTTATTATTAAGGGATATTTAATATTTTAACATTTCTAAATAATCTTAATTAAAGCCATTTTATTTTTCAAATGTGTCCTTAAAACACGATTAGAAAGTTCAGAAAAAATTTTATTGCCGATGAACCAACAATTAACTTTTTTTTTTAAATATGGCTAAAAAATATATTGTCCTATAATTATTGACGGGTTATTTGTAATTAAAAAAAGTTATTAATGAACATTTTAGATAGAGTAGAGTACATACATCAAATATATTCTCCAATTTTAAATGAAATTAAAAAATATTAAATTTTAAACTATGATTGACGTGACAACTGTCAAAACTATATGACAAGTGAAAAATTCGATACAATTTACATACATGCGAGTATATAAATTGAGAAATAGATATCTTACGTCTATTTTTAAAACTTTATTTCGTGTAATATGCGTATACCAAATGTGAAACCTCTGACGTCTTTATTAACCAATTTATTTTGGACATATCTCAACTTTTATTGATTATACAGGGTGTTTCAGTTATAATATAAAATTATAGTTATAATTAAATAGGAAAATATAAATAGATCTACATTTGCTATTAATTTGTTCATTCTTCATTGCATCATATGCAGATTTTTGAAGTACACGCCTAAGCGACGTGATTCAAATATGCGTAATGTATTTCTTGATTATTAAACATATATTATACACAGCATATCTGCACACATACAATCTAATTACTTACCATTTTTATTATTTTATTTCGTTGAATTTATAACACTCATAATTCACTTCAACATATAATCATCATCTTCTTCTTTTAAATAGGCAATCCACCCTTTAAGAGTCATTTGTGCCATTAATTAAGTTACAACTTTATTTTATAGAAAAATTACAATCAAATATTACATTACAAGTCAATACCATTATCATTCAAAACATTTGCTATTATATACATTAAATGTGGCGAGTTGAGGGAAAGAAGATGAAAATTACCATTGAAGAGATTACTGTAAAAAAAATCTGTGATCCGCAATGGACAGGCAAAAAATATATGGTCAAGGGTTTCCTCTTCGATACCACACTCACACATTGGGGAATCTATTAAGTTCAATCTGAATAAATGTAAAGCTACCTGGCAATGTCTAATTCTCATTCTAGAGATATTTGATATTGCTCTTTTGGAGACTTTCCTTTTGGAGAACCAAGGGGTGCGGGGAATAGATCTTTGAATTATTTTAAAGCGATAACCATTATGATTATTTAGATCCATCCATTGTGCAGTCCAGATAGAATTCGTACGTTTTTTTTACCATATTGACTATATCATACATCGGGATATGGGATTGATGGGAGAAAACTCCGGAATGAGTGGCCGCCTTGGCCAATTTATCGGCACATTCATTTCCATATATCAAATAAACACAAATACTAACTATAACATATTTAAAATATATTTATAATCATTTTTGAAAGTTTCTTAATTCTTATTATCATCATCATCAAGGCCGACTGCACAAACGTTCTCCACGCATCTCTGTCTAGCGCCGCATCTTTTTATTCGTGAAACGTGATTTTTCTCTGAGAAAATGTGAATCTATCATTTTAACAGTGAAATTTGATAAAAAATGGTAACATTGTGCAATATGCTTGTAATTATGTAATTGCATTTTTTGTAGATTTCTTGAGACCTACACGCGTAGGTACCCTGTATTTTTCTGTCTGTTTTCAAAATAGTAATAATAAACTTAAAAACATACACTTGAATACATTGCTTGTGTTAAGCTGCGCCCAAACTGCTTGTATTATAAAAATAGCGCTTGTGTCATTAATTATCTTTAAACCTGTTTAAGGTCTGCCCAAGAGTATCGGTCACATATGCCGGCAACTCGTAAACTTATATGAGCATTCATGATTACAGTTGTAAAATAGTATGCACCAGGAACGTGCATTCCATACAATAAAAATGCTGCGTTTAACTATAATTTCTACGAAATAAATCAAAATTACATATTTATTTGACATATTATCAGCCACGTGTAAAAGTTTAATGTTTGCATGTTAATATTTTAACTAGAATTTAGAATTGACAAATAAAGCTGCGCATGTGTTATGTGCATAATTTTTCGCAAAATCTGCCCCAAACACAATACTTGCGCCACGCTTTGATCTGAATACACGTCTTCGCTCGAACAGACGTGTTCCAGAACGCCGCAAGTGTATAATTATATTTAAAAACTTTAAATGTGGTATTATTTTAAATTATAAAATACTTTTAGCCCTACAATTAATATCTTATAAGTATTTTCCTGGAATAATAATAATTATATTTATAAATATGAATTAAATATATTAATTATAAAGATATACATATAAAATCAATTTTATCAAAAAATATTGTTGTTGTGCCACCGGGATTCGAACCTGGATCTCTTTCCTAACCGGGGAAGGTGCTTTATCCAACTAAGCTACAGCGACATTATTTTTAGCGACAATTTTCGACCCTATATGTTACCTTTTTGATATTAATACATTTAATCGTTCCATCATTTGACAGGTTCGAATCCCGGTGGCGCAACAACAATATTTTTCGATAAAATTGATTTTATATATATATCTTTCTAATTAATATATTTAATTCATATTTAAAATATCACAGACCGTCTGTTCTGAATAATTACAACTTCACAATAAGAATGTGTTCTCTTAAATTATATTTATATTTTTCAAGAACGGAAATTAGTTCACACGAAAACATGCTTCTCAAAGGGTCTATTCCTTTCAGAAGGGATAAATACAACCTCTTGTGATAATACAGAGAGCATAGATTTTAGCAGCGTAACATCAAGTTCATACCTAGTGTACGCCACTAGTATGTACATAGTGGAGCAGCATCGTCGCGAAACATAATATAATTCAATAATTTTAACGCGCTCTTGCACTGGGTATGTAGTAATGTGTAATTTAAATGTTTAAAAACAGTCAGTCCAAGTTACCCCACCATTTATATAATTAACTTCAGACGTCAGTGGACATCTTTACGGTTGTGTCATTTTTTTAAATATCGACACTTTAAGTCACACTCAGTCCATACACTTATCATTCCAATTGTTTTTATTTTCATTTAATTTTGGATTCTGTAAGCTCATCTTTAAAACAGGTAGCTAAACCACATTTCATTACCGTCGTCGGCCGCATTACGCAGGTGAGTCACACGTCCTTGTTTGGGAAAAGCGTGATTTTGGATAATTGAAGCGGATGTCGCATCAGCCATGCTGGAGGCGTGCGGCGCGTACCTTTCCCCATTTCGCACGCAAATTGCCGCTGTACACTTGCTCGTCTTCCATACCAGACCTGACCGCCATACCAACTGTCGGTGGAATACGACTAACATGGATTCCTTGTCATATTCTTTATTTCCTTTTCTTTTCCCTTTAGCATTTCAATTCAGCGGGTTGTGCAAGTGCGTTTTGATGTCATCACTGAAGAACATCGACTCCATCACACTGGTGTGATGTCATCATCATCATCATCGTCGGCCTGTATTTCTACACTGCTGGACATCGCCAAATCTCTCTATTGCAGTTACTCTGAACCGTTATATGAGCAAAAATTCAAATAATTTATAACATAATACAGTGTGTTTCAAAAGTCTTTTTCATTTTGGTTCTTTCGCTGCACCAACGCGTGGAGCGGGAGAGAGGCGGGGGGTATGCCTATTGCTAGGCGCGTCCTTGGGAATTCAGTCGCTACGGAGCGTGTCCTTACCGGTTGTACGTGAAATTTTCCCTGGAAAATCGAGGTGACATGAACTGATCTCCCGTAGCTTCGACTTGACACCAATAGACATTTTCCTTTTTCAGAAATTTTGCCTCCCGTTTAGAAGAGTGCCAGCGAAATAATGGATCACGTTAAGAAAACACAATTTTTAAGAAATAAATTCCCAGGAACTATTCTTAAATACATCATAATTTTTATTATGAAAAAGACTTTTGGGAAGCTTTGTATAAAAATAAGACCAGTGAAGTTTTTTTCTTAGCTGGATAAAGTAAAAATATTATACAAACTAATAATTAATTATGAAGAAAAATAATTTTTTTCTGAAACCGGTTGGTTTATAGTACATTTTGATATATTATATATTGTCAAGTTGTAAAACATTGAAAAAAGTTTATATTGCAATAAAAAATACTATTAATTTTATATTGATTTATTCAGACTTTCACCGTAACATTTCTTTACACAATCAACATCAACGTCAATTTGTACTCACTGTAGCAGTGTCCGTGGACAATGGTGAGATGTCAAATTGTGATTCACGCGGTGAATATTTGTAATTGGTTAGATGACTGCAATTTTATTGTGAAAATATGTTAATTCTGAATATTCTGACATTAAAATGTTAATGTTTGTCTAAATAATGATAAAAATTTAAATACATTATTAAATATGAGGGTAATGCAGAATATACATTTTAGCTTAAAATATTTTATTACACAGTACTTTTAATTTATTTCTTCACGTAATCGCGTACTTTTCGTATCTGTTCACGAGCTTTAAAGTCCCGCTGTTGTGGTCATCTACCGCCAGTCTATTTGACCAATTAAAGCGTTGGGCAGATCTGAGTGAGAGGTTTTCGATCATCCTCCGTATAGTGCGGACCTTGCTCCGAGCGATTTTCACCCTTTTCTTTGTAATGATGAATTGCAGTAATGACGAAGCTCATCTACACATAAGGTAAAACCTTAATTTACTATTTTCAAGGTAAGTTTGTAGAACTCCATAATCACATATGTGAAAATAAAACACGTATTTTTTTATTCATCTTATTTAATTTACTTGAGACGCGTTTCGTCTTGTAAGGGAATTATCAATCTAACAATTTGTAAATATTAATTAAATGTATTAATTAGAAAGATATACATATATAATCAATTTTATCGAAAAGTATTGTTGTTGCATCACCGGGATTCGAACCTGGATCTATTTCCAAACCGGGGAAGGTGGATTATCCAACTATGTTACAACGACGTTATTTTTGACGACAAATTTTAGAACCTATAGATGTAGTAATATGAAAATGTGTAACATATAAATTCGAAAATGTCGCTGTAGCATAGTTGGATAATGCACCTTCTCCGGTTTGGAAAGAGATCCAGGTTCGAATCCCGGTGGCGCAACAACAATATTTTTGGATAAAATTGATTTTATTTGTATATCTTTAAAATTAATACATTTAATTAGTATTTAAAATATCACAGACCTATGTACTGAATAATTACAACTTCACAATAAGAATGTGTTCTAATAATAAACAATTTGTATTTATGACTATAATTGGATTCAACTACCTTAAACAATCTGTTTTACTTTAATATTTTAAG
This sequence comes from Eubasilissa splendida, assembly GCA_031772225.1. Lineage (NCBI taxonomy): Eukaryota > Metazoa > Arthropoda > Insecta > Trichoptera > Phryganeidae > Eubasilissa > Eubasilissa splendida. Next base: position 22,827,971 of record CM062857.1, on the reverse strand, counting down.
GTACCGTGTGTTTAAAAATGTATAAAATGCCTAAAATTAAAATGCCTTTACTTTTTGAATTACCTAGTAAAATCGTTAAGTAAAGTAATAACAAAATAAAATGAAAGATTTACTTACATAAGATATGAATAAATTAACAAAAAGTATGCTGAGGTTAAAAGCATTAGAGGAGATCGTGGTGAAGAATGTCGTTTTCACAGCTAAGAAGCGTAAATGGCAATTGGCGGGCCATATTTCAAGGCTCACAGATAACCGATGGATAAATAATATTCTGAAACAGTATCTACGAGATAAACGTGATGAAATTATCGGAGCATAAATTTACAGACAAGCTAGTTTGTGTAGTTGACAACATGATATATAGGACGCTGCTGCAGGTGCTGACTTGGAAGCCATCGTGTGACAAAAAAATTGCCAATATTGTGTATTTTTAAAGAATTATTTCTAAAATATTAAATTTAATACGACTGATCAATCTTTATTCATCACCTTACCTCATCCATGTCGGACTTTGATCGTGATCTCTATGAACTCCCGCCTTGCAGATCTTAGGACTGTCACCAGAGTGCCAGCTGTCTTTTTCACTTGGTCGGTCCAACTCTTCCTCTTCGTCTTTCGACGTTGCCCACCACAACAAGCATCTCCAAGCTATCTTCCATTCTAGCAAAATGCCAAAAATTTGAAGAATTCGTATCAGGCAAATGGTCTTTCCTTGATGTTCAGTTCCTGCAGAATGGAGATATTCGTGCGTATCGCCGTCCACGGTTCGCAAATCTTTGAAAATGTCTATGCCAAAGTATTAGCTTCCTTGCATTATAAAAGTATTACCTTGTGACTAGGGATTCTGTGTCGAGACAATTCGGGAATTCCATTTTTTTTTCTCTCTAATCCCGGGACTTTTAAAGAGTTTAAAACTTTAGTTAATCCTATTGTTCGTACACATACAGCAGGTAGTGACCCAACGACGAGCGGTGCATGTGTAAGTATGATATATTTTTAAAAACATGGAAATTTTCCATAGTTTATATGTACATACATAAAGATTTGCATTTGAGAAATTAGTCAAAAGATGTTTACTACGAAAAAAATAATTTCTGAAGTAAATGGTTTTGTCGATTTGTTAGGGAATTATGTTACTTCATTCTAAAACTTGATCTTTTACCTTTAGGATAAATTCATGTCATTATTTACTTAATTACTTTATTAGAGGACTTCATACGTTATTGTCTTTCGATATGTTTAAAAAAAAAAAAAAAATTAATTAAATAAAATCCGATTCCCGGAAATTCTCGGAACTTGAAATTTTTGACTCTCGAGTCTCGAGAATTAAAAAAGTCACGAATACAAAATCCCCACTTGTGACATAATCTAAAAGTGATGTAAATATTTATTTTTTTTATCATTGTTTAAATACACATAATTTTTATTTTTTTTATTTATAATCGCTAATTATTATAAATCACCAATGTAAAATGTTTGCCACGGCATTACATGAACATATAATATTATTAAACTTGTATCATAACACAATATAAATTAAACAATTAATAAGTTTACTAAAATTAATGAAAGAATTTTGATTTTAGTTAGATATATTAATTTATCAAAATAGCTTACAACAGTCGTGAGCCCTTTTCGATCAATTTGAACCAATGACAAGACACAAGTCGGAAGCAATCTAATAATTTGTAAGCGTCATAATCGAGTCCATGATCCTTGGATCAGGATCGTGGACCATACTCTTAAAAAAAAGTAAAACGTGAGTTTTTTTAAATATAAAATGTATTTATTAAACACCTGGTATTAAAGTCTTTTAATAAAAAAAATCTACATCTTAAATCAAGTGACCTTATTTTAATGTGACTAATAATCCTTAAATCTTTTCATCATTAGCAGCGGTACAATCCAGGATGAGTCAGAATGATTTGTCGCTATTTATTTTTGTCTGCGACATTCCTTATCCACTTTACCACCTCCAGAAGACGATAGTCCATTACCACACCATGAAGTCATCTCAGCAAATTACCCAGCCAACTTATTCTTCGATTTTTAATTGATTTGACTACACTGGAATTTCCATATATGTAATAGAGTTCTGCATTATATTTTTGCCTGCAGACGCCTTTATCATTTTAGGGGTCGTAAATTATATACGAGAATTTTTCTTTCAGAATCTAAGTTTTTAAAGAGAACATGATCACATATCTTTAGATAAATCTCAGTACCACGTACACGTGTTGACACTTTTCTAGAGATAAATTCAGAGATCAGCTTGAGATTGGTAGAAAGAGGTAAAACCCGCTAATACGACGTTAAATTTTTTTAAATTCATTTTTTTATTTATTTAATTCTTAACATAGTGCATACATAAGCACTCCTTATATATGCTCTAATATAAACAAGATTAAAGTATTTTCTTTAACTAAAACTTATCTTTTATATATTTAGTCAGTTTCATTTTAAATCTATTAAATTTCTCTTCCTTTCTTATGTTTTCTGGCATTTCATTAAAAAATTTCATCGCACTATACATCATCGATTTCTGAGATTTGGCCTTCCTCCTGAATGGCAGTCTCAGTCTATCCCTTCCCCTTGTACGATGCTCGTGCTCATGCTGATTTGCATCAATTTTTCGTGTGAATTCCGCTGATATTTTCTTATTGATGATTTTGTAAATAAATACCATTGTATTAAAATATATTTTATGCTTAAATGTCATCAAATTCAGATCTTTCAGCATTGCACTGATCCGAGTATATCTATTTTTTTTAGTATTATTCTCATCGCTTTATTTTGCAACACTGACAATTGTTGCATTTCTTCTTCGTTAGCCAAAAACAAAATGCTCCTGCAGTAGGTGATATTTGACAACGATACCTACAACAATGTGTTCAGAAAAGTTGAAAAGAAGGCAAACAGGAAAAGTATTAAATTATTCGGCATTAATACATACAAATTAAATTAATCAACTAGGAAGACGTACAGAAAAATATTTTAGTTGCTGCGGGGATTCGATCCTGGACCATTTCTTATCTGGCAAAACGCGATATTCAGTTTCGCGACATCAACTGAGTTTTTAAACTTATAGCTCTTTTAAATTGATACATCTGTTATTACATTTTTAAAAATCAATCACGTTTATTATTAAGGAGAACACATTCTTATTGTGAAGTAGTAATTATATTTTAATAATGATATTTTAAATACTACTTAAATGTATTGATTTGAAAGATATACATATAAAAATCAATTATCTTTTCCAATCAGAGAAAGGTGCATTGACAACTTTAATGGAACGACAGACGTATTAATTAAAAAAGTGTAACATATGGGTTAGAAAATTTGTCATCAAAAGTACAGTCGCTGTAGCATAGTTGGTGTTGTTCATCTTCTCCTGATTATCAAATTAGTTTTCCGCGCATGCGTCGTGACACTGCACGCATTTCTACTGCACACTGTCTACTTCGTTAAGAGAAAACGACATTTAATTCTCATGATTTCGAAATGTGTGTTTATGCGTGACTACATTGAACAATGATTTAAGTTTATAAATAATTGATTATAAAATAAAAACACGTGTTTTTGTTTAACCCTGGATCACAATGGTAGCTAATTTATTAGCAGTAATTAATTTTATTTTGGGAGAACACATTCTTATTGTGAAGTTGTAATTATTCAGAACATAGGTCTGTGATATTTTAAATATGAATTAAATATATTAGTTAGAAACATATACATATAAAATCAATTTTATCGAAAAATATTGTTGTTGCGCCACCGGGATTCGAACCTAGATCTTTTCCTACGGGAAGGTGATTTAAAATTATTTTTATTTTTTTCCCCATTTTTTAAAAAGGAACACATTCTCTTTGGTGAAGCAGATGGCTTTCAAATAATGGAAAACGATAGATGTATTAATTTGATATTGTGTAAACATATAGGTTCGAATGTTTGTCGTCAATATGATTGAAGGTTGGTGGGCCGTGGATTCGGATGTCCATCGAACTTCGATCTTCCTTCAGCTGGCAAAAGGATTGGAATGGTTCAAGGACATTTGTGAGAGTTTGGGTTTGTAGGTGGAATTACTGGGAAGGTTTTAACTAGTAAATAATTTTTGGTGAGTTTTTTGTTATGTTTGTTATCCTGTTCATTGGGGGACGAATGGCCGGCGGTGGTGCTCTGTGCAGTCAGTTCGTTTTTATTTTGTTTTGTTATTTTTCCTTTTTCGGGGCGTGTTTTTACTTTTTTTTTTTCCACTCGGTTCCCCTCAACTACCGCCCATTTACCATCTTGTCTTCCTACTCTGCTATGGGTTTATGCATGATATTATGTAACTCTCTGATTTTTTTTTGGCATTTTTATTTCATTTTATTTAATGTTCTTTGTTGTTAGTATTTTCTTATGTTACTATGCTTTCGTAATGATGGTTAATATTTCGTGTCTTATCATTGTCATGTTTTACTTAATTGTTATACTGTTTGTTTTCTGAATATTTAATGACAATGGAGGTTTTTCTGATGGCGTTGTGCTGTTCGTTTAATGTGAAAGGTCGGAAATTGCACAGCATGCCTATTAACATTAAAAAAAAGGCCAAACAACCGCCAATGAGCAGACATATAGGAACTTTTGTTATAAATTGTCTTGGGTATGCGCGGGTCCACCCTCATTGTAGCATAGTCATTTAATGCACCTTCCCCGGATTGGAAAGATGATCCAGGTTCGAATCCCGGTAGCAACAACGAATATTTTTCGATAAAATTGATTTTATATGTATATCTTCTATTTAATACATTTAAGTAGTTTTCAATTTTATTTGATGTATCATATGAAAAAATGATATATTAACACTAAAAAAGTACCTTAAAAACATCGGTCTATTGGGCGAGGTTGCAACAAAAGACTTTAGTTAAATATGAAAGAAGATTTATTTGTTAATATTATTTTATGTACTTATTATTTATTCAAAACATTTGTGCTTATTTATAATTTTGTTAGCAGACGTGTGACAAAGAGAATACGAATTATATTATAAAATAAAATTTGTATAAAAAAAACGTGTATAAAATGTATATAAAATATTACTGTATATTTAACATTGAAAAGATTATTATAATATTGAAATGTATTTTTCCAACATCAACAACTCTCTATTTAGGTAGTTTTTACATTGAAAATGTTTTTTTTTTACACATTAATGTTTTTACTATTTTGTAACTAAACTAAACGCTTGCCCTATGAAAATGGTACTATCTTGGTGGTCTCCTGGGATAGGGATCAAATCCCTGACAGCTTAATCACTTGGCGAAGGTCTTACAGCTAGACTAGCATGCATTATATATGGATAAACCTCAGTACCAGGTACACGTGTTGAGACTTTTCTAGAGATGAACTCAGAGATCAGCTTGAGATTGGTAGAAAGAGACAAAAACTCAAACCCGCTTATACGACGTTCGATTTAATACCGATACCTACAACAATTTGTTCTGAAAAGTTGACAAGAAGACAAACAACAAGCACTAAATTAGTCTGTTTTAATACATACAAATTAAATTAATCAACTAGAAAGATATACAGAAAAAATCAATTTATCGAAAAAATATTAAAAACATTAGTGAGATTAAATGGAGAATACTTCGCGTGAGTTAGTTAAGTGGCGGACTCCCGAATTTCTTTCGTCGGCGGGAGGAAACCATCCAAACCTTGTGCTTGGTCCAGTGCTTTGCTCTACCGGTGCGCAGCCCTCTGCTCGACCGGTACCCTGCCATATACTATTGGTAGGTAGATGGCGGCCCGCGTCCGTAGTCACCATATATTATACACGCCCTCTTAACTATGCTCCTTTACTTCTCCTTCTTAGGGCTGTTACCAGGGCTGTGCCCGTTGCCCTATTTACTTGGTCGGTCCAACGGGTGAGGGGTCTTCATCTTTCGACATGACTCACCGCAATAAGCTTCTCCAAGCTATCATCCCTTCTTGCAAGGTGCCCAAAAATTGAAGGATTCGTATCAAGCAAATGGTTGGGAGTAATAACTTCAGTGTAAACATGTAAATGTTTCTAAAAGGTGTCCAGCGGAAAATTTCCAAGTTTAATATTAAATAAATAAATAAAACTACGATGTTATTCTCATATTTAATTTAAAAAAAATAAAGTTTAACGATGCGGATTTTACGTTTTATAAACAATATCGTCTAAATGCCGTCCATTTCTCTCAAGACTCTCTTGCAATAGGTCTCTTAAATTTGCATTGGTTCAATGGCAGCAACTTCATGGCGAATATTTTCTCGTAGGGTCTGAGTTGTCCTTTCTTGCCTGAACTTTTGAACCCAACACCGGATAAGTTGCGTTCTTGGCCCATCACTTAACTCGTCGAATATTAAAGTGAGTACAAAAAGCGCGACGCGCACGAACCAACGAATCACCGCTCTTGAAGAATTGCTCAACCGCGAACGCGCGGTGCGCTTCCGACCAGTGACTCATTGCGACTGGCAAATCACGCGCGTCGAACAACACCCCTCCCGCTTACCTCACCCTGATGGATTACGATCAATTAAAATTGAATCTTGAAATTTTTCCGCTGAGCACCCTATGTTAAATTACCAACATCAGTAATATCTGCCTATCCTCACACAAAACTATGTTTAATATCGCCAACAACACGAACACCAATGTGAATCCTGCTTTGGAAACATACATTCTCAATTAATACAGTGTGTCTCAAAAGTCGCTTTCATTTTGGTTCATTCGCCGCACCAACGCAACAAGCGGGAGAGGGACGGTGGATAAACCGATCGTTAGCCACGTCCTTATCAGCTGTTCGTAAAATTTTCCCTGAAAAATTGATATCCCGATGAGGTGACATAAACTGGCCTCCACGTAGCCCCGACTTGACACCAATATATTTTTTTACTATGGGGCTTCTTTAAATCAAAGGTATACAGTAACAATCCTCCCTCTCTGGACCAATTAAAAGAAAATAACCCAGAATAAATGGCAGCCATCACGGAGAATACGTGGCGAGCAGTTCTCAGAAATTTTACCTCCCGTTTAGAAGAGCGCCAGCAAAATAATGGATAACATTTAGAAAATGTAATGTTTAAGAAATAAATTCTCAAGGCTGTACTTAACACTTAACTTAATACACATTTTTTTTATTAAATCCATCCATTATTTTATTATGAAATATAATTTTGGGACATTTGCGCTTAATTCTTGCGACAAAGCTCTTCTTTTGACATCACCTTTGTGGTCTAGTGTGCTGGGTACTCACCTATTCACTATTCATATCGTATAACCAAGCTCTTGATGCAAATGGCGCTATACAAATTATCCAATATTATTATTATTAACCAAATCCAAATAACCTCGTGTTTTCTCATAGAATGTAAAATTAGAACATATATTTTAATAATTCAATGCTATTCAAAACACGCAATTGAACCTTGGTATATAGAGTACCTGAATCTGACATTTAGATGCACAAAAAAACGTAATCGTGATTAGTCCTGCACTTATTGAAACAAAATATCAAAATCAACAAATATGTGTAGAATTGGATAGCCATCCAGGGTTAAGTGCAATGTTTGTACGCTTCAATCAATACCGCTCAATTTCTCGAACCCGGCAGGTGATTCAAGTCGTTACACACATTTGCATTCTGCTCACACCTCTGTCGCTCTCATCTCAGGTGTTCTCAAAGTGCGGTGCGGATGAATCAAAATAATCTGAAAATGAAGCATTAATAATAATACTAAAAATAGATATACTCGAACCAGTGCAATGCTCAAAGATTTGAATATAATGACCAGAAAATATATTTCAATTTAATGGTATTTATGCCTTTAATTTAATGCCTTTCGACATTGGCATCCAATAATCAGGTAGTTTTTATGTGTGTAAAACAATAAATTATTTTTTTAGGACCAATAATAGTAAATAGAGGTAACAAATAATTTTTAACAAGTAATTTTTAACCTCGTAAATGTTTCGGTTAAGTTTACTAGCTAGCCTGATTGGTCATCTTAATTCAAAATAGTGGATGTTCAAAAAATTACACATACCTAATACCTAGATATCCACACAAACTACAATTCTAAGCAACCGTTATTTCCAATAATTTTAAAATTACAAAAATAAATGTCATTCTTTCCTTTCTCTGTGATGTTTTAACATATATGTGATATGTGTCACACATGTATTATTTATGTCAGTTGATTATTTCCGAGCAAATTTCTTTACGGTCTCACGGTCTTTACGGTGTTTTAAAAAAATTACTTTTCAGAACAGAAGGTAGGACGAAAACATCCTGGTTGGGAAACCTCTGAAAGTGGACCTTGGTCTTGGAGTCGAGGAGCTGTTGCAAAATGCTAAAGACGCACTAAATATTGGACACATGGTGGATTCTGTCTATGGTCTCGCAAATAGATACACGTCTATGATTAAACGCGAAGAAGAAAATTATGTTTTTAATATACGGTAACGTGTATTACGCATATGTAAAATGTTTGAGAACCCGTGCCTCGGTGTGATGATATCATCACGTGAGGAGGTACCGCGGCTCCCGTAGCCGCCGTAGACGGAATTGAATAATAATTATTATATTACAACATCACCTGTCAGTCTACATTCAAAAAACTTTGAACTAAATCAATAGAAGATGAAACATCACTTTGTACGGCAACCTTGAGTGTGCAGTGGCAATTGAAAGTACAGTGGTAGTATAATTTAGAAAATAGTGGCAATGCACTTGGTAGCACAGTGGACTACAAAGTACGAGGCGAATTTTTTAAGTAAGTACCGTTGCCGGATATTCCCGGTGTAGCGCTGCGGTTGCAATGTTTGTTGAGAGACATTCACATAGTGTGGCCATCTTGCAGTGAGTGGTTGAAATATTCAATACAATAGATCAGCCCGCCGACTGTGAGATATGGTCCGTGATTCGTTTCTTGAATGCACGAAATATGAAACCAGCTGTAATTCATCGCCAAGTGTGTCCTAATTTGGCGACAAGTGATTTCCATATTTTTCTTCATCTGAAGCGGTTCCTTAGTGGCAAGCGATGAACTCAAAGACGGAGTACAGACATGGTTATCATCCCAGGCAGCGTCGTTCTAAAGTATACAAAAGTTGGTGCCCCGTTATGATAAGTGCCTTAATAATGGTGGCGACTATACTGAGATGTAGTATACGGTGTGTAGCTCTGAAGAAAGTAAAGTATTGTAAAAATGATGTTTTGTTTCTATAAATACTTAAAAAACGCGCCTCGTAGCAGTGGACATTAATTTTATTTTTAACATCTCAATTACAGTAGTGAAACATATCTGAAAAACACTCAGACTTCAGAAAATTTCATAGATGTGTCATGTCTTCAGAGAGAATCGAACCCGTAACCCGCGGTATGATATGCCAGTATTTTGCCCATTGGATTACGAGGACCGCCATTTATTATTAACATCTTTATCGTACTGTTATGTCCCAGCCATGAGTCTGTGTTATAAGTCACGTATAATATTGTATTTAAGCTATTTATTTATATTTGTTTATTATTTAAATTTTTTACTATTTCATATATACGATTTACTTAATTCTATAACAAACGAAAGTTACATTTTTTTATATATCGCTGTACCAATCCAAAAAAGAGACTAGCTCTTGTGCTTGGAGAGGGACTTACACTGTAATAATTTTAAAAGAGTCTGAAGTTATATTATTGTAATCTATAATCTATTGTATATTTTTAAAGTGTTCGTTTAGTTTCATTTTTAATTATTTAATATCCTTTATTTTTTTAATTTCTGTACGTATGTTATTGATTTTTTTTATGCCGAAATATATGAAATTTGGTTGGTAGTGTTCGGTGTTATATTTTAGAATTATAAAGTTATTTTGAAATCTCGTCAATCCAGTTTTAGTCTTGCATTTTCTATGTGTTTCTTTGTAAAGTTGAAATTATTGATTTAAGTATTGAATATTAAATAATCCCGATGTCTTTAAAATAAATTGTTCCACTTTAAGGTGTAACAGTACGTTCAATGCTGAGCGTTATGATCCCCTGAAGTATCTGGATCTTGGTTCTCAATACGTCTTGAGCAGTGGCGTGCAGTAGATACAGACCTAGGTTATGCTGTTATCATGATATGATGTAATACTATATAATATACTATATGCTACATTATAGATAGGTTCTTGAACTTTCGTTTAACCGATATATTTATTCAAAATGAATCCATCATAATAATAATGCATTATATTCGAACGCAAGGAACAATCATGAAAACAACACGTTTAGTAAGGTAGTAAAAATTGCGAATTAGTAAATAGGGTAGTAGATGCTTCGATCAGATCTAAGCCAAATTTAAAACCTTTCAAATTTCATTATGTTAGTAAACAGTATACGTAAGGATACGTGCAACATGGATCAGCTGGATTGAATGGAATTTTCAATTCAGTAGGTAGTAATTGTATGGTTTGAACAGAACGATTTAAAATATTACAGTAGCAAGAAATGAAGATTGACCCAGTAGAGGACTACAGCGTTCTGGTGGCGATACGCTTGTAATATCCAGAACTACGCAACTGATTATTCTCCTAGTGAGCGCCAGCCTAATTATAACATATTAATTATTTAATTTATATTTGTTTTCCAGAATTTTTTGTAATGCACAACAGTCATGTTGATAGCAGTGATTAAAGAGTATTAACTCCTTTATTTGGAATATCCATCTTGCCGGAGACCGTCCTCTTGCTCGTTTTCCCTCAACTGACTCCGCACTGTGTAAACTGTAAGCACAAGTGTTTAAACTTTAATCTGGGGATATCATATAGAGTGTGATGTCATTGGGATTGTATGGTTGTGTGTGTGAGTATGTGTGAGTACCGCACCGTCGGTGTGTGTGTGCGAAGCTATAAAGAGCGGCGCGCGGCAGGGCGCGGTCTCTTTCTCTGCGTGTTCATCGACTTAATCGTTTGACCTATAATAGTGATATACCGTGTATTTAATTGTATCATATTGTAATAAAAGTATAATTGTTACAAAGTGCATTTCTTGGACCTTCATATTACGACGTGTACACTGAAGACGTACTTAGAAAACAAGGACGTAACATTGGCGCAGCCGGTAGGAGATCAACTTGATCTTGAAGAGAGAGGCAGGACTTTAAATGGTGAGTGGTAGTTTCTGAGTACTGTGTCAATCTGTTTCTTCCTCCACATTTCTTTCATATAGTCCACTTGGTAATCCAGCGAATCCCAGAGACATGGTGGATAAACGGAGACGACCAAAGCCGAGAGCTATCTTCCAATAATCTCTTACGTATCTCAAAAATTCTCAAAAAAATGAGCAAACATTTATTCCGTTTCCATTACTGCTGTCGAAATTATCCAACTGACGAACGCAACATCGATGGTCAATGGACTTATATTTGACGTTTGATGTGAGGTCCAAGAATCTCTGAGACATGGTGTATACACGTATACGGGAACTATACAAGTCTTGAAATAATCTTAAGAAAAACACATTTTCGTTGGAGAGTTGTATTTTCAGGACAGTTCTGTGGTATTTAGTTTGGAATATTAGATGTATAAATTTGAAATATTACAGAATATCAAAATATGTCGAAAACACGGATCAGTAAATGAATAGACATGAAGAAAAATGCACATATAAGAGAGGGGTTTGGAATATTAGCAGCGGGACGAGGGGCATTCTACACACATTCTTTATAGCAACATAAATCCGATAGATTATAAAGCATTAATTCAACAGTGAAAGTATTTACTCTTCGAAAATTAAATCTTTATATAAATAATACGTATTCTTTACATTAATGCATATTATTATATTGTCAGTTTTTAAATTTTCGTTCCAATCTAGTCATATTTTTAAAAAAAGTCGCGGAGCTATTTGTTTGCATAAGTAGTGACACCAAAATGAATGTATTGGGACAAGGAATTTGCGTTTGTTCATGCCATGGTGGTCTGCGGTCGAAAATGTATTCGTGTGCTATAGCGAAAGTGAAGAACGCGCTTCCCCGGATAGGAAGTGGTCCAGGTTCGAATCCCGGTAGCAACTAAATATTTTTTCGATTTGTTCTGTATGTCTTTTTATTTGATTAATTTAATTTGTTTTTAATAATCCGTTTACAAATAATCTCATGGTAGCAAAAAGATTGTCATGAAAATCTCTTAAAAATATATATCATCCGTGAATACGGGCAATAAGAGATAATCTTTTATTAGCTTAAAAGCGAAAAGAATTACAAATATTTAAAATAAACGTCAAAACAATCCTTTCTTTCACACAGCATCCGCTTAGCAGAGGAATCAGGATCCCATTTATGGGGTCATCTGTATTAATAATAATCTGAACCATTCTCTAATATATTAATGTCTCTGAATACGAACCGACCAAGGTTAGTGATTTTATCTTAAGGTTACAATTATTTTTAGCAAATTGCAAGATTTAAAATGATTAATTACCTTATTTAGAAAACAGATTCACTAGTCTAACGAGCGAATTCATGGTTTTAAATAGGTAGCCTATTTGAATGTAATGATTAATGTAACCATTACGTTACTAAACTGAGATATTCAATGAACCATGCTGACTAATGATAATTTTTTAGGTAAAAGCGAATTAATTTCGGCGGACGTACCAAATTTTGATATAATTTAATCCATTTATGACATTGTAGTATAATTGTAGAATTTTTTACGACTGTATTAAAATGGTAGAATAACTGCCGTAGGCTGATTTGTTACATAATATAATAACACATCTGGCATTCTATCGTCTGCGCCAACCTATCTTTTACTCAACAGTGACAAAATATGACAAATTGACAATAAAAATGTGAGAAATGTATGTTTCTCTTTCATGTCATTGTAGATAAGGCATAGATATAGTGTACGAGTATATGTCCAATAAATAAAAAATCAATTGAGCATCATTTGTACAACTCACGATTAAGTGTAATCATCGCGCTTGTTTTGTGTGTACAGTTCACTGAGAAGGAAGGTAGAAATGAAAATTTATTATATTTATTTTTGAGATTAAAGTATTATATTTGTTAGAAAATGAATGTCTTAGCATTGTACAAATATCCCAAAAGTCTTTTTCATAATAAAAAATTTGTAATGAAATAATTGATGAGCTTAATAAAAAAATGTTTATTTTTCATTTGAGTCCAGTTCCTGGGAATTTATTTCTTAAACATTATGTTTTCTAAATGTGATCCGTTATTTCGCTGGCACTGTTCTAAACGGGTGGCAAAATTTTCGTGAACTGCTCTTCACGTATTTTCCGTGATCGCTGCCATTTCTTCTCGGATATATTTTTTTAATTGTTTCAGAGAGAGAGAATTGTTACTGTGTACCTTTGATTTAAGGTAGCCTCATAGGAAAAAGTCTATTGGTGTCAAGTCGGGGTACGTGGGGCTACTCGTCGGGATATCAATTTTCCAGGGTACAAACTCCAAACAACTGGTAAAGACACGCTCCATAGCCACTGCATTCTCAAGGACGCGGCTAGGTATACCCCGTCCCTCTCCCACTCGTTACGTTGATGGGGCGAATGAACCAAAATGAAAACGACTTTTGAGACACACTGTATTAATTAAAAATGTAAGTGTACAGCTGTTTCCAAAGCAGGATTCACAGTCGAGCTCGTGTTTATAGCGATATTTAACATAGTTTTGTGTGAGGGTAGGCAGGAATTACTGGCAGTACTTGGTAATTTAATATAAAGTGTTCAGATGAAAAAAATTCATGAACAACTGGTAAGGACACGCTCTATAGCGACTGGATTTCCAAGGACGCGGCTAGCGATCGGCATACCCTCCGCCCCTCTCCGGCCGTTGCGTTGGTGCAGCGAATGAACCAAAATGAAAAAGATTTTTGGGATACATTGCATAATACTTTATGTGGAAGGCTTACTGCTTATATGTATTATTTTATAAATTCAAATTTTTAGATAGGTATCGTTTAGGTACTGAATTTACCGTTGATAATAATAACATAATTGTAATATATTTAGTGATATAATAGGTTTATGTAACGTCTTTATCATTTAAAGCTCATTTAGGGAAAGCGACTCTCATTTTATTGGTTTCATGCCCTTAATTAAAATATGTGATACATTTAAAAAATAATATCTGGTTAAAAAATCGAAATGCCTTCGCGTAAAATTTGCGTAACCAGATGACAGCCATGTCGTGGAATAATTTAAAAAGCAGGCAACAAATTTGTAAATTTATTAAAACATCTCTGGAGATGACGTATTTTTCGGCAAATTTAATCCTTTTTAACTCTCTACCTAAATATATTTTTTAATATAATATTAGATATCTCAAAAATGTTAAAGTTGTTCAATATCATTTGAGTTAAATTTTACGAAAACCAACAATTTATTTAATTATTAGTTAGTAGATTGATTAAAGTTAATTGAAGTTGTGGACAGATTAAAATAAAATTAATACTAATTCAAGTTGAATGTGATAATCATTATACTAACAATTTAATTTAAAGTATCGTAATTGCAAGTTTAACCGGTGGTTAAATTAATAAATAACTTTTATTATAATTATCAGTAACCAGTATCGTATCTTGAAATTATGACTGATTACGTGATAGTGAATTCATTTTATTGTATGTAATGTATTATTTGCAATTATATCGTAATATAATTATTAAATACTTTACATATTCACACTAATTATGTTTTCTCTCCAAAAGTTTTCTAAAATGATGACGTCCATAAATAAAATTATTTCATTTTTCTTCTTATTTTTCTGATGCAGTGTACAGACGTAGATTTCTACCGTGACTAGATTAAGACGTGACAAAGAAGATCTATACATGATTTTTGATTGGTTGTTACATTTGCGATGTTTGGGAAATCCCTGGCCGTTGGGATTGGGAACAGGAGCAGGAATAGAAATCAGGGGGGGCTCAAAAACCAACCAGACACCAGGAAGAACACGATCTACCTAAGATGCCCCTTTAAGTATCTGGATTTCTTCTTTAGCTGCGGCCACAGATCTCCTGGCTTCAGAAACACGTAGCTACTCCGTTGATTCGCATGAAGCACTCTCGAACTCGAACACTTCGTTGATAGCGCGAAGTGGGGACAACACACACCACATACAATAGCAAGATGAACAGTTTAATTATCAGCTTCACACAGCTGACGAGCTCGATCGCAGGACGTCAACTTCACAGTTCAACTTATCATCCCCACACGACAGGAAGGTAACTTTTTAACTTAACAGTCTAACGCACTCCAATAGTAAACGTTAGCGCAAATAGTCCAAAACAATAGACAACATACAGAAAAAGGTAGTGCTCTAGATATTGGCGAAGGTATAGGGAGATAATTAGATAATGGGACAGGCACTATTATCTACAGGATGGCCCATAAAAAGTAAAAACATTTCGTAAAATGTGATATAATTACATCAAAATTAGTTTAACTACATCAAAAATAGCTTAAATGGTTTACTAATTTACTTACTTACCCATTTACTTTGATTATTAATTTTCCCATCGTTTATATTTAGTTTTTTCAAATTGTTGCCCAGAATGACAAAAATCACTGCAGAAGACCGTTGGGGTGCTAGGAAAATGATAAACGAGTTTCAAAAGAAAGCCTGGAGTATAGCTAGACATTACAGCATAACTGAACACTATAGGAGGACGGAGCTCCATCTCACACAGACAAAAATACAATCAACTTTTTTCGTCGTGTATATATATATATTTCTTATTTTGACCAGTATATTATTTTAGCCTATAAACCTAATAACTTATAAAATACCTATATGTTTTTTTATATTTATTATTCTTTTAAAAAATAAAATAAAATAGCTTCTTCTCTATGAGATAT
The DNA here is from genome assembly GCA_031772225.1 of Eubasilissa splendida. Taxonomy (NCBI): domain Eukaryota; kingdom Metazoa; phylum Arthropoda; class Insecta; order Trichoptera; family Phryganeidae; genus Eubasilissa; species Eubasilissa splendida. Next base: position 22,812,093 of record CM062857.1, on the reverse strand, counting down.
CTGATATTTGTTTACATAAGAATTATTTTTCTGCATGTTATAGAAAACCTTCAGCATAGTTTCTGAGGAATAGATTTGTACGATTGTAGATAACATATAATTTTATTAAAATCCCGGTTAGGTGTGTAAAACTTACCAAATATATTTTTAAAATAGCACGTAAAAGTTGATATCAAATGGTGACGTGCTTGTGGTCTAGTGGTTACGATACTCACCTAGTGATCCAGTGGTCGGAGTTTCGAGCCTCGTTCTCAAGGAGGCCATCAAGTTAGTCCAATTTTCATAGCATAAGCATTTAGCTATTTTATTTATTATTTTAGTTTGAAAATAGTAGAAATATTGATATAACACGTATTTTTTAATTTAAAAAATAAAATTATAATTAAAAATAAACAACAATGACAACAAGTTATCTTGAATATCTGCATTTAAAATGACCAAGTAAAACAAGCAGAAAATTACAAATAATTTAGAAATAACATCCAACCAAAACAAATTTTCAAATCACAATTAAAAAAAAGACAAAATATTTTTTTTTTTAAATCTACCTTCAACTGGCACTTTACTTCTTGAAAGTAGATCCCGTAGTAAATTAATTTTACTAATAGTAAAAGTGTTAATCCATGGTTAAATATGGCGGACTTTTCACAGCTGTTTCAAAAGTCATCTGTCACATGGATACTTTGAAAGTTGCAATATACGGCAATTGATCATTCAACATCCCGCTATTTTAATGATGAGAGTTCGTTCGATGATGATCTCGATGTTTAATATATTATACATTAGCATATAATCCGAAAAAAATCGCCACCGAAGTAACAGGTCAATAAAGCCACAAAAAAAGCATAAAATAAAACATGTTTTTTGTTTATTTGTCTTACCACACTTAGAGGCAGGATTGTCTTTGACAGTAGTAAATTTTATGTACCAAAAACCCGCAACGGATTTTTACCACTTGCATTAGTAAAAATTACTACAGTAAAAAGTTGACACTACAAATTTACTACTGATCACACAACCGACCCTTAGCGTGTATTGTTACTCAAAGGTATTTGAGGTTCGTTGTAATATAAAGTTAATTGCTTTTAAATTGAAAAAGCTACAGAATATAAGTTCAAAAATATGACGTAATTAGATAACGCATTTCTCCTGATTGAAAAGGTCCAGGTTTGAATCCCGGTAGTAACAAATTTTTTTTTCTGTATATGTTTATAATTGATTAATTTAAGTTGATTTAAAAATACATTAAATAAATATCAGATATCTCATAGAGACGAAGCTATTTTTATTATATTTATTGGAAAATATATAGTAGTATGGGGTAGTTACAGGGCTTATGACCTGTTTTCGGCTGGCTTAAGTGGTCATTTTGTATAAATATAACGTTCACCATTCTCATCCCATCAATTTCCACATCTATCAATTTTTTTTGAAAGATGTATATATGTTAATATGTGGACTCGCTTCAAGTACCACCTTTGGACCAAAATTGATCATTAATTTTTCCTTGAAACAGCATACATGTCAACTCAATGAGAATCAGATTTTTTTAAAAAATTATTTAAAGCAATATTCTTTATGAAATTAATGTTTTTAACACATATCAATATTTTTCTTATTTTGACCCGTATATATATTAGCAATACTTATATAAAGTGATCACTTAATCCAGCCGAAGACAGGTCGTAAGCCCTTTAATTACCCCATACTTCTATATATTTTCCATTAAATATAATAAAAATAGCTTCGTCTCTATGAGATACCTGATATTTATTTAATAACAATGCCTTTGTAGGTAAAAATCCAGTAATTGTGTGTTCTTGGACATTTTAAAATATTGCTTCAAAAATACATTCATTAAATAATGAATATGACGTATACAGACATCAACAGACATTTGGATGGTGTCCCGCGTAGAGAAGTATGACGAGTATTGTACAGATGAGAACATAGCCGAATATTTGAAAATTATCGATTACAATGCCTTGACAGGAAGGCTTCGAAATGATTAAATGAATAATTTGAACTTTAATGGGTACAACATGGCACATGTACATATCTAAGTATCCTGCTGTTAATAGATATAGATTCGTGGCATCGTGTAAAAACAAAAAACGTGATTAAATTATCTTTTTGTTTCGATGATAGAATATGATGATGAATAGTAAAACTTGATTTGGAATATTAATACGATTTGGATAATTAGATTCGAGCGCGTTTAGTTGTTAGTGAAGAAGATCGATCGCTTAATGTTTTTTTCTCTGTCCAAGGTTGAAGTATTCCGGCATGTTGATTATGATATAATTGCTTTCCACGAAGTGTATTCAATACACGTTTCAAACAGTAGAACCTGAGCGACAAACGAAACAATGGAACCTGCTTTTCAAACCAGGCAGTCTGTAATTCAGCCTTTAATTTAATAATGTATTAAAATAGCAGAAAACAGTCCGCTAGCTTTGATTACTTTTGCTATGTGGCTATAATATCAGTTGAACTAAATTTTCCATGTTGAAAATATTATTTTATTTATCATACAAATGTTTGTTTTCAATTATAGTACAAAACTACGCAGTCAATTAGTCAACGGCTTCGTTTGCGCATTTGCGGGTAGCCGACTGTCGCGATGGCTGTCGCCATAAACTCTAGCTGCGGAATTAAATGGAACATGTGTTAACACTTCCCATGAAAAATAGTTTAACACACTATACTAAAATATCTTATGTTAGTAAAATAAAAGTATATACCAGGTGTAACAGATCTAGTCCGCAATATTTTATGGGTGGATACCTGACTAAATTACGAGTCGAAAATGTACAAGGAATATGTGTAAATTCTGCACTATTACGAAAATTATTATTATTTGAAATTTTTACAAAATTGTGTTTAGCTTATTATATGGTCTAGCCGCTAGAAATTCGATGACCTTTATTTTATTGAATTCAATATATAATTTGAAATTAATAAAATATTTCAATTAATCGAAATAATCGCATAATTTTTTTGAAATGGTATATCTTTGACATTGGACACATATCCCTTGAACATTTTCGACTCGTAATTTAGTCAGGTATCCACCCATAAAATATTATGGACTAGGTTTGTTAAAGCCTGTATATTTGAACCTGAAATAAAATTCAGACGGTTTTAAAGAGACACCATTTAATTAATATATATATACGAGATGGAGTGGGGCGAACCAGATTTTTTTATGCAATAGTACATGTTACATGTGTCTGAGATAGTTATGCGTTTTTTTTAAAAATTGTTTACATTTAATATTTTTAGTAAATTAGAGTGAAATTATCTAACTATGTATTCAATTCTAATATACTCCTAAATGTGAGTGGCTGACTTTATGGTATATGATATCTTTTAGCGCACGTAATACGGTTGGTTTTATGCTCAGGCCTTAGAGAACAGGCGTCTAGAGCTGCGATGGCGAACCTTTTTCTTGTGAAGAGATATATTAATTAATTATCCATCAAAAAATAATCTGGCCGCTTAAAACTTCATAATCTTAATTTTTTTTTATATTCAATATATAATTTGGAATCTATAAAATATTTCAATTTATCGAAATAATCGCATAATTATATATTTTTTTTGTAATGCATATATCTCTGACATGGTGGAGTTAGAGCACATATTCTGTGAAAATTTGCGACTCGTAATTTCGTTAGACTAGATATAATATATTCCTAAAAACAATCTTATATATTTTCTTGTGAAAGTGAATATAAGATACTAATTTTGTCTTTACTGTATAAGACCGAGTATTACATAATATTCTTATATTTTATATACATAAGGCATTTCGTTTTGCATTGGGGCCCAAATTTTTAAGTTACACCACTGGAATGGACATCTTTTCACTTAAGGTAAATTCACTGCACTTTCCTATATGTTATGCGTTGTACAATTACTGTAAAATATGTTCTTATCATATTTCTGTACTAGTAGTTCTGTACAATAGTTCCTTGAACAGAACTATGAAAAGAAAGATCTGAAATATTTAATATTTAGCAAAAATAAAAATCCAACATTGCCAGTGAAATTGTCGTTATATCGTAAGTTCGCCATCTCTGATCTAGAGAGTTCCAGCAGACGAGCTCTGACTACCGGAAGCAGAAGTCAGAACCTGTTCAATTTTATTAAGCATTTCAGGTATCAAGAAAGTACGATGTCTGTAATTTTTTTTGATTTTTTTTTTAAACTATTTAACATATCTTTTATGTTGTATTTTTTTATAATTTTGAACTAAATCGCTTACTGTATTCATTTTAACTATGTTTAAGTGAATCAGAAGGATTTCAAATGCATCAAACACGATTTATTGTACGAAGAGTAGGAAACGATTTTAAATCTGTCGATACATTCCATGTTGAATATAAGAGTACTGTTTTTGATGTCGTATTAAGACAATGACTCACTTACATATTAGGCCCATTATTCGTCTTCAAATTAATTTAATATTCACCTCGGTTTAACAGTTAAGAATATGTATTTTAAAAATGATTGGGCGAACACACTATTTGAGATGCATGGTAAATTTGTTGCACAACAGTTTACACGGCAGAAATCATTCTGCAAAGTTATAGCGAACGATGTTGACAGGCTCTGGTTCAGCAGGGGAGTGATCGTGCTAGATCGGCCCTATGTAATGCAGTTATAGTTATAGTATCAAAATAAAAACATTTCCTGCGATGTAATTAAATCGTTTCATTTAACATTCCATCAGGTCCGCGTGACAGTTGGCCCCCAGCGGCCGCGTGTCCCGCCGATGTTCTCACCGTCAAATGTTCATATAGCTCACAACAAATTTTACTATTTTATATGGTAAATCATTATGAAAAAGGTTGCTATATTTTTTTTAAAATATGATATAAGATTACAAATTAAAATTTATATTATTTTAAGTAATTTTAATTATTGACGGGATTCATTATTTAATCAATAACCCGGTAAAAGCTACGACACCATCAAATCATTTTAACTGTGCGCTGCTGTGAACCATTTCCGGTTTGATGATGCATCAAAGGAAATGCGTTTCCTTCCCGTTTCCTTGGCGGGGTCTTCCCGCCCGGCTCGTCCAAAAATAAATGATTTATCTTCAGAGTCGGGCGTCGTATTGATCCCGTGCAGACCACGCCTACCGGCCAAGCACCGCCCCCGGGACCACGCCCAGTCCGCCATCTTGTTATCGATTAACCACCCCCCTGCCCTTAACGATTATACCTACCCCTGAGGGATAATCGTGCCGTCGATTTCCACATCTGCTGTTTTCATACAACTTCCTCGGGCGACCTGATATCATTTCAAATTTAAAGAACAGCTCTGTCAGTACTTTAATTCATGGAAATAATTTTATACAGAGTATCAATATCATTTAAATGTTTCATCTATTTTGTTTTAAATATAATAGAACTCTGTTCTAAAATGGCAACAAAAATATATATTGTATTAAAGATATTCAAGATTAAATAAAATAAAAGAGTTTTCATTTATCCTGGCAATCACGTTTATTATTAAGGAGAACACGTTCTTATTGTGAAGTTATAATTATTCAGAACATAGGTCTGTGATATTTTAATTACTAATTAAATGTATTAATTAGAAAGATATACAAATGAAATCAATTTCATCGAAAAATACATGAATCAATTGGAAAAGTGTAACATATAAGTTCGATAATTTGTCGTCAATGCACTGTGTTGGTGTAGTATAATTAATGCATTTTCCTCAGATAGGAAGAGACCCAGGTTCAAATCTCGGTAGCAATAACAATATTTTTCGATAAAATTGATTTTATATGCATATCTTTCTAATTAATACATTTAATTTGTATTAAAAAACAGAATATTAACAATATTTGGCAGTTAAACACAGATCAAAAAATAATGCAAAAATATACAATTATGTTTTTAACATCTATAAATATGAATAAAATTTATATTTCGATAACGTTGAGCTAATTTTGAAATGTTTAGTGGATGATGATAGAGTAACGCCAAAACTTACAGATTTCAGATTTGACTAATCTCTCAAAGAAATCAGATGGCATACGTCCAAAGAGTGCCGGGACGCAGATGGGGAAGCTGTGTTAGAAAAGGCTGAGGCAGCAGTGATCCATGTATCGTAGATGGTGTAAGATATGGGACCCCTAGATATGGCCACTTCGATGTGCCAGAAGTCCGACCCATTTTAGGTTGGAGATCAACAAAAGAATTGATAGAATCCAATACAAAGCAGTTTGTGTGACAGTGTAGCTATCTTGACTTTAGGCATTGACCTGGGCCATTTTATTTAGATGCATTTTATGGTATCTTCAGGAAACAATGTATACTGAAATTTAAAAATACAAGCATATATAAAAACAAAACTATAAAATGGTGAATAAGTAAGAACTAATATGAAAACAAATTTAAAAGGTGACTATTAGCAAAGAGAATTTGGTTATTTATAATATTAAGCTTGCTATTAACACTTTCTTATTTCTAAAATTTCAAATTTATCTAACTGTAAACCCCTAGTATTTGTATGTATAATTTCTAAACCCTTATTAATATCAAAGGAATGGTTTGTTTCCAAAAGGTGATTAGAAAATTCTGAATAGTTATTGATATTTAGGCATCTCAAATGTTCCTTAATTCTAATATCAACATTTCTGCAAGTTTTACCTATATAAAAATGATTGCAATCATTGCAAATTAATTTGTAGAGTAATTAATAAATAGTGGTTTAAACATTTTGTATAATTAATAAATTGTAAATATTCCATTTTAATTTTCACAACATAACTTTGTACTACACACACGTTGTACTACCAACGTGTGTGTAGTATAAAGTTTTGGAGTGTAAATTTAAATTAATCACCACAAGGTAACCGCCATGTCAATAATCATTTAATATTTATAACCAGCTTCATTCAACACTCATAACTCCTTGAAAAAACGAAGTTTCTGTTTATCTTCTTCTTTTAAATAAGCAATCCACCCTTCAAGAGTGATTTGTGTCATTAATCAAGTTAAAACGTTATTTTATAGAAAAAAGTACAATAATATTATAGAATAGAAAATATTATATTGTAAGTCAATACCATTGTCGTTCAAAAAATTTGCTATTATATAGATTAAATGTGGCAAGCTAAGGGATAGAAGATGACACAAGTTAGCTGAGAGTTGAAAATAACCATTGACGAGATTACTGTAAAGAAACCTGTGATTCGCAATGGACAAGCAAAAAAGATATAGTCAAGGGTCTCCTCCACATTCAAACATTATTGATTCTATTAATTAAGTTCTATCTGAGGCTACCTGGCAATGCTCAATTCTCATTCTACAGATTTTTAATATTGTTTTTTTGAAGACTTTCCTTTTGGAGAACCGGGAAGTTCGGAGAATAGATCTTTTTATTATTTTAAGCCGATTACCCTTATGATTATTTGGATCCATCCATTGTGCAGTACAGATAGAATTCGTACGTTTATTTTTAAACTATATTAAGTGTGTCAAACATCGGGATATGGAATTGATGAGGGAAAATTCCGGAAAGAGTGGCCTCTTTGGCTAGTTTATCTTCATGAATCATTTTCATGAATTCTCTTATGTACAGGAATCCAAAAGAATGACACCTGTTTTTGTTGCTGTCCAAATTAAATATAAATCTTTTGAGAGAACCCGGATTCCTGTTAAGTGTTAAATAAAATGAAGTAATCAATCAAAATAATAAACGAACAGAAAATATTTAATTCACTCCTAATTATAAATTAAATCAAAATAAATATGTCACTGAACAAATAAATGGGCCTGAGACCTTCATATTGCGGATAGAATACTTTCTCAGCTGAGCTGCAGCAGCCTTGATGATCTCGTCAGATTTATTATGTGCATTTTACTTCAGCGCTATATACATACTTTTTCCAGTTAAAACAAACATAATTTTTAAAATTCTAGGTTTTTCGGAATAAAGTTTAAGTAAAATGTGCTGGACTTATTTTGGTTATTATTATCTTAAGAAACGATATGCTCTGAAGATCAATCATAAATATTTAGAGAAAATAATACTTTTTAATATGTAAAGCAAACTTATTGTAGTTCATTTATAATAATTAATAGTTTATTAACATTGTTTTATAAATCACTGTGAGTAATTTATATTCGACCGGTTTCGGAAAAATACCCGTTAAATAGTTTTTTTATCCTTATGAAAAACAAAAACTGGTTAAATGTAAATAACTCACAGTGATTTATAAAACAAAGTTAATAAACTATTGATTATAAAATAATCTATCGAGAAAAATAAATTGTCGGTTGCCACCGGGATACGAAACTGGAATATTTGCTCGAATAAGAAAGGATTCTAATACCGGTGGCGAGATTTTTTAATATATATTTCTAACTGATTGAATTAATTAATAATAAAAACAAATATATATATCATTCAGATAGCTTGTTTATTTGAATGAATGCGAAGAAAATGGTGAGAAAGGTATACAACACGAGTTTTGATGGTATCAGAGATAGAGGACGTTCGCAAAAGCTTTGGCGTGATCAAGTAAATTAGATACTAGAAGATAGTCCTATCAGAAGCTTCAAAAATCGGCGAGTATGCATAGCAAGACGTGTAATGTGGTTGAAACGAGAGTCGTATATCAGGAAACAAGAATATGGAGCTTTACTGTCACATTCTAAGAGAAATCTGTGGTCGATTTTGAGATGTTAATGATTTCGTCTACTAATTTAGTTTTATTTTTTATTGGAAATACCTCTTAACGAAAGAAAAAAATATTCATTTTTCTATTATTAAGACAGCAGCTTACCCATGTATAGTGGTTAATTCAATTTAATCAGTTAGACATGAATTATATTAATAAAAAAATTTAATAGATTTAAAAGATTAAATCAAAAGTTAATATAATTTTAGTGGTTTTTTTTTTATGATATTAAGACTATCAAAGATGGCAAGGTTAGAGTGAAAATATGAGACTTGTTAGCCGGGAGTTGAAAATGAGCAGCATTGACCAGCTCACTGTGAAAATAAATGGAGCTCCGTGATGAGTAAGCAAAAAATACACATGGTTCCAATTCGAACCACATTTACGCATTGAACTGTCTATTATATCAATTTAAACAAATGGGAGGTTACTTGGTTATTCTGTTTGATATAGATATTTAGTTCTTTTAGAAATATTCCTTTCGAACTGTTCATTTACTTACTAAAAAAATACTGTGTTTATTTTTATTATTATTGAAGAAGATTGAAAGAGAAAAGTATTTGTTTAATATTTTATTCACAATGTAAGTTTTTTAATAACGATTTTACTAAGATTACATTATTTAAAAAAATCTATATTTATATATATTTCTTTTTAATGAAAATATATTTTTATTGTGAAAATGCATTTTAAGAAGATAGTTCTGTGGTGTTTTTAATACAAATTTAATAAATCAACTAGATAAAAAAATATTTATCTATTTGTATATTTCAATTTTCACCCACAAAAGAACTGTTATTAAGCAAATAGTAGATATCTCATAGAGATGAAGCTATTTTTATTATATTTAATGGAAAGATATGACAGTATGGGTAATTACAGGGCTTATGACCTATGAGATATCTATTATTTATTTTAAAAATATTTGGTTGATACGGGATTGGTCAATGCGTTTCCCTGGATAGAAAAAGGTCAAGGTTCGATCTTGGTATCAACAAAACATTTTTTAGATAAATACATTTTTCTGTGTATCTTTCTAGTTGGTTAATTAATTATTCTAATTGATATATTTTACCAAATGTCTGTTAGGATATTATTGTTTTATTTAACCTATATGTTAATGGTACTACGTACAGATATATAAATAAATATATTTTTAAAATAATCATTTTAATATATATATATATACACATAGATATAATTTGTACTCTTTGTGGCTAGTTATATAATTAATCATTTTTATTTCGCTGTTTTGTAAAAGTTTATATTTTGTAATATATAAATACATAATTCGTTTCGCTTATTTTGTTTTCATGTAAAACAACTGCAATTCATAACTAGAATTGCGCATTGTTTGTGCAGAAAAATTCTTTTGTTTAGATGATGTAATCTTTGTTGTGTTAGTTCAAAACAAATAGTGAATTAACAAAACTAATAACAGTTGGAAATACAGTTAACAGTCGACCTTCACCGAGTGTGATCTATTATAAGAAGAATTAACAAAAAATATGAATAAAACCAAGCTATCAATATCAAGTGAACATCTAAATATTAGAACGGGCATATAATTGAACACAGGACAACTGCACACAAGTAAAACTAACACACGACAATAGCACACAAGGCAAATGCACACCTAGACAACTGCAAACACAATTCCTAAAAGAGAAAACATTTACAAAAAAATCTTAATTAATCAAATACTCAAAAAAAATAATACTGTTAAACTTGAAACAAGTACATCATTAAAGTTTAAAAATAATTTTAAAATTTCTAAATGTAACACCAAACACTATCAGTAAAATTTCATATACTTAGGGATAAAAAACTTCAATAGCCTCCCTACAGAAATTAAAGAGATAAAGGATATAAAAGAACTAAAAAATAAATTAAATAAACACTTCAGAAGCACACAATTAGATAATAAATAATATTATAGATTACAAATGTATAACTTCTAACTCTGTATAAATTATTACAGTGTAAGTCCCTCTCCAAGCACAAGAGTCTTGCAATTTTAGTTTATATATCATAAAAAATTGTAAAAATTAAAAAAATGATACTTGATTAATATTAGTTACCATACGATAGCTTACATTCCGTTAAGATTACGTTAAATTATTTAATACAAAGCCACGCAGTAGAGTAAAAAGTTGACTGTGTGCAGTTGTATATGTATGCATCTTGTGAGTAGTTGCCGTGTGTGCGCTTGTCTTGTGTGCGCTTGTCTTGTGTGCACTTGTATTGTGTGCAGTTTTCATGGAATTAGGTATCAGTAATCTCACAGCTAAAACACCTGGCGTTTCACGAGTAGAACATTTTAACATGAAGAATCTTTGAGAGGCATCTTGTAATTGTATAGTTCAGTTAACTCGTTCCAGAACCATATATTTTCAAAAAGGCTAATTATCCCTACTCGCATTAATATTCTACCCTACCATCACAACCTTCACTACTCATGGGCACCAACCCTCCCCTCTAACATGCTTTTAGTGTGGATATACAGACATTCTAAAATATGCAGAAAGAAATGGAAATAAAGCTAGCAAAAAAGACGAAAATAAATTATAGTGAAACCTGGACTTAAAATATATAATACTGTATCTTATATAAAAGGTCGAGGTCTGACTAAGGTCAGCAGTAGGTTGTGCTGATGCTAAATATAGGACGGGCGAGGGGTGAGGTGATGGCATAAGCCTTTAGACACCATGAATAAAATGTAACGTTTGTCCGGCAAATTCGTACCTTAGTAAAGGTTGTAATTTCACACACTTAACTACTGTTTATTTTTGTTGTATGAAAATAACACTAAACTTTTATACGCATTCTTTATTCAGGTACATATGATTTTTCATAATGTAATCAGTATAGGTACTTGTACATAATGTTCCAGACCGCTATTTTGGTTTGGCAGACATTTGTCAGTTCGCATTTGGTAGTCGTAGAGAGTAGTTGATAAGAATTTATCATGGAATATCTAACCATCATTTAAACATTTTATCTAAATAATAATGGCAATGCTGTAACCATTGATAGTGATCGCTATCGTCACATGTTGGAAAACTTTTTGGTGGCCGAATTGGGTTTGCAACACATGTGTTTTGGACAGGACAGTGCCACCTCATACACACCCCGAGATACGCTTGAAATTTTACGAACAATTTTTCCCGGCCGCATAATGTTATAAAGTTATATTTACTGGCCTATTACCGACTATTTTCCGTGGAGGTACTTGAAGTGAAAGGTCTACGCCAATAAGACAATAACAATTCCGATGCTACGGGACAATATTCGAAATGAAATTGCTGAAATAACACGCCAAGTGTGTGAGAATGTTACAAAAATATGGTTAAAAGAGCGCGCATTTGTACCGCTGCCAAAGGCGGCCACTTGGCCGATGTCATATTTCATACATAATTGTAATAAACTACGTAATCGATAAAAAAAAAATTGTATTTAATTTCTTATTTATTTAAAAACAACATTGGCCTGGAACATAATATTCACCCTATATTATGCCATCCGATGGTATATCATGTTCTTTATATAATATTTCGAAAGACGTTATTTTTGACGATCTAAAATAATACAGTGACCCCACTAATATATTTTAAAAATAACTAATAAAAAATATAATTTAATAAATAGATATCTATAATTAAATTGCATGTACATGTATAAACCTTATTGACTCCTATCTACGGAATGAAACACGGTGAGATAAATAGTGTACATGTGTTGAGATTTTGATCTAGAGATTATTGGAGACAAAACTCAAGCCCATGTAGGTACACGACGTTCGATTTGATATGCGCGAAACTCACCTAGAATCATAAATACCTATAACTAAATATCTATTTAATTAAGTTTGGAAAACAAGAGGCATTAAATTACAAATATCATTTACGTTTTACCACAGACCACTAAATATATAGACATGAACTAACGCAAATTTATTATCCCAATATTTTCATTTTGGTGTCACCCACGTGATCACTTTGGTACAAAATTTTAATGCCGACAATATAACATGCATTAATGTAAAAAATATGTCTTGTTTACACAAAGATTTAATTATCGAAGAAAATATACTTTTACTGTTGCACAAATGTGTCATAAACTATCGAATTTATGTTTCCACCAAGAATATGTGTAGAATGCCTCTCGTTCCGTAACTAATATTCCAAACCCCTCTCCGAAATGTACACTTTATTTTATGTCCATTCGTTTACTGGTATGCGCGTTCTACCGACATTATTTACAGTTACGGCTTGATTCAAATTTACTATACAACGGAACATCAACGTTCAACGGACTGTCATTTGACGTTTCAACAACATACAACAAGCGTGAAATAAGGCGTGAGATAAAATAAATATCAAAATGGCGACAAGTGGCGGTGTTCGAATCAATGACACTTTGGACTACGATTACCGAGAGTTGTCTCCAAAGAATCTCATGGGAGAATAATCTGGTACATTGCTCACGTGTTTCTAAAAATACTGTAATATAAAATATTCGCTTTTATATTTGTTTGTGTAATATTTATCACCATGAAATGTATTACAATTTGCAATACAAAGAAAATAATTTAATTATATTAAAATGTCCTTGATATTGCGTAAGTGCTACATTAAATTATCTACGTAATTGAAAATAAAACCTTCAAATTATATATTGGGTCATCCCATAAATAAGGCGGATTTTTTAATTACATGGAGGCGGACGAAATAAACAACCTGTATCAGGTTTAATTATTACATGATACAAAAGCAGGTAGTAACTTATTCTTAGTTCAAGTTTTAAAGAGTGCAGTTTGTTTGTAGCAGTTATATTTTCAATGCTGTAATCCCTTTTTCCTTTTTTCTTTTATGAATTCAATAAAGGCAACAACGCAATGGAAAGAACGGGGAATATTAATGCAGTATATGGGGATCGTAAAATAAGCGTAAACCAGTGACAACGGTGGTTCCAGAAATTTTAAGCCGGAAACTACAGCCTAGAAGACGAGCCTCGTCTTAGATTTTAACGAGGACATCCTGCAAACCCTGGTGGAACAAAATCCCGTCGTAATTAGCAAAAAAGGTTGGATTTGACCATCCAGCCATTAATCGATACCTGCGTGCCATCGTAAAAGTCAGAAAATTGAGTCAATGGGTTCCTCACAATCTTTCAGAATCTAATCGCATGCAGAGAGTAAATGTGTGCTCTTCTTTGCTGTCACGTCTCAGGAATAAACCTTTTTTGGAAATGATGCCCCACCCACCATATTCGCCGGACATATCCCCATCTGATTATCATTTATTCCCCCCAGTCTTCAAAATCATTTTGATGGAAAAAATATGAATTCTGTAGAGAGGAGTATTTTTCATTACGGACAAGTGAATTTTCTAAAAGAGGCTTCGCAAGTCTACCAGAAAGATGGAAGAGCATTGTAAAAAATGAGGGAGAGTATATTTTAGATTAAAAAATAACTTTTTTTATCTTAATTTTGAAAAGAATGACCCAATACCTGTATTTCATTTAACCAATACACAAATTAGTTGATTTGAAGTATTCAAAATTTTAAAATTATTACTACAACTAATAATTATACATTCAACTACATATCTATAATGAATGTACGTCAGTATATTCTCTTCATAATCCTAATTGATCAAATTAAATTTTTCATACTTACGGTTTAAAATCCAGTGCAAAACATATAAATACTAATTTAATGTATTAATTATAAATATATACATATAAAATCAATTTTGTCGAAAAATATTGTTTTTGCGCTACCGGGATTCGAACCTGGATCTCTATTTCCAATCCGGGGAAGTACACTACCCGTTCGAATCCTACCTACCTTTTTGATATTATTAATCCTACCTTTTTGATATTATTACATTTAATCGTTCCATTATTTGAAAGATCTACCTTATTTTTACGGAATCGAAAATACCTTTGAGTAATCTGATAGCAGATGCCAGAATTATTAATTCATTTTTATTAAATTTTGAACAACTTTAATATTAGGAGAACACATTCTTATTGTGAAGTTGTAATTATTCAGAACATAGGATAATGCACATTCCCCGGTTTGGAAAGAGATTCCGGTTCGAATCCCGGTGGTGCAACAACAATATTTTTCGATAAAATTGATTTTATAAGTATATCTTTCTAATTAATATATTTAAAATATCACAGCCCTATGTTCTGAATAGTTACAACTTCACAATAAGAATGTGTGCACCTAATAATTTATACATGTGTTAAAATTTTGTTTACTTATTAAATTTAGTTACATAAAAATAAATCTTCAGTCTTGAAACTAAATTTTAAAAAATTCTCTCTTAAAATCTTCATAATTTTTAAATAGATTTTTGTGTTATCGATCGTTTTGTGTTATGATATCGATTTATTCTGAATATTTTAAAAGCTGTTGTTGAAGTCCATAGTGCGGGTTCCGATCAGATGAAATGTATAAACTTAAATAATAAAACAGTATAAAATTATTCTTAAAATAACATTTGTATTTAAAAAAGTTCTTTGAGATTTTTAAATTATTATTAAAATTTTCTAGCATTTCAAAAATAGCTAGCCAAATTTAAACTGACACGTGGTTATTTGAGAGTTGAGGTCTACGAATATAATGAAATGTTAAATATTTTCCATAAATTGTTTTCCATCATTTTCATGCGTAATGTGTCTCGATCTACCCTTAAAAATTATATACGTTTTGTTTCAGCACTTAGCGTTGTAAAGCGGTCACTGGTGGTTGGCTTTTCGAGGGTTGGAAAAAGGGTCGGGCCTATTCAAGGTTGACGTATGCGTGACAAACAGCGGAACACTGTTGATGTGTGCCCAATCAATGAGGTAGGGATCGAAATAGACTGCTAGAAAGTGGAAAAAATCGATGTGGAGCTATGCAACTTTACATGTACGTGTCATTTAAATTTTTTGATGTATTTATAGAGGGTTACTTTTATGAATGCTTAACAACTATCAAATAAGTGTAATGTGTGTCGCCAGATATGGGGTCATCAAATTTTGGTATTTTAATTTCGAAAGAATGTGTGAACTATGTCGCGGTGTATGTGTGTGCAATACAATTCTCAATTTGGCGTTTATGCATTTACATGTAAAGTATATAACGATTATGTTAAAATTCGCATATATTATAATTTTAAAAAAAAAACACTACTAATATTTGTCGTGCATTGTACGAACGCCTAGTATGATTTTATTTTTCAAAGGTGAATCAAGGTCACATTAATTTAAATATTTCCGAGCAGCAGGATATATTGAATTCTCCGCCAGCTAGGGACGTTATCTTCCACATCCAGTTCCGGTTCTCTCTGGGTACTCCTCCCCTCACGCAAACTACCGGAAGCTGTCACACGACACAATACCCATTGTCAAGTGACAATGAAAATGCAGGGGGATCCCTGTAGAATCATTAAGGAAGGATGTCATAGAAACATATTTTTTATTATTGGTTTATTTGCTAGTACTACACGAAGGATATTATTGATAAAAGGTCTTAATGAAATAAATCAGATACAGAAAAATGGTTTTGTTGATAGCCTCAATAATCGACAAGCTTGCATGAGAAGTATAACGTAAAACTGTCATACAGTTTAGCAAAAAATAAAATTATAATTAATTATATCATTTAATTATAATTATATCAATATCATTTAAATGTTTCATCTATTTTGTTTTAAATATAATAGAACTCTGTTCTAAAATGGCAACAAAAATATATATTGTATTAAAGATATTCAAGATTAAATAAAATAAAAAAGTTTTCATTTATCCTGGCAATCACGTTTATTATTAAGGAGAACACATTCTTATTGTGAAGTTGTAATTATTCAGAACATAATTCTGTGATATTTTAAATACTAAATAAATATGTTCATTATAAATATATATATATAAAATCAATTTAATCCAAAAATATTTCTTTCCGAACCAGGGAAGGTGAATTATCTAACAATACTACAGCGACAATAATTTTGACGACAAATTTTCGAACCCATATATTACACTTTTTCAAGTCAAATGTATTTGAGATTCTATAAAAACAAAGTAGATGGCTTTCAAATAATGGAACGATAGATGTATTAATTTAAAAAACTGTAACATATGGGTTAGAAAATTTGTCGTCAAAAGTACGGTCGCTGTAGCATAGTTGGATAATGCACCTTCCCCGGTTTGGAAAGAGATTACGGTTCGAATCCCGGTAGCGCAACAGCAATATTTTTCGTTAAAATTGATTTTATATGTATATCTTTCTAATTAATACATTTAATTAGTTTTTAATATATTTATAACAATTTTTTTAATGAAAGATATTTTAATGTTAATGTGGTTATTGAGAGTTGTGTCAGAACAGAAGAATGTGGTAAGATAATCTGGTGTCTCATTTCAAATTTGATCGTTTATCTCATTTCAGCCGTTTAGGAAATAATACGTTTTTTTCTGGGTTGCTTTTCCACGAGTCGTTTTTTGTCGTAGTCAACGTTACACACTGTGCGTGCTGATTGCTACTAAAAACGAACCCACGGGGGGAATTACAATGTTGATTTCGATATATGTGGGTGAATTCAAGCGTGTGAAGACTTACCTTAAAATATACCCTTATCTCTACTACTTAGGGACTCTACATTAATGTCGTACCCTGATATGTAGGGGATTGTTGTAATTCCCTCCTGGTGAAAAAATATACCTCCATTCCCTATCGTTAATGTCGCCCTGACACGTTAACAATGACGTGCAGTAGATATAGATTTAGGTTATGTTGTTACCAATGATATTATATAATCATATGTATGTACTACAATATATGTTGTACACAGGATTATGAACTTTCGTTTAACCAACGTGTTCAGACAAAATAAATCCGTCGTTTATACGACCCTACCATGTGCATATTTATAATTTTATTACTTATTATTTACTATTAATAGTGTTTTTAAAGTTAAAGTTTTAACTTACCCATATAAAAATCAATATAAAAAATGTATTGACGTTTTTAAGAATATTTTTTATGACTGAACACGATTATTTTATTGTTTGAACATTCTTCACGAAATAATAATCATGCCATGAAATCAACGCTTTAAAAACAGTAAGATAATAAAATTCGAGAATTAGTAAAATAAGAAGTAAACACTTCAATAATTTGCACGCAGTTGTAAGCCTTTCTAATGTTATTCTGTTAAAAAAAACAGCATAGGTAACGACTCCATACAAAACGAATCAACCGAAAGAAATGTTCAAATCAGTAAATAACCAATTATATGACAAATAATTGATAAATTAAAGATAAAATAGAGTAATATGAATTGGTTAACGCGGCGAATGCATAAGAGCGTCATGGGTACAGCGACAAGTTGTCGTGGTAGCTTTTAGAACTACGCAATTAAAGTGTCTACTGGTACACATATGGCGCTAATTGTAAAATAATGTTTTCGTTTCCGTTTATGTTAATCCAATTATATTTGCCTCCCAGAATTTTTAGTAATGCATAGCTTTTTTGCTTGTATGCACTGCACGCCCCTGCACATTAGTCACTGTATTTAAAACAACCCTTAGATTATTTTTATTCATATTTCCTCTAAACCTCTTCCAAAACATCTACAACGTCGACAATTCAGTTCGCAATTCGTACCATTAAGATGTATATTTTTCTATATATAGCCTTTACTCTCCATTGCTTGTTACAATTTTATTCTATGCTGTAGAAGGGGAAAATCGTATTTTAAAACGAAGCGCTTTTTGAAAGAGCGCCTGCGTAATTCAAAATAGGCAATCGTAGGAAAATTGTATGAATTATTATATTATTTCATTAAACAACAAAGCATCCTTTAAGGCACAAATAATATTAAAACTACTAACAACAGAAAAGTAGTCAGTCAGCTTTCTAGGGGGTTAATATTTTAATACAAATTAAATTCATCAATTTGAAAGATAAATATTATCGAAAAATACTTTAGCTGCCACTGGGATTTGAACCAGGATCTCTTCCTATCCGAAGAAGTGAGATAACCAATTACACTACGTCAGCCTTGTAAATAGTCGACAAACATATTGATTCATATTTGTTTTTAGTTGTGCAATAACACAGCCGGGTTAAATTTAACAAATAAAGTAACACTAGTTTTTTTCTTTTTAACATGTCTTATACATGTGTATCACACCACCCCTGTATAGAATATATTATTAGGATTAAATAAAAAAAATAATATATATATATATATATAATTTCCTCGGTGGAGAACTGAACTCTGGTCTCCCATTTGACAGGCGAGAACCACAGCTTTACCGACGAATATGAATGAGACATGAAAATATACGTCTACATAACATTAGATTTTTAATAATTAACCATGTTACATAGTTAATCGCATGTAGTTATTTTTCAAGTAAAAATCAATATTAGTATTAAAACTTGACATTAAAAATTATTATATGTAATATAATAAGCTCTCAACCATTTTCTTGAGACGAATCCTGTATTTTTTTGGGCATCTCGTGAGAAGGGAAGGTAATGTGGTGACCCTACACGCGCCCGTAGACATGGCCATGTAAGGGCTCACCTATCAACCATTAGGGCTCGAACCAGAGCAATCAATATGCAGACGCAAATAAAAAAATAGTTCCAGAGAGGGATACTTCTCCGCAGGCTGTCCTATCACCAATATCTGCATTCAACCGCATCTCCAGCAAGCCACTTCAGACTTCAACCGCGCGTTTAAATTGTATTATTTCATCACCTCAATAAACGAAACCTTCTAAGTGCTCTTTTATTTATATACCGTGCTCTAGTTACAACAGACACCCTACACTGCGACACACAATCAACACGCGTGAGACAAGAAGAGATTAGGAGCATCTGTCTCACAGCATCATAACCTTCTGACACAATCTCGAGTCAATCATAATTTAAATAACTTAAACACACAAGTAGCTTGGGGACGCTTGAGACAAAGAGACAGAGGAAGATCCTTGCCGTAAAACTATTCTGCAGTTTGACAAATGTTTAAAATAATAATATAAAGTTGGAATTAAAAAATATCACTTCCCTGGTGACAGCCTTAAAATCTGCAGGATGCCGAGAAAAGCGGAGGAGCATAGTCAACAGATTTCAATAGAGTTCATGATCCCCAGTCACGAAAAACCGAAAATTATTTCAAAATGTAAATCAATCCATTAAATTCTAACATGAAAATCAGCATTATACATGACAATTTGACACCACAGTATAATGGGGCAATAGGAAAATAGTGAGCTCTCACTGAGCTCGATGAGCATGTGAGGGGTAGGGGGATGGATTACTTTGGAAGCGACTCGTATCATCCCCGGTACCGGTAAAGATAAAAATAAAACACAAGGAGAAATAAAAGTATGTAAAAAACATTCCGAAATTAGTATCCGCGAAATAAACATAATATTCTTAAATACTAATTAAATGTATTAATTAGAAAGATATACATATAAAATCAATTTTATCGAAAAATACGGTTGTTGCGCTACCGGGATTCGAGCCTGGATCTCTTCCCAAACCGGGAAGGTGCATTATCCAACTATGCCACAGCGATAGTACTTTTGACGAAAAAGTAGATGGCTTTCAAATAATGGAACGATAGATGTATTAATTTGAAAAGTGTAATATATAGATTCAAAATTACTGTCGCTGTAGCATAGTTGGATAATGCATCTTCCCTGGTTTAGAAAGAGATCCAGGATCAAATCTCGGTAGCGCAACAACAATCTTATTCGATAAAATTGATTTTATATGTATATAAAACTAATTAATACATTTAATTCATATATCACAGACCTATGTTCTGAATAATTACATCACAATAATAATGTGTTCTTTTTAATAATAATATTCTTAAATAAAATTTACTTATATTAGCTGTAACTTGTATTATTTATTTTTTTCAAAGCAAGTGTGCAAGAAGGTGGAAGGGGTAAAAAAAATCTAGTTTTAAATGATGTAATAAATCGGTTCATTGAGAATATAAAGTAATTAAAGCAACGATAAGTGCAACAAGGGCAGAGGAAGAATCTTTCATCAATCTTCATTTTCCTTTCCTTCCTTCCGGTTTGGTCGTTTTAAAATTCACCCCTGCGTATTTAGCAGGGGCCAGTACGTGATCAGCAGGGGCTAGTACGTGTGTCATGGTATCAGGGCTGAAGCATCCACGTTTTATTCAGTTAAGGGTTTTTACATGCCGAACTGATACCTCTAAAGGATGTTAAAAAAAACCAGTTTATAATCTAATATTTTTCTACACAAACATTGGCGACAGTGAACAGGAAATTTGAAGACGCATAAGTCGGATTGGCGCGTTATTTCAGCGCATCTACAATGTTTACCGAAGGCCGTATACATGGATTCGTTCCGCTTCTGAGACATCGAGTTGCTGGCGTAAAACTGCGGCTGGAGCTCAGCACCAACTCTCTGGTGCAAGCGGCGCTCTCATGGAAAGCTGGTTCCCTGACCAGAGAATGGCAGCGCCTACAGAATAGCTACATATACAATGGCCATGACTGAAGTAGTTATATATGTAATATTTATATTTTGTGTGTATATATGTGTGAACTTTTTACTTTTTATTAACTTTTTTATTTTTTTATTTATTAATATTTTCCTTGATTTTCATTTTCATAGCATTATACTTATTTCATAACCTTAATGTATAACATAATATGTATTATCTCTATGGCGAATAGGTTAAAAAAAAAACCTGATCACGCTGGAATAAACACATTATTATTATTACAACTAGCTAAAGTTACTATGAACCAACTGTAGAGAATACAGAAAGACAGTGACATCAAGCAAGCAACTAAAGTTATGTATGCAGCGGAGACAAGCGGAAAATCTGCAATAGCAACAAGCGTACAATGGACAACCTAGAAATGTATTGCTGGAGACGGATGTTACGTAACCCATGGACAGCACGACGCACGAATACCTCAATCCTACAATAAATAAAGCTAGTTAAAATAGTCATAGCATGCCCTATTTACGGCAATTTGTATTCATTATAGAAGTGTATTGTTAGACTGGATGATCATGAATCAGTATTTGTAAGTGATTTGATCGCTGCATTTTTAACATCTCCATCATAATTTTCCTCATATCAAATTGGGCCCCAATGCAAAGTGGAATAAATCCCCCCCTGTATAATTAATATAATGCAATAATATAATTTTATTAAAGATCAACTTTTTCAACACAAACACATTTTTTTAAATTTCCTGTTCTTAATTAGAAAATATTTACAAATAAATCTAAATTAATCAAATAAAATAGCATTGTTAAACTTGAAACAAGTATATCCATGAGATTTCAAAATAACTTTAAAATCCCAAAATTTAACACCAAATATTTCATATATTTAGGCATAAAAAATATCAATAGCCTCCCTGCAGAAATTAAATAACATATACAGAATATTAAATTAAATATACAAAATATTAAATAACTAAAAATGATATTATATTAAACTAAAACTTTAAAAATACACAATTAGATAATAAATAATATTATAGATTACAATTATACATTTTCTGACTCTTTTAAAATGACTTCAGTGAAAGTTCCTCTCCAAACACAAGAGCTAGTCTCTTTTTTGGAGAGGTACAGCAATATATAAATATGATGTGATTTTAGTTTGTAATGGAATCAAGTAAATCATATACAACTTTAGATATGATTTACTTGATTCCAGTGATTTACTTAATAATATTAATTACTATGGCCTAAAGTCTCAGCTTTTTGCACTGCTTAGGTATTTGTTGGCCAATTAAATCTCAATATGTCGTCATACAGTCATTGTTGCTAATTATCCATGCTCAGTCTGAGGTACACCGGAGTTATCAAGAAAGTATGTAAAGGTGTCCAGCAGAAAATTTTCAAGTTTAATATTAAATATAAAAAAAACTACAATATTATTCTCATATTTTATTTATACAAAATGGAGTTTAACGATGCGGATTTTACGTTTTATAAACAAAATTGTCATTCCGTCAATTTCTTTCAAGACACTCTTGCAATCGGACTCTTAAATTTGCGAACACGCGAGAGCAAAGTGTTGGTTCAATGGCAGCAACTTCACGGCGGATATTTTCTTGTAGGGCTTGAAATGTTCGAGGAATGTTGCTGTAAACTCTCGACTCACAAAAAAAGTCGCACGGTGTAAAGTCCGGTGACCGAGATGTATGTATGTCCGGGTACGAGATGTATGTAATCCGTACTTGGTGATTAATTTATTGGGAAAAATTCCCCTCAGATTCTCCATTAAAACTCTAGCTGTGTGTGGAGTGGCCCCAATTAGCTAAAATTGTGTTCTATTGTTGAACCCAAGAAACAGCTGCAGTTGCGGTACCAAAAACTCATCGATAATTCGGCAATACACGTCACCATTGACTGTCTGTCGCTGGTTAAAAAAATAAGAACCATTTATCTCGCGGGCAAAAATTGCACACCACACTGTCGTTTTTCGACAATTCAAACGTTTTTGATGGCGTTCTCTTGTGTTGCCGGGGCACCAGTATCTCATATTCTGTTTATTAATATAGCCATAGATACGACAATGTGCTTTGTCAGTAAACAATATGTTATGAATATGAACAGCACAAACGCAAGGACAGAATGGCTCTCTCGTTCCCCGCGCCCGTCAGCCTCGGGGAATGTTCCCCTAGCGGGCGTCCGACACATCGCTTCGGTACTCGGTCGCTCGGTGGTAGAACCGCCAGATGGCTTTTGGTGCCTTTCGCCACACATTTAATATATGTTGTTGTTAACATGTTAATATTCCGAATAATCAATTCTTTTTTCTTTAGCAAATAAATTAATTCTACTCCTGCATGTTGTCGAAAGGCTTTCAATGATCCTGAAAGATTAAGACACGTGTGCGCTTAATTAATATAATAAATAAATTTAAAAACATGCCGGCACTTGTAGAACAATGACATTTTTTTGATATTTTTTGTAATAGATAATCGTAGATATTGATTATCATCGCCGAGATGGCGTGCGAAGCAGCCCTCTTGATTCAATACAGTTAACACGTTAGCCCCGAAGCATCACCTACCCCGGCCCACCCTAAGCTAATACATCGTGAATAAACATGCAAATTCCAGACGCCCCGTTCGAAGGGAGAGTTTAGGGGAGAGAGAGGCTTGCGGCGACACGGGGATTTCGTTTCGAAATATTTTCGCATTCTGCGGGCAGAGGGGTGTAGCGAATTTGAAAAACATGCCTTGTTTTGAATTATAAATTCAAAGATAATATTTAAATGTTTTTTTTTTGAGCTGTCGTATTTTTAAAATTTATAAACGAAAATTTATAACAGCGCTTGGAGAATGCAGAATTTCTTGGTTGTTTTTTTTATTTCTAAAAATAGTGATCGAAATTGATAACACCCTTGTGTGTTTCGCTTTATTACAAAATTTATTTTAACTGGAAAATTTTTGATTTATTTTACTTACCTATGACTGATTAAAATTCTGCCGTATTATACTTTAAGTTCAGTTCAAGTTCAAGTTCAAAAAGTTTACCTTAAAGCGACCTAATAAAATGGACATGGGGCTTATATGTTTTAAACTGACTGAATTAACGATAAATAATCTTGACAGATAATTGAGGTAGTAGGTTATTTACAAAATCAAAATTATTTGATAACTTTTAAATTCATAAATAAAAAAGTATATTATACATCACTTCTATAGTTACATTTTTATATATGTATTGTATTAAGTGCATTTTACAAACAAGACCAAATAATATATAAATGAATATACAATACAGGCATTAAATTTTTGTAATAAATTTAATAAATGTAATAAAATAAATATGTTTATGTTACTGAATGAAATTCCTAGTGCCTGTTGAAATCTAGTAAACTAGTATTTAATATATCTATTACGGAAGTAAAATCATTTGTTAGTCGATGTATCCGAGAAATAGTGGAATATTATTATTATAACAATGAATCATTGTATTATACTCGTGATTAATATTAATACAAAACCAAATCAAAAATATATGAAATATAATATATCCTAAAAATATCTTACCTTTCAAAAATAATTCATATTTCCGCGTTTTTTTTCAAAAATATGAAATTTTATTATTCATTTATATCAGAAGTTAAACAATACAAATGACTTTTTAAAAAACTTTTATTTATATAAAGTATTTATACTAATTCAAAACTACTTAACTAAATGTTATTTGCCATAATTAAGAAAATACAAGCATTATGAGAAAGACCGCGACTATTAAATTTATTTTCAGTGTCCCACAAAATTACATTAATATAGAAAATTCTTGCATATACGAAATATATTTTCTTATAATCTTGAAGCTAAGATTTTGAAGATAAATCGGCATTGAACTAAATTAGCAAAATGTTAAAAATTAATAGATTTATAAACCATTCAATTTGCAGTACATATAATTAATTTGAAACGTTTTAAAGTACTTTTTGATAGTGAATAAAAATGACTTTAAATAATATATTATATAAAGTATGTACTTTGAGGCTTCAGCTACTATTTAAAATCAATTTTTATATCAAAAGCATAAAAATTCTTCATATTTTCTACATTTTCGTAAAAAACGCGAAAATTTAAATTATTTTTGAATGCGCGCCCTTAAGTGAAACGACTTATTTTGTCATTTATACGTCATCAGATTGTCATCTTTGTTATAAATTATTAAAAAATATATATATGTGTGTGATGTTATGAGTACATTATTTTTAGTGATTTAAAATCAAGTACTATAGACATCTATGATTTTTAATTCACATTAATTTTATAACGTTTAATTATTTTTCATAGATAGTATAGAAATAATCTTTTCCAATTATAAAATATATTAATTCTATACCGTAAAGTAGTTACTGGAACAGAAGGTATTATTTGAAAATATTATTTCAAATATAATTGTATAAATAAATAAATGCAAAAGCACGTGGTGTTCGTGGGTTAGCAGTTCAGATATAAATACAGGGTGAATATTATATTCCAGGCCGATGTTGTTTTTGAATAAATAGAAAATTAAACACAATTTTGTTTTGTTAAATGTGTACTTTGGTGGTTCAAGGATCTCCATAAAATAACATTTCTGTAGGTTCACAAGACTTTTATTATTGATGTTACTATTGCCTCCAAAAACGGCGCCAAACAATCGTTTACCTCGGACACTGACCTATTTCGTTCTGCCGCCTAATTCTCAAACGCCCCGCTGCAGCAGGCAGCGCTGTGTGCGCGCGTTACCGGCGCGCGCACCTGGCACGAGTGTATCAGCCTCACAGGTTTATTACAATTATGCAATGAATATGACATTGGCCAAATGGTGCGATATTTTAACCATATTTATCATAACATGCTTGCACACTTCGCGTCTTTCATTTCGAATATTGTCACGTAGCATCGAAACTATCATTGGCTTATTGGCGTAGACCTTTTCTTTTAAGTACCCTTACAGAAAAAGTTGGGAGCCGTCAAATCAAGTGATCGTAGAGCTCATTTGATATCACCACTTCTTGACATGTGACCGAGAAAAATTTCTCGCAAAATTTCAAGCGTAGCTCGGGCTGTGTATGAGGTTGTACCTTCCTGTTGAAATCACATGGTTGCAGGCCCAATCGACCCAATTTAGCCACCAATAAGTTTTTCAATATGTGACGATAGCGATCACCATTAATGGTTACAGAATTGCCATAATTATTTAGATAAAATGTTTTAATTACTTAAACAGGTTGTTAAAGCGTTAGATGCTCTATAATAAATTATAATTAACTACTCTCTACGACTACCAAATTCGAACTAACAAATGTCTGTCAAATCAAAATGGCGGCCAAACAAAATCGGCCTGGAACATAATATTCACCTTGTGGCATCTTTATTACAATCAAAAATTATTTTAATGTATCCACTGTACTCTAAATTACTTTTCATAATAAAATATTTTTTTAAACTAATAATGCATCCACACTGTAAATAATTTATATATATTTTTTAGGAGAACACATTCTTATTGTGAAGTTGTAATTATTCAGAACATAGGTCTGTGATATTTTAAATATGAATTAAATATATTAATTATAAAGATATACATATAAAATCAATTTTATCGAAAAATATTGTTGTTGCGCCACCGGGATTCGAACCTGGATCTTTTCCCTAACCGGGGGAGGTGCTTTATCCAACTAAGCTACAGCGACATTATTTTTAGCGACAATTTTCGACCCTATATGTTACCTTTTTGATATTAATACATTTAATCGTTCCATTATTTGAAAGAGCCATCTACCTTATTTTTACAGAATCTCAAATACCTTTGAGTAAACTGATAGCAGACGCCAGAATTATTAATTCATTTTTATTAAATTTTGAACAACTTTATTATTAAGAGAACACATTCTTATTGTGAAGTTGTAATTATTCAGAACATAGGATAATGCACATTTCCCGGTTAGGAAAGAGATACAGGTTAGAATCCCGGTGGTGCAACAACAATATTTTTCGATAAAATTGATTTTATATGTATATCTTTATAATTAATATTTTTAATTCATATTTAGTTTATATATACACTCAACTTGTTGGTTAATATATTATTGTTAATACAAAAATATATATTTTACAAAAATTGTTATAAATTTAACGAAGAACGAAAATATAATATAATAGAATCAAAATATGTTTTCTATGTGCATACATTTTTTTAATATTCTGATGAAGCTTTTCTAGTTTCTTGGACATATTCCAAATTATTTCCGTAACTTTTACGATTACGTTTTCAAGAGGGTGATATCGTGAACTGTTGATTTTCGTACTGGTGAGAATAGATCTCGTGAACAGTATCAATTAAAATTACTGTGATTTTTATTTGTTAACTTTGTTTTATTAACCACTTATTGGGTTTAAATACATCTATCGGTTTCGAAAAATACAATTTTCTTCTTCAGGGTGTCAATACTAATCAAAATATGTTGTTTCTTTACCAGAATCTATTTTTAAAATAAATTTAGTACCTAACTCAAATTGTTACTTAATTAATACAAATTTACTCGAATAACTTTTAGGAAAAAAAAATAGAATGGGACTCGTAGTTAAATTTAATAGGTTGTTTATAATTTTTTGATTAGTTTTACACACTTTATTTATCTCTAACGATTCTAAATTATTTTTTAGAGTAAATTTGTATTAAGTAACAGTTTGATGAAAATTAGGGATTGTCTGTTTTACATATAAATCTTAACTTTCGTAGTTATCGAACCTTAACCAGCATTGCTGAGTCATCTATCATGGCCGGAGACATGGCCGATGTCATTTTCCTACACAAAATAGCCAACTCTAAAGTAGACTGTCTTAATTTACTCAGACGCATATCCATTCGAGTGCCAGCCAGGTCAACCAGAATTAATTTTACACTTAACCTTCCACATTGCAACAGCAATGCCAAACAGAACTCATTTTTTCACCGAGCACCCCTAAACACACCTAAACGAACTGGACATTTTCAATTCTCCAGTTACCTCAATTAAATCTAAATTCAATACATAAACGTTAATAGCCTTCATTTTATTTTTATCACACAGATTTTCTTCCCTATCCCATTTTCCTTTTCCTTTCCTCTCACCCTCTAGTTCTCCTAGAATATTTTCTTGTTTATAACTTTTATTTCTTTGTTTATATTTTTATTCTCAACTTCTTCTCTCACATTTTTCTGCATTAAAATCCTTTTTAAATTGTACTCACTGTATAAAGAATATTGTATTTTCTGAGAAAATATGTAACTGATTTAATTATTGTTTAGCTTTTATTATGTTTTTCATATTTACTGATAAACTATATGTTTTCCGAATAAAATAAAAATAAATAATTTTGGTCAAAAATTAAATAATTTAGAATCATTAGAAATAATGAAAGCATTTAAAAATAACCAAAATATTATAAATAACCGACAAAAATTTTCCTAAAAATTTTTAAAATTACTTTTGTATCATCAAATCAATTTCTACATCTTTCATCATCATAACAATTTAAGTTAAGTACTAATTTTATTTTTTTAAATCATTATAATAAAAAAATATAAATTTTAAACATTAGTTAGTTAATCTGACATCCTGAAGAAGATAATGATGTTTTCCGAAACGGGTTGATGTTTAAATTACTCATTAAGTGGTTTAAATAAACAAAGTTAAATAATATATAAAAAAAACATTGTTATTATTACTACTTATGGGCTGTTTTTTGTTCACTTCCTTGAAAAAACTCCAATAAGAGAAAAATAACCTACTCCAATGCTTTCCACCCCTGACCCGTGCAGTTTTCTAAGGAGCCTGGTACGAATGGTTTTAAATATTCATGAGTCCCAATGAGGGGTGATCTTGCTCTGAGACGAGTCCTGAATGACGATCGCCACGTTAGGAAAATTCCTTCCCAGTCAAAAATAAGGAAGGGAAAGCTCCCGGAAACATAACGAGATTTCTTCTCACCCTCTTCCGATGTTTTTTTTCTCCCGTGATGAGGTTATTTGTGACACACAAAGATTTAAAAATTTAATAAATATTTTTACCCAGCTTGTAGCGATTCGTCTCACGTAGTATAATAGCAAGCCCCGTGGCGTACATGTAGGAGAGTGGAACAGACGCCTGACCATATTTTGTGGAATTGTGAAATTGTTTGACTGGACTTAGACACCGCCCATTCTGGAATGTAGACATAATTAGTAATGGAACGAATCTTGTTTTATATAAGGAATTTATTCGGGTATGGGTGACTCGTTGGAACTCTTTAGGTGGATAATTACGTGGGTGGGACTCTACCTACGTGCCTACATCTCACTCTCCATACCTCGTATTTTGCAACTCTTTATGTCATATGATTTTTATGAATAAAGACAGCACTTAAAGGGACGCTGGAGGGTCTAAATTTTAAAATCTTTGCGATAATTGCTGATAACCATATTGAATTTCTTCTCTTTTTTCGTTTTGCATATACTTAAAAATGTTATTGAATTAAAGTCGCGTATTTTAATTAGCTTTGATGAGTGGGACCGACAAGGAAGCTCTAGCTTCTAAACCGGTCCCGGGAAAGAGTAGTCCCCCCCCCCCCCAACCGCTCCTGTTGACCCTTTCTAAAGTATAACAGTGAAGTTTTTACTTTTAATAAAGAAAATAGACTGAACAAAGTGGAAATAAATATCTAGATAAATGTATGAAACAAGGGTTTAACCCATTGGTTTAGTCAAGCCCTAGTGGTGTATCTAGAGTTTTTATTGCGCTGTTCGTTTAAAAACTATAAATAAAAAATAAATTTAATTGTTTCTTATTTGGTGACTTTAAAAGTGCTCCGTAATATTTTCAGTAATAAAAATCTTTTGACAGAACTACGAATTTTTTGTGATTGAAATAAATATTATCACAAAATATAAATACAAATTAAATGTATCAACTAGAAAGATATACATAAAAAAAAATATTATTCAAAAAATATTTTAGTTGCCACCGGGATTCGAAATATTTTTTTCTGTAATCTTTCTAGTTGATATATTTAATTTGTATTAAAATACCACAGAACTATGTTTTAGGAAAACTGCAAACTTCACAATAATAATGTATTGTACAAAATATAAAATTTAACAGATAGGGGATAGAGACATCAAATAATGTTTGGCAATCGGTAGATTCTGCTTACAGCAAATAGCCGGTGTTTTTAAGGGTAAGTTAGGATATCACAGAAATCAAAGATGGTACCCACTCTGTATATATTTTATTTGAATTTCATTATAGTAAACATTAAATTGTCAGAAGTTACAACAATTTTACTCGTAATGTTCATCTTCTTCTTCTTTAACAGTCTCGTAGAACCCGAAAGTCCATGAGCGCAGTCGCAACAGAGCGCCAACATCTCTTGACATCCCCTCTGTGATCCGATCCGCCGTACACTAACCTACTTCTTGCAGGTCTGTCTGGAAATTACACGCCGAAAGTCTTGGACAACCCCCTCGTTCTCGATCCTGTTGTCGTGTGTATGTTACGGGATTCATCTGCTCTCGTCGCATGTCCCGCCAACTGCAGCCATCTTGCTTACATCTTTCTCATAATATCTTATTATTAGTTAGTTATACTCGTAAAGATTTTATTTTAAAATTACATCATCAAAAAACAGCGTGATGGTAAGTTATTTAGATAATTAGATGACGCACTTTTAGAAGAATGGTTAGACGATAACATCCACGTTGCTCCCTCATGCTTAACAATCGTGAGCTTCATGAACTCCTGCCCTCTTGACTATGTTCCTCAACTTTCTCGAGACCTGTCACCAGAGAGGTGCCTATTGCTTTTTCTAATTAGTCGATCCAACGGGTGGAGGATGACCCTTTTCCTCTTCGCCCTTCTCTAAGCTATCTTATATTTTTGCAAGATGCCCAAAAAATTGTAAGATTCATCTCAGGAGAATGGTTGAGAGTTTGTCTTTGATTTTTAGCTCCTATTCAGGAGACATTCGTGCATGTCGCCCTTCATAAAGATAGATTTTTTCTACAGCTATCTCTTTTGAGCTTGAGTTTGTTCTGAAAGTCAATATTTTAATATAATGGTATTTATTTATAAAATCCACAATATGAAAATATTGACAGAATTTATAAGTAAAATTGATGGAAATCAACGTGAGCACGAGCATCGTACAAGAGGAAGGGATGGACTGAGACTGCCATAAGGGAAGAAGGCCAAATCTCATAAATCGATGATGTATAGTGCGATGAACATTTTTAATGAAATGCCAGAAAACATAAGAAAGGAGGAGAAACTGAATAGATTTAAAGTGAAACTGACCAGATATGTAAAAGAAAAGACTTTAATCTTGTTATATTAGATCGTATATAGGAGTGCTTATGTATGCACTATATTAAGAATTAAATAAATATATTAAAATATGAATCAAATATATTAATTAGAAAGATATACATATAAAATCAATTTAATCGAAAAATATTATTGTTGCGCCACCGGGATTCGAACCTGGATCTCTTTCCTAACCGGGGAAGGTGCTTTATCCAACTAAGCTACATCCTAAAATAATAAAGTTGTATCAATGTGTCCAAAATTTAATAAAAATGAATAGATAATTCTGGCGTCTGCTATCAGTTTACTCAAAGGTATTTGAGATTCTGTAAAAATAAGGTAGATGGCTCTGTCAAATTATGGAAAGATTAAATGTATTAATATCAAAAAGGTAACATATAGGTTCGAAAATTGTCGCTAAAAATATTGTCACTGTAGCTTAGTTGGATAAAGCACCTTCCCCGGTTAGGAAAGAGATCCAGGTTCGAATCCCGGTGGCGCAACAATAATATTTTTCGATTAAATTGATTTTATATGTATATCTTTCTAATTAATATATTTGATTCATATTTAAAACATCACAGACCGTCTGTTCTGAATAATTGCAACTTCACAATAAGAATGTGTTCTTCTAAAATAAATACATGCTTGGTTTTATATGACGCCAAGAATTAAATGAACCTTATTGAATTGTTTCATTCGACATTATTAAAATTTTAATTTACCGGTGTACTGTTTCTGACAATTTCCATCGAATTAATCCATGTCGAAGCGTTACCGACTTATTTACGTTCCTCATTATTTCTGTATTACAAAGCAAAGCAACAATCTAAAGCCTAGAGAGTGTAGCAAAAGCAATACCGCTCCTCGCAAAGGCTGTCGGCGGCAGGCGGAACCCCGCGGGGACGTCGTGACACACCCTGTACTCGGCCACGGGGCGGTTATCAGTGTACTACTCGAGCTTTGCGAACCGAATTATTATTGCTATTGGAAATCAAACAATGTCAGTTGCGAGATTTGATAACTCCGCTGCATGCGCAATATCAATAAATTATGGAAAATCTACGAGTAACATGATCATTGGAGTATGAATTTTCACAACGTATTTATTATATTTTTTAGGAGAACACATTCTTATTGTGAAGCTGTAATTATTTAGAACAGACGGTCTGTGATATTTTAAATATGAATTAAATATATTAATTATAAAGATATACATATAAAATCAATTTTGTCGAAAAATATTGTTGTTGCGCCACCGGGATTCGAACCTGGATCTCTTTCCTAACCGGGGAAGGTGCTTTATCCAACTAAGCTACAGCGACAATTTTCGACCCTCTATGTTACCTTTTTGATATTAATACATTTAATCGTTCCATCATTTGACAGAGCCATCTTGAATAATTACAACTTCACAATAAGAATGTGTTCTCCTAAAAAATAATAAAGTTGTATCAATGTGTTCAAAATTTAATAAAAATGAATTGATAATTCTGGCGTCTGCTATCAGTTTACTCAAAGGTATTTGAGATTCTGTAAAAATAAGGTAGATGGCTCTGTCAAATAATGGAACGATTAAATGTATTAATATCAAAAAGGTAACATATAGGGTCGAAAATTGTCGCTAAAAATAATGTCGCCGTAGCTTAGTTGGATAAAGCACCTTCCCCGGTTAGGAAAGAGATCCAGGTTCGAATCCAGGTGGCGCAACAACAATATGTTTCGACAAAATTGATTTTATATGTATATCTTTATAATTAATTTATTTAATTCATATTTATTTATTATATGAAACTTGTATACGAAAATTAGGCAATTTAAAACCATGCGATATCTAATGTATGTAAATGGACTGTGATCTGGAGACAGTCACAGGAACCGTCGATCTACATATAAAACTAAGTGTAAATATGTTTGTTCTCTATACCATCTTACACTCTTTGCTTCAAACCAAAATTTGTGTATTTACTCTTTAAAAAGGTCTATTGGTGGTCGTTGAAAATGAATTTCTGATGTTACTTCTTTAATGAATAATGGAATGGTTATTGCTGACCGATGTTTGGCGGTAGCAAGATTTGTCCCACTAAATTAATTAAAAGAAAATACTTAAATTTACATATGATTATGAGGTGAGCGTAAACTTCTCAGGTGTTTAATAAAATAATACGTACCTTAGGCTCAGTTTCGATGTTTATTAGGAAGAAAATCTGATTGTACAGAGTCTGGTAAGTTATGACAAAATACTAATAAATTACCTTAGATTAGCTCTGCGGATAAAACAGTTAATAGCGGCAGCCTGGCCGGGTTTACGAGAGAGAATGGGCAAGCTTGCCTGTCGATCTCTGATGACAATGCTCCATCTATCGGTGGTGCACTTAAGCTTGCTCGTGCACCATCAAATCGTTTGAGCTGTAGTTGTCACCTTCTGTCCTCCGCACTACTAATAGCAAACAGTTGACAATATTGACGAGCTTCTCTCATGAATGTCAATCGTTCTAAATTTTTCTCAGTTGCACTCTAGGACCTTGAGTACCTCACTCTTCTTCTCGTCATCATTATCCTTTGTGTCAGCATTCCAAGATGAGTCTTTTCTGCCTGCAAGACTTGTCATCATTTCAGTGGCATTCCTCTTGCATTTTTTCATCCCCAAAGTACTACCACATTATCAAGTCATCTCACCCTCGATCTACTCATTCTCCCGTCCTAGCCGATCATTGAACAAATCCTTGTTTGTTACGTAAATTGTTGTTTGTTTGGTGTTTCGTGCGATGCAAATGCCATCATTAGCATAATCTTCCATTACTAGATGTTTTGAACACATTGACGTCACATATTTGTCCGAACCCAAGCCACTCTCAAAAGACACCCTTGAATTAATTCTCTTTGTACTTGAACAAAATATTATATTCATAATTACTCTTTAGGGTTTGAGTTAAACAGAGGCACCCCCTCCCTCACTAATAACTCCTTCTCTGAATCCAGAGCAACGTCGTGCATGGCCTGCTAGTATAAAAATACGCATGAAGAAACCAGAGATGTTATTTTAGGCCAAAAGTATAATAATTTTATCAGTTATATCTCCCCCTACCCTTCCCTACCCCTAGTGGAATACCATTTGAAATGAAGGATATTATTTAGAAACTTTGTTGTTAGTCTCTGTTGTGTTAATCTTCTCGATTGTTCGAGCGATCTATAAGATTGCCGATGTAATTGATTGGTTAGAAAAGGTTCACAGATACAGAAAAATCCTGAAATTACTGTAGTTAGTTGTTTGTTTTCTGGCTTTTTTCCATCTACGTATAACAGCGGAGATGTAGCAATCAGTTTTTAGTGTTTATGTATATAAAGAATTCTACCGATATATTCAGAGTTTTATAGTATTATAATGTTGACGTAGGAAATAGAACCTTGAATTCTTTATGTTTTTGAAGGTTTCCTTTGGGGAAGCTTGTCAAATTAAACTAATTGCAACAGTCCAATAGAACAAAGTGCGAATGTTTAAATTAATGTGCGAGTTTGTTTTTATTTACGATCCGCAAAAACATAGGACCCATGGGAGTGTTTTGATCGAGATGTAATAAAACCAAGAATGTAACTTAGGTGTTTCAGCGGAGAATCCTGCAAAGGATCAATGGCTCTACTTACAAAGATACTATTTGGTGACGCCGGTACTACTTCGATAACATCATTAAATTTATTAAACGACTTCGATGGGCATCTAGCTCATATGGAGGAGATGGAGTATCAGTTCATCATGGGTCCAGAGATGTCGACTCTCGAACCAGCACGCAGATTAAAGAAGAACGAAGGGATCTTCTTGAGATCATAATGAAGATGATTGAGGACGAATTTTTTATTCATATTCCTCTTAATTATATCATTAAAGATCGCCTAGGATACTACTAATGCTATATATTGTATATAGAAAAATGCAACAGTGAACAAAAAATTCTAGCCTAACAGTCTAGAAAAAGAGATTACGCACGACTTTGAGCCGAAGAAGACCTGGAAAAGAGACCCTTTAGTCAGGTATGAGAGCAACCCAGGACCGAGACTTGTAGAAGTATATTACCAGCCGAGTCTCACCTAATTAAATCTACTATATGGCAATACTGAGATGAAAAAGAAAGAAGAATAAATATTAAACAAAAGAATTGTTTACCTAAAATAACTGGCTGTGACCACTTTAACGCGGTTCTGAAGATATAAAAATAAATTACTCGTAAGAGTTTATGGAAGATCTAGGATAAACTTCAACAACGCAACAAAGTTGCGCGTTGTACAGCTTAGAGATAAAAATAAAAACATCTCCAACTAACAGAAATGATAACAAATTTAAAATATGACCTAAATCAAAAAACTGGTAATCACTTTTGCTGAGAAACGCCTGGTTTGTATCACCACGTTCTTTGATGATGAATTCATCGGCAATGAAAAGTTTTGCAGGCTCCATATAAAAAGTGTTTTTGTATTTAAGTAACAGTTTTAATAAACTTTATACGAATGGTTTGCGTCTTTCAACGTTGCGTCATAAATTTGTTTTCTTCTCATATGGCAATAAAATCTCTTTCCACCTCTCAGCTTCGTACTGGGCAGTTTGAAAATATCAGAAATCTAGGCACTTTATAAAAAGATGTCTTCGCTACCGATGTCCTTTAATTGCGGCAAAAGTTTCATCTTAGGTTCTTTTCACTCCTGGGTTTGATGGTGCTTCTTGTGTTTTGTGGTTATGAAATATTTTAATGGACGTGGGGTTAACCACGGGGGATGTCTAGCTTCAGGTGAAACGTGACAAGAATAAAGAACATTTATTCCGTCGTTTCGTAACAGCGAAGGAGGGTAGTTTGAAACTTGTTTAGTTTGACAAAAGAACCTGTACGAAGATATTACGTTGAAATATAATGAAAATTATTCAAAACATTAATTCTGCCGACTTAACAAAACTTTTAATTAATCGTTCTATGAAAAAAATGTTTTCTTTTACTTGAACAACCTGAACGTGCTTGTATTGTTTGTTGATTTAGTGATGAGATACTCGGCTAGTGATCGGGTGGCAGACTCTCGTCCCAGAAGACCATCAAGTTAGTTATATTTTTGTAGCACAAAGCACTAGGCTTATATTAATTTAAAAATAGTAGGAATAATAATGTGACACGTGGTGTACACATCTCAATTAAAAAAAGCGAATCAAATTCTCAATACAATACATTTATTTGGAATTAAATATTTCTATGATTAAAAATAAACTAGAATATAACATTTTTCGTAAAAAGATACTTACACTTACATAGTAATATATAATACTTCTAATCATCCGTTTTATCAAAAATTATCAGCTCTTCATTCTATGATTAGTAGATTAGTTAATGTTCCTTTATCCATAAATAACTTCAACATATAATTAAATAATATTAAACAAATTGCAATTAATAGAAAATTTGTTAAACAAAAAGAACAAGAAAAAGTTTTATCGGATTTTTCTATTATCGATAGTGGGAAGCAGTGGAGAAAATTTGTGTTTTTAAATAATCTTACTTCAAATTCAATTATTAAAAATATCCTAAATTCTATACAGCCAGCTTTTTACATTAATAACAAATTAAAAAAATATTTATTAAATATCAAGGATAAAGACAACATTTAAAAAAAATCGGGGGTCTACAAATTAATTTTTAATTATTGCAATTATTATTATATAGGTAAAACTAGCAAAAACGTTGATATTATAATTAAGGCTCACTTAAGATGCCTAAATAGCAACAACTATTCAGAATTTTCAGAAGGTTTAGAAATTATACGTACAAATACGAAGGGTTTACAGTTAGATAAATTTTAAATTTTAGAAATAAGAAAAAGTGTTAATAGTTAGATAAATATTATAAATAACCGTCTCCTTTTAAATTTGTTTTCATATTGGTTCGTATTTATTCTCCATTTTATAGTTTTGTTTTTATCTATGCATTTTTTTTAATTTCAGAATATATTGTTTCCTAAATAAGATACCATAGGTATCGAAACATGTCGAATAATTAAAAAATAGTGGTTTAAAGAAAGTATTGCGTCTAATTATTTATATAAAATGAGGCCATAAAGTAATTTTGCTGATATTGAAGAAAAGCCTTTATAAAATTAATCGATTATATAAATTGCCCCATTTGACATGGCAGTTTCCCACAAGATCTCTTATAAGTTTGTATAATATATACCACTTTAAAAAACGTGCAAACTTTAATGTAAAAATGTATCAAGTGAATCAATGAAAGTCAAGGAGAATATGGTGTGTTCTGAAAATCATCCCAATTCTGTTACTACTTAGCAAATAAGATTAAATAAAGATCGCTTAGGTGGTTTAGTCGGAGTGTTGATGACACCAGAAACAGTGGACTTGCACCAGAAAGATTTGGCACGACTAGGTAAATCACATACTGGAAGATGGTTCTGTTGGAAACCTCAACAATCGTCTAATTTGCATGAATAGATGTTTGAAGATGCGTGTGAGGATGCGGTTAAAAATTAATGTTATAAATCAGATGGTTATGTGTGAGCGAGCCCGGTGCCCCCCATGAATTACACCAACGCTCATGTATTCTTTTGAATATGATCGCGTATGTGGGCAAATCAGGTTGAACAAGAAAAACTATTTATAGTTAACAGACGTTTATTGATGATAGTTGCACAGTTACTGTTATTAGTATGTTCAGTAAAAAGTCTATAACGAGCGGGTGTCGGTTTTATTATTGTTTTTGAGATTGACGAGAGCCTAGTTTTACACCCAGGTATCTGCAAGGTGCATTCAGCGGTTGGTTTTGCTGATTGTGGAGGCGATAAATAGGTAGTGTGTCAGTACAGAAGAGTGTGGGGCTCTGTTCTGTCTGCCTACCTCAGCGGCGAAACGGCGTGATGATAAGTTAGTTTATTTGTTTTGATATTGTTGACGATATTTTTTATTGTTTATGGTTTATGGGTCAGCTCGTAAAATATAAGACGTTCATTTCATTCATTTTTGTCTCTCGTTTTCTTACAAACTCGAAAGATTTTCAATGCAGATAATGCGAGAAGCTGCGCTCTGCAAAATTGTTGAAATCACTTTACATGTAGAAGCCGTAGGAAATAATTTGAAATTTTTCAACTTTCGTGGCTGTATTGGAGATCCACTTAGTCCACGCTTACGAGATGGAAAGCTTTTGAAAATAAAAAAAAACTTTAATTATTGCCTCGGAAAGTTCAGCAGCTGAGTTAAGGGATAAGCGACGAGACGTCGGAGGAATTTTGATACTTTGATAACGGCGTCGATGAAAAAGCGTTTTAAAACTTTGAGAACTACACTCAGGGCATTAAATAGGTTTGTACTCTGAAGGGCTATTTGTTACTTCGATTCGATTTCTTTCATTCTATTATAGTTGTATAGATATATTTTATTGATTCTAAATCACAGACCACCATGGGCATGAACTAATGCAAATTTCTTGTACCAATATTTTAATTTTGGTGTCACACACGTGATTACTTTGGTATCACTTAATCAAAAATCAAATAGCACCGCGATTTTATTTAAAAATATGACTAGACTGAAATGAAAATTTAAACGCTGACAATAAAATGTGTATTAATATAAAAAATACGTATTGTTTACACAAAGATTTAATTTTCGAAAAGTATATACTTTTATTGTTACATAAATGGGTCATAAACTTATTTCTGATTTATGTTTCCACTAAGAATGTGTGTAAAATGCCTCTCGTCCCGCAATTAATGTTTCAAACCCCTTTCCTATATGTCCTACACTTTATTTCATGTCTATTCATTTACTGGTCTGTGTACCAAATAATATTTTGAATACAAAAAAAAAAAAAACATTTTCGTAATAATGCAGAATTTGCACATATTTCTTGAACATATTCGACTCGTAATTTAGTCAGGTATCCACCCATAAAATGTTGTAGACTAGATGTGTGTTTATATATATTTATATGTTTTCAGTCCCTTGTTAATATGATACATACAGCCATGTACAGTTAAATACGAGTATATTGTATATCTATGTAAGAAAAAAATGGTTTCTTGGAATTTAAATTACTTTTAAGAATATTTATATTTATAGAAATTAAAAAATCTACAATTGAGGGTACTAGTAGAATGCAATAATACATTCTAAAGAGAACACATTATTATTTGTGAAGTTGTAATTTTTTCAGAACATAATTCTGTGATATTTAATACAAATTAAACTGCAACATTAAAGTTTAAAAATTTATCGTCTAGTTACGAGACTGACATAGTGTAATTAGTTTGGTGGAAAAGAACCTGATTCAAATTCCGATGGCAGCTAAACATATTTTTCGATAAATTAAGTTTATCTTTCTTATTGATGCGTTTAATTTGTATTAAATAATACAATCGATTAGACAAATGTTGGTAATTTCACAAAATACATAAAGACAAAAAACCTACAAATAATAAAAATTATATTTATAAATAAATATCCTAAATTGCAGATACCATGTTTTTAACCATTCCCTAGGCATGCAGTAATATAGGTCTACCTAGCCAATTTAATCGTATTTCTATAAATATACACATTGTAAAACATACATTTTACCTAGTCCTAAAAAAATCATTTGCACTTAGAAATGAGTAGTGGAAAACCAATTATGTAAAGCGAATCATAATAAAAAGAATCATTTTTGAATTCAATGCTATATAAAAATGATGCGTTGCATGCTATCTGCGTTAAAAATAGCACTTGTACCACGTGAAAAAGATCACACATTTATTTTAATGATGAGAGATAAAGATGAAGATCATGCTAGATGGCTCTTTTGCGTTACAAGAATAATGTTTGAGAATAAAATGAACGTATTTAAATATTATATTTATTATTTCTTATTATATTTATAGTAACTGTGAAATTAACAATTTTAAAGCCATTTAAGCTTGTAAAAGCATTTTATTCCCATTTAAAGTGTTAAAAAAACTCAAATTTCTTGCAGTAACACGAGTTGACAGCATGGCTGCGTAGGGTATTTTTAGCATGGTATGGTAAAGGTTAACAATTTCAAACGACAACTCCATGAAGTGTGTAAATATAACGAAATTTAAACAGTTTTTATTATGATTTTTAGGTGCTGGTTTCATCAATCGTCATATAGTTTTGTAGAATTTAATTATAATAAATGCAGTAGAATGATGCGAGTAGATATATGTCAGGTAGAGTAGATTCAGAACTCAGGTTGTTCTCTCAAATAAACAATAAAAAGGATGTATATTTATATACAATAATACACGTTGACTGCGTAAGAAACCTGCGCGGTAAAGCGTATACGTAGTAAATATATGTAACCCACATGTTGTTCCGACAAGATCGTGTGGACTAACAATACATTATTTATTAATGAGAACACATTATTATTGTGAAGTTGCAGTTTTTCAGAACATAGTTTCGTAATATTTTAATAAAAATTAAAAAATAATAATATACAAGTTGCATTAATGTTTCGAAAATTTAATAAAAAAAATATTTATTTATTTAGTTCTGGCATTTCTTATAGTAAATATAAAGTAGATTGCTTTCAAATAAATTGCAACATGCAATATAAGTTCGAAAATTTGTCGTTAAATTGATTTTATCCGTATATCTTTCTAATTGATACATTTAATTTGTGTTGAAATACATTATTTACTTTGTGGACATATATCTCATTTGGCTATGGGCGTGGTAAACATATAACATTTGTACATAGTGCCTTCGTTTTACGTATATATAGATAGTGAATAAATTCTCGTAATATTCCTTGTTTAAACACGTTCGTAACAGATTCAATGAAACGAAAGTGATTTCAATTTTTTTTAAAGTCACTGTAAATTTATCACCTTCTGAAATGTTAATAAAGAATAATAGAATTATTATTTCAAAAAAGAATAATTATTATTCAAAATCATTAGAATTAAAGCGCTGTAAAACAATGCGTGGAATAATTGTTAATCAGGAACAAATGAATGTCTCTGTAACTGACTGCTCCAGGGTCGGGCCGAGGGCTGCTGCACCCCACCGTGACGGAGCGAATGGGGTTAGACAGTACCCCCGTGGGAAATAACAGGCCGCGTCATACAACGGCATTTTGAGAGATGGGGAGGGGGGGTAGGTTTAGAGCGGAGGCAGTGCGGAATTCGGATGAGACAACACGTCGTGTAGTAGCGCCGTATAGATTTAACAAATTAAAAGGTATCACGAAATTTTTTGTAAATTTTTTTTATTTGTGTAGGGTACCGCTTTCCTGAACCTCATTACTTATATTTAAAAAATATTTTGAATGTATATAATGTTTACTTTGCGGTACTTCTTCGTCATTTCTATTCTTCTTCATGTCAGTATTACGGTCTCTCTATTCCTGGACATTTTTCATTCCCAGGACTCAATTCGCAGCTCTGGATCATTCCCGGGATCCCGGGTCTCGTGATATGTTAATATTGATTTTTTTAAATAAAAGATTTCATTTTTGTTTTTTATAAACATTGTTAATTTTATTTTAATTGAATTGTTATTATAAATTAAACATGTATTGAACAAAAAAATATTATTTCTAAATAAAAATACAGATATAATAAATTCTTAATATTAAAAAAAAAAACATTTCAAAAATCTAATTTGAATGAAATATATTGTATGTACATATTTACAATCAATTTATTGTATTAACAAAAATTAAATATTTAAATTAAATACACACATTAAAACAATTTTATTTAAAATAGTATTATAGCAATTGAAAAAACTCCCTCTGTTTCAACCGATGTCGGTTTTACGGTCAACAGGGTATTCCTATTATCGAATGACTTCGAAACCGTTACAAGGCAGGGCATAATACAAAAAAAGAAAAAAAATTGTTTCACTCATGTATGTACTCGTATTTTTATTGCACTTCACCGACAGTCGTCAATGCTAGCAAATTTATAAGAATTTGTAACTCCGTATTTTGCGACTAAATAATTTATTGTTTTCTGGAACCCATT
Source organism: Eubasilissa splendida (assembly GCA_031772225.1). Classification (NCBI taxonomy): domain Eukaryota; kingdom Metazoa; phylum Arthropoda; class Insecta; order Trichoptera; family Phryganeidae; genus Eubasilissa; species Eubasilissa splendida. The sequence goes on along the minus strand of CM062857.1, from coordinate 22,769,493 downwards.
TGACGAGTATGCTTTTTTCGCTTTGACCCGAACATTTCTTTTTAACTGCGTTCGTAAGATAAAAAATTCAAAATTATTACGAAATTCGGGACTCTGTGCATAGAAAACCCCATATATTCTAGGGAATCTATTCCTGGGTCGACCCGGGTCAGAAACCCTTGTCAGTATTGACATTCAGTGGCTTCGATCAGATGAGATTCGGCTCGTAATGCAGACTCGGCTTGTAGAGCAAACCTCAACTAGGTTGCAATCAAATCTGACTACATAGTCTCCAGCCAGATGCAACGCTTTTATCCACTGTTTTGATTCACACCTATCAGTTCATCTACATTCATACATATTATGCTCGTCAATAATTGAGCCTTCTAAAGAGGAACATACTTCTGTATCTGAATTTACCTGTTCGCACCGAGTCTTTGGAAGACGTCCTCTAATTCTAATGCCGTCAACGCTCGCATAAGTGACCCTTTTTAATGGAGTTCACTATGCTGAGATCAGTTTTACATTCGCTTCGAATTTAATCATTCTTAACTAACTTCTAGAAGTCGGTCAACTTCTAGTTTTAGACGTAGATATTAATAAATATTATTATGAAATACACTGATCCGATCCTATTATGAAGGGTGAAAAGATTATCATAGAGGGAGAAAAGCACAAATTCCCTTTCGTCAAGCATACCTCAGTATACCTACCTTAAAATTGACGAAGCAGCCTTGATCCGAGCCGAAAGGTCATAACTTACAGCAAAATACTTAAAAATCATGGAAATTAAGCTATAAACTTTCCGGTGAAGTGGTTTAGTTTTAATAGAAGACTGCTTTTTTTGAAACTGTTGGAAGTCCTGGAGGTGAACTATTTGTTACGTGCATTAATACATGCAGAAGGGTGGCATTCCAGCCTTCAGCCTGTTGGATATAAGTATCGGTCGTTGCGTTTGTATATTTTTGTTGCTAAAACTAAAAATTATTTTCCTTGTAAAATTGAAATTGAAGTGTAGTTAATACATGCGCATAAAAAAAATCATGTAACTCCCTCGCTTTACCAGGCGGATAGTTACCCGGCGGTTAGATATCCGTTGGTTAGTTACCCAGCGGATATATTTTTTAATTTTTTTTTTATTTCTTCTTTAATTCATAAATATTAATTTTTATTTTTTGCCAAACTGGTGGATACCTGAATATAATATAGTACAACAATAAAATATAAAATTAGATAAGAATATGTTTCTTTACTTTTCATTTAAAAGTGTTTTAAAGCTTTGTAGGTTTTTCTATCTATGATTTTATCACATAATTTTAATTTGCTCAATTTCATCAGATACAGTTCAAACTACGTTGTTATGATGTCATTGTTCATAATGGACTCGATTATCGCAAAGTACCGATTACATTATAGAGATGAAATGTGCTCTCTGGAAAGTAGTTTTGACTTACCAGAATGCTTAGCTAAAGCAACAATGGAAGGGAGTGAACCGTGTGTGCTGTGTGAGGTTCAGTTTTAATTTTAATGGTATTATTAATAATTTCGTCCGGAAGGTGGGTGGAGACTGTTGAGCGGCCTCTGTGGAATAATATATGAGCACGTGTGCAAAAGGGACGTCACGCTAGAACCGTTACAGTGCGTGCCAGCGGGATGGATCAAGATTACTTTAAAATGAGTTTAAATTAGAACAACGCCGTAATTACTTACATTATCGCATAATAAATTTATCTAAACATAAACAATAAAAAATAAAAAAGTATAACCAAATGCGAACAATATTAGAAATGCTGAAGATTTAATATTAACTACATGTGATTAGGGCAACAGTCAACATAAAGTTAACACTTACTGCATGGTGGGTCAAAACAAAACACGTTGGGCGGTGGTGGGTCATTTTAGACCCACCTCAAGTTTTCGGTTTTTCAACCGAAAATATATGTTTCGGTGTAAGCGTTGAGATTCAATCTTGGGTCAGTTTTTGACCTTTTTTCACATTTTTATCAATAACTCATTTGAATCTCGTTCGATAACATTTATTTGTATCTCAAATTATTTGTAAACAATTATTAAAAGGTTAGCTAGAAAGAAAACAGCATTAAACGAACATTTGTAGCGTATTTCATGTTTTTACAAACACCCGGATCAGATATGACCCACCACCGCAGAGGATGTGTTAATGATTTTCTTTTAGACAACTTTATAATTCTTAAAAATATTCTTACACTTAAGTTCCAAGATATTTTTAGACAAGTTATCAAACACTGCCCAAAAATTAGTAAAAATTACCAGAAAATGTCCTAATCCAAACTAACCCACAAGCACCGAGACTTTACGGACTTCTCAAAATCCACAAAGTAAACGTACCGATCAGACCGATAGTACCATATGTTAGCGCATCGAACTATAAAGTATGTAAAAAACCTAATCATTTAATAAATTCATACAAATTATTCAAACCGATGTACACCATATAGAATAGTACCGAGTTTACTGCGCGTATCCAAAATTTCTATATACTGAATAATGCTAAAATAGTATCATTTGATGTAGTCAATCTCATTATAAATGTTCCAATAATAATCAAGAAAAATATGTTTCCCGAGTTATTAAGCAACTCCAACCTTAATGAAGAATTTGCTAAAGAAATTATTAAAATATTTAATAAATATGTGTAAAATATATACCAACCAAAATTACTTTTAATTTAATAATAATTTTTTCGAATAACGTGATGACCAGTGGGTTCTCTATCAACTATCCTAGTTGATATGTTTTTGAACAAGTTAGAAATAGATTTTTTTAAATATGAATTAAATATATTAATTATAAAGATATACATATAAAATCAATTTTATCGAAAAATATTGTTGTTGCACCACCGGGATTCGAACCGGGATCTCTTTCCAAACCGGGAAATGTGCATTATCCTATGTTCTGAATAATTACAACTTCACAATAAGAATGTGTTCTCATAATAATAAAGTTGTTCAAAATTTAATAAAAATGAATTAATAATTCTGGCGTCTGCCATCAGATTACTCAAAGGTATTTTCGATTCCGTAAAAATAAGGTAGATGGCTCTTTCAAATGATGGAACGATTAAATGTATTGATATCAAAAAGGTAACATATAAGGTCGAAAAATTGTCGCTAAAAATAATGTCGCTGTAGCTTAGTTGGATAAAGCACCTCCCCCGGTTAGGGAAGAGATCCAGGTTCGAATCCCGGTGGCGCAACAACAATACTTTTCGATAAAATTGATTTTATATGTATATCTTTATAATTAATATATTTAATTCATATTTAAAATATCACAGACCTATGTTCTGAATAATTACAACTTCACAATAAGAATGTGTTCTAAAAAAAAAAAAAAAATAGATTTGTTAAATTCTAATCATCCCCTAGTCAAATAGTGCATTCTCGGCTGGTACAGATATGTCGATGATATATTTTGTACATTTACGACAACTAGATTCATTTGTCACCTACATCATCACCCTAGTGCGAAGATAATTGTTTAAATTTCCTGGACTTATCTATTAGGTATCTATTGCGGAATTTCAGAACCTCGATCTATTCCCTGCAAGCCCTCTATCCTGCCATGCATCTGTCAGAATCACGCAATGCCAGAGAATGTGCTCCGGCGTTTGTCTCAATCGGCTGCAGGTACACCATGTAAATCATGTAGCTTGCTGCGGAATTCGCTGTGACCCGAGACTACACTGCACTGATAAATGGTCGAAAGCCGGAGGATCCCCCCGATCCATCCCTCTCTGACGTCCACAGTGGGGAAAAAGGAATAAGTCCACCTCCCCAACGGGGCGCCGTCCTACCTTTTCTGCCACTTGCTCTAACTAATATTCCTAAGACGCACACACAATACCCTGAAGTCGCCATCCGGATGCTCGAGAGTATGTCTTAAGTGATACACCTTCAGATTCTTCCTCAAAACGCGGCGGGCACTCGCAAATATTATGAACATAGAAAAAAGTAAAAATAGTGTTCGATCTTTATAACAAGATTCTATGGATCGCAGATCGCCGTTTTGCGCAAATTTGAACGCAACATGTAGAATCGTCCATTACCTACTTATTGTCCCCTTCACCTATACCAGAACACGATCTTCTTCTGTGGTTGTGTTCTCCGTGGTTTAGATGAATTGAAGTTGAACCTTTGAACTGACAGTTATCGTTCACCAGCATGGTACGGTAGGCTGTGCTAATTATCGTCCTGCTGTGTGTGGCCGATATTATTTATTGTATTTCGGTTTCTCGCTACAGTGCGTGCCGAATCCTGTACATCTTGCTATTGTGCATTGTGCTTGTTGTGTTACACTTTATGCCATCACCAGAGTGTATAAACAAGAGTACTTCATGCAGAACAACGGAATACGTGTCCTGGAGTCAGAAGATCTGTGGATCCAATCAAGAATCTAGATTTCTAAAGGAGCATTTCACAGGTGGGTCGTATTTTCTGGTTTTGGTTGATCCTTCAGCACCTCTGTTCCATATTCACGTCCCTCTCCCGAATTCCTTCCATCCTTTCCACATCTCGTACTTCCCCAATCCCTAGTACAGATATAGAGTAAATTCAACAGTTACAATAATTAAATCATTAATGCTGTAAATACATCGTATTAAACATAATATTTATTAAAAAAATGGAAATGAAAGTATAGTAAATTCATAAATACATTAGTTACAAAACTCAAACAATAATAATGTCGATAAATGGTTTACAAACATTTCCACCGGTCAAGAGTAGCTCCGAACGTTCTCGACCCACCTCTATCATATAGAAGTAGCATCACTATGCAAGAAGTTTTCTTTATTCCTGTACGTGTACAGTAAATATACCGTGCGTGTAATGTGTGTGCTATACGTGCAAATACACGTTCAAGTGCATGTAGCACTCACGTGCATGTACGTACAATTGAGCGTCCAAATACACGTGGTATGCACTTGCGAGTATATTTGGACCTTTTTCTATCCGGGGAAACATATCATATTAGCAAACAAATATATTTTCGATAGATATATTTATTCTGTATATCTTTCTATTTGATTAATTTAATTTGTATTAAAAATACAATATTAACTGTGTTCTGAAATTGCAACTTCACAGAGAAATGTGTTTTCATTTAAAACAAATTAGGTATGAGATATATGTGATAAGTTCCTCCCCAGCCTAGTATTCTGTATGGTAATATTGACTCAACCAGTCCATGCGTTATACTCTGCACGTTACTTGCACTGAAATGTTATACAGTCGAGTTAGTTTTGAAGTTACCCTTACAAAATGACGTCTCGAAGTCGTGTAACCAGCACAAAACAAACAACACTTCTTGCATCTTTGACAACGCATCCCCGCATGCCCTTCAAACGCTAAAAATCGATCTAAAGCCGGCATCACACTGCGGCCTCGGGGGATAAATATTTACATAAGCAGTTACCTCGCCCTCGCCGACGCACGCAGGGAGTGTGGGGGCGAGGGTGGGGGCGCGGCTCATCCCCTGTGGGATTGTACGGGGATTTCCGCCTAAGCCAATACATCCCTCGGTGAAACGTGTAAACTGTAATGCCGGCTTGCCGTGTCTGTTTGAAGAAGGCTTTCTTTTAATTGGCATAAATTTTAACATGAAATAAATTGAAAATTATTAGGAGAACACATTCTTATTGTGAAGTTGTAATTATTCAGAACATAGGTCTGTGATATTTTAAATATAAATTAAATATATTAATTAGAAAGATATACATATAAAATCAATTATATCGAAAAATATTATTGTTGCGCCACCGGGGTTCGAACCTGGATCTCTTTCCTAACCGGGAAAGGTGCATTATCCAACTATACTACAGCGACAATATTTTTAGCGACAATTTTCGAACCTATATGTTACCTTTTTTTATATTAATACATTTAATCGTTCCATAATTTGAAAGAGCCATCTACCGTATTTTTACAGAATCTCAAATACCTTTGAGTAAACTGATAGCAGACGCCAGAACTATCAATTCATTTTTATTGAATTTTGGACACATTGATACAACTTTATTATTAGGAGAACACATTATTTTTGTGAAGTTGTAATTAGTTAGGAAAGAGATCCAGGTTCGAATCCCGGTGGCGCAACAACAATATTTTTCGATAAAATTGATTTTATATGTATATCTTTCTAATTAATATTTAAATTGTAAATGTTTGCATTTCCTTTAAGTGCTGAAAATATTAATATATACAATAATATTATAACAAATACAATAATATGGCAATTATTATATCTAACCTTAAATTTTGTAAGTTTTTATCATTCATATATAACTATATATTTTTTTTAAATCAAAGAACGATTAAACCACCTGTAGACACAATTATTAATTAGGGGTTTCAATGACGGAGGAACAGATTGCATTTCGCCACGAAACAGTCGTCATGTGTGTTTCTTTTAACGTTCGAGAATAACGCCGTGCGTAACGCCAGGACCACGAAGAAATGATGTTCTAAACATCTCCGGAAGTGCAGTGATAACTCGGTTCTTCACTACAAAAGTGCGAGCCAACTGGACGTGAAACTTGACGTCCAACATAGGATCGAGATTATGGTAGGCCAGATCCAACTGCCAATATTCCTTTCTTGTTCAAATTTGGATTGCGTCAACTAACCATTATTTTAATCGATACAGTCCACGGGATCTTATCCCACAGATGTTTGCAGTACTATGAAGCCTAGAGCTGATAGAAGAGCAACGAAAATAGGCTGAATGCAGTGGAAATGAGATAATTTACATATGTCGAAAATATAATCCTGTGAACAGCACGACCTTCGAATGCCTCAATCCTGCAACAGATCCAACAATATCTAGCCTTATCCACAACAGTAAACAAAAAGTTTCTTCAAATTCTTTGGCCATATTGTGCATCAAAGTGACAACCTAGAAAATGAAATTATTCTAGACACAACTTTGGGCCGAAGAAGATGTAAAAGTGCCACAACGATTGATAAATAGGTTGGATCTGGCTGGAGATACAGAATGGGACACGAATGTTACTACAAAAACAAATGTGAATATTTCTGTTATTTTTAATATTTTTATTTATTTCTTTATTGTTTTAAATCAAGAATTTGATTAAATTTTTAACATAGGAATTAGTTTTTAAAAATAATTTGTTGTAAGTGTCCTCCACCTTCGTTAATGCAAACCCTCCATCTGAGCGAAACGTTGTTCATTGATGCTGTTAATGTTGCCAGGGGTATTGCTTCAATAACGGCCCTTATTGATTTTTTTAACTCGTTTTTATTGCATGGCTTTGTTTTATACACCACATGCTTACAATATTGCCATAAAAAAATCTGGAAAAGTAAGGTCATGCGACCTTGAGGGCCAACGATGTTCGGTGTTTCGTCAGATTTTTTTTTCACCAAATTTTTCACGCAGGGCGCCATTACCGGTTGGTCTTGTTATGTGACAACTAGCTCTATCTTGTTGAAGCTATACATTTCGGAAAGGTATTCATCTTTGGCGCATTTCTGGAAAAAAAAATATTCCAGCATGTTTAGATTGCACTCTCCATTCCCTGTAATATTGGCATCGTTTTCTTCAAAAAAGTAAGGGCCGACAATACAGTTGGCAGGCACTGCACGCCACACAGTCACACGTTCTGCATGCAACCTCACTGGATGGATGTTTTGGAGATTTTTATTGGCCCATATACGACAATTTTGTTTGTTTACATTTCCGTTTAAATCAAAGTGCGCCTCGTCAATAAGCAATTTATGAAGTTTACATCATAAATTACATACAAAACGAAACAATTTTTAATAGAACTCTTGTCAAATTGGTAAATCTTCTGGATTCAGGTAGCTTGCAAAATACGCGATACACTCCTTCGACTGACAGCTGTTTTCAATACTAATTGTCTTGTTGAAATGCTAGGATTGTTATCAATACTACGGCGGCGATGTTTGATGTTCGAACTGTTGGATTTCGATGGTAGGGCGTCCTTTGAACTGTTCCATGTGTATTGAACCTTTCGACAATTCGCGTAATGGTTCACCGACTGGGCGCATCCCGATTTGTTTGAGTTCTAAATGCTCCCTGTACTAAAATTGATGACTTTAGTCCACAATACAGTTGCATCACATGTATTCTATCTGCGTCTTCAATCCTGTACACATTAAAAAATATATATACCGTCTTTATTTCTGAAAAAAAAAGAAATATATATATTTTTAAATAACAAAAATATTCTCAGTTGTTTTTGTAGCAACATTCGTGCCCCACCCTGTAGCCTGGAGTCAGCTGTGAGGGCGACCCAGGACCGGCACTTGTGTAGGTGTCTCATCTGATTAAGACCATTATAAATTAATACTAACATCCTGGTTAATTGTATTATATTACATTATCATTATATTATGTATTGTAAATATTATTTAACAATCAGGGCAAATCTTGTTTTGCCTGCTGTGCGGTATCGACCTGTCAATATGCGGGGCGCTATCGAACAGTTGCCTAGTAGCATTAAATAATGCCAACCAGGCGGCGAATGCCTCGAGCTTATTGCATCGGTTCTGGGTAAGCGGTGGGTCCGCCCTTCAATACAAACATGAAGGTGGAAAAAAGAAGAAAGAAAATTTAAATAGTGTAGTTTGGTCGAATATGTATTTATTATTATTATACACGCCCTATTCAGGCATTAACATAATTTGTAAAATAACAGAAGTGCAATACACAAAAAAAAAATTGCACGATATCAGCATGTTTTTCATAATTAAAATTAAAAATAAATATAAATTGTGAAGTAAAGCAATTTATCCGTCGATTGCCTCCATTCCCTAAATAATGCATTCTGGGGATAGCGTAGTTAGCTAATGCGTGAGTTCTGACATTACCACTGTAATAGAACAATGAATTGTGTCTCGATAACTTCAATGATGCGTGAAAGTCAAGCGAACCAACAATCTGGGGGCAGTCTATCATACCATTGATGATTCTGTTTGTTTTGTTTGTAGAAGGGTTTGGAAATTGGAATGTAAGACGGATGGAAGAGATTCGGTGTAAAGACAGGACAGAAGGAGCTCAAGAACCAACCAAATACCAGAATGAACACGACCTATCTGCAGTGGTGCTCCTTTATCAGAATTTCTATTTTGCTGTGGCCACAGGTTTTCTGACATCAAGAACTAGCACTTCGAAAAAGATCTTGCTCTAAGGTATAGGACAGGAACCATGGTATCTACACAATGATGCATCTAGACATGTATACGGCGACCGGCGATCTATCAGATTGAACAGAATGATATAATTTGGAGATGATGATACTAGTTTTGATGGTACCAGAAATAATGGACCGAGCGGAAGACTTGGTATAACAGACTTGGAAGATGATAATAGTATAAGCCTCAACAATTGACAAACTTGCTTGAGAAGATGTGTGAATGTGGATGAGGCGACAGTTGTGCCAGGTCAGAAGAGTGTGGCGCTCTATCATTTTTGCTAACCCTGCGGGGAAATAGTAAGTTATTTATTCGTTTATCGAATAATTATGTATTAACATAAAATATAAATAAATATAAAATGAATTTTATCGAAAAATATTGTTGTTGCTACCGGAACTCGAACCTAATAATGTGTTCTTCTTAATAATATTTAAGTTGTATCAATATGTCCAAAATTTAATAAAATTGAATTCTTAATTCTGGCGTTTGCTATCGGTTTACTCAAAGGTATTTTAGATTCCGTAAAAATAAAGTAGATGGCTTTCAAATAATGGAACGATAGATGTATTCATTTGAAAAGTGTAACATATGGGTTCGAAAATTTGTCGTCAAAAGTACTGTCTGCTTGTAGCATAGTTGGTTAATACACCTTCCCCGGATTGAAAAGAGATCCAAGTTCGAATCCCGGTAGCAATTACAATATTTTTCGATAAAATTGATTTTATATGCATATCATACAAATTAATACATTTAATTAGTGTTTAAAATTAACTCTTTAAATATAATATTTTTCGTCACTGTTCAGTTTTGTAATAACCGTTGATAAGTATTGTACTTTTGTGTAGATCTACCGGTAATTAAGTTAGAATTATATAGATTATTTAACTATGTTTTACATAATTAGTTATTTTAATACACCAACCGGTATATTACAATAACAAATTTAGTGGTTAAAAAAAAAGTTTTTTTTTAAAAATTATACCCACAAAATATCTGCAAGTACACTGATGTCAATTATTACATTTAAGATAATCAAACATAAACACTAATCAGTGTTACATTTTAACAATTCATTTCATGCTTACAAATTATTATTAATTTTTACAACTTCTTGCAAATTGGGAGAAAGAAATTTCGAAAAGACCCAGATAGTTTATTTTTCAGTGTAGGAACAACAAATTCTAATGTCCTAGATTGATGCTTATTTGTGATTTAGGGAATTGTTAATTTTTTATATTTTTTTCATTTATATTTATTTTATTTTATTTTCCTTGTGAAGCCACCCCATTTAGAGCATCGTTGTTATAACTTCATTTTATTAAAAAGAACAGTGACAGTCCGTGGAGCATATAACAATGTTAGATTATGTCTCAATTTAAATTCTTCCCCCGGCTTACAATTTTTGAAGATTTTGTAATAAATAATCTCATAAAAATGAACCTCAACCGTAATGTTCAATTTGTATAAATATTAAAAATAACAAGTTTAAATTATTTTACAGATATTGTTAATTAGAATTTAATGAAAATATTTTCAGAAGTTGAAAAGAAAATTTTAAATCGTTTATTTATCACTGAAGCTGAAATAAAAACTTTATTACTTTCATATTTAGAATAATATACTTTCATATTTAGAACTTAAGTGAGTCGTTCACGAAAGTGTACCGTTGGAAACTTTATATAAGAGTTTATTATTTATACAAGCAAAATTTTCACTTTAAAACTTTGAGAAAATAACTTTAATATTTATGACTCAATAATCAAATGGTATCTTAAATTGACAACATTTAGAATTACATATTTTATCTTTCGATCTGATCTTATTTTATCATATTTTGAACTTTCTTTTTTGTCAACTTTTGTCGAATAAAAATATAAAATATATCTTAATTTTTAATGACATCACGTTTTATTTGAGATTTTTAAAAACATACATATTTTCGTGATAATTAAAACGTATTTAAATAAATCCCTTACAGGTACAATCATCATCATCACTGGGACACGATCCCGCAACTTTATAGTGTCGGTTTAAACCGATTAAGCTGCAAAAAAATAGATATCTCACTTAGCTAACGTATGTAGATGAAATTTGGCGTGTTTGTAATATAGGTCATCGGAGCTTAAATAGATTAATTATATTATGTCCATAGAACGGTCTGGGTTCGAGTCCCGGTATGACTTAATTTTTATAATAAATAGTTTTTTTCTGTAATTAATCTTAATTTGTTTAAATTCATCTCTTTTTTGCGAAATATCAATTTCTCGATAATTTTATTGTCATGTTTTATTTGATACAATTTACAATAAAATGTATCCTAGCATATCTGGTTTCAGGCTTCTATATTGGGACTAATATCGCTGACAGATATATACAAGAGTTTCGGTGGGTTTATTTTTTATACAAATCTACAATTTTATTTCCAGCTTGATGAAATTTTGCACCCTTGACCTTCAAAACAAGCGGAGGGTCATTATCTACATGTGATTTTTAAAAACCATTCCCGTTCCTTTTTCCCACCCCTTAAAGCAGACTTTTGGTGTTTCGTGATGAAATTTTGCACACTTGACATTGAAAATAAGAGAAAAATTACTGTCTACATCTGATTTCGAAAAAAAAACTACCCCCATTCACCTAAATAAAGCCTTTTCACTCTGCGTAAAGCCCGGGCAACACATGGTACTTCAGATAGTTATATATATATAAAGGCACGTCATAATGACCCAGAGTTGAAAAACTACTATAAAGGTAGGTTATGGATCAAAAAGATAATATGCGATAATAGTTATAATCGACCTCCATACTTCGGACTATCATTCGTGTTCGAACATTGCAATATTCATCTTGGCTACAATGAGAAATTAAAAATAAATTATGCCAAAGAAAACATACATGAGAACACTTGATTTATTCAAACATGTTACAATGGTTATGGAATGGAAGCATGAATACTTACCAAAGAAATGAGGTTCTAAAAATCCTTAAACTTATTTTTTTCGGACGTGTGATGAGACATCCAGAGAAGATAAGATCTTGCATCTCATAACCCAGGGAAAGATTTCTGAAAATCAGGGCCCTAGAAGGATAATATCACGGCTGAAGAACCTAAGGCAATAGTTTGGCCTGGAGTTTTCAAAAAACCATCCGAAAAAAATAACGGTTTTCGGTCAATTTTGGATAAACCGGTTATCCGGGTTTTGATCCCAAACCGTCCTCAGAAAATAAATTTTAATTGTTAGATTAATAATACTCTTACAAGGCGGAACGCGCCTCAAGTAAATTAAACAAATATAACAAGTGTTTTATTATCGCATATGTGATTATGGAATTCTACAAACTTAACTCGAAATCCGAATATAATTGTGGGTAAAAACGTAAGTGTGAAGCTGCAAATGCTGTAAATAAGGCTGCTAGTAAATACGATACATAATTAAATTAATCAATTTAGTTGTCGGTTAATATTTCTACAAAATATTCGTAAAACATAATCAAGTACCAAAAATATGCTTTCTGACACATATTTATTGGAAACATAAAATGAAATGATCAGTGCTGGTAGCCACCCCTCAGTTTTCAGCCCTAATTTCGCCTACACGTGAATGGCTGCGCTCTTATACGCTTTACAGAAAATTGCTTTACGATGGAAACAAATCAAAAATATTACGAAAGCTGCTTAACATCAGATTCTCTGTGAGTGGAGGTGGAACTGTGCTGTTTTCACACCGAAAGCTGTACGGCATTTTGCAAATGGAAAAATAGGATTGAAAACTTTTCAACTGACGTAGAAAACAAGCTATGAATCTTTTTTCGTATTGGTAATTTTTTTTTAATAAAAAAACACATACATACACAACAGTGGCGTGCAGTAGGTATAGATTTAGGTTATGCTGTTACCAATGATATTATACAATCATTTATAATACGTGTAATACAATATATGTACTTTCGTTAAACCAACGTCTTTGGACAAAATAAATCCGTCGTTTATACGATTCTGCCATATTTATTTATAATTTTAGAATAGTGTTTTTAAAATTAAAGTTTTATCGTGAAATAATACTTTCTTATTCATATAAAATATGTATGGACGTATTAAAGAACACTTTCTATAACTGAACGTGATTAATTTATTGTTTGAAAATCTTTAACGTAATAACTAAAGGAAATAAATATTTTTATTGAAGGTTAACGTAGGAAATAGTTCTGCCATTTACTTTTTGTTTTTCTCAAATCAAAAACCAATCCATGCACCAAATTTAAAGAACAATCATGAAATCAACACGTTAAAAACAGTAAGATAGTAAAATTTTCAAATTAGTAAAAGAAGAAATATGACTTGCGCGCAGTTGTAACCCTTTCTAATGTTAATCTGTTAAAAAACAGCATAGGTAACAACTCCATATAAAACGAATCAACCGAAAGGAATTTTCAATTCGGTTAATAATCAATTCACTAGCTTAAAGACACAACTGAGAAATGTAAATAGCACGATGCGGTGAATAAAAAAGAGCGCCATAAGTACAGCGGTGAGAGTTCGTGAGTTTTTAGAATTAAGCAATTGAAGTCTCTACTGGTACACAGATGGCACTAATTGCAAAATAATGTTTTCGCTTATGTTAATCCAATTTTTTAATTATTATTTGTTTTCCAGAATTTTTAGTCATGCAAATTGAAATATATGTTTTTGTAAAATGTATTGTTTACTATCACTAGTTTTTAATTTTTTTCCTACACCTTAGCCCATTCCAAATCGGTACACATTATTCCTTTGACTTGACTGGTTGCTCTTGAATTGAATTTTTGAGGAAGTGTTCACATATGAAGGACCCCAAAGAGTCTCCCACCCAATCCCGGAATCGTTTTGAGAGTTGTTTACTCTCGTTTCAATTCCACTCAACAAAGCAACGCGTGCAATATATTACAAAATCTTAAACCTTGTTTTTCGACTATATTTTAAAGTTAGAACAGTTAGCTAAGTTCCGTTTTTTTCCTATTCTTTATTTTTACAATTACTCAATATTTAATTATTTACTTTTTCCTATTACATTCAGTTATTAACATTCTAATACCATCATAGGTTGGCTCCGGCATCATCGTACCAGAGCCACACCTGGACAATTTGACGCGAGACTCATTATCACATTCATATACCGCTGTGATATTGGTGTGACGTGAACGTTGAAACTCATCAGAGTTCTTTACGGCGCCGTGGCAGTTTCTCACATTGGGTGAACTTTCGGAACATCATGAGAAGAGACGGCGTCATCGAACAGGTGAGTTGAGCTGTCCTTGTGATTCACTGAATCCATCCTAGTCCACTGTTGAAGGATTCATCCCGTTCTTCTCTCATTTCCGATTCCCTACTTTCTATCCATTTCCCTCCTTTCCATTTCTATCACCCACCACTGTGATCGGCGACTTACATCAGTCACAGTATCTTTGTGTGATCTCTATGATACGTGCATCGCCAATCGCACGTGAACGCGACATATAAAACGGTTTCTATATATTATTTTAATTTTATTACAACCCGTTTATTTTCAGTATTATATGATTTTCCTTTATATTTTATACAATACTTAACTAAACGTATTTTTTGTATTAGCGCATCATTATTTGCAAAATTTTGCATTTAATTGTAATTGTAATTAAATATAAACGGTAATGTAAACAAACAAATATAAATAAATAAATATATTAATGTTAAATAATTTTTATCTTCACAGGTTATTTTTGAATATTTTTTATATTTGTTTATAATGTAACTATTTTTTATTTATTACTAATGATACTGTGTTCCGTATAGTACAAAATACACATTTTTGCAGACGAATAAATAAATAAATTAGTTTAATAAAATAATTAAATTTTAAAAATTTATCACCCAGTTCTCTTGTACCGTATCAGAGTCGTTATGAATTCATCCATTGTAGCATTAATTTAATATTAAATGCGGATTTTCTCTCCTCTAGCGAAATCTGTTGGGTGGATTTATAAACAAATGCTTCAGCAGTTCAGCTTATATACTCGTACTTACATTGCTTTGAAGGGTTTTAAAAATAATATTTTAATCTGTATTTAATTACAGTATTTTAATTGAACAACACTGGTATTATTTAAAAAGAAAATTTGAGGAACGTTATTTTATTTAGCTTACATAATCAAGTAAAATAATATATCAAAATAATGTTAACCAAACTTTGTTTAACTAGATAACTATACACTTTCATGTGTGTCATAGAATGCTACACATTTTTTTTAAACTATTCCAGAAAAATAATAATGTAATATTGAATGCAAATAATATTGTAATCATTATTCAAATTGTTTTTATCTAAAGGCTCATATAATATATATATAATACAAGCCTGTAAATCTATTGAAGACCTTACTTTAATGGGGTTTCAATAAATGTTAAAAAAAACATTACTATAAAAAGGCATAGAAAATAGGCTTCTTTGTACATTTAAACACGTTTAAGGGTTACTCAGGGACCGTTTAATTTTATCCTACGATCAACTTACCGAAGTAGAATAAATGTTTTTCTAACCTTCATTTTTCATTCGTTTGGCAGAGGACTCAATTTGGTTGAATTATACTTCTTTTAATGTTAATTTACAACCCGTGGCTCGTGAGACAATTTGGGTTTAATAACTAGATCAAAAGAATATTTACAAATAGTAAATATATAGCAATTCTTTAAAATATTTCATCTTCTTCTCTTGTCTCATCCATTAACTAACATATTGGTTATCATCACGTTGTTCACGGTGGCCAGGTTCTTCAGCCATGATGTTCTCCTTCTTCCAGGACCACAACTTCTAGCAATCTTTCTGGATGTCTCATCACATTACTGAGATATTAAAGTTTTCAGATTTTTGTTTTAAATACTTCTTTCATTTTCATAACATTTTCATTTGTAACTCCATCCATCCAGCTTATTTAGTGCATTCTTCCGTAGATCCACATCTTAAATGCTTCGGTAAGTGTCCATGCTTCCATTCCATACAATAATATAGAGAACACATAGTATCTGATCATTCGCATCGTAATCTGAGGCTAAATTCGTGACTGCAGAATTAATTGAATATTTACTATACAAGTACACAAGTTATATGTAGTAATAATAAGTATGAATAATCAAGTCTACACAGTAATTTGAATGTTCTTTATCTTTAACACTTACTGCCCGGTGAGTCAAAACAAAACTGGGGATCAAAACTAAAGTCAGAACAAAACAGAGGTAGGTCTTTTTAGACCCACCTCAAGTTTTTAATTTTTCAGCCGTTTTGTGGGAGATTTTTTATAGATATTTAATTTTAAATATGATTTAATGAAATGGCACGATGCGCCGTAATGTATCTGCTAAAACAATTAAAAATATTACGAATAATTTACGTATTCTCACGCATCAACAGACGCCCTACACGGTCAAAATACAAACATCCACTGATCATGTGATCTTTTCGTCGGCTGGCGATTATTTCTACCTGCTGGTGTATAACAGTAGTTATAAATAATTAAATCGTATTATTTATTTATTATATATTAGTATTTTTTTACACGTAAACCGGATGAAAATAATTTAAACAAAATGTTTATGGAAGTGAAGTAAATATATTATAAATAAAATATTTTAAAAATTACGTCCTTTTTATATGAAACGCAATCAACGATATTATGAGCAGAGGCAAATGTAATTAACATAAATTAAAAAATAGGTATAAAAATAGACAAATTATACTCAAAATAGATATAATTCTGTGAATTCTGTGTTCTACGAAAAAATCACGATTAAAAAGGCACCTGAGAATAGAGTTATTTACATTCAGCACTCAGATGACCTAATCAAAATAATATTAATATATAAGAGCTCCGACTATTGGTCTGCCTTTGGTTGGACTACTCTGTATACTTTGAACTCTGTGAGTAATTAGCAAAAATTTTGCCAATAATATACTTTGTTAAATAAATATCATATATAGCATCCAAATGATAACAGGATATTTCACCAATCTTGGCCAAAGGCAGCGGAGCTCAACTATATTTATTAGGAGAACACATTCTTATTGTGAAGTTGTAATTATTCATAACATATGTCTGTGATATTTTAAATATGAATTAGATATATTAATTAGAATGTTATACATGTAAAATCAATTTTATCGAAAAATATTGTCGTTGCGCCACCGGGATTCGAACCTGGACCTCTTTCCTAACCGGGATGGCTCTTTCAAATAATGGAACGATTAAATGTATTAATATCAAAAATGTAACATGTAGGTTCGAAAATTGTCGCTGTAGCATAGTTGGATAATGCACCTTCCCCGGTTAGGAACGAGATCCAGGTTCGAATCGAATCCGAATATGTGATTTTTTTTTTAGCAGAATAAAGATTTGACCTTTCTTAGTCAAATAAAAACTAATGTCTAGATTTATTTTTTAAATTGTACTGGTTAAATTGACTGTCTATTTTCTGGATAATTTCGTTCAAATGTCGACCCCTCCTACGTAAAACATAAATAATAAAAATTAACAAATAAATCTTTTTACATTTTCGTTGTTTCGCATACATTTTATACATATTTTAAATTCCAGTTATTTTTATTATATTTTATTAAACGAATATAATCAAAAACAAATGTTTTGTTTTCATATAATTATGGCGTAATACAAATTTATCAGTAAAACAGTGCATTTGAATTTTATTAATAAATCCATTCTGAGTTAGATACCTACATATTATTTAACGCTAACCATTTCTGGAACTACGTGTATTTCTTCGTATGAGCAGAATAAAACTTTTTTACATATATAATACATATTTATATTAAAGGTATTAATTAGAAAGATATACATATAAAATCAATTTTATCGAAAATTATTGTTGTTGCGATTCGATTCGAACACCTGAATCTCTTTTCCAATTCGAGGAAGGTGCATTACCAACTATGCTACAGCGACAATACTTTTGACGACAAATTTTTGAACCCATATGTTACACTTTTCAAATTAATACATCTATCGTTCCATTATTTGAAAGCCATCTATTTTGTTTTTACGGTAGCGCTACAACAATATTTTTCGATAAAATTGATTTTATATGTTTATATTTTTAATTAATACATTTAATAAGTATTTAAAATATAACACACCTATGTTCTGAATAATTACAACTTCACAATTATGTGTTCTCCTTAATATTATATTTATACTGCATAACGATTGTGAAGAAATATTTGTATAGCATATATTATATAATTTTTCCTTATGTATTTTAGATAACATTAAATTTGGTAAAGCACGTCATTTTGGTGAGTTCACCTGGATAAAGTAGGTAACAGATTATTAAGTAACTAACTTATTAATAACGTAACCGGAAACTAATGTATGTTAGCAATTATAACGTGGCTACCGCACTCTCTAATTTATTAATTGAATGGTTGTCTGTACAGTTTCTATGGAAAGAATACTGAACCGACTGATATTTTCGCATATATTAAATTCTCATCAGAATTTTGAGATCTTCTATTGAACATGTGAAAAATAAGTCATTAATACAGTGGAACCCCGATTTTAAGTTTTTGAAGGGACCAACAAAAAATATGTAAACAGTGGGATAATGTAAACCCGGGGTATAAAAAAAAACAGATATTTTTTTTTTCAACTCTTCCCAAACCACGCAGTAATACAGGTCTACCATTATAACTAAACCTGTAATGTCTCGGCAAATACATGCAACATAAAATTCATGTTTTAGATAATCTTAAAGAAAATATTAGCGCTTAGGAATGACTAGGGAAAAACCAATTATGAAAAAGGAATCATACAATAACAATTATTTTTTCCATTCAATCCGTTGTAAAATTAATACGTTGGTAAAAAATACCATTTGTGATATGAAAGGCAGAGATCACACACTATTTTCGCAGTGAAAAAAACAACAAACACAAATGTAATTGTCTCTTTCTCACTAATTAAATGAAGAGAGATAAGAAGGAAGGACACATAGTGTAGGACTTAATGAATGCTCTAAATTATGTAAAAAATCATTTTTTCAAAATTGAATGATCAATATTTAAAGTAAATTCGTGCCATTAAAGCCATTTAAGCTAATAAAAACATTTTTTCTAACAGTTTTTTTACGGTAACACGAGTTGACAGCATGGCTGCGTTCGGGTATTTTATATCATGGTATGGTAAAGGTTAATGACAAAATCAAACAATGTTTTTGCTGCATGTTATTAAATAGTTCTTTCAATGTTATAAGTTAAATTAAATATTTCTGGTGGTACATTACTGATACTAGTAAAATGTGTTTTGAGGCCTTTAATTTACACTACGTCCGATATTATTAGGTGGAAGTCAACGTCAGTAAGTCAGCAAGGGTTATTCATAAATTCATTCCCAGCCATCAATGTTTGTCTATACTATCTTCTACGCAATTTTTTTGCTGATTTCAGCTTGTAAACTAAATAAAAAACGAAACGTAAAAATTACGTCGGCATGAGAATGAAAAATTCATATAATTCATATGAGCAAAACGATCAACACACTCTTGGCTCTATGAGGAATAGCGAACAGGCTGAACGAATTACAATAAATTTAAGACGTAAATCGCGAGAAAAACAAACGTTAAATAGGGTTTTTAATGTACTAAAATGTCACAGGACTGCATAAATAACATGCAAATGGAGGGAAAATGTGAATTCCAGGCATGTGAAATAGGGATTCCACTGTATATATTTTTAAAAACTATTTGAAAATCAAAATTGTCTACACGTAGATGCTATATTAAACGCATGATAAGGTGACCTTAAAAGCTGCCTTAAACGGTTTATAATTAAATTTGTTTGAAAATTATTAACAAAACGTTAAACACATCCATGAATGAAAACCCAACCCAGACTACAACGCCTTATCGGTTTTTCCCACAAATTTTCCGACACTCCAAATCGTTTCACCCCATCCCACCGCGGGACCCCGCCGATTGGATCATCCCCTCGTGACGTCACGCCCCGCCGCAGCCTATGGGAGCGGGCCGGGGGTGCGCAAGCGCGGCTCGCGGCCCTGCCTCGGTCCCGGGAAAGCTCCTTAGTCGTGAGCCGCTCAGCCACGCAGTAGCACCGGGCCCGGCCCGTCACACCAAACCACGTGGCAAGTCAATACAATCAAAATACCACAGATAAATCGCACACCTCCATAGATCTATCGGAAAAATCCATAGACGGAATCCATTGGCGTGCGCGGGCGCAACAAACGGTCAAAATGGCCGAAAAATGAGTTGCAAAAAAGAAAATTGAAACGCGTTAAATTTTAATGAATTTCATTAATTTTTATAGCATTTTCGAGTGAAGCTGATAAATTACTGTGTTAAAAATAAAGATTATCATTGAATTTTAAACCCTACAAGTTTTCGGAAAAATATTTACAATTTTTATTATACTTGAAGGCTCATTTATAGATTTATTTTTTTGACAATTTTGTCTAATCCAACAGTTTACGACCAGTTTAAAGTTATCCGGGATTTTGAAAATCTTATTAAAATTCGTTATGTAAGACGTCACCTCAGCTATTTTCTGCTTGCGTAATCAAGGGAGGTCGGGTAGAGGGGGACGGCTATACCAACCATGCGTGTGAGGGAAAGAGACGTAAGCCTTTGATGTTGTAAGTCGGTAACACAGTTTCCTACCTGGGGGTACGCTTCGTTAGGCTCTTGAGGTCAATT
This sequence comes from Eubasilissa splendida, assembly GCA_031772225.1. Taxonomy (NCBI): domain Eukaryota; kingdom Metazoa; phylum Arthropoda; class Insecta; order Trichoptera; family Phryganeidae; genus Eubasilissa; species Eubasilissa splendida. The sequence continues at coordinate 22,748,565 of CM062857.1, read as the reverse complement.
TTTGGGGGTAAAAAAACTGTCGTAATATTTTTATAGAACATTTGATAGGGATGCAATTTAAAATGAGCTAATCGATTTTGATACTTTTATAATAATCATAATTATATTTAGCCTTTTTAAATTGTAAATTATTTGTTAGTTTTCAATGAATAATTAATTATTTTTGACACATTATTTGATTAATCCGTCATTTTAAATAAAATATATTTATTTACTAATTAGTAAAATGCCATTTATTTAACACATCATTCATTTATTTAATATTTATTTTTAGATAAGTGCTCGGGATAAATGATTTAATTTATATTTCTAAATATATCACAGACATATCAATAAAAAAATCAATTAAAAAAGTGATAAAAATTAGGTTAAATTAATTATTAAGTGCTATTTTGGAAAGAACGTAATATCACCGATAGAAAAAAAAATCTCCGAAATAGATCTAGTGGGTATGAAACTTTGAACACTTTATTGTTTGAATGTCGAACATATACGACCAATCGTTCGCATACAGAAATGGCATTTTTTAAAGTGCATCGCATTATGACTGAAAATCATAAACATATCAAAAATTGACTACATCAGAAGTCAATATTAAATAGAAGACTAGAATATACCTTCTTTAAGTAGAAGACCGGACAGAAACGACCAAAAAATCAATACAACTGTTCTAAAGATCTATCAGAATAGAAAAATACGACAAAACAGAACAGACCAATTTTAAAAAATTAATAAAAACTTTATACAGAAAAGGAAAACTATACGATCTTTTAATTCGAAGAGCTTTGCTATAATTGAGGAGGCAGTTGCGAGGAAAGTCGGCGGATAAGAGGAAGTTCCAAGGGAAGTCACTAAACAGATCAGGGTGGAGGGACCCAGTGGAGTGGACAGCCCAGCCCTGGGCAGGCTTCAGGGAGCCCTGTTGGGGGCATCACCCCAGAAACTTGCGGCCGGAGTGCGAGGCCTCGCTAACCGCATCGGGTCTGCTATACCAACTGATACAGGTAAGAATATTGATTAATTTTTAAAACATATAACAGATTTTAACTTTATTGCATCAAATGCAAATTTTCTTCAATTTTATTAAGCTCTTTTTAATGTTTTATTTAATTTTCAATAATTGCAAAGATTCTTTGTGGCAACATTTTATATTAATAATAAGAAAACGCTTTGTTTATAAAACTGTTTATTTAAATATTTTATAGATACCTCATAAAATCATCTAAATGTACCCCCACCATGTAAAACCCAGCCTCTTCCGGAACCGTTATAAGAATAAAAATAACTACCTTGTCGGTTCCACTCAACAGAACTTAATTTTTCTAAAAAAAATAAAGTATTTAATGGAACAACTTAATACTAAAAAAAAATCGTATTAGCAAGATTCGAAGAAGAAATGCTAAACCCTCCAGCGTCCCTTAAGTTCTATATTTAATAAACAGTAACGGAAAATAAAGTATATATAAATAAGAAAACAGTTACAAATATAATATAAGAGGTACTTAGTACAATTGTGAAATCAACAAATAAGCATTCACAACATAGGTAAAGACATATATTGAACAGTGATTCTAAGAAAAAAATTAAATGAAACAATAAGATAAAATTACATTGACATTACGTGGCAGGGCTGAGAAAACGTTAACGAATGGCGACCCTCCGCTTACCCAGGACCGAAAATAAGAATATACGAGTATAAATAATACATACAAATAAAAATATTCAAACTAATGAACAGACACAAGAATTTAATGATGAAGCAAGAAATATAAAATATTATTAGGAGAACACATTCTTATTGTGAAGTTGTAATTATTCAGAAGACGGTCTGTGATATTTTAAATATGAATTAAATATATTAATTAGAAAGATATAAGTATAAAATCAATTTTATCGAAAAATATTGTTGTTGCGCCACCGGAATTCAAACCTGGATCTCTTTCCTAACCGGGGAAGGTGCATTATCCAACTATGCTACAGCGACAATATTTTTAGCGACAATTTTCGAAGCTATATGTTACCTTTTTGATATTAATACATTTAATCGTTCCATTGTTTGAAAAAGCCACTTACCTTATTTTTACAGAATCTCAAATATCTTTTCTGATAGCAGACGCCAGATTATTGATTAATTAATATCAAAAAGGTAACATATAGGTTCGAAAATTGTCGCTAAAAATATTGTCGCTGTAGCATAGTTTGATAATGCACCTTCCCCGGTTAGGAAAGAGATCCAGGTTCGAATCTCGGTGGCGCAACAACAATATTTTTAAATAAAATTGATTTTATATGTATATCTTTCTAATTAATATATTTATTTCATATTTAAAATAGTTTAATAATAAATTTGTCAGACAACGATAGCAGGGCCAGAGTCAGGAAAACTATGCGGCAGGGTGCAGTTTGGGAGAGGTGCCTACACATAAGGGTGTAAAACAGGGCGAGATTACCCGAATATTTTCAAGCATAAAATACCTATTTATAACATACTTATTTATTTTAAAAAAATATTTTCATAAAATATCTTAATGGCCCGTATCCACGAATTAGAATTCTCTCGGAGATTCGACTTGAACAGTTCAGCGTTCAGCGTGAAGCGACCTTAGATATCAAAGTCTCATCGAGAGATCATCGCGGACACGAGTCTTTACGATCACTCTCAGTTATTTTCTGAGTGTACCACAAATCACTACAACCAAAGGTATGATTAACAAAACTCGGTGTTTACCTTTGATAAAAATTGAGGCTTTCATTCTTCAATACAAATTTGTTTCTAATTAAAATAAAGAGCCTTAATTGTTATAGTATACTATGCCATCGACCCTACTGTTCATCATGTTCTACTAATAGTCTAAATCAGCTTATAAATACCTTCGCAAACGAGAGAAGTTTGGCGAGGTAAAAAGCAACCCTCAGAACAAACAGCCCTTTGGCTTGTAGTGCCGGCGGTGTGGGGATGTTTGGTTATCATTAGGCGGAATTATTTGGGGAGCGTCTCACGCTCGAAGGGTTAAAGGGAAAACCCCTTTCGGCGCGGAAATGAATTAACGATGGGAAAAATTGGGAGATATCTTAATTAGATTAATTAAGTAAGTGTATATTTTGGTATACTTTAATTTTATAAAATAATAAGACTACAATAGATTTTTCTTTTAATAATTTATGTATACTTAATTACCATCACGCCTGGAGTCCTGGTACCGACGCTGATGTATGGAAGTGAGGCCTGGAGCTGGCAGAAGAGGAACGAAACAGACTGAATGCAGCGGAAATGAGATCACATAGGCGTATATGTGGCAGATCCATTTATAACAGAGTAAAGAATGAAGAAATAAGAAAAGAATGTAATGCTGATTTTAGTAAGATTAAAAAAGGATCACTTAAGTGGTTTGGTCTTATGGAGCGGATGGTAAGATAGATATATGACGCAAGTGATAATGGAAGTAGAAGTAGAGGACGTCCGCAGAAAACTTGTCACGATCAGGTAAACCAGATACTCGACGATGGCCCTGTTAGAAGCCTCAATAATCGTCAAGCTTGTATGAGAAGATGTATGAATGTGGATGAGGCGAGAATTGTATGTCAGGACAGAAGAGTGTGGCGCTCTATCCTCTCTGACTACCCCCGCGGGGAAACAGCGTGATGTTAAGTAAGTAAGTTAGAAATTCGAAGTCGCATGCTATGAACAGAAGCTATGATACACAAGCAGCTAAAATTATGTTAGTTAATATTCTTGTCTCTCTAATCTTCATATGCAGCTGAGACTTGGATAGCTCGCAATAGCGACAGGCATTAAATAGATGCCTTCAAAATGTATTGCTGTAGAAAGATGTTAAGTGTCCTGTGGACAACAGGTCGCACTGATGCCTTGATCCTGCAATAATTCCAACTACAGCAAGCCTAGTGATGAGAAAAAATGCTACGCTTGATTCACTAGTGTGATTGTGATTGATATTCAATAATATCAGTGATTGGAAACTGTGACTGTGATCACAGTTTCATTACTAATACGCGTGCGCCACACAATATCACAATACACGAAATAAATAAATAAATAAAACATAATTTTCACCGTATTTACTGATATTTTTGAAACTTCATTTGCGTAAAAAACATTTTAGCGTATATAATTAAAATATATCTAATTTAATATCATCACAAAGAGAATGAAAACCTTTAAAAAAATGTGAGTTTATTTTTCGTTTTAACAAAACATTTTGGCAGAATCTACTAGATGGCGCTTATCACGGATCATAATGTCATTCCTTCATGAATATTTTCATTTCGTATGCACATGCGCCGAATCAAGAAACGAATCACGATATTCCCAGATATTCAATCACTGACAGTGAGTGTGACTCAATATATCAGTGATTGACTTACGGTTCGTGATTTTGAGCTCATCTTATCTACAGTAGTGAGCAAATGATTATTTAAACAAATAATGTATATCTCATAGAGACGAAGCTATTTTTTATTAATGGAAAAATATGGAAGTATGGGTAATTACAGGGCTTACAACCTGTCAGGGAAATAAACATCAAATTTAGTCCATAGATGGCGATTGTGTAGTGGTATTCGAAGTGTTTCCAAATATTAACATGTATACAATTTTCAAAAATTTGATTTTGTGTAAGCCCTGTAATTACCCATACATACTTCCAAACATTCCCATAAAATATAATATAAATATCTACGTCTCTAATGACAATCATCCCATCACAATTAGAAAAATTACGGACTATCATAAAATATATATATATACACTGATTATTGAAATTGTATTATATTTTTAATATTAATTAAAAAAGAAAAAGAAAAAAAACTATAATTTGTTGAATATATTAATATTTGCAAGCCTATCGGCCACTACATACCTAGGTACATATAAATATACCTGCTCTGTGGTAGGTTGCAATTTTTGATTTAATATGTCAATACGGCGCGATTTTAAAGATAATGAATTAGCTTATACATAGTAAATCAAATTGTTTTTATAATTAAATTTTTCTATCTGAACTACAAAATGGCTACACTTAAAGAACGATAAAAATTGTAATAAATTAAAATATTGTTACAAACACGTATTCGATTCTGCATAATGAGAATGGTGAACGATATATTTGTATAAAGTGATCACTTAAGTCAGCCGAAGACATGTCGTAAGCCCTGTAAATTACTCATACTTCCATATTTTTCCATTAATAAAAAATAACTTCGTCTCTATGAGATATCTATTATTTGTTTAATAACAATGCCTTTGTAGGTGAAAATCCAGTAATTGTGTATTCTTGGACCAAGATTTGTGGAGGTGAATTAAAAGCCTCATCTGATTGAGGCTACTGTATGTTAATTCCGATATGAAGAAGGAATAATTATATGAAACGGCTAACTATTGAAATGTAATTGTATTGAAATGAAGATTTCCAGATGTCAATGTATATACTACCTCGCTCTATTTTCAATTTTGGGACTGCCTGAAAGAATCTTTGATTTCCTTCAGGAATCTCTAATAATGTTGTCACTTAAACCATAATTAATATCTCAATAGGTTATAAAAGGCCATTGTCAAGACGTTAGACTGAATATGAAGGTAGGCCTATAAAGAAATGTGCTCATTAAAATCATTTTACATGTTTGCGAGGATAATAAATATCTTCGTAAATAATATTTAATAAATAATAATACGACAATTCCGGTCGTAAATCGGAATCACCGCAAGGTATGTGAGGAAAGTAGGGAAACCTTGGTATAGGATGATGTCGGTGAGGGGATAGGGTTCTAGTCGAAGGACCAGTGATTTCGAGAACCGGGATTCGAAAGGACTGCTCACCTTATCTCGTATATGACGTCTCCGTAATCCCCGCAGTCGCCGTCGAGATTACACAATAGCACGCGGATGAACCTATCTCTGATCCCACTTGAATACGGCGATGTCACAAGTTCACCCACGGCACACAAACAACAAACAATACGTGATCAAAATACAATATCACAAAATACAGTGCTGGTGCACTGGAGCTGAAAGTCCATACCGCAATGCCGAGATCGAACAAATATGTGTCAAGTTGACGTCTGCTGGCGTCAAGGTCACAATCATATAGACAAGACGAGCATTAGGAATTATATGGATGGGAATTTAGATGCGGAAATGTGTCAATAACATGGGTTGCAACCAATTTAAAAAGACGCGTCAAAAGGGTTTTTACGAATTCGGAACAATATCTTTTACACTTATTTCATTATATACAAGGTGTAACAGACCTAGTCCACAATATTTTATGGGTGAATACGTGACTATATTACGAATCTAAAATGTTCAAGAAATATGTGCAAATTCTACACTGTTACGGAAAATATTATTGTTGGAAATGTTTACAAAATCGTGTTAAGCTTGAAGTCTACGTACTGCAAAATAAATATTTGCGAAATTGTTCCATTATTAATCTATATCTTTGCTTCAGGCCCTAAATCATCTAACCAAAAATAGTATAGTAATTGAAATAATCGCATAATTAAGATTTTTTTGAAATGCTTATCTCTAACATGGTTGAGATTAGGCACATATTCTTTGAACTTTTTCGAATCGTTATTTAGCCAGGTATCCACCCATAAAGTATTGTGGATTATTGTGGATTGTATTGTATAATATATACATAACTTAAAATAATTACACTTTTTTTTACAATAGAGAAATCAATTGCGGAGCACGGTCATTTTAGTTTTAAATAATGTTAAGCTAAGTATAGAAGAAAGATATAAATTATAGTATTCAATTATTAAATACATAAATATAATCAAAAGTTATGCCAACTTTGTTGAAAGAAATCATAACATGTAATTGGTGTCGGAGTTTACTAATAATTGTTTTATTTGTGATTTGAAGGCTTTATATATTTTTTCTGTTTTGATTTCAAATTGGGGGGCTTATAAAAAATATACCTTGATAGGTGTAATAGTGTTGAAGACTTCTACCTAAAGAATTAGTTATGTTCAAATGAATGCGGAAGATTCAAAATTTCCGTGCAAATACGCTAAATACAAAAATCATTAATTCAATTTTTTTATTAATCTGTGTATGTGTATATAAGTCAAAGACTTCTCTCTAGACACAGTAGCTGGTTACTTTTGAAAATCATATTAAATTTTTCATACGCCCTCCAGCTTTAGTAATATTCTTTTTGTTTTTTCCTCCTGAAGAGCTGCGTTTAAGGACATGGCTTGCTCTAGTTACATATGTATGTGAGTAGACCAATTATCGTAAGTTCACATCATCCACCGTTATGTTTTCCTGGCGTGCAAACCGATCTTTCATGTGTTCACTTGTGTTTTCATGACATTCATTTTTACAGCAGATTTCGCTTGCTACTAATAATCATATACATTTTTTTTTCATCAATATTAACAAAATTACTTTGTGGCCACATATTATATAAATAATAAGATAAAAGATTTTAAAATCTAATTAAATATATAATTAGAAATATATACGCATACAATCGATTTTATCTAAAAATATTGTTGTTGCGCTACCGGGATTCAAACCAGGGGAGGCGCATTATCCAACTATGCTTCAGCAACAGTACTTTTAACGACAAATTTTCGAACCTATATGTTACACTTTTTCAAATGAATACATCTATCGTTCCATTATTTGTAAGCCATCTACTTTGTTTTTACGGAATCACAAATACCTTTGAGTAAACCGATAGCAGACGCCAAAATTAAGAATTCATTTTTATTCAATTTTTAGACACATTGATACAACTTATATATTATTAAAGAGAACACATTCTTATTGCGAAGTTGTAATTATTCAGAACAATGGTCTGTGATATTTTAAAAACATTATCGTCAAAAGTACTGTCGCTGTAGCATAGTTGGAAAATGCACCTTCCTCGGTTTGGAAAGAGATCCAGGTTCGAATCCCGGTAGCGCAACAACAATATTTTTCGATAAAATTGATTTTATATATATATCTTTCTAATTTATATATTTAATTAGTATTTAAAATATCACAGACCTATGTTCTGAATAATTACAACTTCACAATAAGAATGTGTTCTCCTTAATAGTTAATTTTATGTTAATACATAATTATTCGATAAATATTATAAATAACTAAATCCTTTTTGTAAATAGTCACTTTTTAAATTTGTTTTCATAGTAGTTTCTACTTTGTCACCCATCACTTGTATTTTTATAGTTTTTTTTTTATCTTTACTTGTATTTTTAATTTTAGTATACATAGTTTCCATAGAAGAAGATACAATAGTTATCGACACAAGTTGATTTATCAATAAATAGTGGTTTAAACAAAGTATTTTATCTTATTATTTAATCATATGTTTACCCACACACGAGACACCGTCTTATCAATGCGAGCTATCGAGTAAACTTGTTTAATCTAGTGGTAATATCTTTCTTTTTTTTAAATAGAATAGTTCAATTCAAAGATATAAATCTTCTCCCGTCAAAACTATTTTTATACCTTTTTATTATTATTAATATTTAATAAAAGCGCTACTTTAATAATTAAGCGCTTTTTCTATAAATTTTTTTAATTCTAGTGTTAGATTTCGTCACATCTTCTTTGATTTTTTTTTCTGTGAGATTAAAAGCATATTTGTTATTAAAATACTAATGTTAGGTTAACTTCTTATCAATTTTTTTATATTACCTGCTTGCCTGGCTAGTGGCTGTGCTAATTTTTAATGTTCAAGAATGTAGTTTTAATTCTTTTTTTATGAGTTATGTTGTTCGTTACGCAAAAAGCATTACAAATAACAAGATATATATATTTATCAAGATCAAGTTATTTTAGTTATTGAGACGTTTATCTTCAATCCTGATCTGACATGTATTTAAGTTAATTTGCGGAAAAGTTGGTCGAAACAAGATATACTATTTTAATTAAATGTTCATCGATTACTGTCCCTTCTTACTCCAGTCTCCCGCAGGGCTGGGCGCAATATCGACCGTCGCTAATCCTCGCGTGTAATCTCATTGCGGTGTCGGTGGGGTACACGCGGGCTAATCAGTTCTCGGGATGAAGTGTAATCTGTTTTGTTGCATCTCCCCGCTTACAAAGACAATCGTGCGAAAATCATTTCTATAACGATGATACAGTTATTTGTATATATTATATAATATAATATCTCATCGCAATTGAGTTTATGTACAGCTATAATAATAATATTGGACAATTTGTATAGCGCCATTTTTGTAAAAACTTTCACCTCAAGGGCGCTTTACACATAAACTGTTTATATTTACAGTATCTTTTATCATTATCTTTTTAGTTTATTTTTAAATAAGATTTCTGATGTACTGTTTCTCATGACGGAGGGCAAAGAGTTCCATGCTTTTGGGCCCCGTTCACTAAATTTAGACTTCTGGAAACGGTTAGTCGGTTCTACAACCCTTCCTGCAGCTGTAGTGGAGTTTGACGTCTACCATTCAAATTGTCTGTGATACAAAGTTCTTGAAGATATAGAGGCGCCATATTATGTGTCGCTTTGTAAATCAACCAGCACAATTTAAATTCAACTCTTTCAGGGAATCGGAGCCAATGTAGCTGATGTAAAATGAATGTTATATGAGATAATTTGGAAACTCCATATAATATCCGTGCTGCCGCATTTAGAATGGATTGTAATCTATACAATTGAAACATTGGAAGGCCAGCATAGATGCTGTTACAATAGTCCACACGTGATACCATAAATGCATTTATAAACGGCGCCTCAAGAGATCTCCGAACTTTAATCTGTTGTGAAAAACCAATGCACACTATTCATTCAAATGCAATATTTGCCTAAAATAGACAAGGATATCTAATGTTGAATGACACAGGCTTATAGAAGAAGAATTTGACATTTATCCTATACGTAAAAAGTAATAATTTTATTTCTTGTTTGGAGTAATTACAGTATTAATTAAGATATGTGTTAGCAACTAATAAGAATTGTATTTAATTTAATTAATAGGTAGGCATCCAAACAGTCTGTAGTTTCCCTTTTTACGCGTCTGCGTTACAACTACAATTGCATTCAATAAATAAATATATGCCAAATGAGGCCACGGTCAGTATTTCCCTAGAACCTATTTTTCAATGTTGAAATTATATTTTAAAATCAAAACTAAGTTGGCTTGGACATATCTCTATATAATCACATATCATCATATTGAATATCTATAATTATAATAGTGGAAAAAAATACCTAGAACCAGAACCGATCCGGGTGATGATTTGGCCGAGTATTTGGATGCCCCAGTCGTGACGTTTAGAGTTGCTGATGCAATGCCATGTGTGGGAACCTTGAAAGAGGCATTATGACATGTCCAGCCCAGTATTATCGAGGTATCTTTAAGGTAACCATCGATCTTGTCAATAACCTTGACAAGTTTTTCAAGGCCGCTCGCGGGTAGTTTCCACCCGGGTCCCAGCTTGGCGATCCATCATCACGCGGGTGAATCGGGCTTCCTCTCCCGTATTCACCGCGTCTCATAATCCTTGTCGCGATCTCCTTTTCGCTATTTTGCCCGGCGAGACGCCGCCCGGGGTTCCACCCACGCCGCGCGCTCGCATTGAAGTCCCCCCTTCTCTCTTACCGACCGCGTCCACTCGGATCGGTATGGCAGCGCTCGGTGCCGCCGCGCATTTTTGAAATGTCACAATCTATTTCGCTGTATAAAACTTATAGTTCACGTATTGCGAGGCAAAATAAAATTCTTGAATAAGTTTATTACTTATTCTAGAATAAAGGACTACTGTTGGCCTATTGTTTCTTAGCGCTAAATTTGTAAACAGCGCCGGAAAAGATTTTTTCGTTTGTTTTATACATTCTTCATAAGTGTCTACTTATAAAAGATACATTTTATTAAAACAGCTTATATTTATTATTATTTTTATTACATACCGATTTGATATTTATAGTCGTATAAAAAAATACTACAAAGACGTTTATCTGCAGCTATTATGTATCATATAGAGATAATTCGTTTTACCACTTTCTCAACTGCCATCTTAGATAAATCTAGCGCAAGGGTGGCAGATTTGTGCTGACATCTCTTTGTAGCCCCACCGCGTTGTGTAGGGTGAGCAGAAAATCACTTATCAATAAAATTACAATTTCTATTATTCTTCTTCAAATTTCTGAACGTTGTTTTCAAGTGATAATTTACAATGTTTGTAACTTAAACATCATACTGTGCTGGCTCTAGAGGCGTCCATCAGAGATCTCTAATTCACGTGCTGTCCGACAGTAACAGGAGCGGTCACGCGTGCATTGCAATTTTGTCACCCGGCCGACCTAGACATAATTCACTAGCCAGAATGAGCGCTCGTTCCGTGATATAGTTTTAAAATAGCTATGCGAGACACCTTAGACCATCAAAACATCAGAATACGTCAAGTTAATATATTTATATATCTGAACTCTATAATGTTGGCAGTCGCCATAACAAACCTTGACGTTGGGTATAGAATTAACAGCGTTGGTCAAGGGTGACAAGAAAAAATATATATTTTCAGGCACAATTGTTATTCCATAAATCATCCCCGAAAAAAAAATCGCCGAAAATATTGAAAAACATATTTTTGATGACCGTTTTCATTTTTATCGTTTTAATTTATATTGGATTGCTTTACATTAGTTTGTCCAAAGCTGTTTTGTTACATTTTTAATTTTTATATTATGGTTAGGTTAATTTATTAGAACTTTGTTTATTTAATAGGTGTTTTATTTCGTATACAATACTCTTGTGGTACACTTTTTTCTATAAATTCTAATAGTTCTAATTCCAAGAGGATTGCAGTCATATATATCCATTTCTCATTACCAGCTACTATAGCAATGACGCACAAGAAGAAAAGACCAATTTGAAATTCGGTCAACCAAATTTATTTCGCTTAATTCATGCGGCACCCATCCACTGTATTTCAAAACAAATTCAAGTATATGATCTGACACTGATTTTGGCTTTTCTTCAAGTATTCCCCAGTGAAATATCATTGTCAACTTCAACAGGTTTTCTAAAGAGGGGCTCGTCTTCAAGATCCATGCAACCTCTGCAACAACAATGTATATCGTTTTTTGCGAATCTGAGTTATTAATGCAAATGCATAATATATCTTCTTGGGCATCGAATGGCACATTAAACAACCATAAAATAAATAAAAATACTATTACACATAAGTGATTTTAGCACTTATAACACTATTTAATGTCCAATATGGGCGATCAATCAACATTTTTAAAACAGATTTGTACAGTGTTGTTGCAGGAGGGTCTCATTTAGTTAACTATATTTCGCATGTCTGAATATTCGTAGGAATCGGTTCAAAAACATCACACAATTTCTTACGTATTACACTTTCATTGCTATTCATTCTACTCATTAAATATACAATATTGTAAATGTATTTTATCAAATGACATTTTTACAGTAATATTGCCATTTACAAGTTTATTAATTTATATATATATAACAAAAATGTTATAAAAACATTAATATCCTTACAGACAGATTATTGAACAAGCATGGTAATAATTATTTATAGAAAATTACATAAAGATATGAAAACATAAACAAAGAGAAAAACAGCGTAAATAATCTATTACATAACTGCTTATTTCACATATGAACCAAAAACCAATATTTTGATTATTTTTGATTTATTGTTGATATAAAATACATATCCACATATAAATAACAGTTGAGATATAAAAATATGTAGCGTATATCATATACAGTGAAAATATAACATACAACTAATGTTGAAATTGATCATATACAGTGAAAATATAACATACAACTAATGTTGAAATTGATCATATACAGTGAAAATATAACATACAACTAATGTTAAATTGATCATATACAGTGAAAATATAACATACAACTAATATTGAAATTGATCATATACAGTGAAAATATAACATACAACTAATGTTGAAATTGATCATATACAGTGAAAATATAACATACAACTAATGTTAAATTGATCATATACAGTGAAAATATAACACAACTAATGTTGAAATTGATCATATACAGTGAAAATATAACATACAACTAATGTTAAATTGATCATATACAGTGAAAATATAACACAACTAATGTTGAAATTGATCATATACAGTGAAAATATAACATACAACTAATGTAGAAATTGAAATAAAAAAATTAAAAAGATAATTGAAAAACAACAAGCAATGTAAATAAATATTTATAAAGAAACAGTGAAAAAAAAGAAACAGAGAAAATTTAATAATAATGGCGGAGTCAAAAGTATTCTGAAGTTCACTCTAGATAATTACTACATGTGGTAGTTAGAATTATCTAGTTGGAAGAACAGTGTATTTACACTGCTGTTCTTCTTGGACGAAAAATACGTCAAAACTTACCGAAATCCTCTTGCGGTAGATGTGTAGTGTATTAAAATTTTCCGAAGAGGTAGAAAAAATTATGATTGACTTAGTGGTATCTTCCTTAATGTGCAATCTTTCACGTGGTATTTTGAAAACATTTTAAAATATGTCAGGCGTCAAAACGATATGTTCTCTTTGCCTGTGATTTCATTATTGTTGTATTTTTTGTCCACCCTATGCGTAAAACTCGACAGAAAAGATCTTTAATTTAAATACTTAAACCCCGAGGATTGGACGCTGCGGCGGCAGTTAACAAGGAAATGGCTTAAATGTCTGGCATAGAACGATTACTTTGAAAAACATATATACCCGTTTGGTCTGTTTGTAAAACTGGGATAATGTGACACTGGGGTAATATTACATTATTTATTTAATATTTGATGCAATAACCTTATATTATCTGGGTTATATAGGTGACTATATTTTCCTCAGGGTCCCGCACTCAAGATAATACACAGTGGCGTGCAGTACGTATAGACTTATATTATGCTGTTACCGTGATATTAATAATATAATATTATACTATACGCTACATTGTACATAGATTTATGAACATTCATTTAACCGAAGTCTTTAAGCAAAATTAATCCATCAAAGTGAAAATGCATTATCCCCGAATACAAAGAACAATCATGAAAACAACACATTTAGTAAGGTAATAAAATTTGCAAATTAGTAAATTAGATAATTAAATTAATTAAACAAAAATATTTTTTCGATCAATTGATTTTATCTGTGTATGTCTTTTTTATTGGTACATTTGATTTGTATTAAAATTAATCATAACGTGTATTAATAAATAAATTGTTAATACTCTAAAGAGATGTAACTAAAAATGTAGTAATAATATAATGCACGCTAATAACACTATTTCCGTAACGTTATTAAATTTTCTGTCAGAGATATTTCTAAAAGTAAAATATTAACATTTTTTTATTAATATTAAAAATATAACACAATTTGAATAATCAGTGGATATATATAATATAACATTTGTTTCTTCTCAAAGGAGTATATACGAGTTAATTAATGTTTCATTGTACATATTTTTTTTACTTCAGTTACAAATTTATGATAGTTCGTAATTTTTCTAATTGTGATGGGGAGATTGTTAAACAATTTGATGCCTTAATAAATATATTGATTTTGAGTTGCGGTATATTCTAGTTTTGGTATATCAATATGATCTCTATATCTTGTAGATTGGAATTCGCTTCTAAAATTTAATTGATTTTATAATTAACAATTACACAAAACGAATAATCCCCAGTGAAATATATTTAATCACCCAGAAGTATGACGGAAAATTAATTATTCTCCAAAAATAGAGCTTATTCCGCCGGCCGTGTTGTGACTGAAATATTTTTCTCGACACTTTGTTAAATTATTCCCCAAAGACAGGAATAGAGGGTAGATGTTAAAAGGGTAATAACGTTATACATCCCACGCTCCCGTTATGCCTAACTCGATTATTTAACGGGAATCTTCGTGAGACATTATTCCGACGTAGCTAATTGTATATTTCTTATTATTTTCACACTGAAAATACGCGACAAGGTGGCAATCAGGTGGGAATTCGTGGGAAAGTAGGGAAAATTGTTAGGTAATTGTTTTCTTTCCAAAGTGAGTCCTTATTTTAAGAATAAAATTATTCACTTTATTTAATGCATTTTATATTTATGCATTACATTTAACTGTTAATTTTGCAATCGTCAAATGTAATTAATGTTCACAGAATAATATATATTTACGGTATATTTTTAGAATGGTAGAATTTTAACAATGTCATTTTCAGTATTATTATTGTGGTGCAAGGCTTCAGTGAATTCACGTTCTGAAAAAAAAGCGTTATATGTACTATAATAACCCCTGCATAGAAAATATTTTTCTTGTTCTAAAAATGATTAACAAAATTACTTTGTGACCTCATTTTATATCAATAATTATACAAAATACTTTGTTTAAACCAGTATTCATTGTTTCCTGAAGAAGATACCATATGTATGGAAACATAAAGAATAATTAATAAATAGTGGTTTAAATAAAGTATTTTGTATAATTATTAATTTAATTTATCAGTAAAATAATAATGTAAATAATTAATTAACGCGTTTTTTAAATAAGCACCGTTGCCGGATATTCTTGATGTAGCGCTGCGGTTGCGATGTTGCGCATGCGCAATAGTTTACCGCATCTGTTGACTCACCACATGCAACGTTAGAGATATTCACATAGTGTGACCATCTTGTAGTGAGTGGTTAAAATGTTCAAGACAAAAGATTAGTCCGCCGACTGTGATTCGTTTCTTGAATGCACGAAACATGAAACCAGCATTCATTTATGGCCAAGTTTGTCCTGATTTGGCGCCAAGTGACTTCCATATTTTCCTTTAACTGAAGCGGTTTCTTGGTGGCAAGCGTTTTGATGACGAAGAGTAAAGGCATGGTTTTCATCCCAGGTGGCATCGTTCTATGACGAAGGTATACAAAAATTAGTGCTTGGTGCCTTAATAATGGTCTCGACTATGTTGAGAAGTAGTTTAAGGTGTGTAGCGTCCGAAGAAAATAAAGTGTCGTGTAAATGATCTTATATTTCTTTAAAAAAAAATCCGGTTCTTAAAAAACGCGCCTCGTAGTTAAATAACTTTTAAAAATCTCCCTGGCGAAGAAACAAATCCCAGTTTTTCATGTGCATTATAACACGTATAACACGTGATTTATAAATCAGGAATACTAACCAGTACGCTGCTGATTTGTCAATGAAATGTGACAATAGCAGTTAACATGTGCGAGTATCTTAAGCTTTTTACCTTTTGGATGACTACAAGATCGGTACATATAATTTATGAATGTGGATGGGAAAAATTTGGTAGATTGAGTGAATGATGAATTTGCTTACGTGCGAGTGAAAGTGCCCCAATAATCACCCATCACTTATGTGTTTGTTGACAGGTAACGTATGCAGATTTAGCAAAGTGTTTAAGTGGTACAATAAAATATCTACACGCGAAGAGTTACAGAAGGTTTCCTGGAGAAGGGTGTATTGTCTGGAAGGGGGCCGCAAAATGAGTGAGGCCTAAGAGCCGGTTTTCTAGACGATTGCGGGCGCCCGATGTTGTAGCCGACGTCGATACTGGGTGTGATTTTACGGCTGTTAGGAACTCTGTTTTACGCACCGCTATATGCAAAGTGTGTTCAGTGCTGTCAGCGGTGATGATGACAGTAGAATCGATAGATCTCCTCAAGCTTCTTGCAGTGACTATTTTTAATAAATAAATTTAATTTTCATAAAGATTCATTAATTGCGTCAAAAATATAAATTACAGTCTGTAAGGGCAATATGCCAAGATGGTAGATTGCTCGCTTCGCATGTGAGTGCTTGAATGATCAATTATCAACGCCTTTCATGTGTGCAGTTATCATGAGTGTAATTTTATTGTGTGCAGGTGTCATGAAATCATATTTTAAGTGAACCTAGGGTGGCCTGAAAAAATAAAAGAATGCCGAATCAGATGGTACGAATATGTAATAAGAAAAATAA
The DNA here is from genome assembly GCA_031772225.1 of Eubasilissa splendida. Taxonomy (NCBI): domain Eukaryota; kingdom Metazoa; phylum Arthropoda; class Insecta; order Trichoptera; family Phryganeidae; genus Eubasilissa; species Eubasilissa splendida. The sequence continues at coordinate 22,731,589 of CM062857.1, read as the reverse complement.
AAGACAAGATTCATAAAATCACGAGCTTCTAGACCGAGATGAGCAACAAGAAGAACTTCAGTCAGTCGCGATCTTGAGTCGTGACCACCAAGAATGCCATGCAGATGAAAGGGATATGGCGAGGATCAAGACGGTATTGCTGGTAGGATAAAAGTCAAATAGCTTCATGTAAGAATTGTTTCATGATTACCATTAGCACATTTTCGAATGACCTGGAAATGAATTGCATGTTGGGCTTACTTCTAATCGAACCGCTGACCCAACCTTGCCTTTCATAACACGAACAACGTGAGAATGAAATATTAATTCTGTGTAATTAAGTAAAATTGTAATGTGTATATAAGACTGAAATTTATGTTAAATTTTGAAAATTAGTAGTTTTTATAGTTAAAAATAGAAGAATAAAAAATATATATTTAATTTAATATACTCATTACCTTGATTGATATTACCTAATAGCAGGGTTGTGTAATATCTCCACGGAGTTGGTTCAACTTGTATATGGATAACTGTGTGAAAGAACAGGAATATATTAATGTAGGAGCAAAAATTAGCGATTTGATTGTATGCTGTTTATTGTACGCCGATGATGCAGTACTAATGGCGAATAATGAACAAGAACTGCAGAGTCTATTGAGTAGAATGTACGATGTATGCAAGGAAAGCGACCTTATTATGAATGTCAACAAGTCGAAAGTGATGGTATTCGAGAAGGAGGAAAGCAAGACACTGTGCTAAATACTTGTAGGTAATGAATGTTTGGAATAAGTAGATGAGTTTGTGTATTTGGGAAGTATGTTTGATAGAAACGGAAAGGTTGAGAATGACATCGAAAGGAGGGTGTCTGCGGGGAATAGAGTGAACGGCGCTTTGAATTGTCAACCGAGGCAAGACTAGCGGTGCACAATGGAGTCCTGGTACCGACACTGATGTTTGGAAGTGAAGCTTAGAGCTGGCAGAAGAGGAACGAAAGTAGATTGAATGCCGTGGAAATGAAATCACTTAGGCGTATATGTGGCAAATCTATCTATGACAGTGTAAAGAATGAAGAAATAAGGAAATAATGTAAAGCTGATGTTAATATTCTGAGTAAGATTAAGAAAGGAACACTTAGGTGGTTTGGTCATATAAGTGTTGATGGCACCAGAAATAGAGGACATCCGCGGAAGACTTGGCACGGCCAGGTAACCCAGATAATGGAGGATGGTTCTGTTAGAAGCCTCAAGAATCGGCGATCTCGTATGAAAAGATGTATGAATGTGGATGAGGTGAGAATTCTGTGTCAGGACAGAGGAGTGTGGCGCTCTATCCTCTCTGCCTTTCCCCGCGGGGAAACGGCGTGATGGTAAGTAAGTACCAAATATATAAACATGAACTAACGCGAATTCCTTGTATCAATATTTTCAATTTGGTATCACCCACGTGATTTTTGTACCGAAAGTATTGGAACGAAAATTTAAACTCGTCTTGTTTACACAAAGATTTAATTTTCGAAGAGTAAAAACTTTTACTATTGCATTAATGTGTCATAAACTGTCGGATTTATGTTTCCACAAATAATGCGTGTAGAATGCCCCTCGTCCCACTTCTAATATTCCAAACCCCTCTCCAATATGTACACCTTACTTCATATCTATTCATTTACTGGTTTGTGCATTTTATCAATTTTTCTACCAATTACACAAGATCCAAGATCTTTTATAGTTAAATGCACACAAGTGTGTACTTATTTAGTGTTATGTCGATCAACCATATTCCACATTCAAAATTATTATGACAGATTCAAGTCTACATTCGCTTAAAATATACATTTCATAATTATATTATTCGGCATTGTTATTTGTGATTTATGTTATTTGTTATTTATGTTATTTGTTGACAGTTCTATGGAAAATATACTTGTGTATTTAAATTATGTAATTATCTTCTTCATTGCCTTAAATAATAAAACATAATTCTTAATTAAATTATTTTCTTTCTGAAAAGAAAAATTTGAGTTGATCCAAATAAGTTACAGAAAACGCAATTTAAAATATTTATATTGGGAAAGAGACTACTTTATAAAAGATTACTTATACCTACCACATAACAGAGATTTATCTATGAAAGATAGAGATTAGCCAATCAATAAGAGATTACTCTTACATCCCTTAAGATTTGCGTATATTAGATTACTGAAACCTACCCTGTGCTAGAGATTAATCTATAATAGATTACTCATTCCTCTCATGGCACAAAGATTTATATTGATGTAAAAGATTACTCGAACGGCTTTTTACTAAATCGAAAAATTTCATAATATTAAGTTGATACATAATTATCCGCTGTTTTGCATTTTATTTCTTTTAAATTTGACCTTTAATTGACATTTGTCATTATATAATTGTTTAATGGGGTTAAGAAATAAAAAAACCATAAAAATATACGCCACATTATCCACTTGTAAAAAGGGCAGAAAGCTGCTGAGTCATGTCGTCATCTCAACGATCTTTTCGGCGAAGGTGAAAACAAGACGGCTGCAGTGGGCGGAACATGTAGCGAGAGCAGACGAGTCTCGTAACATACACAAAGCCATCATATACAAGGCAATAGGATTGAGACCAGAGAGGAAGAAGAATATATATGTTAATGTCAAGACAAATCTGCAAGAGCAATATACACTACAAATGTATAACTGTCTATATAAAATTATTATAGTATAACTCCCTCTCTAAGCACAAGAGCTAGTCTCTGTTTTGTAGAGGTGAGCGAAAAAATAAGCATGTAATTTTAGTAATGTAAAATACTTGATTCAAATTATAAAAAAATTGTAAAAATGACAAATAAATAAAAAAATAAAATGAAAATCTCTGTTCGTTTTGCAATCTCTTACATTAGCTTTTGTTTTTGTTTTTCTTTCTTTTGTGTTTATTAATTATAGATTGCGCGTTTCTGTAGCACTGTGTGTGGAACCGATAAAAGAAGTTGAAACTACGGTTCCGGAAAAGGGTGGGTCCCCCCCTTCTAGCACCCCTTTAAAGTATATTACCATGACATTTTGTATGACGTGCAACATGCAATGGTCTCAAATTAGTTCCACTGATCTCTACATCTGTTGTAGTTCTACCCAAGTTTGTATTCTGTTTAATGGAGAATTAATTTGAGCAACCGTTCCAGTACTGTTACAATAGTAATGTAATATAATTTTAGTATTTCCGGCAGGAACGTGAAATTCGATTAGTCGCATTAAATTAGAGGTTTTCAATTTTATTACGCATAATTTTATGTAGATTTTCTAGATCAAAAATATTTCTTCTTTCACTCAGCTTTAATAAATTCATTAAACATAAGAGAAAATCGTATTTTTATTACTCTCGTGGTATATTTTTTAGTTTATTAATAACAAATTTCAGAATTTTATTTTGTAGAGGCTAGTGCCTTTGGACAACATTAACCTTCGGGTACCGGAAAATATGATCGAGGCCGGAGAGGGGTTCAAATTGACCCCATTAAAATTTTCGTTTTAATGAATGCAAACAAGATACTACTAAATTTGTCGTCATTTTATAAGAAATCGTAGTATTTTGAAGTGTCATCACTCATAAGCGTCCGGCCATCGGGAGCTACGCGAGCAAAATGACGAAGTAGGACGTGTCGCGTTAGCGAACATACCGCGCACGTGCATGTCCTAAGTCAACGAAGAGATCTAAAACGCGACTCATCCAAATATGTAGGTCATGTCTGTTATTACCTAATAAGAGAAATTAAATTATAAAATGGTTCCGATTGTCTATGGAAAAACAGCATTTTCTCTACTTTTTACTGTCTTACTATACATTGTTGTTGTTTTTTTTCGCGTTGCATTCTTAGTGATATTTATGAAAATTACAATGAATACCAGCTCAATATCATTAATATTTAATAAATAGTTCTAAAAATAAAAATGTTGGGGTTATGTTGTGCCCCGTTCCGGAACGAGAGTGTTATATATTATATCTCCAGCAATATTCAACATGAAAATTCCCTAAAAATACACGCGTATTCCATTTTCATCAGATAGCAATACTGTTGTGTTAAATCTGTTATTTTGTTAATAGTGATTTGTTTTACACATTTGTAAAAAATGATGAAGTATTTTTAATATATATTTACAGATTTTCTTATATAAATTCATTGAATATTAGTAAACCAGGAATAAGCTTATTTGATTCAATATCTTATAATTTTGTAACTTTGGACAACTCTTTCAATGTGCGAAAATGCGCATTGTAGAAAGGTAAAATACGTTTGAGTTATTCTCAAGCTGACTCGAAAATATGGTTGAAGAAAATAATATGTCTCATGTTATATTTATTAGCCCTACTGAAATACGTCACTGTGGCGTGTATAATAAAAAATATTACTATTATGATATATATTTGCATTACGTACGTTGAATTTATTCAGAATCTCTAGTTTAATAAAAATTATTTCGTTTGATAAAATTACATTAGAAAATTCTTGAAAATATTCCACCTCTACTTCGTTTCACCGTACTCAGAACCGCCTCCACTTCGCCCTACTGTACCCCAGGTGAGTTCGGATCGATACACCAGCGAGACCCATAGTTTATTTTCGGACCCCTTCCTCCCTGCGGCCGGGCTTGGGGCGGGGGCGGGCGGCAGGGCGCTCGCGCCAAGCGCGGCTGTAGGAGGGGGAGGTCTAACGGAAAGGCCGCGGAACATTCACGGAATTCGAAATTCGAACTAGTATAATATTTCCCGTTTTTAACGGTGTTGCCCGCTGGGGAAAACTCGATATTTGTGGCGGCTTTTAATCTTCAGCGGCCTTTTTGAAGATTAATCGCGATTTAATGTTTTTGCCGGGCTGGAAGCAATTCTCTAATTGTGCCAAGTCAGAAGAATATTGGCATTTCTAAAAAAGCGCACTATTTTTTTCGTATTCGCACAAATGATAATTTGATTTTTTTTAATGACTAAATCACTGAGTCATTACATTGCAGTGAAGTTTTCATTTTTTTTTTTGAAATGCTAATTTATAAATAATAAACAAATAAACGAATGCATTTTTACTGTCAGAAATTTCAAAATTTTAAATATTTCAACTGAAATTAATATAATGTGTATTTTTTTCAATTATCAACTATTTTAATAATATTAACATTACAAACATGAAGATGAATATGTTTTTAGGGCGATGAAGTATGTGATGATGTTTATGTAAGAGTATTGAGCAAAAGTTGGATGCGCGGTGGATGGGGCCCCATTTCTCCCAGCGCTCCACGTGCGAAGTGTGAGGAATAGGAAAGGCAGACTTGAGCGGGTTATGAAACTGCTTACGGTTGACACGAGATTTATTCAACACTGCTATACAACACAAGTAGCTACTTAAGGCTGATCTAGAGCTTGTGGTCGGGAGTCGAGTGAAACTCACAAGTCGGTCTTCACGATGGTTGCCAGTTATGGCTGTTGAGGGCCTGGTTTTACGACCATGTAATTGTAAGCCGCATTCAGAGCCTACATATATCTGACAATATGTAATGTAAATCATTTTTTTGGATATAACAAAAGTTTTGTTATTGTGCATTTAAAATCATTCTAAAGAACTTTTCCACTTTTTAATGTTCTTCTGTCGATCTGCTTCTAGTGTTGAATCAAGGCCTCATTTTGCACAAATGTCTGCACCTGATGTCATCAATATTATAAAGCATATTTTTAAATCTTGTCTGATTTATTTTATAATGTTTTTCAGTAGTCCTTAACGGCCCCGGGCTAAAATATGAATATTTTAGTTACAGAAGTACCAAACTGAATAGCGACAAGGAACCATAATTAGTTAAGAATTATTTATAACCGAATATGGTAAAGCAAATATTACCCTTCGCTCGAAACCCTTCTATTACTATAATAAAAGAACCCTTAAAACTAAGTCAATATTTAACCTCCTACATAAGAATAAATAGGGATATTTTTATAAAAGAAACTCTAGAATTTAATTTGATGTAAATAAAAATAAATTGATTTTGATAATACTTTCAATCAATTTAAAAAATAATATAAAAAAACTTATTGTTTTATCAGATTTTTAAAATAGAATACTTTTTATCAGCCTGATAAAGTATGTCACGAAAAATGCGTTAGAAATACAACGTTACAAAATTTCATTGATTTTACACAATTCCATTGATTTACATTTCAATATACTATATTATTTATACATTCTAAATATCAATTTTTAAGTTGAGTTGAATTTTATTTGAAACATGCTTAATTATTAAAGAACATCGGCACTGCAGTGGTTAGTATACCCGCTGGAAAGATTTTAATTTAAATTTTATTTACTAAATTGATGAATATATATTATGCGTTTTTATTTCCATTTTGTAAAGATAATTAAAGATTTTTTAAATTTAAAAAAATTTATCATCTTATAAATCGACAAGAAATCTGGAAGATTAATATCGCAGAATAAATACATATTTTTTAATGTTTATACCGTTAACTTTGTTGTTGGATGTAATTATTAATTTACAAAATAATTAACTATATACTCGTATAAACAGCTCTAATTAATTTAATGACTACTGGTTTAATATATCGGACGTGGAGAAAATCTTTCATTCTTCGCTTTTCTATTGATTTTTTGAACTGGCATTAGGGATATAAAATTAGTGACTGATTTGGCATTTACTTCGTAGTGTAACATTTTAATTTTAAAATATATAAAAAAAATATATTTTTACTACGCACATACAACTTTTGAGTTAACATCACGACTAGTTTCGGGAAGAGCAGTCCTTCCCATCTACAGGTGTATTGAACTAAATTAAATACAGTTGGCTATGGGAGTCGTAAGGGTGAGACGTAGAGTGGGTTATTGTTTCTTGGAAACAAAACTTAACTCTGAACTCAAAAAGTCAATATAAAAAATATATACTTTAAAAATTATAATTGTTCTGGTTTAGTTTTAAATTGAACAACGCACACGACTCGCTCATTTGGTCGCCTCTGCTTACCCTTGCGGCGCGGCTGTGAGTAAGCAAACAGCCCCCCACAATTTGCAGACGGTTTTCTCATAAAATTTTCACACGCAACCCCCCCTTCCGACAACATCCCCTAGGTCTAAGCTCGAATGCGGAAAAAACATACAAAAATAACCAATGTACAGAACGCATGCGCGTGGCAAACACGCAATCGAATCTGTAAATATTTCTCGTAACTAGTCATACTAAAAATGATTGCATAAGAACGATAATCAACGATTTTTTTACACTTGCATATTCTAGCGATTACACGGGGTGGTGCTACATCACCATCGTCGTCATTGGCTGATTTTTTCCACTTCTAGATCTCTCCAAGTGTCTCCTACTTTATATATCCATTGTTATTTGCTCTCACATAATACTGCAGAGTTTGATGATTCTGTCAGCCTTTTAGGGCGATCTGTCGGTCTCTCGATTCCCTCCTGGTACCACTTTTAAAGACGGTACACATTGGTCCTCTGAGCGACTCACCTACTGCCATTTTATTTTCTTGGCTTGATCTATTATGGAGAAATTTGTACATTCTAAAATGAACCAAATTCTCCAAATTATTTTTTAAAAAGAAAAGAAATATGTTAGACGCCTTCAAGATGTCACGCTGGAGGCGGATGCTGCGAATCTCGTAGATCGCAAGGCGCACAAATGTCTCTATCCTCCAGGAGTTGTGGATTACTGAAAGACTTTAGTCGACATGCATGAAAAGAATTCGTACGAACTTTGGATACGTTGCAAGAAGAAACGACGAGTGTCTCAAGAAGTTCGTGGCAACAGGAACAATTGAGGGAAAGCCAGCAACAGGGTGGTATCTTATCAAAACAGCACACCAAAGATGGCCCCAAAAAACTCAAAACCAAAAATTGCGCCACCGTTGGATCTTTTTAAAATTTAAATTTGACATATTCAAGTCGGTGCCATTAAAGCATTAAGGGTTTTATTTTTATAACATAGTGTATTCCATGTGAAGCGAAATAACAAATTATAATATTTAAGAATGAGGTAATTTTGTTTAAAAGCAAAAAAAACAAATTTGATTCAATGACAATATAATGCAGATTAGTCCAAGATTTGATTTTTTTTAATGAATATTATCCATACTTTTCTGTTAGTATATGTTATATTACTGTAATTTAAAGTAAATAGCACACAAAATAGGTAATCAGCCGCAAGCTATAACGTATTTTTATTTATTTTAAACTAAATTTATTATCTATTATATATATTATCTATCTATTTTATTTATTTTAAACTAAATGAATCAACTAAAAAGATATACAAAAAAAAATCTATTGGTCAAAAAAATATTTTGTTTTTACCGGGATGGACCTCTTTCTAGCAATTATATACATTTTTGACAAATTTTTTACATATATATTTCGTAATGTTTTTAATTGACACATCTTCTATTTCATTTTTTGCCTTTGATTGTGAAAGATTTATTAAAATATGAATTAAATATATTAATTAGAAATATATACATATAAAATCAATTTTATCGAAAAATATTGTTCTTGCGCCACCTGGATTCGAACCTGGATCTCTTTCCTAACCGGGGAAGGTGCATTATCCAACTATGCTACAGCGACCTAATGCTAATTTTCGAACCTATATGTTACCTTTTTGATATTAATACATTTAATCGTTCCATTATTTGAAAGAGCCATCTACCTTATTTTTACAGAATCTCAAATACCTTTGAGTAAACTGATAGCAGACGCCAGAATTGTCAATTCATTTTTATTAAATTTTGAAAGATTTATTATTTGAATTTATTTATATTATTTGACTATGAGAGCCTGGTAGTATAATAATTAAATAAATACCTCAAAATTACCAATAGATAATTGTGTTTAAATACATAAATGATGGTCCGGAGAGAAAAAGCCATTTCATTCGATAAATTAACATTATTTAAACTCTAATGTATTTAATAAACATAAATTAAAATAATTACAACAGTAACAGTAAGTCAGTTTTTTATTACGTTGCTATGGTACACTAATATACGAAAATAATTCAATCATAAATAAAAGCAATATTCGAAGGAAAAATACGTAATCGATAAAAGAGTGTTCAAGGAATAACAGACTTTATTCGCACGGATTTCATATCAAATTTCACGTTTAAAATTAAATAATCTCGCGTTACAGGTCTGAAATATTTTTTGTTCTTTATCAATGTAGATAATCCCTTTTAAAACAAAATTCCTTTAAATCTTGCATCAATATAAAAAACTCTTAAAGTAACCAATACACCAGAAATTACAAGTATCAATACTACATTCTATTAGCATGCAAGCCTGTTGGCTGCTTCCTACTTCGCTAGGTACATACAAAGTACCTGTTCTGAGGTAGATATTATTAAGCTTTAAAATAATCAGCAGAAATAAATCATTTTGATGATCTTTATTTATTATAAAAATTCATTGAAATTACTTTAGGTAAATAATTTACTTTGTTTGACTAGATAACAACACAATTTTACACTATGGAATTAGACAGGAGATCTTGTTTTGTTTTACGGTGCCATGCGACAAGGACGGACGGAGGGACATAAGAAAACTACATGTGTAGGATTTTCAATAATTTTACTAGAATATCAGTGAAAAAAATATCCCTATTGGTTTGGCTGTACCGAAAAAGCTTTTCTAAATAAGTTAGTATGGGAATAAAGAGGGTGCTTTTCTGCACCGGAATATAAATTATTCAGGTGGAATTATATTCCCCACCCCTCGACGCACGAGATCTTAATTTCGTATCAGATGTCAGAAACCTTTGTTACGTCTCTGATATCATATAAAATTTTTGTACACCTAAATATATCTTTATAATATATTGCAGTATATTAATTATTCTACAATTTTTTATATTTTATTTTATTGTACCAGAAAACTTATTGAGAAACATTTTTCGTATTTTAAAAGTTATACTGATTAAACAGAACAAATGTAATTTAAAAAACATACAATTTTATTTTTAAACAAATTATAGATATCTGATAGAGATCAATCAACCTCCATCCATATCTATCACATTTTTTAATATTGAAAAATTAAATTTTCAGATCTATTCTATAATAGTATAATGTGTTAATCATTTGTCATATAAACAGATAAAGAATATAGCTTCTATATTTCTAAAATAAGATCTTCATTAGTGACATCTATGTTGTTTCAGAAAAATGAATATCAAATTCTCAGACCATAGATGGCGACAGTGAAGTTATAGTAAATACTTATATATCCCGTAACACATGAGTTATTTCAAAACATAATATAATTAATTATAATTCTTAATATAATTTGAAACATTGATTAGTTTAATTGAAACATAACGATACGATACTCAATATGTTATTCAAATTTCTCAGTGTATGATTCAAATAGTATTTATACATATTATATAATATATGCATTAAAACCTAACATGCATTATAGAAATTTGATCAACGACATATGTTATAAAGTAGAACCTATTTCAAATTATGAGATAAAAATAACAATTCATTAGACTTCAATATTCTAGTATTGAACAAAGTTGTCTCCTTCTATTTTCGATATGACATAATATATGTTATGTTCTTTAATAATAAAAGCATTTACAATTGAAAGCACTAGTTTCAAAGGCAGCAACCTCTATTTTTTCTAAATTTTAATTTAATTTTTTCTCATATAACTTTTATGCTGAATATTAATTATTGTGTACATAATGAAGACAGTATTTCCTCATTTTTGTATTTTTTCTCAAGTTCTGGTATTTAAAATATTTTGGATATATTAACTGACTGCTAATGTATCGATTTCAAGATGTAAGTACTCCGTCAATAAATGCTCAAGTTGTTTCACGTCGGATTTATTCGAGAGAACTGTTTTTTTATATAGGAAAATTTCCTGCCTATGTGCTATTTATGACAGACGTGGATGATTTATGCCCTTATATTATATACAAGGACACGTGTTTTTACATATTAAAAAACATGGAATTAGTCGCATATATGGCTAGCAGTTATCCTTTTTCTGCTGTAGCAATGTAGCACATATAAAATGTCGTACATGGGGAATTATGTATTCATTTGATTATAGGTAGATACACATACATGTATTCAGTAGATAATTTTGTTATCCACGTTCAAAATCGGTGTTAACTGCAAAGTCAGATATTTTTGCCTGTCACCATATATTTATATTAAGATTCAGCCAATATTGGTCTTCGCGACTCTGAAATTTAAATGGCAACTAGCTAGTTTTTGAAACATGGTATTATTTTGTACTATAAACTAGACTACAACAATTTTTATTAATTTAAGTAAGTATTTTAATAAATGTATTATTAGTTCCAAATAAAAGGAGTTACAGAGATTACAACAAGCACCCTCAATACTACGATTTTTGCAAGAAATCATCTATTATGATTTATTTCATCGAATCAATTACAATTTTAACGTAAAGTTTAAAAATAACAATGTAAAGATCTTGCAATTTTTCCATTTGTATAGTGTTGAACATAAAGTAGCATAAAACGATTTACCTGACTATTCCAAGGGGGGTGCTCGCTGGGGCGGGCTGGGTAATAGACCGAGAGCTGTTTCCTTTAATGGGGGTTGGAAAATAAGAAAAGTTAGAATGGCCAGGGGATGGTGTGGCCGGTAAAAGAAGCTATTGCAGAACATAAATTCGCCCCTGAAAAGGAGACAGGGAAAATGAGTGCTGTAAAATGATAATAAGGCAGAACGATAAAGATCGTAGTTTACAACTGGATTTCTCGCTTATATTTTAACATAATTTCCAAAATTTAATAAAAATGAATTGATAATTCTGGCGTCTACTATCAGATTTACTTAAAGGTATTTTGAGATTCTGTAAAAATAAGGTAGATGGCTCTGTCAAATGATGGAACGATTAAATGTATTGATTTCAAAAAGGTAACATATAGGGTCGAAAAATTGTCGCTAAAAATAATGCCGCTGTAGCTTAGTTGGATAAAACACCTCCCCCGGTTAGGGAAGAGATCCAGGTTCGAATCCCGGTAGCGCAATAACAATATTTTTCGATAAAATTGATTTTATATGTATATCTTTATAATTAATATATTTAATTCATATTTAGTAATAATTCAGTTATTATAATTATTCACATGAATCTTTGCAGATAGATTAAAACTATACAGTATAATTAATTTAATTGGTTCGCTCTGAAATATCATTAACTAAAGATGGTTGTTAATAAAGGTTATTTTTTATTCTTTTAAATAAGAATGCGTACATGGAATACATGTCACATTAAAACTCTTACTTATTTTTTTTTGTTAACTTAACTTTGTTTTATTAACCACTCATTGAGTTTAAATACATCTACCGGTTTCGAAAAATACTATTTTGACTCGCTCATGAATAAGATATATACATTTCTGTTTTTAGTATAATAAATCTTTTTTTATAAATTGTCTCATAAATTTGCAGGATTGCAAATTCTTATTGACTAGATTGAGAATAATGACTAGAGATATCGGTAGACATATAGTCCGTAGAGAACAATTGTTGAGGAAGCCAAATTTTACCCTGATATTATAGCATAGTTGGATAATGCAACTTTCCCGGTTTGGAAAGTTATCCAGGTTCGAATCCCAATAGCTCAACAATAATATTTTTCGAAAAAATTGATTTTATATGTATATCTTTCTAATGAATACATTTAATTAGAATATTTAACAGACCTATGTTCTGAATAAATTAAGAAAATAAATCTTTGTAGTATTCAGTTTTCTTTAGCAGAATTCCAAGACTTACATTAATTTTTATATATATTTACATATTTGATAGGATTTTAATCAATGATTTAGAATCCGAAAGCAAGTAATTATATTCTTCAAACTTAACTAATCTGTTTCAACAGCACGCTGACTAAACTGATAATTTATTTTATGGGCGGGTTGTGCGATCAATAGTTAATTTTAACAATATTATAAATTAATATTTATTATACTATAAAAACATTTGCGTGTCGTTCGTACGTCAAACTAACTAACTAAAACTACTGTCAAAGTCAATCCCGCCTAATAGTGTGAAAATACCTGCGAATGCTACCAATATATATTTTTTCAAATTCACCATTGGCAATACGTACAATTGTATGCTTTATCTGTGGCTTGAATCACCCCTGCGTTCGAAGTCTGTCACATTGCTGACGAAAAATCTTCGGTAATATAAATTAAATGGCGTAATCAACATCGGACAAACTCTCATCACTAAAATAGTGGGATATTAAATTAGGACACATTCTTATTGTGAAATTGTAATTATTCAGAACAGACGGTCTGTGATATTTTAAATATGAATTAAACATATTAATTAAAAAGATATACATCCGGTTGCGCAACAACAATATTTTTCTATAAAATTGATTTTATATGTATATCTTTCTAAATCATATATTTAATTCATATTTAGGATATTAAATTATTCATTGTATCGATGTGGTAGATAACAGCTGCGAAGTGTCCGACGATTGGCGGTTTTATCACCGGATATCGGAGAAGAGTAAAATTAATTTACTACCGAATGTACTTTTAATGAGTAAATATATTTTTAACAACCTGTTTTCGCAATTTTTTTTAATAAAGTTGCATACTTTTTTTATTATAGTTAAAAATTGGCACTATTACTATTAACTTTTACTCTGATAACTTTTTACGTTTGCGGTTTGTTCGAATTTCAAATTTACTATTGTCAAAGCTTAAATGGAGATGTCCATAGGCGTGATGAAATATGCTTAATTTTATGTGTAATCTATGGATTGTTGCGCCTCTGAGTTCGAAATCTGTTGCTTTTATGGTGATTTTTTTTCGTATTATGTGCAAATGTATATTAAACAACGAGATCATCATTGGACGAACTCTCACCGCTAAAATAGAGGGATATTGAATAATTAATTGTCCAATACTGCGACCTTCAAAGTTCCAATGGATCAATTTAACTGTTGATTCTCGTTTTTATTATCGAATATCGATGGTCGTATGAGTTTACTACCGAATTCTTCCCGTTTTCTCAAAAAAAAAAAAAACTTCAATAACACACAACCGGCACTAAGTATTCCTGCTATATATTTTTAAATGTAAAATGACCAAGAAACATGTAACACTCTCTGGCGTATTGTATGGAAAGTTCTTTGTTTAATAAACTGTAAGTTGTTTCTTTGTTGTAACTTTGGGACTGGGGGTAGAATTGTGGGAAGGAGAAATGTCTCGCTGCTCGCTGGGGGGATGGGGGATGGTAGCGTGACTGAAGGAAATGTGGATGGAGTTGGTCGTGAATTTCACGTGCAGGGCTGTAGACGGTTAGCGGATATTTCTGCGAATAAATCGCCATTTCTTGAAATAATTATTGCCTTCCTTTTAACTATCGTGTGTCCGGTAATTGTTATTTGAACAAATAAAGTAAATGGTAGAAATTCTTAAATTAAGTTTTTAATACGCACGTTTGTACGCAGACGGAAAGTGTATAATACAATACAAGTGTATAATAATAATACTAAGATACTAAGAAATATGTTCGAAGTATATATACAGGTATTTAATGATTAGTATTTATGGATACACAAATATTTAATGATGAATTTGATTATTCAAATTTGTTCAGTGAATATATATAGTAAATATGAATTAAATGTATTAATTATAAAGATATACATACAAAATCAATATTATCGAAAAATAAAAACATTGTTGTTGCGGCTACCGGGATTCGAACCTGGATCTCTTCCCTAACCGGGGGAGGTGCATTATCCAACTATGCTACAGCGGCACTATTTTTATCGACAATTTTTCGACCTTATATGTTACCTTTTTTGATATCAATACATTTAATCGTTCCATCATTTGACAGAGCCATCTACCTTATTTTTACAGAATCTCAAATACCTTTGAGTGAATCTGTATAGCAGACGCTAGAGTTATTAATTCATTTTTATTAAATTTTGGACACATTGATACAACTTTATTATTTTTTAGGAGAACACATTCTTATTGTGAAGTTGTAATTATTCAGAACATAGTTCTGTGATATTTTAAATATGAATTAAATGTATTAATTATAAAGATATACATACAAAATCAATATTATCGAAAAATAAAAACATTGTTGTTGCGGCTACCGGGATTCGAACCTGGATCTCTTCCCTAACCGGGGGAGGTGCATTATCCAACTATGCTACAGCGGCACTATTTTTATCGACAATTTTTCGACCTTATATGTTACCTTTTTGATATCAATACATTTAATCGTTCCATCATATATATATAGTGATGCTGAGGTAATCGTAATCTATAGTTTAGTTTAGTTAAGGATTCCAGATGTATTTGCGTATTTAAGTTGTGATCAGATAAGAGTTTTGAATAATATAAGATATGTTTGAGGGTTTTAAAAATGTTTGGTGACATTATCCAGCCATCTATGTCTTGGTCTTTCCCCCGGTTTCGATTATGTTGGTTTTTATGTTACGGGACTCATCTGTTCTCGTTACACGTTACAAAGCTCCAAGTTATTTGACGGCCACCATGCTCCGGATAAATTATCACGTATTGGGCCCTAACACAAACATTGCTCAATGTAATAAACCATTTGTTTATTCTTATCTAAAAAGTTGGGCACTCTCGCGGAATATTGTATTTCTTCGTGAAAACTTGCTGACAGTGTTACTGATGGACACCGTATCTTATTATAAAAGTTTAGCCTTAACAAAGCCTTAACATCTCGGACAACTTTGCAAAAAAGAAACGTGCGTGATTAAAAACCAAGGAAACGCAATATCCTAAGATAAATTACTTTTTAACTTACTTTAAATAGATTTAAGAAAACGATGTTCAGGAAAAATATGTTGTATAGTGTCTGCACATGTAAATAACATGTTTTTGATGATACTACTTTTTATAGATGGAATATAATCCCCTCGGGAATACAACAAGGATTCCATTTAGGCCCCTTATTCTCTTGTATCTATATTTACTATTTTGACTAACTGTATAATATTTATGGGGAATTGTATGTTATATATTACGAGTCAGGCTCAGATGGACCGATCAGAAGGTTTGAGGTGTAGGGTACGGCTACCCTGTAGATCAATTGCTACCTTCGTGCTCGTATTACTGTGTATTTAGATAGGTGAGCATATATTATGGATTGAAACTACTTACTGGTGGAGCTGAATTTATTGAAGCACACAATGACCTACATGTATATCGCAAATCGGAGGCAACTCAGAAGTTGCTGTTGCGGCGGACGTCAGTACATGAAGTGAAGAGAGTGGATTAGCCCCCCCGGGGTGTTTTTAACGCGTGCACACTGTTTCACGTAGGGGTTCTACATTCTCGACTTTACAAGTCCCAGGAATTCCTGGGAATCGGGACCAAGAATTTTATTTAATTATAAAGAAAATATATTATAATAAATATTCAACAGTAGCTATTAGGGATATTATCCGTAGTAAATCGAATAAAAACTGTTTGATAAAATAATTATTAATAGTTTTTTTAATGAAATTTAGCTTATATTTATAAATTGATTATATAAAAACTAATAAATCTATAAAAATTACTAATATTTTTTTTTTAAATATAAATATACAAATAAAAAACAATTGATAAAAAAAACACATCGGAAGACGAAAACGTATATATTTGGTCAAAATCAATAACACACTGAAGTCCCATAATATAACTTATTAAAATAATTTCATCTCATCTAAATTTTGTATCATCAAAAGATGACACGATTTTATCTTAAATATTTACATAAACCAACATAATCCCCTGTTTGAACTAACCGACAAAACTATTCCCATCAGAATCTTTATAGCTGACTCATATATATTTCTCTTTGTTTGTAGTTAGAAGCTATAAGAATTACTCGCCGCTGGGTCGCTACCTGCTGTACCTCAATGGTCAGCAACAACATAATTTTTTTCAATAAATGTTTATTTTATATATCTTTCTAGTTGATTCAATTAATTTATGTAACTTAATTTGTTTAAAATGAATAATATTAGGAAAAATAAGAGTCTCAGGTTTATTTTTTTTCCCGCGACTCGAGACAGCAAAGTCCCAGAAATTTATTCCCGGGTTATCTCAACACAGAATCCCTAGTTGTGCGCAGCCAATAAATTGAGAATTTATGACTGGTAATAGGGTACAGCAATTCTGGCGAGGAAAGTGGAAGCGATAGTCCTCCACATATTTTTAAAATTATATTTTATATACTATTTTGTACCATTCTCCAAATACACAGTACAGCTTGAATCAGTTGTTGCTGCCGGGATTCGAACCTGGATCTCTTCCAATCCGAGAGATGTGAATTAACCGATTATACTATACCAACACAGTGCTTTGACTACAAATTTTTGAACCTGTATGTTACACTTTTCAAATTAATACATTTAATTTATGCCTTCAAATAATGGAACGATAGACGAGAAAAGGTTCGAAAAATTGTCGTCAAAGCACCGTATTGATATAGCATAATCGGTTAATGTACGATCCCGGGATTGGAAGAGAGTCAAGTTTGAATCCCGGTAGCGACAACAATATTTTTCGATAAAATTGATTTTATATGTATATCTTTCTAATAAATACATAGTTTTTTATATTAATTATTTTTTATTATCATTGATTTGAAAAACAGTCTTGGTTTCATCCCTTTTTATGGAGTGTCTCCCAGTAAATATATGGTCTAAGTTAACTTTGTAAATTTAGTTTAAAATATTTCAACTACGTCATAAGGCATACATATAACTTATAAAATACAAGGTCGCACCACAAAACCATCATCAAATACTAATTATATTGTGTTTCAAATGAAAACAAGTTTTGGGCGGCGACAAACTAACCATTAGATTCTCAAATGATACAAATATATATATATAAAACAACTTAAACGCGTGTGTTTTATATTTTTTCTAGAAACCCGAATAGAAAGGATACACCTTGTTAAAAAGGTAGACATGTGTAGCGCCTAATTTCAAAAACCCCTAAAACAGATTTCATATAATTAGAGTTAAATATTCAGTTTTGTAGATAATATTGTCAGTTACATACAGAACACATTTTTTCTCGCAAAAGCCACTTAAATCCATTGATATTGCATGTTCAAAATCAGGGTCGGTTCCAAAATACCCCAAAACAAGTTGCCATCACAACGCTTGTTGATGATCACGTGATATAAAATTCGATAAAAACAAACATTTTGTACATTTGTTAATCGACAATATACATTTTGGAATTAATCGCTTTATGTATTTATATCCCTCTCACTATCGAGGCAAAAAAAAATATATTTTTATTTATTCTTAATATAGTACATACATTAGTAAATATTTATATATATGTGCTTTATTATAAACAGTACCAATATTTCCCTTTTTACTATAATTTATCATGCACATATTTACTTAGTTTAATTTTTAATCGATGTAATTTCTTCTCTTTTCTTAGGGCATGTAATTTCATTGAAAATCTTCATCGCACTTTATTCGTACATCATTGATTTCTGAGATTTAGCTTTTTAACTGAACAGGAGTCTCATTCAATCTCTTCTTCTTGTATAATATTTGTGCTGGTGTTGATTTGCTTCAATTTTAATTAAAAAATTTAATATTTTTAGTGAGGATTTTAAAAATAAACATATTTTCTGTATAAAGGACAACATATTAAGATTTTTCACCAATGTACTGATCCTAATATCAATTCTATTACAATATTATTCCGTTATTATAATTCGTCTTTTTCATTTTGGTTCATTCGCTACACTAACGCAACGAGCGGCAGAGGGGCGAGGGGTATACCGATCGCTAGCCGCGTCCTTGGAAATTCAGTCGCTATGGAGCGTGTCCTTATCAGTTGTTCGTGAAATGTTCCCTGAAAAATGAATATCCCGACGAGATGACATTAACTGGCCTCCACGTAGACCCGACTTGACATCAATGGACTTTTTCCTATGCTACCTTAAATCAATAGTATACAGTGACAATCCTCCCTTTCTATACCAATTAAAATAAAATATCCGAGAACAAATAGCAGGGATCACAGAGAATACATGCTGAGCATTTAAAAGAGTGCCGACGAAATAACGAATCATATTAAGAAAACATAATTTTTAAAAAACAAATTCCCACGGACTGTACTTAAATGCAAAATAAATATTTTTTTGATTAAACCTAACCATTATTTTATTTATAATTATTATTATGAAAAATACTTTTGGGACACCTTGCTGAAAATACTACTGCAGTAGTTTATTTGAGGAATTATAATAGAGATGTATACTATTTTACAAAACTAATGAACTTCAGTCACGTGTGTATAATTTAATGAATTTTTTTTAAATACATTGATTTTTTAGAACAAATTGCCATCTCATGCGTTAGTCAAGGCTTAATGTAAATGCTCAGATTATGACAGTGAGCTAAAAGTAGACGAACAAAAAAGGAGATTAGTTGTACAAAATATCCACAAATACAGTCTTCCAGTAGAGTAAAGGAATTTATTGAAAAAACCTCTTTTTTGAGTTCAAAACACTGCATTTAATCACGATTTATCACGTGATAAATGAGTATTCGCGTCTGTAGATGGCCGGGTAAGAGCTCAACTATCAACCATTATGGCCCAAACCAGAACAACTAACGAGCAGCAGCAATAAACCATTAGCACCAGAGACAGTTACTGCCAAGCAACTAGCGATCACTTCTTCGCAGGCCGTCCTCACACCAGCATCTCCAGCAAGCCACTCCAGAGTTCAACCGCATATTTCAATTGTATCCATCACCTCTATAAACGAAACTTTGTAAGTGCTCTTTAATTTATATACCCTGCTCTAGTTACAACAGACACCCTACACTGCGACATACAACCAACACGCGTGAGACAAGAAGTTAGTAGTCTGACACAATCTTGAATCAATCAAATATATTTGAATAACTTCGACACATACACAACCTCAACTCCAACATCACTATTGTAAAAATAGCTCTGATCTTAACGCATACCAAAAATAACTATTTAAACAAATATGTAATAATATAACAATAGGATCAATAGAAAGACAACAAACTATTTTTTCCCCATCCAACCACCGATTTATGGCATACAACATAAAGTGCCTGTGAGGTAGTCGGAAAATAAAAGCGAAAAACATATATTATACTAATACCACCGCTCACCGTTGACTGCAGCCAAATATTGATATGGGATTATAAATACTAATAAACGCAACATCTCATCTCGGGGGTGAGACGAGCAAGTGCAGGGGAACCCCGCACCGGGTGCAAACTACCCCCAAGAATAAACAGATGGCCCATCTGTAATGGGGTGGAATGATTGCTCGCACATTCTTGCTGGTGTTATGAAATATTGAGAATAGGGGTAGTTAGGTGACGCACGCCTGCCGAGGTGAACAAAAGATACAATGCATACGAGTATGCACTTTATTTTGGAAATATTACTATTCAAGTGATTAGTTAATCACATAATTTATCAAGCTCAATTATAAAAAAAATGTAATACAGATTTACTTAATCAATTAGAAAGATATGCAAAAAAATGAATAATTATCGTTAAAATATTTGGTTGCAACCAGGATTCGAACCTGGACTTCTTCACAATTTCTTATACAAATTTAGAACTCAGTGTTTTTTTTATAATAAAACTGATACATCTATTGTTCCATTTTGAAAAGTATAATTACAATATATTATAAAGTATAATTACGAAAAATATCATTCATGAAAACATATTTTAATTGTGAAGCAGCAATTTCAGAACATAGTTCTGTGCTTTTTTTAATACTAATTAAATTAATCAATTAGAAAAATATATATAAAAAATCTATTCAATATATAATATACATTCATATTTTTATTTATTATCTTTGTTTTATTAACCACTATATAATATAATATAATATAATATTATATATCCGTAGCATGCCCGCGGTAAGGGATGAAGTCTGTCTGACATCATATTTAAAAAGTATTAAATATCAAAGTGGTTAATAAAACAAAGATAACAAATAAAAATATGAATTTTAACCGCAAAGTCAATATTGCTAATTTTAAAAGTATTAATATACATTCGTTTAACTTCACAATAAAAATTTTGATTTTAGGTAACAAATTTTCCGTTTGTCAATTCATTTTCTTGGCGTATTTAATTATAAAACTAATCTCTTCTGTTCTCTTATCTATGCTTTTTTGTTCTTCTATATAATATATAATAATAATATTATAATCGATCAAGTTAAGTATGTCTGACAATGTATTGTACAACGCTGTTATATCATTCATATGTATATTGCCATCTAGAAATGAAAACATTTTTTTTTCTATTTTAAAATTGTACTTTAGAATATAAATCTGGACTATTATTCATATTCAAGTATACATATATGATATATAAGTATACAAGTATATATGGTGGAAATATGAGGAAAAAAGGAAGGCACTTACTTTTCTTTTACCGGATGCTGGTTCATTTGTTGATTCCTCTCCACCACAAATACAAGCGTCGCGGGGTGTATACTAAAGTATAAGCGTAATTAAAGTAAGATTAATTAATAAGCGTTAGCGGGGTATAGCGGAGTGAAGTAACGGTAGTTATCCGTACAAAAGTTGTAAGTTAGTGTAGCCAGGTGGAAGACTCAGTGTTTTGTAAAGATTAAATAAAAATATGCAGTTTATTTGCACTGAAATGGTTTAACACAACACAAAAAATAATATGCAGTGGAATTTTATGTTTCATGAGAATTTTTATTAACAGAAAAAGCGCTTAATCTTACAGAGAAAAGAATAAAAAACAGGTGTGACAGAATTATTTTCATAATTCATATTATGATTCATTTGTCCGTATTCTGTAATTAATTGTTCACTATCCATTTTCCATCCGACGGGAAGTCTTACAAAACACGGTTGTATTATGTAATTCTTTTGATCGAGATACCCCCCAGGAACAGCCCCCATTTTTCTCTCTTGCAGATACAATCAACCACGACCGCTTCCACACAACCAGAAGCTCTTAATCTTGTCAGCTGAATGGCGAAGTTCACAAAAAATGCTAATGTCCCGCACGATATGGCAGTTTAATTTGTGACTCGTAACACGAACGAGGGGCTGTTTTTTTCTTTTATACGTTATCTACCCGCGTACTTATACTTTGAAGGTATATAATATAATATATTATATTTCCCTAGCATGCCCGCGGTAAGGGATGAAGTCTGTCTTACATTATATTTAAAAAAAATATTAAGTATCAAACAAAAAATGCAAAAACTGATTTTTTTTAAAGCACCAAAATGCATATGTACTTATGTTTCTTTAATATCGTGTTACCCAGTAAATGGGGTATTGGGTGTGGTTTAAAGTAGGGAAAAATAGATTATACCATCTCTCGACGATGTCAAGAACGACAGAAGAGAGCGGCGATGTGGATTCTTCCTTCCGAGCCAATTCAACTGTCGAGTGCAGCATTGCCAGTTGAATGTACAATCATTGCAGGATGGAGTTAATTTTCAGAAAGTTTACCAATAATGTTTATATCGCATAATGGCAGTCTTCGAGCAACAGTACTATGGTACTGCCTCTTCTTTTTTGTCCAATCATGCCGGATTTCACGTCATTCCAACGTTGGAACCCAGCTTTTGTATTTTAAAGAGATTTTGGTGTTTGAACCATTTTAAGCCCCTGCAGTGTCTAATAAGTCTCAGGGTTTTCAAAATACGTCAGTCATCATCCATACACGTCGGTCGTAATCTCCATGAACTCCCACCTCTCTTGACTATTCTCCTCCACTTTTCTCGGCATCCTACAGATTTTAGGTCTGTCACCAGAGAAGTGCATGTTGCCTTATCTACTCGGTCGGTCTAACAAGTGGAGTATTTACCTTCCTCTTCGTTCCTAGACGTGGATCACCGCAATAAGCTTCTCCAGGCTATCTTCCCTTCTTACTAGATGAAAAAAAAATTGTAGGATTATACGACGGATTTCATTAAATTTCTTCAGTAATGTTCATTAATGTGATGTTATTTCTTAAATTATTGGTCCAGTTTATTTTTATCGTGCTTCAGTCAAAGCGACAAATTATCAGCGTTTTCGGTTGCATGGGTAGCACTGCGTTTTATAATATTTAAAGCTAAGCTTCATTAGGCGTAATCAATATTTAGATCTATCAGATTTTCTGCTTTGGGATTATTTTACTGTAAGCGTTGTGACTATAACTCACCGAAACTATCAAAAGCTATACAAATTAAAAATCTTTCATCTGAGTACCCTTTTTTACCCTAGTATCTACCCTACTGGAAAATCAATACGACATTGTCATGGGAAAATACACAACTGGCCCTAATTTTGGGAAACAAACATTTTTTCGATGATACACGATATGAAAGGAGACGAGACATTATCATCGTACATAAAAAAATATACCTACATTAAAATTGTTCGTATTACCCACAGTACAAAAATAAATTATATAAATTTTGTAATTTTTTCCATCATAAATAATTAAAAAATATAAATTAGAACTTTTCCTTTGGCTCATTATAAGAATATGTATAATTTTCAAAAATACGATTTGATCATAGACCAGTAAATGAATAGACACGATATGAAGTGTACATATAGGAGAGAGGTTTGGAACATTAGTTGCGGGACGAGGGGCATTCTACATACATTCTTGGTGGAGACATAAATCCTATAGTTTATGCATCGTATATTTACTTTTCGAAAATTAACAAGATGTATTTTAAATATGAATTAAATATATTAATTCGAAAGATATACATATAAAATCAATTTTATCGAAAAATATTGTTGTTGCGCCACCGGGATTCGAACTTGGATCTCTTTCTTAACCGGGGAAGGTGCATTATCCAACTATGCTACAGCGACAATATTATTACCGACAAATTTTCGAACCTATATGTTACCTTTTTGATATTAATACATTTAATCGTTCCATTATTTGAAAGAGACATCTATCTACGTATGTTCTGAATAATTACAACTTCACAATAAGAATGTGTTCTCTTAATAAGATGTATTTATTACATTGACGCATATTATTTTGTCAGCTTTTAAATTTTCGTTCTAATCGAGTCATATTTAAAAAAAGTCGCAGAGCTATTTTATTATGTAAGTGGTACCAAATTGATTGCATGAGCAACACCAAAATGAAAATATTGAGACAAAGAATTTGCTTTAGTTCATGTTTAAATATATGATGGTCTGTGGATTTGATTATTTTTTAATACACAATACAGTATTTGCAAAATAAAATTATGCAATATTTTATATTTACAATATGCAATTGAAATATACAAACACCCAGTGAACATTAATAGGGATGATGGCTTTCCTTTTCCTTTTATAGCTTTCATCAATATAAAAATCCTAAGGACAAGTATTATAATACATTTCATTGCACATGAAAGCATGTTGGCCACTTCCTACTTCGATAGGCACATATAAAGTACCTGTTCTGAGTGAGGTAGCCATAAAGTATCATAAGCTAGAATATAAGTTGGAAGTAAGTTGGTATATATAACAAATAAAGTTATTTATTTGTCGTATTGCGATTTGTACTAAAAACAAATCAGTCGTACGCCGTTGATTAAATAGCAAAACCAACGGAATGACACCAAGTTAATCCATAAATCCCTGTGTCGAAGTCCTGCTCTGAAACATATAATGTAAGGCACGTAGAGCTACCCCCGGCAACTCCCTCCACTAAGCCTCCACCTAGGGGCGGGCGATGAGTCACCCTCCGGGAAGTTTCATTACCTGCGGCCAATTTATTACTATTTTTTGTCTGGTCTCTGCTTTAGTGCGCACTCTATTACGTCTGTTTGCCACTATCCCGGGAAGAATGTCATTTTTACGAGTAATTAACATTTTTACGTGAAAGCATCTCTACCATTTCAATAAACTGAGCTGTTTCACATTTATTTTATTTTTCTTAAGTATATATTTAGTATAAATGTATAGTCTCGTGACATGCGGTGAATAGTTGTATTATTAATTATAGAATATGGTTATTTAGCGAGTACGCCAGTAAATTAGTCACAAAAACCGCGTTTTTTTCGCAAAAATTTTGTAATATTTTAATATATTTCATTTTCTCCTTTAACGGTACCGGGATCGACACCAAGTGTCTCTAAAGCCTTTTTGAAATCACAAGTATTTTATACTAAGCGATTACGCTGTCATTTTGACATTCTTCTAATAGACTTGTGAGAAATAATTGCTTCCGTCAGTTGGGAAACTATTTCAAGACAATGACAAAATAACGTCAAATTATTTAATTTTTTTGTCACTCTATATAGCTTTTAAACTCTAATGAATAATATTTAGGTGCCTTAAGACAAGAGAGAGACAGTATATTAGTAAATTTAATAAACTGACGTTGATGAGAAAATGATTTGACATGATTAGAATTAAATTTGCTATTTTTTAAATTTGATTTAATCTTATATTTATAAATTATTCAAGACCAATTGTGTTTGTTAAATACATGAAAATTATATAATACATTGAAAACGTTTTTCAAACATTAATAAACATAATATAGGTTATAGAAAAGGAATATATTTCAATATACACAAATTAAGGATGTAAATAAATAAATCATAATAAAAAAATTAATAGCATTTAAATTCGTATTCACTTACAATTAAATTTATCTTAAAGGTCATTATATTAATAAAACAAATAAATAATTCAAAAATGGTACAGTTCCAAGCAATAGATCAAATAGTATAAATTTTTAAACTTGTTTTGTATCTCCTTTAAAAAATGACCATTATCCATTACTGAAATGGACTCGACGATATAATATGTACGCAAATAAAACAGCCTATACTATATGCGTAATTCATTTTTACCCAGACTAAAATTTGATAATTAATTGAGTTTCTGGTCCACAAAGTGTTTTATTAAAATTTTACCGTGATTTTCGTGGAAAATTTATTACAGTGGCGAAGTATATTTTGTAGCCGACCATTTGGGGGGGAGGTCGAGTGGCTTTTGACTCAGTCGCGCCACTCATGTTCGGGTCGGCATTTTGTATGTATATATATGGATATAATACAATACTGTTGGTATGCAAAGAACGTAGGGGTGATTGTGCAACTTGCTTCCTCCAGGATACACGGTCAATTAAATCCCCATTCGGCTTATTGGATTCGGTGTTCTGGTACGAATCAATTTTATAAAGTTCTAAAATATTTGTTTACTCGTAAATGTAAAAAGTTATAATTTTTTTATTTAAATTAAAAAATTTAATACAATTTAGAACTATCAGTAGGATATATATATATATTTCATTTAATATTTATTTCTTATCTGTGAGAGTAAGACTCGTGTATAGAGAAAGAGTATATACGAGATAATTTATGTTTCAGTTAGTCAATGTATATATTTTTTTACTTCAGATACAAATTGATAGTAGTCTGTAATTGTTCTAACTGTGATGGGAAGGTTGTTAAAAAATTTGATGCCTTGATAAATATAGTGATTTTGGGTTGCGGTATATTTTAGTTTTGGAATATCAATTTGGTCTCTAAATCTTGTAGATCGGAATTCGCTTCTAAAGTAATTTAAATTTTTAATTTCGTATATTTGGATTATTGTTTTTTTTTTATATATGTCTATTATTTTTGGTACTATAATGGAAAAACCAACAAATGAATTCGTCTAAGACAAACGTTGGTAATAACATAAAAATACAAAACTAATACATTAAAAAATTAACAGATAACATAAACACAAATATTATATGTACTTTCCTAATTTACAAAATTAAAATATTCTATACATATTTTTTGTGGATACACTGTAATTTCAGTCGATTCCGTTTAAATGGGCCGCCGGTTAATGAGAGCATCTGCTTATTTGGGCCAAATTTCAAGGAATGGAAACCAAACTATGGAATTAATAGTAATTTACATCGCGTAATTAGGACAGTAAATTTAAGATTACAATACATAAGTTTAAAATGTATTAATAAGTTCCACAAAAGCCAGAGAGTTAGTGGAAAAATTATAAATAGCTTCGTCTCTATGAGATATCTGATATTTATTTAATAACAGTGTCTTTATAGTTAAAAATCCAGTAATTTGTATGTTCTTTAACATATTCAAATATTGCTAAAAAGACATATTCTATGTTAAAATAACAAATTCGTTGTTTGTACACGCTCGCTTGCATTTTATCTTTGATCTAAATTACCGCTAATGCACGGAACCAGCCACTCCTAAACATGAGGGGGTTGGTATCATTATTTTATTACTAAATGGATGCTGGCTCGCCAGGGGTGAAAGTACAGATATATCTGATTGCTGCTTTTGACAAATTACTTATACTGATAGAGCGTTTGAATACAAAGTACGCGGTAGGTGATATATGAATAAGATAATAAATGTAATTACTCCATTTGACGTCAAGGGTTGATTTCATGGAAAATATGAATTTAGGGTTAACAGTAAAATGTTAAAGATTTTTCGGTGTATTTAATATACAAGGTGTAACAGACTAGTCCACTAAATTTTACTGATGGATACCTGACTAAATTACGAGTCGTAAATACGTACTTTCAAAAATAATTCATAATCTTGTAACCAAGATTACGTAGACAAATCTGCATTGAATCAAATTAGCTAAATTTAAATAATAATAGAGTTATAAACCATTCAATTTGCAGTACATCTGATCAATTTTTGTCGTTTTTAAATACCTTATTTAGTGAATACATTATTTTAAATAATATATTATATTTAAACCCAATTTTGCTAACTAATTTAATGCTGATTTGTCTCCGTAATCTTGGCTTCAAGATTATACGTAAATATATTTCATATGTGCAAGAATTTTCTATATTAAGACAATTTTGTGGCACGCAGAAAATAAATTGAATGGATGCGGTCTTTCTTTTAATGCTTGTATTTTCTTAATTATGGCAAATAACATTTAGTTTATTAGTTTTACATTTAAAAAAGGTATAACTTCCAACGTAAATGAATAATAAAAACCCACATTTTCCTAAAACTGCGAAATATGAATTATTTTTAACGGGAAGCCTTAAATTATTATTTTTTATAGTTTTTCTTTATTAGTTATTTCTTAATAAAAGTAAAAGCTTACATGCTTTCGATATAATTTTTAACAAAATATGTTCTAAAATTGCAACAGTACAATAAAATGTGATTTAATTCAAAGTTAATAATTATTATTGATTCTGTTGAATTTTATAATTTTCTCTATTTTCTTCACAAACCACAATCAGTGTGCGTTACATCTGTTGATTCATTTATCCGAAAACACACAATGTAACATATAGATTTTCTAAAGCGACATAAAAAATGTCTGTACCTTTATTCTATTGTACATAAAGAGGGTATTATAGACCCGGTATAAAACATAAAACTTAATTCGCTTTTCTTTCAAAACACTCGATTTCGCAGAAAGCATTCATTCGCCTTTTCTAGTTATTCCTCCCTTATTCTGGCATTTGTTTGGTTGTGTACCAACCTACCCGGTCACATTGTTTCTCGACTCTCCGTCCGCAATATGCCCTGTCCTTCAATGTGCCCCGGGCTCTGTAAAAAAACACGTGCAGCCAACCGCCCTCTCCCCAGCCTCTATACCAGCAGGGTGGGTAAACTGAAGTGTAGTCGAGTGAGGTGAGGACCGTAGTCAAGTCGATGGAAAGGTCACAGCTTTGTTTCAGACTTGGAATAAAGGGATGAATTTAGAGAGATAAAAGTGCTTCTTTCTTTATGGATACAATAAAATAATATGTAACATCTTGTGCTATTTAAAAATGTTAATGTGCTTTTTGAATTCAACGGCATTATTTAAAATAATTAAATACAAATTAAATTAGATTAAATAAAACACAATCGCTTTGTATAAAACCAAGAATTTTATTAAACGCCAACCGGTTTCCCCTAGCTCAAGCTTCGTCAGGGCGTATTTAAAATTATCAATAAATACAAAAATTGTGCACTTATATATACATAAAGAGGGAGACAGAATATAAAATTACATACGAAAGAAAGTGACAGAATACATATACATGTATGGAAAAGAGGGAGACAAACTAAGACAATAGATAGAACATCATAGGAGGGGAAAGTACAATGTTGATGGATATATAATTTATGTGTCTATTTGTATTTATTGCTAGTTTTAAATACACCCTGACGAAGTTTGAGCTAAGAAAAACCGGTTGGCGTTTAATAAAATTTGTGGTTGTGATTGTGATTGTGTTTTATAAACTATAAAGTCTAAGTGTTTATCGAAAAAATATTTTTGTTGCAACCGAGATTCGAAACTGAACCTTTTCCTTTCTAGAAAAAAGCGTTACTAAACTAATTACGCTGTATTAACTAAGTACGTTTACGACCAATTTTTAACTTATATTCTGTAGCTCTTTAAAATTGATATAAATATCCGTTTCTAAAAGCAATCAACTTTATTTGCGAAAAATGCAACCGCACATTAAAAATGTGTTCTCCTTAAAAATACAAATATGTCAATATTTTTTTATGTTTTTTCTATTCTGATATAAACTAATTGTTTGAAAAATACGTGTTATAACTATTTTATTTTAAAATGAACGTTTTTAAATCACGTATACATATCGGAATCGAAAACCAACTGGTTATTAGAATTTGGACGTGCCATTTCATCACGACTGCAATTTGAAAAAATGTACATAATATTGTGTTTGTAACAATATAAGGGCGGTATTTTTTAACTTACCCAAGGGCTGCATAATGTCTTGTAACGATTTTTTAAATAGAAAAATAAAATATTTACCTTCATCTCTGGCAATGAGAGCAGGAGCAAATATGTGGAGAGTCGGGGCAGGGGATTGTTGGGGGATGGATGTAAGGGTAAGATAACACACGCTCGTCATCTTCACAATTACCACCGGGAGAGCTTTAAAGTAACCCAGACAACTTAGCATTTGGACAACTCGTTAAGTTAAAATATTAGTATACTCATATTATTATTTTTTAGAGGTTTGTTTTTCGAATTAGCAACACTTTTTCCAGTGACAGCTATGTTAAAAACCTGATCTGTGATCAGTTTGTTTTTCCATTTCACCATGAATAGACTTACGTCAGAACAACGCTTGTAAATAAAAATCGTGGTTCAGTTCGCGAAACCTACCGTGCGCTACGTTCATTTTACGGTCGACATAATCATCCATCCGAGCGAGTAATTCGAATACCCATAGATCTTTTTCGCACCACGAATAATCTAATTGATAATACGGATTCGCAGAGACGTCGTACAGTGTGCACCGAAGAAGCCGTTACTGCAGTGGAGCGTAGTATTGAGGAGGAGCCAAATGAGTCGATTCGCCATCGAGAGCACTATAGATCCATGATTACTGACTTTTTCGTTCCCCAATTGAATGGCATTAATGTGGAAGAGCTGTGGTTTCAACAAGACGGCGCAACATGCCACACAGCGCGCGCCACAATCTATTTATTGAAGGAAATATTCGATGAGCGCATAATTTCGCGTAATGGACCTGTGAATTGTCCTCCAATATTGTGTGATTTAACACCTTCGGATTATTTTCTGTGTAGATATGTAAAGTCGCTAGTCTTCGCCGATAAACCAGAGACGATAGACGACTTGGAAGCCAAGCTGCTCCAAAAAGTGATAGAAAATTGGACTTCCAGATTGCGCATTATTCGAGCCAGCGCCCATATGCGCGAAATTATATTTAAACACTAATGGCATCAAATTATCTTTCCAATAAAGCCAATACCATGGCCATTATTTTTATTTCATTTTAAAGTACTATACCTCTAAAACAAACAACCTTTACATACACATAAAGTACGGGAAAAATTGGAAGAATTATACTAGGAGATATTGTTTTTATTTATTTTTCTTCTTCTACTTCTTCTCGTCCTTTATCCGTTCAATGAATGTTTACAATCATTTTCGCTATCAATACTTTGACGGTAACGATAAACAAGATCAATTATCTTTACAGATGATATACACACAGTATACACCCATCCCTCAGTTTACGCACTAATGGTGTAGATAATAATATTATACAACATTACACAGCTAGCCCTAAGAGAAATGAATATTTTACCCATAAATTTTAAAACAAGTAATTGGTTTTGTACGCGAAAAGTATTGTATTAATTAACAAATTAATTATATTTTAATTGGAGCAGAAAATTAATGGGCATTTTGAAAAATTCATTCAAATGGACGGAATCGGAAGGGGAGCGAGAGCTGGTGGAACAGTGGAACAAGAGGATTCAATAAAAAAAATCGTTAACACAAAGGGGACACTTGCGAGTGACACTGTCAAAGAACATCAAAAAGAACAGGCACAAGTAGGTACATGACTGCACGTACATTACTGAAGGGGAGAGTTTCTGAATACATCCCTTTTTTATCAGTCCTCACAAATATCTTTCTAGGCTACGTAACATTTTAAACATTTAAAAAAAATATATATTAAAAATTGAAAAAAACCTTTTATTTGAAATTGAACCATGAACAATTGAAAGCGCTGATTTATTATTTCGTAGGTTAAGTACAGACGTACCTCACTTTACAGCTCTTCAAAAATTGCTTCGAGTCGCATCGCTCTTACGGCGCAGTCTTGACGCTGCGGCGCACGTTACGTGACTCGATTGGAGTCACGTGATGTGTGCGTCAGTCCTGCGCAATTGTTTTTATTTTATAATTACTTTTATATTCAGTTTGTTTTCGCCTTACTTGCACATTGATTAGATACGGCCACGTTTTGAACGTTTGGAATCATATATATCTATTTTATAAATTGCAAAAATTATTGCATCACACATTTTCAAAAGTAGTATTTTTTTTTGCGTACACGGAATACATGTCACGTCAATATTCTTACTATTTTCAAATTAAGCTTAACGCTTGTAGTATGAAAATAGGACTAACTTGCTGGTGTCCTGGAACGAGGCGCGAAGCCCCGACCATTAGATCATTAGACCAGAATTCGTAACCACTACACCAAGCTACTGACAAGTTAAACATTGTATAAAATTAATTTGTAATTCGGCTCAACGTGTAACTTCAATGATTGTCTTTTCATTTTTACTCTCGCTGATTGAATTGATTTCAATGAGATGATCTGCGCACGACTTCAAACAGCTCAGAGCTCGTCTCATTCTTCCAGGAACGTCCGTAGGCAGAGAACTTGAGATAATCCGATATTTCCCCGTTTGTTTACTTTCGCTTGTGCCGGTGCCTCCACCTGCGATCTGTTTACCTCGCTGATGAAATGAGCAGGCTGAAGGGTCCTCGTCCTGTCCTGGCGGGTAATTGCATCAAGGAAGTTTGAATTGAAAGAACTCTCACAGAAAATCTTAGAGAGAAATTATAAAGCGACTCAGAAAACTTCGCGGATGCGTATAATAATATTTTCTTTTTATTTTGTTTGAAAATATATTACGGAAGTAATAAAGAGTTTCTCATTCGAAATGCTTATTAAATATTCAACTGAACTTATTCCACTTGTAAAATTTAAAACAAACATTGAGGAAAATCAACATGAGCACAAACATCATACAAGAGGAAGATGTAGACTGAGACTGCTATTCGGATTATCCTTATTAAAGGCTAAATATCAGAAATCAATAATGTAAGAAAGGAGGAGAATTTACATAAATTCTAAATTAAACGAAGTAAATATATGAAAAATAGGAAAAAAGGAAAATATTGATATTTTTTAATAACGTATACGTTTGATTTAAGGTTTCCACGATCACTATGATATGGAACTAGCGTCTTTTCTAGGTTATATCGTGTTTTTCAACATGACTGTTGATGATTTATATATCCTGTGAAAAGGTACGGTTGTACCGTAGTTTTTTGAGGTAACACCTTGACAATGGCACGTGTTTCCATGTCGAATCGTGTTTCTACGAAATTGATTTATTTTATTGTATTTATATACACATTTGACAATATAAAACAACAATAAAGTTATGCAGCCCCAAAAAAAAAAGATCTTGAATTATGGGGGTGGCTATCGACATTTATATATAACAATATCAAAATCTACTTGATGTAAGAAATTCTTTACACCTAAATAATTAAAATTACATCTATAATAATACAATGTGAAAATAAATAACAAATGTAGAATATGTTGAGAAATTGATCAGATTAAAACTTGGGAAAGATGCCAAATACATAATTATTTAATAATTTTGAAGACCTTTAAACCATTTATATTTGCTGCTAATTTTGTTAATTTTGTCTTCAAATTTTCAGTCTAAGAGCAATGTATGTTGCATATTTATCCTATTCCTAATTTGGACATTTTTAAAATAACATGTTCATCAGTTTTGCTCTGAGTTTGATAGTTGTGGTGAATTTTTATTTTATCGTCTTTAAAAAAATGAAAAAAAAACAGTTTTTTTTTGTGCAACGAAGATACATTTAAAACAGGAAAATCTTTAAAAACTTGTTTGGTTGGGTAACCTCTAGCCTTTTTTAAAATTATTTTTATTATTATCTTGTGAGTTGTGATTATTGGTTTGAGAAAAGAATATCAGGTATATTCTATCACACCAGCGAATATTAAAATTGATTTTTGAATCAAAATAATGACAATCGCTTTCTCTTTAAAATCGTTTTACAAATGTTTTAAATTTACTAGTAATTTAGTACATAATAATAAAACAAGATTATATTTTAGTATAGATTTAAATATAAATAAAATGTACTAATAATATTATGCAATGTAACAAGCCCGCAATCAGGAATCAGCTTACTTCATTAGCCGACATTTTTGTAAAAAATTCACCTCATTAGCGATGAACGCCAAAGAAATCAAAAAATAAATATTCAATATATGAAAGCTCGATATTTCAATACCTTGTTTATTTATCCAAGGTGCCTTAATAATTAAAGTGAGGAGTACATTTATGAAACTTGTTTCGGAAGTTGCGTAAGACTAGTACATAGTTCAGCCCGGAGCGTGGATCTACTTTGAAATAATTATATTTGGGTCATTTCTCTTTTGAGTTTATATTATATTTTTATACCGAGTTAATATTGTCGTTTTTAAATAACTAAAAAATTTAATACAATTTTTTAATTTGTTTTTTAATATTACATTGGCCAAGTGGCCATCTCTGGCAGCGCCACAAACGCGTGCTCTTTTGACCATATTTTTCATAATATTTTTGCACACTTCGCGTGTTATTTCAGCAATTTCATTTCGAATATTGTTGGCTTATTGGCGTAGATTTTTCCTTTCAAGTACCCCCACCGAAAATAGTCGAGAGCCGTCAAATTAGATGATCGAGGAGGCCAGTCACCACTGTTTGACATTATGCTGCCGGGAAAAAATTCTCGCAAAATTTCAAGCATATCTCTGCATGTGTGTGAGGTGGCACTGTCCTGTTGAAACCATATATGTTGCAGGTCTAATCAACCCAATTCGGCTACTAAGGAGTTTTCAAACATGTGACGATAGCGATCACCATTAATGGTTACAGCATTGCCATTATTATTTAGATAAAATGTTTCAATAACTTTATGACGTTTTTGAGGCGTTAAATGCTTCACAATAAATTGTAATTACCTACTCTCTACGATTAACGAGTGCAAATTGACAAATATTTACTAAATCAAAATAACGGCCAAAAAAAATCGGCCTGGAACATAATATTCACCCTGTATCTAACTATTATAAATTCACCAGCGTAGATTGAGATAAATTCTGCCTACCGCGGTACATATCTTGATCTAGAGAAGAACGCAGTGATACTTTAAAATGCATACGAATAATTTAATCGTTCCTATGATGTGCACCACACACGGGCAAAAATGCTATTTTTTTGTAGCACCCAAATTGTATAATTCTCTCCCTAAATACATTAAAAAAACATTGA
Source organism: Eubasilissa splendida (assembly GCA_031772225.1). NCBI lineage: Eukaryota > Metazoa > Arthropoda > Insecta > Trichoptera > Phryganeidae > Eubasilissa > Eubasilissa splendida. The sequence continues at coordinate 22,696,617 of CM062857.1, read as the reverse complement.
GCAACACAGACAATTCAAAGGCGTAATAAAATTCTGGCTAAAAAACTCAAAGGCCGAATATATGTTCATAGCATGGTCACCCCTTCAATATGGACACATGAAGAGTCAAGACTTTCAGACCCAACACCGATGAACGACCAGCCGGCGCATGCGTGTGTGTTAAATTAAATTGCACTGTATTATTTAAACCTGTTGAAATGTGTATTATCCTTCAAGTAGGTTATAAATTTGTCAAGATCAAATATTGCATCACATTTTCTTACATACACTTTTTAGTTTTTCCTTCTTTTTTCTTCTTTCTTATTCTAAATTTATAGTTGATGAATTAATTATGTATAATATTATTGTTGATTAAAAATGTTAAATGTTATCTTCAGAATGGGCGAAGCCCAGTGAGGTAGATATTATAATACCAAATGTACACTTACAACATATGATATGAAATAAAAAAAAAATTATTTATATATTGATGAATTCAGATTAAAACATTCTAGATTTTGATTAACGTCATTATCCTACGGCAACTGGAGTAACATGGTTACACCTAATTCCGCTGCAGTAATTTATCGGATCCACTTGGCGTCGCGCCAGTCGCCAACGAGTCCCTGTCGGCCAGTAACCGTCAAACGTAATGCGAGTTGGGAGCTTTGAGTAATAATACATTTTTATTTTATTTACTGTTTCCGAGGTAAGTTTGCAGAACTTCATAATCATATATGTGAAAATAAAACACTAATTTTTTTATTCTACTTGTTTAATTTACAAGGCAAAACGCGTGTCAAGTAAATCAAATGAATAGAATCAAAATACAAGTGTTTTATTTTCACAAATATGACATTTTTATATTATTTTGAGAATATATCTACTTGAGAAATTTTTTCCATTATTTCGTTAAGTTAGGTTATACTATGGTATATACAACTTCCTCTTGTCATGTTATATAGTATTCGTTTAATATAGATTCGTTCAAATTGCTGATTACCCAAGTAACAAAATAAACGATATGCTAAGGTATTATGATTTTCAAGTAAAGAGAAAAAAAAACCTTATTTCTTTAACATCTATGTATGTAGTATGTAGAGTCCTTGACAAAGATTACATTATATAAATATTATTATTTCTCCAAAATTCATTATTTAATTTAAAATCATGAAACAATTTCATTGCTTCTCTTTGTATCCTGCTTTCGACAATCTTCAGTTTTCCCTTAACCCTTAGGCACTAGACCTTTGGAAGGCTTTCCCCCGGGATGTTTTCTCCTACTTTCAAGAGCTTTTATATTCCGCACCCGAGGGAAAATTACGTCCCGACTATGGGGAGTTCCAGGCAAAGGTTTTATTCCCCATAAAATCCAGTGTACAAGGTTTAAAATGGAAAATAATTATGTTTTAATGAAAGAGCGAGTTCGTAATACAGTTTCTAGCGAGGGTTGCTTAATGATAGTTTATCTTTCTCTCATGGAAAATGAAATGAAACATAAATATTTACGAGGAACGCATTAAGCCCTACTCTTCCATACATATCGTAAAAGGTCGATGATACAAGAAAGTTCCAAAGTTTGCCAAGTTTGAATAACATGTTTAGTTCATGTCTCCTAGTTTGGTAGATAAATGTGATATGTAATTAGACCATAAAAATGTTAATAATAAAATTTATCTTATAAGGAAATATATTACTATAATATATATATTAAGTAAAGGGTATTTTATAGAGGTTTGTTTTTCGAATTGGCAAAACTTTTTCCAGCGACGGTCAATTTGACAGATGACAGATGATTTTTGTGCTCAGTTTGATTTGCCATTTCACCATGAATAGACTTACGTCAGAACAACGCTTGCAAATTATGCAAATTTATTTAGAAAATCGTGGTTCAGTTCGCAAAACTTACTGTCCATTTTACGGTCGACATAATCGTCCATCCGAGCAAGTAATTTGAATAACCATGGATCGTTTTCGCATCACACATACTCCAATTGATAATACGCACCCGCAGGGACGTCGTATATTGCGCACCGAAGAAGCTGTTGTTTCTTCAAAAACATTACAGTCAATGGAGAGCGCTATAGATCCATGATTACTGACTTTTTCATTCCCCAATAGAATTAATGTGAAAGACCTGTGGTTTCACCAAGACGGCGCTACATGCCGCACAGCGCGCGCCACAATCAATTTATTAAAGGAAACATTCGATGAGCGCATAATTTCGCTTAATGGACCTGTAAATTTGCCTCCAAGGTCGTGTGATTTAACACCTTTGGATTATTTTTGTAGGGATATATGAAGTCACTAGTCTACGCCGATAAACCAGAGACAATAGATGACTCGGAAGCTCGAAAATTAGACTTCCAGATTGCGTTTTATTCGAGCCAGCCGCGGCGCCCATATGCGCGAAATAATATTTAAACACTAATAGCATAAAACTATCATTACAATAAAGCCAATACCATAATATGTATGTGTTTTATTTCATTTTAAATTTCTATACGTCTAAAAAAAACATTTCCATCACTGATGAAAGATCATATAATTTAATTTGAAAACCTTGTTTTTTTTAATTTTACAATAGGTGAATAAATATATTTAAATGTATCTCTAAATACATTATTAAACCGATTATCTTCTTCTTCAGGGTGGGACACACTTTCACACTTCTCTACAGACTTCTACATCTGGCCAATATAGTTTCCATCCTGCTCCATTTCTTTTCCGCATAGTCAATCCACCTCTTCCTTAGTCTGTTTCAACAAGTCTTTTCCATTGGGGTATCAACTTGATCATGATCTTTGGTCTCCTGTTATCCATCATTCATTCAATATGGCCAGCCCATAGCAGTCTTTGGAGCCTACATAATAATTGTTACTTGTCTAATTAAATTATCAAGCTCAAGATTAGTTTTCAATCTGAAAGTTCAGTTTCCTAGTGTAGGTCCATAAACTTTTCATACTATTTTGCGTTCAAATCATACTCATTATCAATATCTTCAAATTATTAAATTACTATTAAAGTTCCCGTACACTTGGGTCAACTAGATTAAAGTCTAAAGATAGATTGGACAAGTATATAGCATTGAGTAACCCTCGAGTTCTCCAGACTTTATTCGCGCCACTGTATTTTTCTTACGGGAACACGTCAAAGATAATGTTTATAGTGATCAGGTTTACAGTGGCAACAGCGGTCCAAGCAATCTGTTGATCTGCGCTATCAGCAGTGCCTGGACCAGAATTGCTATCAATCAAATGACTTGTGATAACTCAAAAAAAATCTACTTTTTTTTCTGTTATTTGAATTTTAAGACACAAATTTGGTTGGATTTATAACTCTTTAAAGGGTCATTTATTATGACACTATTTGAAATTATTTTATCTTGGATTAAGTGACATTTTCTTATATTGTCTATTCATTTAGGCTTGAAACTATTTGTTTATTATTTTGTAAATTGAGTCAAAACTATGTTTTATTCCATTACACTTTTCATTGTGTTAAATGTTATATAACGTTTTCGGGAATATCTTCCCATTATGAATATTATAGTTCAACTAAGTTGAACTAAGTGCACTAAGTTGAACTAAAATATTGATTATGGGAAGATGTTCCCGAAAACGTAATATATCATTTAACACAATGAAAAGTGTAATGGAATAAAACAGAGTTTTGACTCAATTTACAAAATTATCATGGAATAACCTTTGAACAGTTATTTGTTTATTAATATGTTAAATTGTTATTTTATCAGAGTATTTCTTCTTGCATCCTTTTCTGCCATGTGCAGATCCGCTGGTATATACAGATGTCAGTTTTAACACCATCATGGAACACAAAATGTCAAACGTTTTTCGATATACTCGTAACTTAACCTAACCTAACCTAACCTAACCTAACCATTTTATTTAAATAATACATATAGAATATCATAAATCGGCACAAGTGTTGATGAAATGTTGCCGCGCACTATTTTCACGTTATGAGAAAATGCAATAATTTAAAATAATACGAACATCATGACCCAGGACAATAATAAATAACATCCACGTTTCAAAATATTTTAAGGGTTCGGTACCTAATAAGGTATATTATTTATTTTTATTTTTAAGCTGAAAACCACCCCCAAAATATTCCATTTTATTTACACGTGTGGCGCGCGATAAAAAAAATGGTTAAAATTTTGTAATCAATAATCTCTTATCCCGCGCATCAAACATATAAATTCGAGGGAACATTACAATATATTTTTAGATAAGTAGAATAAAAAGTTTGTGAAAACTATGAAATTAAAAATGAATTAATAAAAAAAAATTTAAATCATAATATTAATTTACATTATACGCAATCCTAGATTAGAGTGTTATTTATAATTTTTGCGATTTTTTATGTTGACAGCTATTCTAGGAACGTCGGCGGGCGAGTGCGAACCAATCCTTAGCCAACAATTACTTTTATTCCCAATTCAAATCGTTCAGTGAAATTAAGTTAGTTAAATTTCTATAATATTTTTAAAGATTTTAAAATGAAATATCATCCCCTGAAAGCAGTGTCAGATATATAAATAAAAAAGAAGCGTAGTTTGGAAGGAAGCTACTTGTCATTCCCTTTAGATGGCATTTGTTAAAATTGTTCACATCGTAAACAAAGATGCCAAATAATGACTGATGATGAATGCATTCTAATGACATGTTTGTTTCTGTCTGTTGTCAGGTTTTCCCGTCCGGTTGGTGTCCGAAGGATTGGTGCCGCACTCGTCCCCGGCAGTTTACGATCTCTGATCTCGTACAAATCAAATAACTGACTCAAATGCTGCCGTACAAAAGTGCAGGGGGCACATACCATCGGCTCGCGAGCGGCAACCTCATCAAATAAAGTGAAAAAGGGAAAGTGATGTGATTTTTTCCGGTTGCAGGTACGATAATGGTTAAATAAAGTTTGTTTTAAAATATTTAATCGAGTACGCTGTGTTAATAAATACTATCAAGATGGGGGAGCCACCAAAGTCATTTTGGCAGAAGGTGGACAGTTCCACTGTACCAATTATCAATTTAGAAGTGAAAGAAGTGAGAGATGTGGTGTGGGAAAAGTTACAGCAGCCCAAATCCCAAAGGAAATTAATCCTGGTGATAGTGTCCATAGCGTTGCTCTTGGACAACATGTTGTATATGGTGATTGTACCAATTATCCCAGACTACCTGAGATACATAGGAGCATGGGGAGATATGAGTGATATCATAGAATACCTTCCAGCTATTAAGGTCGGTAATCAAACAGTTATCCCCACAAAGAGATCTCCACATTCACACGAAGGGCAGGACTCTGCCACCGGAGTCTTGTTCGCTTCCAAAGCCATCGTCCAACTGATGGTCAACCCATTTTCTGGCGCTCTCATCGACAAGATCGGGTATGATATTCCGATGATGATAGGATTAATTATAATGTTCCTATCAACTTCCGTGTTTGCGTGCGGAAGAAGTTATAGCATGCTGTTCTTCGCCAGGAGTCTTCAAGGGGTGGGGTCCGCTTTTGCCGATACGGCTGGGCTCGCCATGATAGCAGACAGGTTCACCGAAGAGAACGAGCGCTCAAAAGCGCTCGGTATTGCGTTAGCCTTTATCAGTTTTGGATGTTTGGTAGCGCCTCCGTTTGGAGGAGCATTGTATCAATTTGCAGGAAAAGAAGTTCCGTTTTTGATACTCGCCTTAGTATCATTATTGGACGGCTTCATGTTGCTACTTGTGATGAAACCACTCAAACAACAAATCATAGATGCTCGAGCTGAAAAGCCTCAATCAATACCAATCTGGAAGCTCTTGATGGATCCTTACATCGCAGTCTGCGCCGGAGCTCTGATGATGTCAAACGTTGCTCTCGCGTTTCTTGAGCCGACAATTTCATTATGGATGGAAGACAACTTGACGACAGACAATTGGAAAATTGGTATGATATGGCTTCCGGCGTTCTTCCCACACGTGTTTGGGGTGATAATAACTGTTAAAATGGCTCGATTATACCCGCAACATCAGTGGTTAATGGCAGCTTGCGGATTGGCTCTTGAGGGTCTGTGCTGCTTTATGATTCCATTTGCGAACTCGTACAAAGCACTCATGATACCTATTTGCGGTATTTGCTTCGGTATTGCGTTAATTGACACTGCCTTACTCCCAACTCTGGGATACTTGGTGGACGTCAGATATGTTTCGGTGTATGGGAGTATATACGCTATAGCTGATATATCATACTCCTTCGCCTACGCTATCGGCCCTATTATCGCAGGAAATGTTGTGGAAGCAATCGGTTTTACAGCTTTGAACTTCGGGATAGCTTTCAGTAATTTACTCTACGCCCCCGTTCTAATTTACCTGAAGCATATTTACGACTTTAAGCCATTCGAAGACGAAGCTAATATACTCATGTCCGATCCTCCAGACAAAGAGTATCAGACGTACACCTTACAAGATCAAAAACCTGTGATGAGTGAGCTCAAAAACCACTTGGAATATACGAATATGCAAGAAGGCGGTGTCCAAGAAACGAGCGTCGATTCTATGGAGCCAAATGGATATTCAGCTCAACATGGATATCAAAATCAAAATAAGACAGAGCCGTATCAGCAACAACCGGGATACCAGAATCAACAGTACCAGGCAGGGTATCAACCGCAAGCTGAACAAAATTATCAGCCTGGCTTCGTGGAACAAGGGGGCGCATATCAGAGACAGGGCGCCCCTCCCCCTCGTCCCCCGCAGGGCCCCAGGCAACTACCCCAACAGCCGCAGCAAGCAGCGCAGTCAGGTGATAGCAACCCGTTCAGGAATGCTCCCCAGCAGCAAGGGGATAGCAACCCTTTCAGGCGGGGATTCTAGATTCATAAAGTTGATAATTTTAAGGATTTTTTCATTAAATTTATGTTCCACAAATTGAACAAATGTCACACGAAATATGAACACTGGATTTGGATAAAATATTTGTATGATTGATAAGAAAAATATTTCATTAAAGATTACAAATCGTTAAATATTTTTTTAATGTACAATTTTAAACTAACTACGGAAGTTGAATGTAATATATTAATTATTTCAAAGAGAAAACACTAAAATGTACTAATATACAATTAATACTAATCGAAACAGCGGCGTTGCAGAATTTCCGAGCTTCCTGTGGAAAATAATTTATCTCCACCCTTACCTTAAGGTACCTCGGTATGGTTTTATGTTTCGGTATGTACATGATATAACAGAGCCATCATTAAACAAAGGGATGAGGGCGTACGCGGGTATGTGAAAACACAGGAGTCAATTTAGAGACAGCCTGAACTTGATATGTGGAATTCAATTTGTTTGGGGTTGAAAAGGAATACTTGTTTGACAGATCGAAAGATGATACAAAGCGTCACTTTGCAAGCAATTATATACCAAGTGTTACTAATTCATACATTTTAGATTAAATGGGTTCAACAGTAAGCGGATTACAAAACAACATTTGATAATTTTTATTGAAAATACAAATAACAAAGATGTATGTCTGAATACCATAACCACGTGTTTAAAAAGCAAATTTTATTTTTAAGATCGCATATAATGTTTGATATATATTTATTAAATTATATTTTTAAATACCCATAATAAATACTCACCAACTGTAAATTCGAAAGAAAGAGATCATGATCCAGAATAATGATTATTGTTTCCATTTCAAATTATTCTGATGATTTTTTTTAAATGATACCAAAAAAAAAACAAGAGTACGCTGTATTCATCATAGCGGTTAATTTTCGAAAATTAAAAATTATATTGAATTTAACACGATACATATTTAAAATTTGAAAATTTATTATTTACTAAACTTAACATAGGAGGGGTCGATATATCTGTCTCACCATCTGAATACTTCAATAATCAATATTAATTTATATTCTCCTATGTTTTAAATTAAAAAAGTGTAATATATCGCAGATTGAAACCTAAAAGAAACTAGTATAAAAGAGTATTGTGAAATCCAATGACAAGATTGCTAACGTGTAATTCGACCAACTGACCACACCTCTTCTTAAACTCGTTCATTGCTTTATAATCTACATTATATCTTTTTTTTCTTTAAATTTCTGTATATATACTACTAAATTGTATGTAATTCGTGAAAATGTTTGTAATAATTTTCACCCACAACACAAATAAATTAGGGAAATAATGATTTAAGAATGCTCTTATGTATACAATGAGTAAACACAATTTTGAATCAATAAAACAAATTATTACAGCGAGTTTATACGAGTATAGATGGCAATTGAGGTGAAGAAATAATTATATGGCATGACTATTAATTTTTCTATTTCTGTTCTGTTCTGTTCTATTTCTGTTCAACTGATGAACTTCATTCAAACAAAGTGTAAAAAAATAACGTGTGACATTTATTCATATTATAATCTAAGATTGGTTTGTAATTTATGTACAGATATTTTAAGCGAAGATGATTAATGTTGGTAATTTATTATATTTCTCTTTAACTTTATTTTATCATAAAGTTAATAATTTGCTATACAAACGCAATTGTATAGAAAAATGTATAAACGTAATAATTTTTTATGGTTCATCATATATATATATATATATATATATATATCAACATATCAAAATATTAAGTGATGGACTAATCTAAATAACGGAGCTAGTGTTTCATGTACATTTTTTTGGAAAAAATGAATATACTTATTCATTAATTACAGTTTTAAAAAAATACTACGAAAACGTTTAATAATTGAAAAAGAAATTGAACGATGAATGAATAAGTCCATGAGAAATTATAATTAATATTCACCAATTATTGATTTACACAAAATAATCACATCATGTACAATGAACATTAGCGAAGGTATTTGTGTATAAAAAAAATATTGTTTAAATTTTTTTTTTATATATAATTATATATGAAGTATTTTACTAACGCTGATGTGATACACAGTTGTTGCAACCAAGGTAAAGATACATATCAAGAATCTTTTGATTCGCCCGTAGTGTAAGCTTAGTGTAAGATATATTATACATACATAAATAAATATTTAAATTATGTATTAGCTTCGTAATAAATTATAACATTATAAAATTTATCTCTGTAAATAGGTGCCTATATGATATAATCTTACACTAGTTAAAGTTAAAGTAATATATCACTTAACTATTGCATACAACCATTTACATTCTTATATAAATTTTAATAGAGATGAAATATGTATCCATATATTATTCTCAAAGATAACCACCTTTTTAACTGCGTTAAAAAGCCATATTTTATGCTATACATATTCAAAATATTTTGCATTTTCATGCACGCAAAATATTTTCTCATTTTGTGAATGATTTTTCGTTGTTTTTACTATGTTAAAACGTTCCATAATTCACATAAAGACTGTAAAATATATGTTATTCAAAATTTGATAAAACGTCCTTTCGTTAAATTAGATTTATTGAATTTTAGTCAATTTTTTACAAAAGAGCATTTATTGAATTTGGTTTCACGGTGTTTCAAAACAAATAATCATTCAATCTACATGAAAACAATTTTCAAAGATAAATAAATAATAAATAACTAAAAATATAATTGTATGCATCCAAGTTCAATTAAAAAGTATTTAACAGTTGGTCTCATAATTATAAATATTAGCAGTTATTCGTGGAAACAATTCAATATTTGCTCTTAATTGAATTACTATAGTATTGCCTATATCGTTAACATATCCAAAAAATGTATGTATATTTATATTTGTCCTCCAAATACTTTAATTTTGGAGTGTCTACCCGAATGTCAATTGATGTGTAAAATAAACAGAAATTATGCTATGTAAAAAAACTAATCGCATAGATAAATGTTAAAATACAAAAACGTTTATATTTACGGAAATTAATTGAGACCATATTGCGATTTATTAATATTTTTCTTTATTTATTCAATGTTAATTAGTAATCTGTATTTTTTTTATAATTACATATTAGATCGTATTCTTCTTACATTCAAAGCGATTTATAATTATTTTTAATGAAATTATATTATTTAAATATAAACAATTTATTTGATAATGTTTTCATATATGTCAAAATGTGTTTAAAATTCGTTTGGTACATATTTAATAATTTCTCACGTTATAAAATTCATAAAATTTGCCTGATTATACATATTTTTTATTTTTAATACTGTATCCTCTTTTATTTACTTATCATCAATATCAAAACCTTTACTAAATTCTTCAGACATAAAGCTTCTTTAATGGATTGAATTTAATTGAAAACATTTTTAAATATATTAAAATATTTTGTCAATTATGTATTTAGCGACTAGGTTGTCGATGATAGATTTGTCTATATTTTCGCAAATGTTTGTAAATAAGTACTTCAATTAATGCGTTCAATTATTATATTTATCACAAAGCAATAAATAATGGCTTATAGGACTTTGGCAGTTTTGTATGACTATCTTTCGTAGAGTTTCGATATCAATAAATTAATTATTAGTCTAGTCCATTTGCACTCAAATATATCAAGGAGTTCAGTTGCAAGAGAATTTTCTCCAAGGAACACATTTTTGGTGTGATAATGCAGTAAGGCATATCAATATTAAAAGAATCTCACTCTTTGTACGTCCGTGTGTTGAATAAAATAATTCAATTATCGTCTGACACATAACAGCTTATGTGTTCAATAATAATCTCATTCAATACCAAAAGGTAGGTAGCCAAAGGTCGCTATTGATGAGTTTCACGGAGTACGAATTGAGGAGCTCTTTTTCTTCATTGTGTGCACAATACACGTCTCCATCCCTCCCGGCCTTGAGCTACGTTGATCTCAGCTTTATTTGGTCTATCCATCTCGCAGGAGACCATCTTCTTGCTCGCTTCCCCCGAATACCAAACTAAATGTCGAATTAAAAATGTCTAAGGAATATGTGCCTAATCATGACCATGTCAGAGATGTAAGCATTCAAAAAAAAACATAATTACGCGTTTATTTCGAAAAATTTAAACATTTCTAAAATATATATAGAATACAAAACATTAAAGGTCATCAAATTTCAAGCGGCTACACTATTTTTTGATAGATAATTTAGATCCTGAAGCAAATACATAGATTGATAATGTATAAACTTCGCAAATACATATACTTAAAGCTTAACATGATTTTGTAAAAATTACAAACGATAATATTTTCCGTAACAATTCACAATTTGCACATATTCCTTGAATATTTTCAACTCGTAATTCAATCAGGTATCCACCCATAAAAACATCATGAACCAGGTCTGCTACACCCTGTATAATAAAATAGAAAAGAATTACAGAGAATTTAAAAATCTGTAATATCTCTGCTTCAACTCAATATCACGATTCATCATAGTAATGATTTTATTCAAAAGTTCACATTAATGGTTTTATTAATACGCGAAATCTTTTTTGGAAGAAGGTTATTTGAAACTGTCACATTTCTTGCTGTATATATCTCCCATCATTCAATTATTTAACTATTAAGAATCGGAAATGGCGGCGTATATGAAGCTCCTTTCTAAAAATTATATACCTACTAATTACTAATCATTGTATCAATTAATCGTAAAAAAAGTATATATAATATAACAGAGACATTATTCTATCGTAGTCGTATAAATTTACGAAATATTTTTATGTCATCTATAACATTAAAAGTGTACTTTAAATGTTTTATAGCAATAACCGACTATATATCACAGACATATCGTAGATTTTAAGACAAAAATCTCTAACAGATGTTCCATCAACACTGGTTATCGAGAATTAAATTAGGAAATGTACTTGTAATTATACCTTTGATATCGTATTTACAGATTAAAAGATTTCTTTTAATTAATATTTAACCAATTTAAAAAATATGTTAATTTCATTGATATACAATGCTTGAATATATTTTAAAATGCCAATTTAATATCATAAGAATTATAATTCTCAATTATATTAATATACTTAGTAGAGTCAATTCTTAGAGTACCAACTTATATGATTACTCTACTACTAAATACTGTTGTTCAGTACTTCAAAGTTACTAACATCAAAGATTTTACATACCACCTTAATTATGCCCCGTGTCCACGAATGAGATTTTTTGAAGATAACTCTCAACGTTCGTAGTACCCGTGTACACACCATGTCTCAGAGATTCGTCGTCTCGCGCTTTACTTCACACTTGTATGTTAAACGTCTAATGTCATTGTCATTCGTCAGTTGGGTAATTTGAAATCTCCCCAGTGGCAGTTAACACGGAGTAAATGTTTAACATTTAACGCTTTGTACGAATGTCAATGCTAAATGACTTGTGTCGTAATATTTCAGAATAAATAGTTGTAGGGATATATGGTGCCTCACATTTATTCAGATTGAATAGATTCCCCAATGCGTGAGTGTGGTGCCGAGGAGGAAACCCTTGACCGTATCTTTTACGCCTGTCCATTGCGAACACAGGTTTTTTTACAGTAATCTCGTCAATGGTAATTTTCAACTACCGGTTAACTTGTGTCATATTCTTTTCCTTAACTCGCCACATTTGATCTATATAATAGCAAATTTTTTGAACGACAATGGTATTGACTTGTAATATAATATTTTCTATTCTATAATATTATTGTAATTTTCTATAAAATAATGTTTTAACTTGATTAATGACACAAATCACTCTTGAAGGGTGGATTGACTATTTAAAAGAAGAAGAATGATATGTGGTGGTTATTTGGTGACATTTGTGTGCACGTGTCGAAACTCGCTGTCAGGTGGAACGTCGTGAAGAGAGTTTTTTCTCTTTTTGCCAATCTCAAGATATCTAAGTTTGTTTCCAGATCAAAATCTCAACACGCGTGCATTGTATCGAGATATATCTCTCCTTCCTTCTTCCGTGGATTCGGGCCTTTTTAAAATGTAATCGGGAATGAGATTATAATTAGCGAGACAGACCTTAAAGAAAAAATGATATTTGCCTTTCGAAATTCGACATTGCTATACCGTCGTGCATTTCGCCTTACGATTTATTATTAATAAATATAAGTATAGCCTTTAAAATTTACAAACCAGAGAGTGAAATTCACACAATCCTCCAGCAATCGAGATTCCCTTCCAATTTTATAAAATATCATAAATATTAGGTATCTACTATTGAGGGTACTAGTTGCAAAGACGGCAACCTTAATATTTTTCATTTTTAAAAAAACGTGAAAAACTGATGTATAATAAATATTTATTATAGAACTTCTTATTATGAATGAAAATCATTAAAATCTGGTTTCAAATACAAAATAAATACTTCTCCCGAAAACAAGCTAGTTTCTATACTGGTGGTCATTTACATTTCAGAGTAGCGAAGGCTGCTAGCGGTTGAATTCTAATACAAATAGAAGCGGGCTCAGGCGACCGATTTTGCAACTAACGCCGATCTTAAATGACCAATATGCATGAAAAAGAACTATGTTTGACCATTCATAAATTAACACAAGGTCTCAACTGTATTGAAAGTTAGAAAAAATAAATAATGCAAGTTGCCAACTTTGCGACTGGTACCTACAATTAATATCATATATTATATTTAGTTAACTTCCAAAATTTCAGTATTTTTCTAACAGCGAGATATTTCTCTTTACAATTTTTTTGTATCGTTCTTATTGTTTAAAATGAGAAGATTGATTGAAAATAAAAATGTAGGAGGAGTTAAACTTTAAGAATGATATAATACAGAGAAAAATATATTAAATAGAATCAAAAACTTGTTGCATGTACGAGTATTATGGAAAATTAAATTTTTTCAAAATGCTTTGAAAAAAAAAGAAGCGAAACATCATTAGTATCATCTTGACAGTATAACTTTATTAAATTGATACCATTTACCTGTTGTATTTTTTTTTTTTTTTGACGTGTATACGTCTTTTAAATCGGTTAGAGGCATTGGATGCCTATTTAAAAATCTATCCGCCATGAAAATAGGTCAAACTTGAAACGCATATATTTTAAAAAGTATTCAACGCTGTTAATGACGTCAATGGATTAAGGACAGATGTAAGATTTATTTAAATTGCATCAACTGCGGCCGCCTCCCCTCCGCGTCCCGCGAGAGCGTTACGTAAGCGGCACAAATTAGCGGGCTCAGTCAACTTCGGGACGCCGTGGCTTGTGAACCGTAAGTCTGATTGAGACGAATAAGGTACAAGAAATGACAAGGATTAAAGAGGGCGCGGATAATCTCATCCAGTATCTCACTTCTAAACCTTCTATGAACCCATTTAACGCGACGACGTAATTTTTTTATTATTTATGTTATATTGTATACAAATATGTATAAAAGGATTTAATACCACCATATGCGGTGTTTAAAGAACTGCATATATATATACAAAAATTTCACGTAACCCTTGTATAACAAATTTATTTATTCCTTTACATATTTTCAATCCTTACTAAATATGTTTAAGTTGCGCGACGTAGGAATGAAAAATCGCGATAAGATTGTTAAAATAATCGCCATCTGTGCGATCTAGAAAGTCACATAATTTAAAAATTAAGAACAGAAAAGATCAAAATGATAACTGAATACGAAAAATAAATATACAGAGAGTTGGTCAAAAGTATAGGATCAAATATTTCGCAATCTGTTGTAGTAAAAAAAAACATTTAGTACCAAAAATACTATTTATTTTAATTTTAAGTACATTATTAACGTTGTGTTTTTGGATAAAGCTGTAGATATTCCTTAGCCCAGAATTAGGAGTGCCATAATTACAAATATTATATAAAATAATGATCGTAATTTAAACATTATATCATAATTACTTTTCATCAACCGAATAATATGTATATTATTATGTACATAAGTTATATAAATTACATTATACGATATTTGAAATATTCCATTGAATTCCTTTCATATAATATGTAATTTAATTGTTTTTAAATAAAATATATGATTTCCATATTAAGCTTGTAAATAATTACTAAATATAACATTTTATTTAATGTGTATAAACATAAAAGTATTCAGTAAAACTAATATTCACGTGTGTGTATCTTCGTGAATTAAAGATTTAAATAATATACTATTTTATTTATTTGGATGTAAATATTTTTCAGTATTATTTATTCATAATTTTTAGGATTACAAATACAAATGATTTATTTTATTTAAGACAAACTATTGTAATTATAAATATTTGTTACCATAGACTATGAAACAAAATTTGAATTATTATGTAGAAGTAGCAGGTACTAAAACATAATTAATATGGTATACTTCAATATACACTACCGACAAAATATCATATTGCATTTATGCAATGTTTAATTATTTGAACGCATCATTTTAGTGGTTATTGTAGCGCTCTAAACTATATAAAATAAATATAGAGATATGTGATAAAGTAAGATTTAGCTATTTACTTTTAACAGTATGCTAACTAAAGCTTGTAAATATAAAAAAAAAAAGTTTAATCAATGCTTAATTGAGTGTTACACAAATGGGTTAGATAAATTTATAAATGTAGTTTTTAAACGATTATTTAAAAAATATTTACTTTCATTATTTTTAATTCAATGTTTAATAATTTTTTATCTGTAAATATTTTTATATCTACATCTTGTATGTATTAGGTGCCGTTTTTTTAAAAATGTAGATAATTATAAATATTTTTGTTAAGCTTTAAAATAGAAAATATAGTGTTTGATTGTAATCCCTTTGCTTTTATATATCATAGTTTGAAATCTGACAAAAAAAAACTGGGTGTTTTAAGAAACTTCATATAGGTATGTAATAAAGTCTCAATTTTTCTATATCTTACGTGAACACGCATATTTATTATATTTAGCTTCAATAGACCCAGTGAAACTAAAAAATGTTTATTTCCTTGTAAAAATATGCTGTGATTTAATTGACACGTGCAAATATCTCGATTATTTATTGTAATTCATTATTAGAAACTTGTGTAATCGATAAAATTTTAATTAATCTCGTTATACTGTTGACTAGATGTGAGTAAGAAATGTTGTAAAACTTAGACTAGTAAGTAAGTGTGCAAATATATTACAAAACATAATTAACAATGATTTACTTATGCGTAAGTACTTGTGTATAAGAGAGATCATAACGTCACTAGAACGCCACGTTAACGTTAGCATAAATTCTCATATGAGAGAAATATGAATTTATCCAAATTATTTACCAACAACCATTTTTCTAATAATATCATTGGTGTTCATATATATGATATTAGCCAATTTTGACTTGACTTGAATTTTGACCAAATTCAGTTAAATAAACTTAACATTTGATTCTATAGGATCACTCATTATGGGTGTCTAGCAATGATCAAATTTAAAAAGATGGGGTTACCACTATGGAGTATAAAATTGGAATTAGTTATGTTGAAATGTGTGTCGATCAGAAGGTTGTAGTGTGGAATGTGAGGACCTATTTCTCCCAGCTCTCCACTGAGTTCATTTGAGAATGATATCGCGGAGTGTGTGTGTATATGTGTGCGTTTATATAGCTAGAACAGGTTGAACAAATATGGTAAATAACTTACAGTTGATAGATGCATAATAACAGGTAAGATACAAACAGTGAGGACGTGAAGCGTCTGCTGGTGGATTATTCAGTACTAGGTGTACCTTTAAGATTGATTAGAGCCCTGTTTTGCATCCAGGTATATTCAGGGTGCGTGCAGGTTGTGGAGGCGATAGCCCTCCATAATTCTATGTATTTTTACTCTCAAATTAAAAGTCATTTTAGCTGCTGTAATTATTTATTTAATGATGTAAATAGTTATCAAGGACCTTGAAAATATAAAAGTTGTTTTTAATTATTCGCATGTTTTTTTCCATTTAAGCTTTTAATTTACCATTTTCATCGATAGCAAGACGTCCTAGATCCTTTATCAACGTCGAGACTTAACGACTCATTCCTAAAGTATTCGAACCAATGCAGAATTCATTCATTCAGAATTATAGTTCACTCTTAAAATTAATTAATACAAATTAAATATCTGATTTAATAAATATTAAAAAGAACACATTATTATCATGAAGTTGCAGTTTTTTAAAACATAGTTTTCTGGTATTTAATACAAATTAAATGTATCAATTAAAAAAAAATACAGGAAAATTCAATTTATCAAAAAAAAATTTTGTTGCTACCGAGAGTCGAACCTGGATCCTTTCCTTTCCGGGTAAATGCGTTAACCGATTACATTACATCAACGTAGTAAGTCAGCAACAAATATGCTGTAGTTCTTTCAAGTTGATATTATATTGCGAAAATCTTTCTGATTGATACATTCAATTTGTAATATTTTCTAGCAAAAAACATTAAAAATTATATAATACTAAAATCGGCCAATATTTTTTAAACAACTTCACATATTAAAATTTTAATATTAAAAAATATGTTGCTAACGGCAAAATATTGATTTTATTTTACCGCTTACGGTGATGTGACAGTCTAGTGACGATAAGTATTTTATGTACATTAATTAAAATCATGGTAGAACCGTTATTTTCATGTGGCTAGCGATCGTAAAGGCAGTTTCAGTATTTTCCTGCAAACCGGCGATATTTATAGTGCAATGATAGGATGAAAGCAAACTCAATACAGTGGAAAATTAGTCATAAGTATGAATGCACGAACAACGTATTATACGAAAGAAATAAAAATTTTAGAAGTAATTGTTCGAGATGATGTATGAACGGTTTTATCAAAAATGATACTAATTGCACCCCTATTTGAATATCAATTGATACAATGTTTTTACAAAATCATATTGTATAGTGTGCAGGAAATGTTTAATATATTGTCGATATAGGAACATGGTATGGTATGTATTTTTTCTTATTTTGAGTCTATTAACTTATTATTCTTCCCTTCTTCACGTTACATACTCGCGGGCATAATCAAACGAGACTCGGCTCGTAAAACACCTCATATATCCATCGCTGTGGCACTCTTCCAGGTCCTCTTCAGCCCAAGGTTGTGCCCAGGATAATGGATAATTAACGCTGATGTGGCTGAAGAATCTAAAGAATCGCTGAAGGCTTGCTGTGGTGGGATAATACACTTTATCAGGCGTTACGGTTTTTCTCTACCCTCAACCCTCTACCCCGGTGCACACGGTGCATACGAATTCCCTAGACCAGTGATGGCGACCCCCCCCCCCCTCTCTCTGCCACCCTCTTCACCGCCATGCCCACCCCCCTTAATTAATATGGAACTCATAGTATTTGATTTGATGTCAATTAATTAATTGTTTTTAAGATGTACGTAGTGATAAATTCAAACGTTGTTGTCGGGTAGACGTCTGGTGGCATGACACGTATTCTTTGATAACTCTAATATTAGTGAACGCTGGCGTGTCGCCCAAAACGCTGTGGCGTGCCACCTTCGACACGCGTGTCATAGGTTCGCCGTCACTGGTCCAGTAGTTAAGACGCTCGCTTAGTGATCTAGTATTCGGGATTCGATCCTCGTTCCGGGAGACCAGCAAGTTAGTCCTCTTTTCATAGCACAAGCGTTTAGATTAGTTAAAAAGAAAAACATATTCTGTATAGAGGTGGTATATTTTTATTGTCGTTAATGATGGCTTTCATAATAAAGTTTTGTTTTATTTTAGTGGATTGTCCTACCGACGGGTTTTAAATCTTAGTAAAAATATAATCAACCACTGCCCTAGATAGTGAGTCATATTATACTGAAAAAAACAAAAATATCCACATCAGCGATATACGATTCCTGCCCACCAGAACCTACCCACCCACAATGTGAACTTGTAAAAAAAAACGCAATTAATAATCATTATTAAATTTGTTATATTATTGGACAGTGCTAGTTTTCTTTACTCAACGTGCAATAGAACTAACATCGTTGATCATAAAACAGTTCCATTTGAAGCAATTTACAACTACATTTTGGATTCTTTAATAATGATATTTTTCGCATTCAATCACATATCAATCTAAAACATTAAAATAGGGGTGCTATTTTTAAACAGCTATATCGGACGTACGTGAATATGGTACAAGGCGTCGGGGGCGACAACGTACAACTTGGCAAGACCAAATAACAGTAATTTTAATAAAAATGGGAAAATTATTTCTCTATGATAAATGAAAGAAGCAAAGTGTGAAAAGTATATATCAAATAGTTCTTTGCCTAATCCTGCATCACGATATATTGTGAAATGCCATGTTAAGATATCCACGATACAAAATGTAACTGCAAGCTCAATTGCAGCTTAAAATGGCTTAGTTTACGTAGCAATCCGATAATTCGTTTTGTCATTACATAAAATCATTTGATTCTGGTTGCTTTCGAGGATAGTCTCATTTGAAAATATACCTAATTAAAAGACTACCTGATGTAAAAATGTACGTGATATATTTTTTTCTTGATCTATAATTATAAAACTGTTCTTGTATAATTTTTGGCAAAGAAAACGATATCGATAAAATAAAATATGTACGCAAAGAAAAGAAAACCATGATTAAAAATTGTTTCGTTGTGTTTTATATAATATTAACTAAATATTAATTAAAATTTTGTAATTTTTAGAAAGGCATAGTTTATACTGTTGTGTTCTAATTATTATTTTTAATATTTTTACAGTAGACACTTTTAATTTTGTGCTTTATAATCGTTACAAATTATTTTTTGTACCTATCCTAGATTTAACGGTATATTTTGTTCATGTTCATAATGTTTGTTATGTTTGTATAATTTCAAGGTAAGATTGAGTGTAATTCAAGGAAAGTAACGAAATAAAATAAATGAATTGTTAATCCAAACTAATTTGTTATTTATTAACCCATTCGATCCGAGTAAAATTATTGTAGAAGTTGAGGATATGGAGCACGCATCATTGGCTGGCTAATTCCAGCACGAGGTGTGACAATTTAATTCCCGGAATATCGCACGTAACGTTATTATAATTATTACGTACTTGTGCGAAAAGTACGTCTCAGTTGTACACCTCGTAGCTGATTGTTGAAGGTCCAAGAGAAGCTACAATAATACAATGACGGCACAAGGTATATAACTAGTATCGAAGTCAAACTCAAAGAGAGACCCGCCTGGCGCGCGTCGCCCCTTTTAACCCATCACACACACACACACACACACACACACACATACATGCATATGATCTCAAGGACCTCACAATAATATATCAAAATTCATGTTTGAACTAATACGTGCGTAAATTTCAGAGAAATAAAACTGACTAGTTGTTAGTTAAGAAGGTAACAAATGTCTGCGTGTACAATTTGAAATAAAAATGAATGAACAAAATTTAGAACAGATAGATGCTTTCTGGATACTTTCTAGATAAAAAAGCGATTACACAATTAGATCTTCCTACCTCAGGTGTGACATTTTACTTCCCGGAATGAACCTTCTATCTATAGGTACACTAAATTAATGGAGTCAGGCCAGGAACTTAATGAGTAGTGTTGAAAAATTTTTCAGAAATTTCTGTTGAATTTCAGTTATATTAGAATATCTTCGTCCCTTCAGCTCAGTTTTAAATTTTGGATATAGCCAGAAATCACAGCGAACTAAGTCAGATAAATAAACTTAGATGTCACATCTGACTTAATTCGATGTGATTTCTGGCTATATCCAAAATTTAAAACTGAGCTGAAGGGACGAGGATATTCTAATATAACTGAAATTCAACAGAATTTTCTGAGAAATTTTTCAACACTACTCATTAAGTTCCCGGCCTGATTCCATTAATTTAGTGTACCTATAGATAGAAGGTTCATTCCGGAAAATAAAATGTCACACCTTGTTTACATAATTTTTTTGATCTGAACACACGAAAGTTTCCTGCTTTAGTCAAAATTAATACTGTATCACTAAATTCGATGTAAAAAAATACGACGGTCTTAGATGTTTCATTTTTCAAATTTGATTGAATTTAAGGTTATTATTTACAATATCCAAAATTGCTCCGATTTGGTTCATTTTTTTTCTTGAATATCCTGATTACATAAATAAAATCAAATTAAAACGTTCGCAAATATTAAAAAAGTTTAACATTAAATTTTTGAATTTTAACAGTACATTTGACATTTAAGGCCATATCAAATTTAAAAAAAATTGATGATATAATTATGTGTTCAATATATATTTAATTTAAACGGTACTTCGTAGCAAAATTTTAAACTTTAAATTGAGATTTAACCAGACTTAAAATCAGCCCTTTTCTTCCAGACAGGGGTTGCCCGTGGGAGGTAGGGGGGTAGTAAATGCACCCTTAACCAAACATGCATAACATTTTAACAAGCCTAGCACCGGCGACACTCAAAAAACTTTTTTTGCAGGGGAAAATTTTAGGGGTGCATAACGATGTGTACGATTCTTTAAATAGGGGTAGTGTTTTTGCACGATTCATCCCTTGTATTTTGAATACTCGTCTATAAATCAACCTTAATATAGTGCGTACATACTCAGTACTTGTTACTTTCCAAGTTTTTAATATTATAAATTATTAACAATTTTTACCTGTCAAATTTTTCGTCTTGCTACAATCTGGGTAATTTTGGCCAATACTCAGGTGAGTTGCCGACACACTACCGGAATTGATTTGGGACCATTTGTCTCGATCGCATTCGTATTGTTGGTATCTTTATCAGATCTTTCCAAAGTGTGGATGACTCCTCTGTCACTTAAACCACAAGTCTTCCCACCTTATCCACGAAACTTGTGATAGTCAAGTCAATATACAATAAACTATTTTATTTCATTTATTTTTTAGCATTAAAGAATACATTTTAAATAAAGGTAATTACTTTACTAGACGTGGTCTGTTCCAAAGCAATAACTTGTGTAGTTTTTGTTAAGGTAACATCAAAAGTTATAAAAAAATATTTTGTTTATAATATAGTTAGAAACAAAAATGTGTAAGTAGTTAGGTTAGCACGAATGACAAATTAGTTTCGTTTTATTTTCTACCCACATCAGGTAACCACTTTTTTATATTTATTTAAAATTATTTAACCCTTTAAGATCTAGTGGCAATTTATTAAATACACGCGGTGCACAAAATAAGAAAAATCGTTGACCAAATTTGGTATCCTTTTTGGCACTTAAAAGTATCCTAAGGTTTTGCTCCTAGTTTTAAGATTGATCTGGTAAACAGTTGTCTTATATCCAAAACTTAAAAGGATTTTAAAAGTTTTTCAGAGTTATATCTAAATGACCTCTTGTATCACTCTAATGATCCATTTCTGAGCCTTAATTAGAGAATCCATTAAAGTAAGAGCTGCACCGCCCCATACACATATTGCGTAACTAATGATACTCTGACAAAGTGAGTAGTATATCATTTTTAATAATGTAATGTTTATGAAATTGCGTAAAATTTTGAAAATATAAATTAATATTCTCACTTTGGAGCTTACTCGATCGATATGAGAAGCCCATCGTAAATTGTCATCAATTTTTAATTCGATATAAATTATCTCACTCGTTTTTTATAGACATTTCTCGTCTTTAATATCCATAGTGCTCGATTATTTAGTTCTGTGAGCCGTCTATATTGCGGCTTTCGGCTTTTCTATTCATATCCGCCCATACATTCCTAAGACGTTCATTGTGGTTCCATCAGCATTGATTATATCGGCTTTAAAACCTACCCCAGTGAGGCAGCAGTCCGGAAAAGTACACCACCAGACATTATTCGCAAAACAACTCGAGCAGCATGTTAATCTAGTTGGTTAAAACGCCAGCCTAGTTGATCTAGTGGTCGGGGGTTCGCGCCTCCGTAGACCGTTTAGCTTTGTTTGAAAATAGTAAGAATATTGATATGACACGAATTCCGTGTCATACTATAAATTTATTAATCTGCAATTCATAAATTTATAGTAAGTATAGACACGCCATGACATCTAGCGACAACAGTGCAAAACATGTCGTAACGACGTCACCGGAGCGGACGACAGGGGATGCGCATCCCCTAACGAGTAAAGATACCAGCTCTACCAAGCTCTAACCAGGCAACAGCTTTCAAGTCTAGCTCGTAAATTGCAATCGCGTATTTTAATAACCTATATTGTATCGTAACTTGTATTGATTATTCAACGCACTTACTTGAGAACACTTGATTTATATCAATAGTACTTACTTGATATAAAGCATGTGTTTTCAAGTAAGTACTATTATTTATTATCGTTAATTTCAATTCCTTCCATTCCACACTGAAACCGAGGCGAATATCGATACATTTGAACACAGATGAAGGTCCAAAATAAAGCGTCGAAGCAATATCATCATCACATAGCTTTCTGATCATAACTATACCTTAATGAATCAATTATAAAGGCTTTTAAAGCCGTATTCAGGTTCATTTTAATACATGGTCATTTAATGACCATATATCCCATATTTATTGATTAATAATCTAGGAGTAACATTTATAGATCGAATGAAAAATAGGTACCACATTAAAGGAGACCCTCGGTATGGAGCCCTTACTTCTACATATAAAAAGACCTCAGTAGAGGTAGCTTGTACATGTCTTGCTAATTTTAAAGAAACGATTAGTAATACATGTCATCTTAGCAACTCCAAAGAGAAGGTGGCCGGTGAGCTGTCTCAGAATAACTAAGACTTTGTTGAGACATATTGGGTCTGAACTGAAACGGAAGTAAGAATAAAACGCCATGTCGAGACTTTTATAAATAATAAATAAGGGATGAAATGATGATGATGATGATTGAAGTATTTGTTTGATGATTTAGCTGGTTTAATTAGAAATATTTCTACAAAATACTTTGTTTAAACCACTATTTATGAATTATTCTACATGTTTCGATACCTATGGAATCTTCTCTTATATATTCTCCATTTTATAGTTTTGTTTTCATCTATGCTTGTATTTTTTAATTTCAGTATACGTTTTTTCCTGAAGAAGATACCATAGTTATCACCATAGACCACAAATTAATTTTGAAAATATTGAAGGAAAGGTTTGAAATAATAAATCACCAATTTAAAATGTGTCTCGATACGTAATATATAATTCATCGGATCCATTGCCAATGTAATCAAATTAATCCTTTGTTTGGTACATTTCATAGGGATTACAAAATAATTGTCGTCTGAATTCAAAACGTAATCCGTGTTAAACCTTTTCAGCCCCCGATGCAATGAATAAATAGTGGTTGAAATGTCGCGAGGGGTGAGGTCATGTGTTGGGTGGCGACCCCTAGCTTAATTAAGGTGATGGAATATCTGGTTTAACATTCCAAACGCACTTTGACATTTAAAAAATATATTATAATGATTATTTTATTATAAATGATTTTAAGGTAATGCAACTTTATTCCACGTGTAATTGTTTTTCATTTTAATTCGACCTTATTTGCATACCCTATTTCTAGCCCAAGGTCTCAACAAGACACTACCATCTTTCCCTGCCTTGTGCCGCTTTGGTATTTGTTGACCAATCACGGTGCAATCTGTCCACACGCAGACTTGTATTTTATGGCGCTTATCACGAATTATAACGTCATTCCTTCATGAATATTTTCGTTTCATATGTACCATGCGCTGAATCACGGTTCACAACCAAATATAAATTCAATAAAAAAATTAATCACGTTATTCTCAGATATTCCATCACTGATAGTGAGTGTGACTCAAAGATATCAGTGATTGACTCACGGTTCGTGATTTTAATCTCATCACTACTGTATATCTCAGCATTGTCTGTACGATCCAACGGTCGCCTTTCCTCCGGACTTGTCAAGAAAATACAACTTGGTAGTCGTTTATTTGGCATTTTCAAGACGTGTCCAAGCCACCTTCATTGATATTTTTCTATATGTAGGAGTAGCTTCCCATATCGGTGTTTCACTCAGTCCAATATTATCAGCCGGTAACGTAGTTACTTTAGTGACTTTGGTATACTCGTTAACGTCACCAATAGGAGTTATTGGCCCTATATCTCTTCGCTTTTCCCATATGTATACAAAATGTTAATAATTATAGTTATTTAGTGTTTGCGTGTACAGCTAGAGCGGGAAGATTATTGCAATGAAACATTTCTTACGATAGTTGACGTTTATTTACAGATTGAATCTGCACTTGTTTGTTATATTATGTAAAGTATAAGATTAACATAATACACTGGAGGCGGTACTGAGGTGCGAATAGTGACCAAGAGAAAAGTGGTCGGTTCAAAATTTCCTCGGACTGGTTGCGGCGCGACGTATTGTTGTCTGGCTTGGTGGGTACCAGTCGGGCTGTGTGACTGTTGAGTGATTTCGTTATGCGGCTATGGAGCGGAGCAGGACCACCACATTACTAATGCGTTTACATATACTACTATGATCACCCATTTTCTATTCACTGTTGGATGAAGGCCTCCCCAAATGTCTCCCACTTTTCTCTGTCCATTGTTTTTCGCTGCCACTTATTGCCACAGAGTTCGATGATGTCATCAGTCCAGCGAGTTTTGAGGCGGTCCGCTGGACTCTTGATTCCCCACTGGATAACTGTGTTTATAGAATGTGTGTCCGTCATGTGACCTGCCCATTGTCATTTTATTTTCCTGTTTATTCGTACGATGCCCAACATACATAATTTCCTAACTGCTTATAAATAACTATCAGCAATTCTGTTATTGACTTTAGTTGTAAGCGTATTACATAATTAAATTTAGATCAATTTTAACATAAACATAAACATGAATTTTGAATTTCAAAATATATTTTGTGGAGCTTGCAGCCCGCAAGAGCAAAGGGCAAGTCGGTTGCCATGGTGACGTGCCCCATTCACCTGTTCTACCTTCTTCCATTTTAAACAGAAGTGAAAAACCTTTTAAGCACTAATTTGAAGAAAAAAAATGATAATCGGCATTTACTTAGTATCTAAAAATTCAATAATGTATTATGTATTACTATGTTTTCAACCTCTTTTATAAGTTAATTTAATACACCAACCGGTTTCGGGAGAAAAAAATTCGTTCACCAGAATGTCAAATAAACTAGCTAAAACCATATGTCAAATTGTTCTAATGTTTTCAAATTCAATTTTAACGAAAATCAAAAAAACTAGATATATTTAAAAAATAAATCTAATATTAGGTATACTTTATTTATGTTTAAATTCTTACGATGATTATGAGTAACCACAATGTAAAGTTTTCATTAAATATTAAACATATCTAAAAAACTATATTCATTAATTAGTTA
Organism: Eubasilissa splendida; assembly: GCA_031772225.1. NCBI lineage: Eukaryota > Metazoa > Arthropoda > Insecta > Trichoptera > Phryganeidae > Eubasilissa > Eubasilissa splendida. The sequence goes on along the minus strand of CM062857.1, from coordinate 22,670,399 downwards.
TTAAGGAGACCACATTCTTATAGTGAAGTTCTAATTACTCAGAACATAGGTCTGTGATATTTTTAAAAATACTAATTAAATGTATTAATAGAAAGATATACATATATAATCAATTTTATCAACAAATATATAGTTGTTGCTACCGAGATTCGAACCTGGATCTCTTTCCAATCCGGGGAAGGTGCATTATCCAACTATGCTACAGCAGACAGTACCTTTGTCGACGAATGTGTTCTCTTTAATAATATATCCAAAATTTAATAAAAATGAATGGTTAATTCTGGCGTCTGCTGTCGGTTTACTCAAAGATATTTGATATTCCGTAAAAACAAAGCAGATGGCTTTCAAATAATGGAACGGTAGATGTATTAATTTGAAAAGTGTAACATATGGGTTCGAAAATTTGACGTCAAAAATAATGTCGCTGGATAATGCACCCTCCTCGATTTGGAAAGAGATCCAGGTTCGAATCCCGGTTGCATAACAATAATATTTTTCGATAAAATTGATTAATACATTTAATTAGTATTTCATTTTTTAAATGTATCTATTCAGGCTGGTTTATCATCCCTTCTCTGTCTGTATTATGGCTTTAACCCAGACACCACCCTTCCGCCGGTGCGCGCCCGAGGCTCCCCGCGCTCACCTGTGCGCTCGTATAAACCCCACGAGACGTGCCCCGGATGTTGGTAAATAGTGATTAAAACATGATATGCGCGATGGAGAATCTCTATCTAGCACACGAAGCCCTTACACCTGTAATGGAGATTGCATCCAAGAAAAAGGTGTTACAGAAAACAAAAAATTAATTGGATGTTAAAAAAATGTGCAACCCATTTTATTTTATGGTTAAAATGCTTGGAATTATAATGAAATTAATATATTTTAAATAATCGCTTTAACATGAGCCTGTTGGGCATAGTGGTTAAGACACTCACCTAGTGATTTAGTGGTCGGTAGGTACAACAGTAAAATAAATTTTAAAAATTTAAACATGTCCATATTAAGACACATTATAGATATCTTATAGAGACGAAGCTATTTATATTATATTATATGATTTCTGTTCTTGACTACAAAAGTACGAGTGAAACTTGACGCCCAACCCAGGATCGAAATCAAGGTAGGCCATTAATTTAATCGATACAGTCCACGGAATCTTATCCCACCGAGCACCTTGTTGAGTCTTTTGGTACCCGACCCTCCTAGGATAAGGAGATGAAGTTGAAATTTATCAAGAATTAATCTTAAATGGATAATTTATGAACAAATAATATTGTCAACCTAGAGTAGGTACGTCTAAAGACTCGATGGGTAGACCAAATTATTGAAGCAATGGGAGTGACAATTTACAATTAAGAAAGTGGCAAACTCATGAAAAGGCCTTTATTTTGCTGTGGATTAACATTGACTGATACGCTAGATAGGAAATTAATCGGAAATATAAAAACAAAACATTTAAAATTCACATTATATATATTTACTTTATATGACTTACAGCCTTTTGTGGAATATACATATAAATGTTTATTTCAATGTGAGTACCATCAAAGTATTGTATATGTAGAAAGGATTACTTAATAAGGATAATTCGACGATCAAAGGTTAACTAAAATTATAACACAGTACTCGTACAACCCTTCCCATCGAGCATAACTAAATCTACCCTCGTCCTCTTTTACCCGCGTTGACGTAATGCTATTAATTTATAATTTTTTAATTTGAATTTTTTAATAAATTAATGGGATTTTATTGTTCAGCGCGCACAGTGGAACCATGAAAAAATTTGAAATTTCATATTTAAATATTTGATAAAAGCGATATACTCACGCGTATTGTTCAAGAACGAGAAGATGTGGTTCAAGAACACAGTGGTGTATTCTGCGAGTACTGACATTTGGAGCAAACTGGCAATTACGCTAAGGTTCACGAAAAGATCAATACTCAGATCCCCTTGAGAAATTTACGAATGGGTAAGAAGAAGATTCAAGGTTTTCATCATTGTACAAACTGTGTTTTTGTCGCAGTAGACCGCACAGGACCGGGGAGCATGGAGAGCACCGAAGATGTCTTAAGTGCAGCAACGATGGCAAACGGGTTAAGGAATATGCTTATCAAAGCAAAAAAAAAAAACAAACTAATATATCTAAATTTATCTTTAATTCACTTTATGATCTTTTACAATTTACAAGCATTTTGACCTTTTTTAATTTGTACCAGTTTGCACGTATGGTTAAAATTTGGTTTTCAATAGATATAATTAATTTAATTTATCCACGTTAACTGAAATAATGAACCTATAGACATGTGTTATTATTTTCTTATCCGGGAAAGGTGCATTATTAAATTGATTTTCTTTCTAATTAATGTATTTAATTAGTATTTTAAAAAAACATCACAGACTTATGTTTTGAATAATTACAGCTCCACAATAAGAATTTGTTCTTTTTAATATTATTTTTATTTTAATAAATGTCTTTCTGTTCACAGCGATTGTTTTATAAAGTTAAAATGTCACACTAATTTTATGGTATTATGATTTTTGATTAATATATGTCTACATGATGATTCAATTCAGAAATATAGATGCTAAAAGAACGTCGTAGACGGGTTTTATATACGAGTAAGATGATAAATCTTTACACTGTTACGAGTAAGAATCACTTTAAACGGCGTTCACACTCTCTGAAAAAACTTTATCCAGACAAAGTGACGGAAAAAAAAACACGCCACCAAAGCAAAGCCGCTTTGACAGAAAAGTTCCTACGCCAACACGCTCTCGGAGCATTAAAAGTTCATGAGTGGCCATATCGGAAAAAGCTACCAACGCTGGCAAAGCAATTAAGGAAAATTCAATAAAGGGAATTTCGTTTTTCAAGCATGGCAACCCGACGAGCTAGTCTAGTGTGGGCAGTCTCTTTAATCGGGTTATCCATTTTTAAATGATTTAATATATTTTAAAAGTGGATTATTTGCTGTAAGCTTATGAAACATTTTAACTTTAGTATGTGTATTAAAAAAATTACTGGGCTCAAAAATACACGAGATCAGTGGTCTTATTATAGTTATATTACAGTTGGCAGTTTATGGAAAAATTTATGGATCAACACTAGAAAATGGAACTTACAGAATTGAAATGAATAATTTTATTGAGCAAGAAGCAATTGTAAGATTCTGCAGGTCCCAATGATAGCGATGTGCTAATCATGTTAAAAGAATGCCAGATGATAGAACACCAAAGATCATGACCAAGTGAATACCCCAGTGGAAGAAAACTGGAGCAGACGCGGGAGTCTCGGAACTAGAGAAAAATGGCCAATGATAGGTGTTTATGTAAATGCCTTCGATAGCTAGTTTCTGATTAACAATAAGCACACATATGGTATATGATGTTACGTTGTGCGCTGGCACCGGTGGATCGAACGCCAGCGCACCACGCCACCGGCTAGACTCATTCTGTGGGTAAGGTCTGGGTGGTGTCGTATCGCCTGTCTCGGAAGGATGGGAATGGTAGAAACATGAACACTAGTTTACACATGATGCACACTATATTTACAGTAAACACAAGAAATGCCCGACACAATAATACGAACAAACAGTTCGAATCTTCTGTTTCAATCCAACGTTCTCCTTTCTCTCGCTGTTTAGATCGACGCGGAGACACATGATAGGATTTCAGTTACACAAATAATTAGTCAATCAGTTGAGTTGTTGCGACGGCCGTCCTCCAGCCGAACCGCACCCAGACCAAAGTTACATCATCATTTTGTTGTCAAATGCACGCCATCTTGCATGACACAATTTGGAGGGCCTCGGCTTCCAGCCGGCAATCTCCCCAAATCCCAGTAATCGGCTCCTACTAAGATTTGGACATACTCAAAATATTGTGAAATTTAATCTTACTTCCTATACAAGCACAAGTTAAATTAAAAATATCAATGTCGTAAATTAAGCCGCGGAGAATTATTCACACTTATTTTTTCTTCAGTCGTATCATTTTTGAACCGCCCAAAGTCCTCGGTCATTTGGAGGATCAGAGGTGAAAACTCTGTATCCCTAGGTTCAGCCATATTTCTGCTCCATTAATAATTCAACGATTCATTGAGCGTCCGTTATCTCAACGAATTCCGATCCGTTCGGTTAGCGCCGCCATCCATCCAATAATACAGTAGTGGGCAATATTTCGCCGTTCTCGAGGGCAATCGGTAAATCGCCAATTAGGCCGGTACATCTCTGATAGCCGTGGTTTTCTTCAAAATGATTCCTTAAACTCCGTAATAATAGCGGAATAAAATAGCTGGCACTGGGCCAGCCACCTGCAAGGGCGGCCAGAGCGCGTCTGCCGAGCGAGTTCCGTTGCTTTTTCTATTTCCCTCCTGTCACCGCATTGGGCATAGACTCGATTACTTGAAACGGCGATACTATAGAAATAAATAACAATATATTTATTTTTTTGTTAAGACGATACTTTAAAATTCAAATCCGCCTACGAAGCGTATAAGATGATGATTCATAAATCGCTTCGAGCAGTACTCTATATCGTTCATCATCTCGTCTCGAGTCGAATCTCAAATAGGAATCTCTTCCGTGGATACGAACCATTAATATAATGATCTTAGGGTAATAAATTATGCTCTTTACAATGAGAATAAACGCACGGTGTCATTATAAATATAAATTGAAATATTTTATCAAGACACAACTGTTCGGACGTAGAAGACCACGAAACGTACAGAATGGTGAATGGTTACATTGCATCTGGCTGAACGCACCCTACAGATACCGGTGCGTGAAATCAAACTCCCAGCAACCGTAGAGTCGTCCAGTACCGACGTCGTGCATCGCGGTCGGAAAGGCCGTCTAACGAACCTCTTCCCAACAACAGCATAAGGAACGCCTTCGTGAACTATTCAGCTGAACTACCTCATGTTTGTAAACTGTGCCTTATAATAAACCAAGTGTCAACTGTATGTAACTATTCATTCTCATAACCAACTCTGGTCACAGTAGCACCCAAACAAACATCAATTCATTATTACGACATTCCTTAACCTCATAACGATAACCTTACATTACACGTGTCAATTGTAATCCCCGTAAATCTTAACTACTTTATTTCTCAAAACATATGTTGTAGTGTGTTGCGTACAAGCATAGATGCCGGAAGAATGTCAGGACAGGAAGGAGTTTGGCACTCACCACAATCCGGATTCTGTTGGCATCTCCAAAGATGTGGACTGTATATTTTACTCACTATTTCGTCAAATGTTCCGGCACAAAATATAGACGCGAAGTCTCGTGATTAGTATAACATTTGTAAACTGTTCTGTACTGGCTCAAGGTCGCCAATCGACTGGTCGGCGGCGAGGCCGAGTGGGGGATGGCATAGTGCATTATTTTCGTTCAATAATTAATATTTATACACCAAATAAATATATATCTCAAATATAATGGTTAAAATAATATTTTTTTAAGTCTTGTACATTGGCTGGATTGCAATTACCGAGAATATTTCATATACTTGTGTAGGTTTTAGATTTCACCTATCAAGTGCGATAGGGCACGACAAGAGTTTCCACCTACTACCCTTATTCAGGGGTTGCCTCAATCGGAGGGATGGAAAATCAATGAAAATTAAATTTCGTCCCTCAAACGAGATAACGAGGGTGTTCCATCAGTGGTGAAGGCTTGGCTCGAGGGATTCTCTCGATCAAACATTAAAATTTATGATTTTTGTTACCATCTTCTGAAAAGAAATCGACAATGGAATGTAATTTAAACAAGCGATCGTAAAGATTTGGAAGAATTTCAGAATTATTACATTTGACTTGGTATAATACATAAATAAATGATGTACCTAAAAAAATTGTTAACATATTTACCTTTACTGCGATACAATATAAAACATGAATCTGAAAGGAAACACTGAACTGTAAATAATTTCGAAATAATTTTTATGAAAATTGAATCAAAGGTAATTTTTCAACTTTTAAAATATATGTTTAATAGATTTACTTACAAATTGTACCCTACCATCAAGTTACCAATTATGTTGAATTAAATATTATGGGGTATGTGCTTTGTGTGGACTGGTATTTAACGTTGGTGAAGGCGTGTGCTGAGAGCCCTAATAACTACCCATCATTCGCATGTTCGTTTAATTACAATCGCGGAGTGTGTGTGTGGCTAGACTAGAGCAGGTTGGAGACGAGAAAGACTACTCAAAGTTGACAGAAACTTATTGAGCATGTAGTTGTCCTGCACGCACGCCTCAGATATGGCCGTGTAAGGTTTCAACTGACAGCCATATATGGTCGAAGCGAACTGACTAATACATCATGACGGACGAGTCCTAAGAACTAGCCGACCACTTCTCCGCAGACTGTTCTTTCGTCAACATCCCAAGCGAGCCATTCCAGTATTCAGCTTCATACACTCATTTAACTGTATACACGGCGTACTTGCCATTGTAAATCATCCCGCAATAAACGCCAACTTTTGTAAGCTATTTTTTCCCTAAAACAGGCTTGCCTAGTTGGGCAATGTATTTTTAAAATGTGTGTAAAATATATGTAACAAACTGTATTTTTTTTTCTTTGCAGCTGTCCAAATGTTATATATATCTAAATGAATAAAAAAAATTAAATACCTTGCTCTAGACACAGCGTAAATACTCACACGCTCATTCAGATACACTGCGACACGCACCAACACGCGTGAGACTAAAAGAGAGTTAAGGTCTTCAGTCTCACCATGCACAAAACCTTCTGATACGATCACATATATCGATCACACAATTAAGATCCTCAATAGTCAATAATAGGCTACAACCACAATCCCAACAAGCACATACAGAATTGCGGAGTAATGAGACTACAATAGAGATAGTCGCAATTAGTTAACGGAGTTTGTGATCGGGTAAACAGCGGCGTGAGGAGAGGCGACAGATCTCTACATACATCTTAGTTATTCATGAAAAAGACTGTTTTTAATTTATCAGACCATGGGCGTTACGAGGCCACACCGGCCAAAGCAATTTTTTTAATTCCATCGACTATGCTTCAAATAGCTCTTCCAATTTGTTCATTCTTCACTCTAATATACATAGATTTTTCCATTAATGCACCTTCCAGGCTACATTCTCATATATTAGTGTTGGCATCAGAACTTCATTACGCACCGCTAGTCTAAGCTCGCTAGATAATTGGATTCTGAGTTCCATTCTCTTTATATCGTTCTCAAACTTAGTAAAGTTCAAATTCAACTTGAAGGTCGATCAGCCATTTTTTTGCAACCGCCTAATAAACACTGCAATTAACTTTTGTAGACATAAATTGTAATCAAACAAATTAAATGAACAGAAAAAATCATTCTACCGAAAAAATATTTGGTTACTACCGGAAAATTTATTTTATTTATTTATTTATTAGACTTTATTGACATACATGTTTTTGTTGTATCAGAGGTGGATATATTATAATATGACATGATAAAAATAAGATACAATTAAATACTCGCAGTTTATTGTGTGAGATATATACAGCATTGTCCTGGCTACTTTTCTAGACTGCCGTCTGTGTTAAAGTAGACAGTTTTTTTCGTGCTGTTGTGGTGTTATTTAATTCAAGAAAGATAAAGATTCGACAAAAATAAAAATAAATATAGAGAAAAGAAAATAAAATATGTGGTGAGAGTGTTGTAGAATTAGTGAATTATTAGTGTAGGCACTGTGTAATGATTATGTTAGAATGTTGGATAGCGAGATGCTACTGGTTGATCTCTACCCAATTGGATCATATATTGGGTCCATATTTGTGTAATCTTATTGGAAGTGCTGAGTGCGTTGGACAGTTTCGGAGCTAAGAACGTGTAGATGTTCGTTGTTTGTCTTGCGTTGTGTCCATGATTTATTGCTTGGGGCGTGTTGTTGTTAGCATGGTCTCACGGACGGTCTCATTGGACGAGTCTCAACACATAGATTTGTCTTATGTCTAAGGCATTGTACTCTTTAAATATAAGATCTAATGGATATCTAAACAAAACCAGAACTTTTCTTATCCGAAAATAAAAAAGAAACATAAAATGTATTCATTAAAAAATTTTAATTGGAATATTTCCATTTCCGAGAAGCAATAATTCATCAGAAATTTTAATGAACAATTTTGATACCCCAACAAACATTTCTCTATTAATTCTCACATCAAATCTGTATTCATCCCTTTTGGGATATTTAAATGTATATTTTCGTATCCATTTTCGATTTAGTTTCTCTCTGCGGGAGATTTGAATATATTTAAATATTGACTCGCCAGACTCCGGTGAGTGTGATCCCACGAGAGCGCGCGGGCAAGTCGAGACGTATTTTCTACACATAAGTGACATCCATCATTTTTTTGCGAAGCTCCGCGAGCGAATTTGAATACGAAATGTGATCTAAAAGGTATCGGTGTCGTATACTGGAAAGTAATGTGACAGAATTACTTTTGACGTGCATAAAATATAGTCAAAATGTGACCATTTTAAAGAGATAAACATTATTAATGTTGAAAATGTAACTGGATCACACGATGGAAAAAACCAATAACTGAAAAAATTTGTTATTTTCATATATTTGATAGACTCAAAGTGTTACTGTGTTCTGAAAATTTTCTGAATGCTATATTGAAACACATGAGAGTTCCACCTTACTATCTCGCCCTTTTTCCGTGGGGCTAAGCAGGGAGGGCCACAGTTTTTTCGTATTTTTCTTCTTTTAGTTAGCGATCACCATTTTATTTACAGCAATTCGAAATAGTTGCGATTTTTTTAATTAGTCACAACAATATTCTTACCATTTTAAGCGCTTGTGCTATGAAAATAGGTCTAACATGGCTGTTGACGCAAACCGAGTACTCCCTGTACATTCCTGTGCAAATCTTTAATATACCTGTCCCGTTCTGGCCAATTAATACCTAGGGATTTCGGCCAACGTGGAACAGTACAATGCGGATGTGTTAACACGTTTGTTTTTTATCCGTCGAGAGTGAGTCATGGTACCGACACAGATGTATGCAAGTGAGGCCTGGAGCTGGCAGAAGAGGAACGAAAGTTGACTGAATGCAGTGGAAATGAGATCACGTAGACGTATATGTGGCAGATCCATTTATGACAGAGTAAAAAATGAAGAAATAAGGAAAAAATGTAAAGCTGATGTTGGTCTAGTGAGTAGGTTAAGAAAGGATCGGATCACTTAAGTGGTTTGGTCATATGGAGCGGATGAATGAGGAGAAAATGGTAAAAAAGATATATTAAATACTAATTAATACATTAATTTAGTATTTAAAATATCACAGAGCATCTGTTCTGAATAATTACAACTTCACAATAAGAATGTGTTCTCCTTAATAAAAAGATATATGACGCAAATTTTGATGGAACCAGAAGTAGAGGACGTCCGCGGAAGACTTGACACGACCGAGTAAATTGGATACTGGAGGATAGTCCTGATAGAAGCCTCAATAATAGTCGAACTTTCGAATAGATGAATTGTGTGTCAGGACGAAAGAGTGTAGCGCTCTATCCTCTCTGTCTACCCCCGCGGGGAGATGGCGTGATGGTTAGTATTTAAGTATAGCAATTTTGCCTTCGATTGTAATATACAGATTCGATTACATTCACGACTCGTATTTTTAAAAGCCGTATAAAGTGCTTCTCCGATATCATAAAGATAATACATTTAAATTGCGATTCTATTGAAAATTTTCTATATTTCTCAGTTGAGCGTCGATATGTATATAATAAAATTTCATATATAATTTTCGTGGATACTATATTTTGAAGTTGTACACTGAATGATATAAAATTAAAATAACTTTTCAAACTTTTTTATAATTTTATTTGGAAAAGTAATTAATTTGTTTTTTTTTTCAATATTATGTGTGAAAAACAACATCCCTCGAATAAATACTATTTTTCTACTCACAAATACAGGCTCTTTTCACTGCATTTCCCACGACTATTTGGATCTTGTTTCCAGAATCTTCTGAAGCGATGTTCTGGCGATGCCTATTTGAGCAGAGCGACCAATCTCCAAGGGATGCTTTATAACCTACAAAAAAATAAAATGAAAAAGATTACATACGAAAAAGTTACGACATTTTCAAACCCTTCAGTTTTTCAGTGGGCACCCTAAATAAACCCATTTGAAATAAGAACCCGACTACGAAATGTCACTCCAAAGTCTCGACGTTGTTAGATTAGAAAATAAAATCAAAAAAATATCATTTTAACATAAAATACTCCGTGCGAAGGTTACACCAGTAAAACATTTTAATGCTGTTATTTTTAGGTATCGTGTGTTTTTTGAGGCACCTCAAAAACATTATTAAATTTAAAAATATGTCAGATGCGCGCGAGTATCAATTCTGATAAGTTGAGTGAGCGCTCTGATTCATCATCATTTTCGTACCCTTTTCCTAAGAGGATCGTGGGTCCAAATTTTGATCATGTCGCTTTCCGTGGTTTGCGCCGTTCCAACACTTGATGACCAATCAAAACCTTCAATTAAGTCTTTGTTGCTATCGGTTTGCGAACGACTCTGTTTACGAATAAAAATCCTGACGAAAAAATGCTTCAGTTTGCGAACAGATTTTCGGTTTGCGAACAGATTTTCGGTTTACGAACAGGTAAGCAGTCTCGGAACTCACTACGGAAGAACTGTAACAACTTCTTAATGAGCAGCAAAATACGGTGAAAGAGGAAATATTATTTTCCTCGATCCACGAAATGTCCGCAAAGTGAAGTGAGGTGCAAAGTTTGGTGGAAAAATATTACTCTGATAAAACGTTATCAAATGTGTTATAAATCTGTTTAATAATGATGTCATGTCTCATTTCCGCAACATTATAAAAAGCAAGAAGAAACAAATATCGTTGGATTAGTTTTTCGTGAGACAGAAACCTGGTGAACTTCAAACATCCGATGTTTTTATGTAAGGATAGCCTCCTTCCAAAGAATAACACTTTACTACATATTGTGCGGGTCGGCGTTCTACCTTCTTACCAACTAGTTAATGGTGAACACAAGTCTCGCGGGTTCTTCACCTCAGAAACGCATACCCACTTTTGTTTGTCACATTCTGCCTTCATCCTAAACTGGAAAAAATATATAAATAGTACCTGGAGGACATAAATGAAAAGGTGTTACTCGTTATAAAATGGCCTCTAATCATAAAAAAATATAAGTGAAGTCAAATTCACAATACAATTCCCTTTAACAAATCCTAATTTTGTCGGGATGGGCGCGAGTTCGATGTTCTCCATGCATGCAGGTGACAACCAGATGTTACAACAGATGGCATCACTCCGGTCCATGCTCGTCCGAGCATCCCATCTCCTTAGCCTATCATCGTCGTTGATCCTCAGCATCCAGACCGACGCAATAAGATCCGTATGCAGAATTACAGAAGGTCAGATGTAAAGTAAATAATTACACCAACACCGATGTAGAGAAAATAACCAAAGGGAAACGTTGGATTGCTCATAGTTACATCTCAGTTCCGCTGGACGCAGCAATGATAGCAGACGCCAGAATTATCAATTCATTTTTATTAAATTATGGACACATTGATACAACTTTATTATTAAGAAAACACATTCTTATTGTGAAGTTGTAATTATTCAGAACATAGGTCTGTGATATTTTAAATATGAATTAAATATATTAATTAGAAAGATATGCATATAAAATCAATTCTATCAAAAAATATTGTCTAATGTCAACAATATACTTTATTATCTCAATACTCTCGACACTAGTTACTGAATCTCACTCACCAATTTAGTATTTTTTCAATACGATGTTTTTAAACAAGTTTTTTTTTTAATAACATAAAAACGTAATAAGTAGACAACAATATTTTTGGGATCACTTATAAATTAATTATGTAATTCTGCACGTACTAATGAAAATTAGTTTTTATTAAGCTTTTGCAACTAGATTTTTTAGTTTTAGACACCTGCTTGCTTGTTAGAAGTTGGATAATGAAGGAGGTTATGGGAAACTTGAACGCGAGCCAACTAACACAGCCTTCGCGTAAGGTTCTACATTTAACGACTAGCGTAGACAATGCGGTAAGTTAACCCTGGTCGCTCGCTAGGAACACACGGTCGTAATTATTGTTCAGGACGTTACAAAATAATTGCACCTGTAACTTGAAACTGTAGATTATTACCAAGATTATGTATTTTATAACACCCTTTACAATTTTAACATAGAATGTTTTTTTCAGAGGAAACCGGAAAGGAAAAATAGTAATTTAATAAATTTAAATAAATGTAAATGTCGTTGTAAATGTAAAAGAACAACAACTGGCGATAAACAACAAGTAAATAGCAACATGCAACCAGCGACAGATAACTGTACATAAGAAATTAGCAACATGCATTTAGAAAATATTAACAAGCAACTTACAACATGTAAGCAACTAGTAATACAAGAAATACGCAACTAGCAACCACCAACCATTAACAATCAACTGAAAATATGCAACTTATAATAAACAATAAGCAAAATGCATTACGCAACAAGCAACAGACAACTGAAAATAAACAATCAGTAACAAGCAACTAGCAATGCAAACAATACGCAACCAGCAACCATCAGAAAGCAACTGACAACCAACAGCATTCAAAAAACAATTAGTAATAAGCAACTAGCAACAAAACACGTTAAAAAATTACATAAAAAATATTGTTTATAGGATTTCCGCTAAATTCAGTCTACCTTCGTTACTCTCTATCCAGCTCCAGATATCTCTTCTATACATCAGTATTGGTACCAAAACTGCATTATGCACCTCTAGTCTTACCTCGACTGACAAATGTCCATTACCAACAATTCACATTCAAAGAACTTTTCACTTTATTCCCAGCGGCCACTCTACTGTCTATATATTTCTCAAACTTTGCAAAAATACTTCCCAAAATACATATACTCATACAAATACAAATACAAACTATATACTTTAATTTTAATGAAAATTCATTTTTGTTGTACTAATGTAACTTATGTGCAGAAAATTTAGTATCTATGTTTGATAACTGATCATTTTTCGTGTGTTTATTTTCTTTTGTATTTATAATCAACCAAATGCTTATTGATATACGATATAATTTAATCATTTTTTTATATTAGTATTGCATACTAGATGTATAAAAATATGTCGTATTTTTAATACAAATTAAATTAATCAATTAGAAAAAAAATACAGAAAATCTATCATTTAACAATATCCTTTAACATATTTAAAATTAAATTATCGTTTTATTTTAAGAATAAATTGAGGAAATCTATAATTAATGGAAACCGAAGAAATGTTGGACAAAACAAATTAAGCAAATAAATGGATTTTACGCTTGGGGTCTTAGTTTTCAAAGAGATTTAATTATGAATGTCAATATGGGTATCTCGAGCGAGCGGAGAAATCCCCTCGGATTTCAATATGGAAATATGACTTCCAACACAACGGGGTGGATTTATATGAAAAAGAGAATCCCTACCTAGAGAGGGTGCTTCCAGTATGATTTACTTTTATATACATTTATTTATTTATTTATTGTTCACTGATATTTTTGCGGATTTACAGAGAACACATTCTTATTGTGAAGTTGTAATTATTCAGAACATAGATATGTGATATTTTAAATACTAATTAAATATATTAATTATAAATGTATACATATAAAATCAATTTTATCGAAAAATATTGTTGTTACTGGGATTCGAATCTGGATCTCTTCCTATTCGGAAACAATTCATTTACCGATTATACTACACCAATACAAAATTGATGTCCAGAATTTAATAAAAATGAATTATTAATTCTGACGTCTTATATCAGATTACTCAAAGGTATTTGAGATTCTTTAAAAATAACATCAATCCGAAAAGTGTAACATATAAATTCGAAAATTTGTCGTCAATGCACTGTGTTTGTGTAGCACATGTATTTCTTTCTTATAAATACATTTCCAAAAATATTTAGTTGCTACCGGGATTCGAACCTGGACCTCTTCATATCCGAGAAAAGCGCGTTACTAATAATCTAATACGTTTTCGGCAAATTTTTAACTTATATTCTGTAATCTTTTCAATTGATACATCTATTATTACAATTTTTATATTTTTTATATAAATAGTATTTTTCAGTGTATATTTCTAGTTAATTAATTTAATTTGTATTCTATTTATTTCCTTACCCTTCTTCTCATTCTTGTCAGCATTAAAGACACTGCCGCTTTTTATTTGCCAAGATTTCGAAAGGATACAATGCCGCATTTTTCTAACTTGGTATAATAAGTACCTCATCCACTTTTACCTATACAGCCGTCGCTTCAACGAAGCATGCTTCCAGTGCCTGGCTTACGTGGATCATACTAGGTCTTTCCTGACGCCTCTACTACCCGACTCATTTTTTTTTTTTCAGCCATTCGATCATCGCTACCATATTCCACATACCACATCTCATACCGCAAAAGACAATTATGAAACTGTAATAAATCAATTAAACAATAGCTGAAGAAAAATAAACTACTTGTCGTAAATAAAACTAAATTAGATTAAATAATACATTTTTTTTTTTGCAACGCATTTTTTTTTCTGTAATGCCTCCATACTTACCTTCCCATGTAAATAAAAAATAATAGCTTCATATCTGTGAGACATCTATATCTTGATGACAATCCCTCAGAGGATTAATTCCAGTAATTAGTTCCTACTAAGATTTGGACATACTCAAAATATGATATTTAAATAAAAAATTGAAAAATTCTGCCTTTTCATACGTATTCTAGTATATATATATATTAATAATTCGAATGAATTTCATATACACACATAAATAATATAGCCCCATACTTCGGTCAAAAAAAGAGTCTCAGGTTCAGCGACATCTATACTGTTACATGAGAATGAATATCAAATTTTCAAAAAAAAAACCGTAGATGGCGACAGCGTAGTTGGTAATAAATAATTGAAATGTTTCTAAGTGATAACATATATACAACTTACAAAAATTTGGTAGATATGGCAGCATGGGTAAATTGGTGAACGTTGCATTGCGTAAAGTGATCACTTAAGCCAGCCTATGACAGGTCGTAAGCCCTGTAATAATAGCTTCGTCTCTGTGAGACATCTATATCTTAGCTCAAACTTCGTAACAATAAACACAAAAAGAATGCATTTATATATATAAAGAAGGAGACAAAATACATATACATTTAGACAGAATATCAAGGGAGGGAAAAATACAATGTAGATGAATATTAAATTGATTTAAAATTCGTGGTTTTATACAAAGTTATTGTGTTTTATTTAATCTAATATATCAAACCACAAAGTGATTCTTGAAATTTTTTTATAAATTTTATTCATTCGTTTTGTTTTTGTTTGTTTACATTTTTTGAAATCAACAAAAAAATAAGTCAACGTATACACAGTACATGTCAACTAATTATAAAATAAATAAAAAGATTTTCTAAAAAACTGAGCAGATACCGTGTTATTTTAACAAATGCGAAATTGAAATCTCGAACGATTTACCGGTAAATTTCCTAGAATTTAATTTCGTTCTCGGGGAAAATCTATCGATACGTTTACAAAGCTCCGGACAATGCTCGCATGTTAGCCTCTTTTCTGTAACATCTAGCGGAGTGGGTGGTGGATTTAGGGGTGAGATGGCGTCAGGGTTGACAAGAGAATTGGATAAGATCGAGTTCAGACAAAAAAGGGAATTAATTTTAGTGCCATTGGCAGATAAAGTATAAAATAAAAAAAGAGGCAGATAAAGTATGAAATACAACGAAATCGCTGGAATTCTTCATTTTCTTGTATTAATGTAGGATGGTCGACACTAGAGATTCCAACTATTCGAATATCGAATATATTAGAATAGTTTCTAAAGTATGACAACAGGATGAAATACATTTTTTAAATTTCAAATAAATCGTATTATACGTAAGTACATCAAAATTTATTAGAAAACGAGCTGATTCACTCGGTTCTAGCGTCAGCCCTGGTCGCTTCGAACCGGAGGCAATTTGTGAAACACATCGGTCATTTAGTCGCCTGGGAACTCTGACGTATACACTATCTACACTCTTCTGTTTATTCTTCTCTTTCTAGACAGGAAATTGTACCTCTTTGTCGAGGACTTGGAGCGGACTTGGAGCCTGCTTATGAGGGGAATTAGATTTATCATTATTATTATTATTATTATTATTCGATGTTCACCCAGTAGGGCGGACATGGCATTAAAAAAATATATAATTGTATCTGTAATTAATTGTCACTGTATTTTTTTTTAATTAACTGTAGTTTGTAATTACGCGTATTGAAATAATTAAATCAATTTAGATTGCACGTTTCAAGAATAAAATTTATATTTATATAAGGTATTTATTATTCTGCTCTCGCTAAATGTTCTTCAGCTTGAGGATCCAGAAAAATACAAGTTTCACCTGATTATCATCCTCTCTGTGAGCGATATATCTAAAAAAAATGAGGATGCACCTTAGACAGATTGTGGACCATTTATCTTGGGTTCTTATTGTTCAAAAAGTTGAGGCAATATTAGTCTCCAGCTTCACATTTTATAAGCGTAAAATTTCTTTCTCACGATGTACTAGCCGTGACAAATTGAATGTGTAAGCTGGTGTGTAATAAAACACATGAAAATAAAACACTTGTTTTTTATTCTGTTCGTTTAATTTACTTGAGCCGCGTTTCACCTTATAGAGGCATTATAAATATTATAATTTAATTCAACAACTTGTATTTACAGCTATGAAGAGATAAATATATTCATTGAAATTCTGAAGGTTTATATAAATTTCTGCACGATTCTAATTATTTAATGTAACAATTCTATTTTTCTCTTGCCTTGTGTCTTCGGTCTCTCCTTATGTTTAACTATCATTAAAATTAGTGATGAGAAAAAATGCTACTCTCGACTCTCTGATGTGATTGTGATTGGTATTCGATAATATCAGTGATTGAAAACTGTGACTGTGATCACTGTTTCATTACTAATGCGCATGCGCCGCACGATATCACAATACATGAAATAAAAAAAAACATTATTTTAAGCGAGTTTATTTATATTATTAAAACCTCATTTGCGTAAAAAACATATTCTAGCATTCTAATATATATAAATCTAATTTAATATCATCGCAAAGAGAATTAAAATGCTTAAAAAAATGTTAATATATTTTTCGGGTCAAATTCTCAGCAAATACAAATTACAAAAAATCTGGTAGATGGCGCTCATTCAAGTGATAATCGATTTAAACAGCGGCGTCAGAAAATCAACAGATTTAAAATAAAAAAAATGAATCACGATATTCCCAAATATTCAATCACTGACAGTGAGTGTGACTCAAAGATATCAGTGATTGACTCACAATTCTCATTTTGAGTGAATCACTAATTAAAATTAAAAATCAAATATCGTTAGTGTTGAAACAGAATTGGTATTTAAATAATTAGGATCGTGCAAAAACTTATATAATCCCTCAGAACTCCAATGAATATTATTGTCTTTTTTCATGTCTTGTAAATAAAATTATATAGCTTGCCTTCACTATAGATAATCATTTACAAGTTTTTAAGTTAAATTGTTAGATGGTGAAAGTAAATTAACCTTTCCGTAACCATGCAGTAACACAGGTCTACCGCTCGGTAAAATCAATACTTACCATAGTTAGATTGCATACGATCAATGCTCGGTTATATTATCATATTTATCAGTATTTACTAGTAAAGGCAGGTTTTTCGCACTTAAAATACTTAAAAATTACACATTTCTCACGATAACACAAGTTGACACTATGGCTGCGTACGGGTATCTATCACGGTATGCTGAGGGTTAAATTAACGAATAGAATCAAGAATCAAGTGTTTTATATTCATGTACGTGATTATGGAGTTCTACAAACTTCGAAAACAGTATGAAATACAATAATGTTTAAAATGATATCGATAAATAACGCTTTCAGCAATTATATTTTCAACTTAACGCCACTTTACAAAGTATAATGAATCTATTCGATTGAACGTCTCGGGGGATGTTTCACACAAAAGGATAAGAGAAAGTGGCGGTGAAGATCTCAAAGGAAATAAAAACGTTTCCCTTAAAGTTTAGGATGAGGAGATTTTCCGCCGGTGGCAAGAGGAGAATTACTTACCCCTATATCTGAAGGTAGGACAGGTGACGGGTGGGAATTATCCCGAAACGAATAGCAGACAAGAAGCCAGGAGCTGGTAACAATAGATTGGGTTCGCTTCGATTAATTTCTTATAAAAGAGAGTGAATCGAAGTGTATAAAGGATTGTTTTAAATGATTGATGAGCTCAGAGGACCCAAATTCAATTAGTATCGGACAAAGAGGTTTGGCAACAATAATTTATCGGAATTTTCTTCTTTTAATATTAGATAAACGCAAAGATATTATTATATTTTAATTATTTATTAGATATAACTCGTCAATGATGACGAGAACCTAATAGTTTTGTAAGCTTTATATTAATTTAAAAAATCAACAAAAATGAACAGTCTTATAATTTACTTTGTTGCCTAACATTTCCTCTCCGATGACATAAATTGAGTTGGCATTTCCTCTAATTATGTGAATATCTCTGTAAATATACTGAATACAGAGTTCATATTTTAGGTACTCTTCCGTAATATATTTATGTATTGGATAAACTAATTACAATATATTAATATTTAACATACGCAACAATAAAAAATATTTTTTCGAAGTACCTGACGTATATTTGTCAATACACGAGTGTGTACGTGCGGAGAGCTGTAGGGTGTCGGATGCCGATCGTCACTTTGGTGGCAGAGCGTACGCTGGTCGAGTTAGACGTGTCTTATGCATCTATATTCTGTCGTTCGTGATGATCAATTAATATATATAACAACTATTATTTGAATATATATTACATACAATTATACCATTTATAGATGCATTATTAAACTTTCAAAAGTGTTCGATAAGTTAATGAAACAATGATTTTTTAAATAAACACAATATTATAATAATTTACTTTGTCTGTCGCGATAACTGCACACGTTTACTCGATAACGCTGTGTGCCTTTTGTATATATTATATCATAGGAATCCTGCGTTTCCTTGAGTAAATCTACGCTGACGTTTCGGCACAACGACACATGTCATTTTTAAGATACACAACTATGGGTATAGTATAAGGCTATATCTCTACATTTTCCATTTATGGTTATTTTTTTTTTGAGACAAGGTCTTGAAAATGACACGTGTCACCAAAACGTCGGCTTAGGTTTCCTAAAAAAAACACGAATATACGCTATCAAATCCAGAAAACATGTAACTCTTAAATGTGAGGGTTTTTTAGAACAGGCCAAGAGCCTAGTGGAGAACCCACCGTTTATATATATTTAATTCTTCTTTTAAATCGACAATCCACCATTCAAGAGTGATATGTGCCATTAATCACATTAAAATTTCATTTTATAGAAAAAAGTACAATAATATTATAGAAGAGCAAATATTATATTACAAGTCAATACCTTTGTCGTTCAAAAAAATTGCTATTATATAGATTAAATGTGGCGAGTTAAGGGAAAGAAGATGGCACAAGTTAACGGGGAGTTGAAAATTACCATTGACGAGATTACTGTAAAAAAAACCTGTGATCCGCAATGGACAGGCAAAAATGATATGGTCAAGGGTTTCCTCCTCGGCACCACACTCACATGTTGGGGA
Organism: Eubasilissa splendida; assembly: GCA_031772225.1. Classification (NCBI taxonomy): domain Eukaryota; kingdom Metazoa; phylum Arthropoda; class Insecta; order Trichoptera; family Phryganeidae; genus Eubasilissa; species Eubasilissa splendida. The sequence goes on along the minus strand of CM062857.1, from coordinate 22,650,609 downwards.
ATCTATTACGTTTAATCTGAATAAATGTGAGGCTATCCGGCAATGTCCAATTCTCATTTTATGGATTATTTATTCCTATGTATTGAAAAATAAATTTAAATAATAAAATATACACCAGTGCTAACGGAAACCTATATACATATATCAGTGGGTCGGATAATTTGTCTGTCTTCTAATGATAACAACATTGAAAACCCATTAACATCAAACCCAACAATTATCGCACAATTAAATAACGAGAATATTTTACCTTGCAAAAATACCAAAAGCCAAACATAAGGTTGTAAACACTATAATTATACAAAGTAAAGATTAGTGATTTCACTTTGCGCTGAACCGCCGACCTGAAAAGATGCGTTTCACAACCATTTCAGAGTGACACTTATTATCGGTAATGTGATTTACCAGAAACGTTGGGACAACAATGGTCCTCCTTAGGACCAACAGACGCGGGATTACCAATAAGCTTCCTTTCTTATATATATAATATGTACGTATTTCATTTCCGTTCTAGGTAGGAATATCTAATATTTTCTATTAATATTCTAACACTAGCACATACGTCTAATAATTTCCGCAGTTGGTACGAAATTATTTTTGCTGGTTATATAACAATTTACTGAAACGCGGAAAATATTCTATAACGGAAACAGCAATTCTAGACATAGTCGGAAGTTGTCGTTCGTGAATCGAATTTATTACGGTTCTCTACAGGGTGAACAGTTTGATGTTTCGCTATAATGTTTGTAAGTTTCCAGAGCATAGACAAATCTATAAAAGGCGGAAAAGTGTCTGAAAGGGTCCGGAACTTTAATCAATTCCACCGGGATGTTACTAACGGTCGTGACTGAAGCTATAATATTTGTAGCTACTGATTTTCTTTCCCTGCTGTGTTTACCGATAACTGGCAATATGAGCTATGGTGATAGCTAGATATACTAGAATAAATGCAATGTTGAAATATCTGAATATGATGACCTTTAACCCTTCCCTAACCATGCAGTAACACAGGTCTACTATCATAATTAAACTTGTAAAAAAAACAATTATAAAAAGGGAATCTTACAAACACAATTATTTTTTCCATTCAATCCATTTAAAATTAATACGCTAGTAAAAAGACAGAGATCAAACACTATTTTCACAGTGAAAAGAACAACAAACCTACAAATATAATTGTCTCTTTCTCACTAATTAAATGAAGAGAGCTAAGAAGGAAGAACACATTGTATAGGATTTAATGAATGCTCTAAATTATGATATTAATAATTTTTTTCAAAATTGAATGCTTAATATTTAGGGTAAATTTGTGCCATTAAAGCCATTTGAGCTAATAAAAACATTTTTTTTAACTGATATTTACGGTAACACGAGTTGACAGCATGGCTGGGTTCGGGTTAAGGTTAAGTAGAAATTTTTTAAATATGATTTAAATATATTAATTAGAAAGATAAGCATATAAAATTTATTTTATCGAAAAATATTGTTGTTGCGTCACCGGGAATCGAACCTGGATCTCTTTCCTAACCGGAGAAGGTGCATTATCCAACTATGCTACAGCGACCATATTTTTAGCGACATATTTTCGAACCTATATGTTACCTTTTTTGATATTAATACATTTAAACGTTCCATTATTTGAAAGAGTATTTGAATTCATTTTTATTAAATTTTGGACACATTGATACAACATTTTTATTAGGAGAACACATTCTTATTGTGAAGTTGTTATTATTCAGAACATAGGTCTGTGGTAAATTAAATATGAATTAAATATATTAATTAGAAAAGTATACATATAAAATCAATTTTATCGAAAAATATTGTTGTTGCGCCACCGGGATTCTTCTAATAAAAAAATTCTATCAACTTTTGACTGAGAAAATCAACAATTTTATTGTTGCCTATTTCTATTCAAATGTTCCTCTCACGCATGATTTACGTAACAAATAACGTCATTAATTATTTATCTGATACTTGATAATAATTTAACTATTAGCGTCATCGCGAAAGCATATCTAATTCGTGTAATATTTTTCGAATTTCAAACTGGAAAAATAAAAGCTCGCCCTCGATTAAGATACGATTAAATATCGACAATAAATTTAGCTTATTAGTGTAAAATGTACCAGAGACGAGACTCGTTAAGTGTAATACCGATCGTCGATCGACATCACATTAAATAAGTGGGTATTTGTATACTTTTAAAATATTTCAAAACGTATTCATAGAGGGAAGAAAAAATTGTCACAGAGAAAATTATATATAATATTATATTTTCTGCCTGCTTGTATAACTTCCGTGGGACAGGTGTTCACCATGCTGGATGGAAATAATAATTATTGACACTGTTCAATATTATATAATGGGTTTACAATGTTTGCATTTAAAGGTGAAAAAAAAAAATTAGGCGTACATGCCCCACGGTCATTTCCATTTCTAGAAATATTTGACCTTTCAACTTTTCAAAAAGGTCACGAGAATGTCGTAAAGAAAATTACAAATCGAGTTATCGAAATATCACTTAATTGGACCGTTGCGTGAAGAGCCCAAATAAATCTGTGTTTCTACACTTTTTAAACTATTAAAAGTTTGGACTGCCACATTAATTTTCACTCGATAATAAATGCTTCCAATTTAAATATGTTTAGTTATATTTTTAAAAGAGATCTATTTAAAAAATAATATACTAATTTATGTCTTCTTTAGTATTTAACAAGTATTTACCCGAGTGTTACGAACGTGTATAACCGGGAATCCATCTACCTATAACAAATAATTACATAATACCCCATCCGGGTCGTGCGTCTCGCGTAATGGAATACAACAAGTCCGGTCGTAAATCGGAATCACCGCCGGGTAGGGGAAGGAAATAAGGAAACGTGGTATAGGGAGAGTTCGGTGAGAAGAAGGGAATCTAATAGAAGGACCAGTCATCTCGAGGAACCGGGATTCGGAAGGACTGCTCGCCGTACCTTGAGCATAGCACTACGCAGGAATAATAATCTGCCTGTATAAAACGCCTGTATATATGCTCTAACCGGTTATCTTGATAAATTTGCCGTGCAAATACACCTTGTAGTTTTTTTATTTTATTGTATTTTTATTATTATTGAAAAACCGACATCGAAGAAAGAATAAAAATAAATGGAATTATGGTCTTTATTCTGTGCGTAATATCTTAGCTATTTATTTGAATTATTAATAAATTATTATATCTGTAGTATTGTTAATAGAACTCCAATAAAAATGAAAAGTAAAATGTTGTTAAATGAGTGTTGAGCGTATTGGAAATAGACAAATAAAGTGCATAAAGTTGAGATAAAAATGCTGAGATAGGCTATGATATGACGTTACTTTTTCTGAACTGAATCATGTTCCATTTTATTGACTAACTAAATATTACAAACTCTTTTTCATATTCAATGTCGTAAATAAAATGAAATAATTTTTTAATTTATTTTATTTTTAATCTATTTTTAAAAATAGATTTTTAAAAATAGATTCTGTCAAAGAAACAATGTATGTTTTAGTTAGTTATGACATCCTGAAGAAGAAAATGGTATTTTTCGAAACCGGTAGATGTATTTAAACTCATTTTAGTGGTTAATTAAACAAAGATAAAAAATAAAAATATGAATCTTAACCACAAAGATAACATTGCTTATTTGTTTAATTTATACAGTCTGACAGTAGATTTTTATGTTCACTCAGGAAATAATATTCAAATTTGGTCAAATCCACTTTTTTACAAAATAAGATAAATTCACTATTTATTTGGCAGCGTCTCTTCGATCAACTTCATAAAGTATATGATTCAGCAAGACGGCGTTTGCTTTTACGATCAGTTGATTATTCCCTTATCAATAAAGTTTTTTAAGTCGTTTGAATTTGAGTTTGGCCAGATTTGAAAATCACGTAATATTAGGCATTCTCAAAAGAGCGACAAAGCATTTCAATTTTTTTTATTTAAATTCGAGTTGACCACTTATGAAAATTACGTCCCGATATTCACTTTCAAAGGGATTTTACACTTCCACGAATAGAAGGGTTTTCATATTTATTTGATTCAGTCAATATTTTCACACGAATTTCCTATCGAGTTTTATATTATATTTGTATGTTAAAAAAACTTTCGATTCAGATTTATATTTTTAAAATATTATTCTTTATTTGCTTTCGAAAAGTGTTAAATGAATCAATTTGCAGACGAAACTTTTAAGCATAATCCCGTAAATAATTAAACTCAGCTTTAGGATTTAAGTCAACCCGCTTTGGGATTACCATAAATCATCTATTTTAACACGAACATTGTTGGACAATATATTTAGAAATGTACATTAACAAAGTGGGTTAAATTTCAACAAATTATTCAGTATCTTGTGATAATGATGGATATGATCAAGATTAGTGAAATAAATTATGTTTTTAATTTTTCGCACTTTCGTGACGTTAAAGGATTAAATTTTGTATTAACAATCTGAAATATCTATACAATCTATAGATATTTATACTCGATGAAACCAAATATGGAATAGGTACCCAAATATGAACACTGATTTAAAGTATGAAATAAGTACAAAAAATATATTTCTTTCACCAGCCTTCATTTTTTGAAAATTTGAACTTGAACTTGAACTTGAAAATGATGTGATAAGTCATTGCGTTTCACCAACATATATGTCATCATCTAGTAACACATAATTTATGGAGAATTCCACACTTGGAATTTCTCAACGTACACAAATCTGTACCATAATTATAATAATACAAATATATTTTTTTTTTAAGGAGAACACATTATGATTGTGCAGTTGTAATTTTTCAGCACATCGTTCTGTGATATTTCAATACAAATTAAATGCATCAATAAGAAAGATATACAGATAAAAACAATTTAACCAGGAACCCTTCCTATCTGGGGAAATGCGCTGACCTATCACACTACGTCAACATAGTAAGTTAACGACAAATTTTCGATTCTTCTATGTTGCACATTCAAATTGATACATCTGTTAGCTTACTATATTGACAAGGTGTAATAGGTCAGCGCACTTTCCCCAGATTGTAAGGGTTCCCGGTTCGAGTCTGGGTGGCAACGAAAATATAATAATAAATTCATTTTATCTGTATATCTTTCTTATTAATGCATTTAATTTATATTACAAATTATCATTTAGACACCCTATAGATACGATTCATAAAAAACAGTTGATAGAATATTTAAACTATTTCTGAGCAACGACAAAAGAGATCCCTCCCCCCACAGAGCTGGTACTCTCTTGATTGACGAGTTATAACAATAATGGTTCCGAAATGAATAAATGAAACAGTACATAGTGACCCAAAATTAATTCGATTGTTTGATTCTTAGAAATGGCGGTATTCCATATTAAGGATACTATACCATATACGGTTACTTTCCTCTAATTGTACAAAAGTTGACTTAGATCGCTCAAAAGGTATATGATTGTACAGAGAATAGAAAGACAAACAATAAGTTTTATATATGTATAATATATACTAGTACAGATGTTTTAAAATTGTACTGTACTGACGTCACTGCACAAAATGCAGTTTGTAAATCCCTTTGAATTGAATATATTTTTATTAGATTTACCTCCCGTTCCGCGAGAGTCTGGAAAATTCGATAAACGGTGCAATGTACAAAATCTATTTTCATAAACTCTTTCACTAGATTTCCCTAAGCGATAAGAAATACCTCACTGAAAATAGATTATAAACAATTTAAAATGTAAAATTTTACTACAGTCTAGGAAAATTATCAATTTTATTTTATATCTGGTAGAAGTACTGTGGGAGATTCAAGTGTTGAAATAACTAAAAGTTATAAAATAATATTTCCAGCTACCAGACTCACCATTAGACAGAAAAAAATATTATAAAACAGAATCAAAATTTTGAATATGAATTAAATATATTAATTAGAAAGATATACATATAAAATCAATTTTATCAAAAAATATTGTTGTTCGGGATTCGAACCTGGATCTCTTTCCTAGCCGGGGAAGGTGCATTATCCAACTATGCTACAGCGACAATATTTTTAGCGACAATTTTCGAACCTATATGTTACCTTTTTTATATTAATACATTTAATCGTTCCATTATTTGAAAGCGCCATCTACCTTATTTTTACAGAATCTCAAATACCTTCGAGTAAACTGATAGCAGACGCCAGAATTATCAATTCATTTTTATTAAATTTTGGACACATTGATACAACTTTATTATATTATAATTACAACTTCACAATAAGAATGTGTTCTCCTAAGAATCAAAATTGTTTAATATTTAAGGGTTTTTTAATATAGAATATAATTTATCGGAGACTTCCATAACGTTAAAAATAGAACTTTAGAAATAGCATCTTCACAAGATCCTCTTAACCTCTTTACTGTATCGGTAGATAATCAACCAACAGAGAGTTTTAGAAATGACATTAAAAAAAGTAATTAAAAAATTCATGAAAGTTCAAATATCTCGAAAAACGTGTTGCATTCATTAGATGGATTATTCTGATGGGGCTATTGATGGTTTTCACATGGACCACTATTTACAGGACACCTTGTTACATTATCTGTACATCAGAAAAGTATTTCGTAAAATTGGTTCCCACCATTATTGAGTTTCACAAATTCGCATAAATGATGGAAGGCACTCAGTTATGGCATCATCCAAAATATTCCAGTGATGAATTATTTAAATTTCTGGCGGGTGACTGTCACTTTACCCTTGCAATAGTTGATGTAGCTATCAAGCCACATCGTTATTTTAACCCTTGAGGGGAAGTTCCCATTTCAAATAATAACTTTTTCTATTTTTGAAAATCTTATTTTCTTCTTCTTTTCTTGCAAAATTCATTCAATTAGGATGGATAAAATGCTAGTTATTTAGAGTATTACACAATCGATAATCGCCGCAATTTTATTAATCTTCCACGTGCACTAAGTGGACCAATAGTTTCAAATGTATTTCTTGATAACAAGTGCAACGCGAATCGAGTAATATTTTCACAAATCATTTCGTTTCGCAGAATTGAAATCACGATAACATTTTATTGTACGTAATAATTGCACGACTTTCTTCTTGTAAAACCTTAATACACGATATAGTTAAATTCTTAATCCACGCCACAGCCCAATTACTAAAAAGTACCCTAGAGGTGAAAGTTTTTACGAAAATGGCGCTATGCAAATTATCCAATATTATTAGGAGAACACATTCTTATCGTGAAGTTGTAATTATTCAGAACATAGGTCTGTTTTATTTTAAATATTAATAAATTGTTATTGCGCCACCGAGATTCGAACCTGGATCTCTTTCCAATATTTAATAAAAATGAATTGATAATTCTAGCGTCTGCTATCAGATTACTCAGATATTAAAATAAGGTAGATGGCTCTTTCAAATAATGGAACGATTAAATGTATTGATATCAAAAAGGAAACATATAGATTCGAAAATTTGTCGCTAAAAATATCGTCACTGTAGCATAGTTGGATAATGCACCTTCACCGGTTTGGAAAGAGATCCAGGTTCGAATCGCGGTGGCGCAACAACAATACTTTTCGATAAAATTGATTTTATATGTATATCTTTCTAATTAATATATTTAATTCATATTTATCCAATATTATTATATTATTACCCTTTTTATAATAGAGATGAAAATCTGTACGTAATCATGGATGAGAATCATGAATGAATCATGTAGTTATCTTTACAAAAATCTTTCGAAAGGTAATTTGATTCACAGTTGCAATCATGAAGAGAACATCAAACATGTGTTCCCACGAGTCCCCAACAGCTGTTATTCCGGGGTTTCCTTGTTTTAATATGTCCCGGTAAATCAAGTGAACACCTCCATTAACGTTGACTACTGTGCGGGTTCATGCTCTAGGGTCTCTGTGGTGCTTTTAATCTCGGTAGTTTCCCGACCGACCGAAATGCGCACACCCCGTCGCTCGATTCACAGACATATTCCGGATCGCCAATGAACTCCGCTGGTCGTTTAACAGCGATCCTTCAATCTCTAAAAAGCGACAACATTCACACAGCAATAACCTATCAACAAGAAATCCCAGGGGTGCCAGTTGAAGGATCAAAAGGTGCATAAACAACATATCACATCAATATTCTTACTATTTTTAAACTAAGCTACTATGAAATAAGACTAACTTGCTAGTCTCGTGGAAACAGGCTCACACCCAAGATCACTAAATTACTAATCCAACGTCTTAATCCCTGTACCAATAAGCTACTCAATTGAATGACTGCGTTCATCTAAAGACTGTCCGAACGATATGGCCTGCCCGTTGTTATTTCGTTTTCTTGGCTTATCAAACTATACCAAATACTCTTGTATGTTTTTTTACTACACGTTTACATTCCTGTATCTTTGTTTGAAGTTTTTTGTTTTTGATTATCTTTTTTATTGATAGTTAACTGTTCAAGCCGCTGTGGGAACCACCCATTAATATGTTTCCTTCCCATTATCCTTAAGCAATAACATTTCTGTGTGCATCAATTAGTTAAGTTGAGTTAACATTTTCTATTAGAGTGCGTTAGATTGTTGAGTTATCAATCGTTTGAGTGAGTCGATGTGAGTGTTTTTGTGTAAATGGAAAAAATCGAGTATCGAGTTATCATCGAGTATTTATTTTTGAAATGCTAAAGACGAGTTGAACGCTGTGTACGGAGGGGACTCTGCACCATCATTTACCACGATGAAAGTTTGGGCAGCTTGGGTGACGATGAACGTTCGGGACGGCCAAAAGCTGCAACCGCTGGCGATAACGTCGCTCAAGTTCACCAAATGTATATTAAAAAATATTTAATTAATTTTGCTATTGTATTAATTAATTAAGCGTGATACATATAGGCGTGTTGCAAAACAGATAATAATGTTATGGCTATTGAGCATACAATCAAATTATTTTAGAAGTGAAGAAAAAATATTATTTTAATTGATCAGAATTGAATGTTGAAAATCACAGCTTTAACGATCAACTGCCTGTTATTCGTTGCAAATCAATCTGAGTTAGTTGTACATAAAATGGTGCAAGGAATATGCTATTAAAATTAGTATCAAAACCGAACAGAAAATAAGTGATCCGTTATATTATATTATGTGTTTGTTTTATTTGAGTAATTATAATCAATTTTATGAATGAATAATTGTATTTATTTATATATAATTAAAATATCATTATTCTGTTTCAAACGCTTCATTAGATATTAAATGGAAACCGTGCGAATTTATTGAATTAATTTAAATCGTTTGCTGTATTTTAAAATTATTTAAAAACAAGTCAATTTTGTTTAAATTCTATTGTTATTTTTCATATACGTATGAATATTATTCCTTTGTGGACATTTTTGTATTTAATTCGCGCCATTGCGGTGACCACAATCACCAGATGTTTTCAAAACATAAATACTCATTAAGTTGTATTAATAAACAATGTTAAATAATCTTTTAAAAATGAACACAGTAAATATTTATTTTTATTTATTCATCCAACTTATTTTAAACATTCTTCTGTAGATTCACATTTCAAATGTTTGATGCTGCCTAATCATTTTTTCATTTCGAAAAATACAGCATTCGTAATGTGAGGTTTAGATCACGACTAGAGAACATATTTGCTCGCCCTTACAACGGGTGATCCAAACTCATCACCTATGGTAGAAGGATTTAATTCTTGTACCAACTGAACACTATAAGTAACTACTAAAATACGTTGCAAAGTACCACATAAATTTCCTCATTGCTATGACTTTCGGCAATATTTTCAGCTATAGCGGAAATGTTTCCAGATAATCTGGTCCTATGTGTAAATGTCAACTAGAAGAGAAAAATTTAAATCATGTTTTTTTAGGATGCCCTATCAATGACTGACCAGTATCCAAATTTAATCCAAGATCTTTCTAACAACAAAATTCCATTCCCCGTCAACATCCCAACTTTGTTATCATCTAACAATCAAACCGTTTTTAAAATATTAACGAGGTTCCTAAACGCCAATGAAATAAGCCTGTAAAAATTAAATGTATCCAAAAGAAACATCACATTAAATAAAATTACTCGCTAATGGCGAGAACACTCCATAGGGGTGAAACACGAATTTAAAAAAAAAAAAAATAAGGTAATCTGGTTAGGCGAGCAGTGTTTCCTCATTTCACGCCGACAACATTGCAGGGACGTTAATTTTTTGTATTAAAATAAACAAAGACTGAACGAAAAGGCGCTTTGTATCGCCCAATATAACGAATTCTTCACCATCTTTGTAATAAATTTTACAATTTCAATTCGCTGATAAAGCAGGTATCTAGCAATTTTCGTTAATAGTATCGTTTTTATTTGACAGATGTCACACATGACTAAGGTTAACTATAAGAGCGATATTTAAAATAACGATTGAGTTTGGCTCATTCTTTATAATTCCTACGAGTATATATAACATTGTTCTTAAAGACAAAATCTTGATTATGGTACTGAACGTGTACAAATATAAATACTTTTAAAATTAGCAATATTAACTTTGTGGTTAAAATTCATATTTTTATTTATTATCTTTGTTTTATTAACCACTTAATTGAGTTTGAATACATCTACCGATTTCTAAAAATGCCATTTTCTTCTTCAGTATGTCATAATGGTATTTTTCTAAACCGATAGATGTATTTAAACTCAATTAAGTGATTAATGAAACAAAGATAATTAATAAAAATACAAATATAAATTATGTAAATTATATGACTCGTCAAGAACTTCAGGATGTCTTTGAGACATGTGGATGACTGAATCAGAATGATTTGCTGTGACGTCAATGATGAGTGCCCCAATAACCACTTATCATTTACATAATGTGTGTGTGTGTGTAAGTATATGTGGCCAGAGAAACTACTTACAGTTGACCGAAGTTTATTGTTGATCGGGCACAGTTACAGTTTAGAAGTAGGCAATGAAAAGTCTAAACAGAGGAGTATTTGCTGGAACCGGCATTTCTTTATTCCGACATCGGTTATTGTGGTTGTTAAGAACTCTGTTTTACGCCCAGGTATCTGCAAGGTGCGTTCAGGGATCATCGAATGAAATAAAATCAATCATTTCTTGTTTCAGGATGGAAGGAGTCATTGTTTTCTCTGCCAAAAAGATGGCTGAGTACATCAGAGGAAAGTCAGGAGAAAGTCGTATCGGAATTAGACGATGGAACTGTAAGTAATAATTCTTATTTTTATCAATATTTAAATACGTCTACGAACACACAATTACTGGAATTTCGCCTACAAATGAACTGTTATCAAACAAATAATAGATATCTCGTAGAGACGAAGCTATTTTTTATTATATTTAATGGAAAGATATAGAAGTATGGGTAATTACAGGGCTTACGACCTGTCTTCGGCTGACTTAAGTGATCAGTTTATATAAATATAACGTTTACCATTCTCACCCATTAATCAATCTCGATATCTATCAAAATTTTGGAAGTTGTATATACGTTAATATGTGGAAACACTTCGAGTAACACTACACTATTTTTGATCGATACTTTGAATATATAAACATGCATGTACATAACATGAACGATATTGCATACACAGAAAATATAAATATATAAATAATTTGGCTGCAGTTTTAATTCAAATGGGAAGTTAAAAATTTGTCTCGTATAACTTTTGATATAAAATATGTAGCTACTTTAACAATTCACATCACTTCTCTAACAGTAATAAAAATATCATATTCTTGTTAATTACTACAATAAATAAATATTAATCAGATTATTTAAACATTATGTAATTAGTTGATTAAACATCGAGAAAATGCTATAGTATTATTTAAAATATATTATGAAATACTACAACATTATGGAAATAATAATGTACGAAATTCATTTAAGAATTCAGTTTTTCTAAAATTGTTTACATACATGACATCTTACGGATTTTAATCAAACTTTTTTTAAGCGTCGCGCGACACGATTCCAAAATACTGCAGCATCCAATTGTGTGAGAGAAAATATTGAAATATCCCCCTGGGTATTTATAAATAACACGCCCTCCCGAAAAATAAATCAGTATTCTAATAATGTTATAGCATTTCTCTATTTTCCGTCACATGAATATTCATCTCATCTCATAATAATAATAATAATAATAATAATTACAATCTCAGAGGAGTAAATTCATTTCGCCAAATGTCCCGCAATATCAAACAATTTATAAATTCAAATTCCAAAATGATTTAATTTCTATTTGAAATATTTTGGGCAACGCACACATTCAATTAGCATCGATTCGGCTCAAATGAGTCGTGAATTATTCATGGTTTAAAATATTGAGCGCTAAGGGACAATTCAATTTAATGTTTTGTAGTTGAACTCGTACAAAAAAATACGTAATAATTGTTTTATAAGTAAATCACTTCAAGGAAATTCCAATATCGGTGTCATTGATCAATTACTGTAATATATATGTATATATGAAAATAATCAACGTTTATCTCTCTCTTTTCTAGACAACCCTACACCCTTTGACAGATCTAAGTCATATTTTGTATTAGGATTCTTTTTAGGATCCTGCTCATAACATAGGAACTTTCCTCCCTATCCGTATCCAACCCACCCCCTCCATACAATGCGAGTATGTTTTATATTATAATATATTATCAGAGACGTCCCATAGACGTAAGCAAGTAAGGCGGTGCCTACGAGCGGCAAACTCTAATTGGCGGCATAATATTAGATATAATAAAAATATTAGAATCATCATCCCGTATGTAAAAAAGCAAAAAAAAAATTAAATGGCACTTTGAGGATCAATTTTTAGAATTGTACGAAAAAAATCCGATAAACAAATATGGAAAAATATCAAACGGCAAAAATGCCCAGAAAATCAGAAATAGCAAACCATATTATTGAAAAAGACCGTTCTTTTAATAATACCACAGGGGTCAATATCCTCCATAAAAACGGGTTTGGCCTCCGTTTGGATAACTTAGAAGCCCTCAAAATAAAAACGGCAATAAATAGTGGTACGCCAATTCTTAATAATTTTTTTTTTTAACCATTAGACCCATAATAGGTGTTTCCTTTCAAATCAATTTAATATCCATCAAGACTGTATGTTCCCCTCCCTTGATGTTCCGTTTATCTGTATATGTATTCTGTCTCTCTCTTTCGCATATAATTTGATATTCTGTCAGCCTTGATGTTCTATTTAACTATATATGTATTCTGTTTCTCTCTTTCACATGTCATTTTATATTCTATCTCCTTCTTTATGTGTATATAAGTGCACTATTTTTGTATTTATGATCAGTTTTAAATACGTCCTGATGAAGCTTGAGATAAGCGAAACCGGTTGATGTATAATAAATTTCGTGGTTTTATACAAAGTGATTGTATTTTATTTAATATAATATGTCAAACCACAAAGTGATTGCTTTCTAAGAAAATATTAATTTATTTGTAAAATTGCTTGTTATTTTATTTAATATTATTAAAAATAATAGAGGCGGTATTCTAAGATTTGCTAATGGGCGGCACTTTATCTAGGGACGTCACTGTATTGAATGCAAACCGTTCAAAATTTTGCATTGTTACACTTTAGGATCCTGTGCAAAACGTAGACCCTCTCAATCCTTTTAAATATAGACGCAGTTAGCATTCTTATTTCTTCCGAGTACCGATGTGTGCCCAGGGCAGGACTTATTACACAACACAATACCCTAACCTATTCCCCGGGCGAACAATCGATTTCAATTTAACAGAACCACCAGTAATTTAGCCAATTTACAGACATCACTTCAAGTTTTACTTTATTTATTTTGCACATATAAAATAGTTTTCCCAATACACCTCTGAATACCAATTAGCAGTTCAAATAAGACAGAGATCGGAATAAATGGGTTAATTTAGCAGAAATTATTCAGTGCAAATAAATTAAATTTAAAGGAGAAAAATATTATAAGCCTACTTATATATGATACAAAGATGAATAAATTTAGTAGAAGCGAAAATATCTAGCTTTCCATCATCTCTGGTGTATCAAAACTAAGTGTCTTCTGTGTACAGTTTTCTGGGCTAATCTGCTTTTTCTGGCCGACGTTTTGATTGCAGGGTCCATCGTCAGGGCTGTTGTGATGAGTGATTGTTAGTGTTGTGATTAAGTGCTGGCTTGCAATACCGTGTCGAAAGCCGGGTGGGTCGATTTAGGTACCGGCTTGTAATACCGCGTCGAAAATCGGTGTGTGAAACATGATAAGGTGAACTGTTATTTTAACTGAGATTAGTAACGATGATTAATAACTGTTGATACATAATTCACTAAACTTCCAGCAGTTAAATCTCAATTACCAATCACCGTTACAACCGAATACCAATCACACACTCAAGTCACAATAACGGTTTAGCTTATCTCTACAAAACAGGTAATCTATCTTGTTTGAAAACTTTCGAGAGACCCGGAGATCTTGTTTGGAACCTCAATTCTCTTAATCCGACTCTGGTAATATTTAGTTAAACCTCCCATTATCTGATATTATTATATTATAAAATAAAATATATTTTAAATACTAATTAAATGTATTCATTAGAAAGATATACATATAAAATCAATTTTATCGAAAAATATTGTTGTTGCGCTACCGGGATTCGAATCTGGATCTCTTTCCGAACCGGTAAAGGTGCATTATCTAACTATGTTACAGCGACAATTCTTTTAACGATAAATTTTCGAACCTATATGTTACACTTTTCAAATTAATACATATATCGTTTCATTATTTGAAAGCCATCTATGTATGTACCTTGTTTTACAGAATCTCAAATACCTTTGAGTAAACCGATAGCAGACGCCAGAATTAACCTTTCTTTTTTTTTTAACACATTGATACATCATATATAACAAATTACGGATAACTTATTAAGAATGTGTTCTGTTTAATAAAATATATTTGTTAAACTTGTTAAGATACCAAACTCTGTCACTTCGGCTACATTCTTTCAAGTTAATATCGGGAGCTTAATTTCAAATGCGAAACTGATTATTATTTCCAGTCTGTTAATGATTTCTAATTCTCAATTTAAATAACTTGAATAAAAAATCTAGAAAAATGAGAACTTATTGTAAACACCCCTATACTCCCCAACCCCCTCAGCGCCCGCAGTTTTCAGATTCTCGTGAACAGGGAACTGTGACGTTTCTCTTCTCGAGCTTTCTTGTTGGTTCCAAAGAGTCTAATCGGGTGCAATTGAAACTACCATGTTCTTCGTGACGTTCTTCAAAACGGGACAACTGAACAATACTGTCAATTTGTCAGTTGACAGGTGGGTTATCCGCGCATGGGCTACGAAACTCACGGCCGCTAGATCGACGGTGGCGCCTTTGACGGTAAACCTCACAATTTTTTGACACTTGAAACTATTATTTATTTATGACGAATGAAAGCCTTTAATAGTTTAAGATGAAAAAAACAATACTTAATACTTTTTCGTGTATTCTCTCGCAATCCTCGCTTTTTGTATGTTCTACGGTGAAATCATTTTGCTCAGTGATAAAATATGTTCGGTCCCGTTTCCTCACAACGTTCGCGTAGCGTATTTGAAGCTGCGTAGAGGCGACGATCAATACGGCCTACGGCATATTTATATGTCTACGGCGGCAATTTCTAAACCTTTGCGGTATTGGTCTTGCACAGACGTCGTGCAATAGTTTTTATTTCACCAAAAGGTTGCGTATTTTGTTTACGTTTATATTTGTGTTTTTATGTGTTTATATTTTTACGTTATCTATTAAAAGGCGACTTTCAATAATAATTCAAATTTTCGCGTTTTTCACGAAAATGTGAATTTTTATTATTCATTTATATCAGAAGTTATATATACACTAGATTTGAAATTAAATTTTAAAAATGTTAAAAATTAATAGAGTTATAATCATTTAATTTGCAGGACATTTTACTAATTTTCGACATTTTTACTAAGTTTTGGTGAAAACATACGTTTTTAAATAATATATTTTATTTACTAACATGCTTTAAGGCCTTAGTTACTATTTAAAATCAAGTATTATATCAAATACACAATAATTATTTACTAAATAATATTCATAACGATCCTATTAATTTATTATTAAAGTGTTTCACTTCACTCCCACCAGTCCCGAGCGGCATGACAGACGTCGAATCCGCGTTGTCGTTATTTTCGTGAAAAAATGAATGAAATATGTTTTCACGCGTATTTTATCCACAATATGAATTAATATTGAACTTATTTACAAAATTACTAGCAAATTTTATGTATTAGATATTTTTTACTGATTTTAAGAGAAAACAAGGTTTTTTTGAACAAATTAAA
Source organism: Eubasilissa splendida (assembly GCA_031772225.1). Lineage (NCBI taxonomy): Eukaryota > Metazoa > Arthropoda > Insecta > Trichoptera > Phryganeidae > Eubasilissa > Eubasilissa splendida. The sequence goes on along the minus strand of CM062857.1, from coordinate 22,634,218 downwards.
CATTTGAATTCAAATTAAAGTCGCAATTAAATATTTCGTTTATGAATAACACTGTTGTCTTTTAAACGTTAGCTGTCTATTTCATAAATAGTATGTAATTATAAAACATACATATCGCAATAACGACAACATGGCGTTTTAAATATATATAAATATTAAACAAAATAATAAATTAATACTGTGGTAATAACTTTAAATTTAGAACATTGATTTAAGCGACCATCTAAATATATATATAGGCACTTTGTCTGATTTCAAAACATATTCATATAAATATATATATAGGCACTTTGTCTGATTTCAAAACATATTCATATAAGTATATAAATTAGGTACTTCAATAAATTATTTAATTTTTGATGGATTAATTCAAAGGACAACATACACAATTTTATTTCATTCCATACATCAATATGAAAAAACGTGGTTCCAAAGTGGTGAAAAAGATTCCAGATACGAGTTATTTTTGACACTTTTGTCGAAAGCGAGAAAATCAACAATTTTATTATCGTCTCTTTCTTCACCTTCCTTTCTCTTTAGATTAATTGTAACTCAATTCCAGGGCCGACGTTGTACAGTGGGGTAAAATATATCTACAGAAAAAATAGGATCAATTATTATAGTACTAGGATATCCAGTAAATAGAAAGATCTCTATTGAGACGGTTTGTTAGAATTACATCTCTACACTATAAAGAAACGTGATAGAATAAAATTATGATGCTCGATCTTCAAATACCATCGGAATATCAGATTACAGCATCTTCATTATCGTCATCTGCATCCCACGTCTATTCATTATCTTCCAGCAATATTTCAATGGTTTATGTACACGGATGAAATTTTCATCTCGAGACAATCTTTAACCCTTCCCATACCATGCAGTAACACGGGTCTACCATCATAATAAAACCTGTAATATTTCGGTAAATACATGCAAAATAAAATTCATATTTTAGATTATCCTAAAGAAAATGTTAGCGCTCAGGAATGACTAGTGAAAAACCAATTATGAAAAGGGAATCATACAAAAACAATTATTTTTTCCATTCAATCAGTTGTAAAATTAATACGTTGGTAAAAATATAATTTGTGATATGAAAGACACAGATCACACACTATTTTCACTGTGAAAAGAACAACAAACATACAAATATAATTGTTTCTTTATCACTAATTAAATGAAGAAAGATAAGAAGTAAGGACACATTGTATAAGACTTAATGAATGCTCTAAATTATGTTATTAATCATTTTTTCAAAATTAAATGCTCAATATTTAGAGTAAATTTGGGCCATTAAAGCCATTTAAGCTAATAAAAATATTTTTTATAACTATTATTTACGGTAACACGAGTTGACAGCATGGCTGCATTCGGGTATATTTTATCATGGTATGGTAAAGGTTAAAAAGATTATTATATATATTACGATTCGATCAATACCAATCTTCGTTAAATGACCTGTCTTTTTAATAGTCTATTTTATTTTATTCGTTGCATATTATTCTACAAAATGTTACGTATTTTATTAACTGAATTTTGTGACACATTTTATGAATGTATTTTACTTTAAAAAGTACAGCGTACCTGATATTTAGTGTTAATTAAAAAGAGCGACCATATTTTATAATAATATTTAACTATTGGACATGTTTGATAAATAATTGCAGTACTAATATTTTTCTGCGAAGAAAGCCCGAGCTAACTAATTTAAACATACTAAAAGTCTCCATCGATATTGAGTTCTCTTCAAAAATATACGGAGTTAAAGATCAGAAAAAATAGTTTTTTATAAATATCTTGATAATAAGGTAATGACCAACGTTCATCTTACAATGCATCTTTGTGTCCATGCTCTTCCTGTAACATGCAGAAAAACAAAGATCCATACTCTTCCTGTAACATACAGAAAATAAAGGTCCATGATCTTCCTGTAACATGCAGAAAAACAAAGATCCATACTCTTCCTGTAACATGCAGAAAATAAAGGTCCATGCTCTTTCTGTAACATGCAGAAAAACAAAGATCCATGCTCTTCCTGTAACATGCAGAAAATAAAGGTCCATGCTCTTTCTGTAACATGCAGAAAAACAAAGATCCATGCTCTTCCTGTAACTTGCAGGAAAAGCATCCTTTCATACTTTAGGCATGAAGAATTTGATGATCTCGGGGGACGTACAACGATGGAGAGCGAGAGGTCAATCTCAAATAAGATGGACTGACCGCATCTGAGACATGACCGGAGATTCGCTACAAGTCGCACTAAACTAGGCCTAAGATCGAGAAGAGTGGAGGCAATGGAAGCAGATTACGAGCTCGCAATGCTCAAACATGAGCACATTTACCGAGAGATAGAGAGAGATGGCCCATGTCCACAGATGAGATTTCTCGTTTGTAAACGAGGAGCGTTTTACTAATCCGTATGCTTTGTGTGTGGATTAAAATGATGTATCCTGGTGGGAATAGATCCCGGACGGACTGCACCGATGGACTGTACCGATTTAAACTATTGTTTAGTTAACGCAACCTGAATTGGAGTACGAAAGGGATAATGTCATAAAGGATCTGGCCTACCTTGATCTCAGCCCTGGGTTGGACGGTTGACTTCCCGTTGACTCGCACTGTTGTGGTAAAAAAGGAGATATTGCTGCACTTCGGGATGCTGTCGAAAGCGGGTTTTTTTGGGGTCCGTATTTAACGCACGGCACTACTCTCGACCGATAAAAACGTGTTGGCACATAAGCATTCAAATGTAATCTGTCACGACGATGGCTTTAATTAAATTATTTAATTCGTTGTATATACATATAGTAATTAAATATCTGCCTCACTGAACTTTACCCATACTGTTTCACATCAATATTCTCACTACTTTCAAACTAAGATAGACGCATATACTACGAAAATATGACTTACTTACTGGTCTCCTGGATCGAGGCTTAAACCTCGACTACTAGATCACAATGTGAGTATCGTAACCACTAGACCACAAGCGCGTCAATAGTCATATTTAACATAATCGGTTTAGAAAATTAGCAAACATAAATTGTGAATAATAAAAGAAAGGGAAATATATAATTGAAAATAATAAAAAAGAAAGAAGGAAATGATGGAATATTTGAACATGAAATATATATAAAATATACAAATGAATACGATAATTATATAATATACTACATTTGAACACGTAAAATATACAAAAAGCTAAAATTTGTTCATATAGTAATGATAATTTAAGGTTGGTATTTAATCAGAATATATAATACACATTCATTTTCAACGAGTTAATACAAGTTCAAATGTTAAAATATTCAATGGGTACGAGTTAACGGGGAATTATTTTAAAAGATAATGTACATTACAATAATAAAAAGTGAACATTTAATAAATATATATATGTTCAATAAAAAAAACCTAACCTAACCTAACCTAACCTTGCTACATTGTTATTATTTTATTGTACTAATAATTCGTTCTAAGAACCAACGTATTTGTTTTAATGTACGTATTAATAATTATTGCAACACACACAATATGTCTGCTCTTGTGTCACTGATGTTTGGGCTGAGGTCTTATCGTGCTCGCTCTCCTACAGACGTTTCTCGTAAAATACAACATTTACATGAAACATACGGGCAAAAATGTAAAATTTATTTGTCGAAAGTTGGGGTAATTTTTTTACAACTTCTTGATTGTTGCAGAACGCCCAGCTACCTAAACTCCCCCTGCCGACCTTGGAGCAGACCATGGCGCGCTACCAGGACATCTTGGAGCCGCTGCTGGGACCGACCAGCGTCAAGATGGCGGCGGCGCGACAGCACGTGCGCGCGTTCAGCGCGCCCCACGGGCCCGGAGTGCGCGCGCAGGCAGCGCTGGAGAGGCGCAGGGAGGAGGTGGACAACTGGGTGAGATAATATATAATATATTAAACACATGATGACGTACAATCTTACTCGTATTTTGACGAAATAAATTAAACTATATATTATAGGTGGCATCGGCAGTCAGCCTTTTATCATGAAGCGTGGCGCACTTATATGGTGTTGCAGCCGGAATGGTACATTACGTATTTAATTAATTTTAAGAATATGTCTGATTGAGTGTTTGTTTACGTTAATTGATAGATTTTATTGATAATTGAATTGAATTGAATTGAATTGAAATTGATAGAAGCGGTAGACCGCTTTTCTCTTTATGATAATAAATTAAGTACTCAACATTGATAATTAGTATTTACGGAAACACTGGCCGTGGACACACATCGATCGCTATTGGCCGTAAAACTACCACTAAATCCTTCTAAATACTTGTCTATTAAATGTAGTAATGTATGTGAAATTTTTTGCAGTTATTCGTTTTTTTTTTTGTCGTAGTCAACATTTCAGGACAAATTCAATGTAACATAACTTCAGCTCTGTGAATTGTGACAAAAAAATGAGCTACGAAATAGGAGACGACATTACTAATAATTAAATTGTTTTCAATTGTATATTTAATTTGTAAATTTTGCGTTGAATCATAGGCCTACGAGTATTGGTTCAATGACATGTACATGGACGTTCGCCTCCCCGTGATGGTCAACTCCAGCCCTGGCATGGTGTTTCCTCCGAGGAAGTTCCTGACGGTGCACGACGTGGCTAAGTTCACTGCGAGTATGGTGGACGGCATCGTCGATCATAAGGAGATGCTAGATAGGTGAGTTGAGTGATACGAAGAAAAATTAGTAAAGAATTACAAACTGTTCTCGACCAAAATGAGTGATGGAACTTTACTTATAAGAAACAAGATAAAACATTCTCTATGAATTAAGGATGATGTTCATGTGGGTGTTCTGTATCTGAATCAGAGGGACTGTGTGAGTGGTGGGTGCCCCAATATTCACCCATCACTCACGTGTCCGTCAGATAGTCGCGGAATGTATTACGTATGTGGCCAGAGCAACTTAGTAAAATAAAAACTATGAGTAGTTAAAAAAATAATTAGATTCTTATTGCGACATACATGCTGTTTCAGGGAAATGAATTATCAAATTCAGTCCATAGATAGCGATAGTATAGTGGTACTCGAAGCGAGTCTACATATTAACATATATACAGCTTTCAAAAATTTATTAGATGTGGAAATTGATGGGTGAGAATGGTGAACGTTATATTGATATAAAGTGATTACTTAAACCAGCCGAAGACAGGTCGTAAGCCCTGTTATTACCCCATACTTCCATATACTTTCCATTAAAAATATTAATAAAAAATAGCTTCGTCTCTATAAGATATCTATTATTCGCTTAATAACAGACCTTTGTAGGTGAAAATCCAGTAATTGTGTGTTCGTGGACAAATTCAAATATTGCTATGAATAGTTAAGCTGTACAATAAAATTACTTCATGAATAGCCTCCGTAGCTTTTTGTCGCTGTTGAAGGGAAGGAGGCTGTTAGAAGTGTCGGTACTGGGAGATTTTACGACTGATGGGAGTTCGATTTCACGCACTCTTATCTGCTGAGTGCGATCAGTAACGCCGGCGTAAGAGTGGAGGCGATAGACCTCCACAATTTTATTAGTAAAACATGAATAAAAGTAATGCGAAAGAACGGAATTGCGGCTAAAAAATTTATGACAGAGTAATGAATCCAAAAATTAGATTTGATCACAAAACGGATCGTAAAATAGAGAATTATCTCGTTCGTTTACTGTGATGTCCTAGGGATTGTATAGTTGCGTGTGTGAGTGTGTGCGCGAATGCCGCATCACTGGGGCGTATGTGCGTGGTTATAAAGGGCGACGCGCGTCAGGGCGCGGCTCTCTCTCTGCGTGTCCATGTGCACTAGTGATATACCTTGTAACTAAATTGTATCTCACTGTAATAAACGTGTAATTTGTTACAAAGAGTATTTCTTGGACTTTCACATTACGAGGTGTACACTGAAGACGTACTTAAAAGACAAGTAACATTTATAATCCAAGAATTTTTTACATTTACAATGCAAGAAAAATCGAGAAGAAAGTGTTTGAATGTCGACCTGATTGTTGGTTGATTGATATTGTTAAAACGTTTCTCTCATTTTAGACCAGCAAAGTTAGTCCTACTTTCATAATTCAAACATATATTTTAGTTTGAAAATAGTAAGAATATTGATATGATACGTATTCCGTGAATGCTTCTTTATTTTTTTAAAAGACTTATGTGTGAAGAAGTGATGTTAAACAAAATGTACAACGTAAGATAAGATAAAAGATGTTAAAATCCGAACATGACCGAGATAACCAGAAATTGGAAATATAGTCCTGTTAGAACTTTTAATAAGAAAATAAATGTGCTACTCTCACTAGATGTACAGGGCGAATATTATGTTCCATGCCGATATTGTTTTTGAATAACTATAAAATAGAATAAAAATAAAATAAAATATTTTTATTTATCGATTACTTGATTAATTACAATTATGTAGAGAGTATGACATTGGCCAAGTGGTCGCCTCTGGCAGCGGCACAAATGCGTGCTCTTTTAACCATATTTTTATAATATTCTCGCACACTTCGCGTATTATTTCAGCAATTTCATTTCGAATATTGTCCTACAGCATCAGAATTGTTGTTAACTTATTGGCGTAGTTTTTTTCTTTCAAGTAACTCCAAGTAAAATAGTCTAGAGTTGTCAAATCAGGTGATCGAGGAGATCAGTCGATATCACCACTTTTTGACATTATGCGGCCGGGAAAAATTTCTCCCAAAAATTGAAGCGTACCTCGGACTGTGTGTGAGGTGGCACCGTCCTGTTGAAACCAAATGTGTTGCGGACCCAATCGACCCACTTCGGCTATCAAGAAGTTTTCCAACATGTGACGATAGCGATCACCATTAATGGTTACAGCATTGCCATTATTATTTAGATAAAATGTTTTAATGACTTTAACACGTTGTTAAAGCGCTAGATGTTAAATAATAAATAGTAATCTACGATAAACAAACTCAAACTGACAAATGTCTGCCAAAACAAAATGGCGGCCAAACATAATCGATTTGGAACATAATATTCACCCTGTACGTGAATTCTGATAATACTTGTGTCCGTCTTCTTTAGGGGTGAGCTTCCGATAGAGCGCTGCACATCTCGCGAAAAAGGCCAGTCTATGTGCATGGAGCAGTACTACAGATTACTGACTTCTTATCGAGAGCCAGGAGTCGGGAGAGACAGGCTGACCACCCTTCCCCGTCCACCGCCAGAGACCACTGACACGAGAGACGAACACATCATTGTTGCTTGCAGGAACCAGGTACATTATCTTCCCATTATTTCCTGTCTTGGGATTTAAATCTACTGACAGCATTCTGACTTTCTTTAGTATTTAAAAAAATATATTGTATAAGAGAACCGGACGGCCAATAAAAATTAACGTTAGAAAGTTAAAAGACATAATATCTTTACAGGTTGTTGTATTTGTTACGTCTGTTCGTGTCTTGATATTTTTGACAAGTATTTTTCTTAATCTGTCAATGAGGTAGTGGAATATGTTAGAAATGAGCTTTTATAGTATATTTAAAAAAAAATATTAAATCCAGATTACCATGCTTTTTGAATTTTTTCAAAACGTGCAATACTTTCGGAGATATTGGCGTTCAAAGTTTGGCTTGTTGAATAACGTTCAAATTACCGTGTGAAGTCACACCTCTCGTACCTACGGAAGATGTGACGTCACTACGTCAATACTCGCTCGCTGCGCATACTTATTGACTCGGAAGATGTGACGTCAAACGAAATATCTCAGGATGTCGAAAAAATTCTTTCAAGTTTGTAAATTAAATTTTTCGCTGTATCGTAGAAGTCGTTGTATAATTTTAATCCGCTACAAATATTTTAATTGGCCTATTTTTGTTCAAGCAAAATTAATATTGTGGTTATTTGATGTTTCTGTATTATGGTCATGTTAATCATGTGTTTCGTGTAATTCAATATGTATTTTATTTTATCACCAAAATTTGTTATAGTATTAATACTAAGTTGATGTTCTGTTTAGTAAACTGTTTCAGTCCGTGTCAGATAGTTGTCTGTAAACCATTTTCAGTATTTATTTGAAGTCTGATAAGTTTGTTTTGTTTCCTGTTCTTCAGAAATGTATCATGTATCCAATTTTACTCTTGACATAAGCTTCATTGTGATTCCAATCGTGATTTGATTATTAAATTACTATTATCTTTAAAAGTTATCTGTAAGTGAGCTTGCTTAATATTTTACGGTTTTATGTTTATCCATTCCTTTCTTTACGAACGTTAGCGCGGGCGCTAGATTTTTGCCGCCACTGGCAAGATTGTTTTTCTCCGCCCTAGTAACTAAAGCGTGAAATATGAAAAAAATTATTTGTTTACTTAATAATTCAACTTTCCAGTACACAAAAGTTTACACCTGCCAACAAAATCAAATCAAAAGTTTCCCCATTTGAGTCAAATCGCACTAAATTATATCGCTTTCAGTTTTAATGGAACGCGTGTGCTTTAATTTATGTATAAACATTCTGGAATCTATCGCCTTATCTCTTTCTAACTCACTGAAACGATCACCTAAACGAAATTATCAGCTTTTATTTCAAAGTCATTCGGATGATGCCAACAGTAATAAATTAGTCTTCCTGCTCATCAGTGCTTTTGATGTAATTTTTGAATTTCAAATGTTTTCTACTTATTTCCTTTCAATTCCATCTCTAAATATTATTTATTCATTCAATTCATTTTTAAAATCAAAATAAGGTTAGCTCTTACTTAACATTTCAACTGCCACCGGCGAGCGTACCTGACACGAGTGTATCAGCCTCACAAATATAAACCATGTTTTGAAGAATCAGAAAATTTAAAGAATGAATAGTATTTGGAAGTGGCCGCAGGGATGAGCACACGCGAGCCCCTTGTTAAATTAAGAAAAAACAATATTCTCAGATCAAATCAGTACCTAATTGCAATTTATGTACATGATTTAAATGTATTATGAAACATTAGACTTTGCTGCCTTTTTATTTCGGGTGCATAATAAAAGAGAACTAGCCTTTTTTTTTTATCTATAAGTAGACTAACAATGTTTATATATATATATTGCTTACATGTGTACTTAGATGTTCAACGCAACATTTTTGTGAACGATTATCCTTCATACTTCACACGTTCACAATTTGTTTCCCTTTACCGTAATTGTGTACAGTTTTGAGAAGGACATTTACATTTTACAGCTATATGTATTGATTATTTTAGGGTATATTACGTATTGTTACATAATATAATAAGAATGTTAAGTAACATTCGATTGTTTATATAAAATGATTGCGTATAATTATATAAGAGTGATTAAAAAATCATCCCCTTCTCCGGAACACCGCCAATACTTGCCCCTTGTCACCATATTGGCAGCCCACCGCTGGGTGGCCATAATAAATTGTCATACGACTGTGTATATTTAAAAAAAAATGTTTGACTACATGAAAGCATGATGTAAGGTTGGGTGGGGAAGAAAGTTCCATTGCAAATGTCTCATAAACGTTACATGTGAACACCGCGTGATGTGGTGTTATCCCCTCTACCTCGCTTCGCACTTCAACCGTGTGAATATGCTAGTCGGAGGTGCACGCGTTTATACTTTGTTTGTATTGTTGGCGAGTTTAATTACAAAATTGTACAATTTTTGGTTTTGTGACTACATTTTCTTCTATCGTGTATGACAAGTAAGTTATCCTATTCACTTATATATTTATTTATAAATGTAGAGTGCATTTTTAGCCACATAAATTGTCATTGTTTTATAATTTGATATTTGTTTCGATATTTCGGTAGTGGGTTAAAAGTGCCGCGGTGGCATTTTCTTCCGCACTCCCGGTACTATCTGTTTTTAACCTTTACCATACCATGATATAAAATACCCGAACGCCGCCATGATATCAACTCGTGTTACATATTTTTATTAAAAATATTTTTTTATTAACTTGAATGGCTTTAATGGGACGAATTTACTCTAAATATTAAGCATTCAATTTAAAAAATATATTAATAACATAATTTAGAGTATTCATTAAGTCGTATACAATGTGTCCTTCCTTCTTATCTCTCTTCATTTAATTAGGGACAAAGAAACAATTATATTTGTATGTTTTTTGTTCTTTTCACTGTGAAAATAGTGTGTGATCTCTGTCTTTCATATCACAAATGGTATTTGTACTAACGTATTATTTTTACAACGGATTGAATGAATAAAATAATTGTGTTTGTAAGATTCCTTTTTCATAATCGGTTTTTCACTAGTCATTCCTAAGCGCTAATAGTTTCTTTAGGATTATCTAAAATATGAATTTTATGTTGCATGTATTTACTGAAATATTATAGGTTTAATAATGATGGTAGACCTGTGTCACTGCATGGTTTGGTAAGGGTTAAACAATTCGATATTTGTAGAACGTCAACTGAAAAGATTCATAAATCGGATTCATCCGACTAATCTGATTGATTTTTAAATAAAAATAAAACTCAATGTCATTTAATTGTCTTTGGTATATAAAATTAGTGTCAGATATATTTTCTTCAACACACATTAAGTATTGTATAACATAAAAGCTCTATAATCACGTAATCCTGTCATTTGTAACAAGTCATTCATCCCCACCCTACCCTATATGTATAGATTACTTATATATGTATTCATGTAACCACATATAACCACCATCATCCTTATTAACTATATTTATGGATTATATTTGCGTTGCGTATAAGCATAGATACCGGAAGAATTCGGGATACGGAAGGAATATGCACTCACCATAATCCAGATTCTGCAGATATCTCCAAAATGTGGACTGTATTTTTATTCACAATTTCTTCTTAGGTTCAGATACAGTATAAACGTTAAGTCTCAAATTAACGTAATTGTTCAATCGACCGATCGGTGGCGTGCCGGGAGGAAAAGTGAATGGAGGAAAGGCACAATGCATTATTTTTGTTCAAATAAATATGTATTTACACAAATAAATATACGCCCCAAACAATTTGTATGTTTCCAGCTGTACTGTGTAGCAGTGAAGGCAGGTGATCGTGGCAGACTAACAGAACAAGAACTGGCAGATCAGCTGCTGGCCGTTCTCAGCGAAGCTCCGGGACTCCGCCCTCCACCCCTTCTCGGACTCCTCACGGCTTCCGACAGAGACACTTGGGCAAAGGCCAGAGATATTCTGTGTCAAGGTACAAAAACTGACAACAGATGCTTTAACTGTTTTTCACTATTCTAAAAATAGAGAGAGATAAAAAAAATATTGGTGCAATAATGTGTGTTTACGCGCCTTGTTACTTCGATTGGCACCACTAGGTTTCCTGGTTTATAATAATGTACATATGTGTGTGTGAGTATTGTCGCCCTTTTTCGGAACCTAAGAAGACGATAACCGACAGTCATTATTATTACATCCTGTGCTTCGACCAGTCCAGCGGTCAAAATAAACCACCAGTGCGCGCTTCGGTCGGTCGAAATCTAAAGAAGACAACCCAGCTAAAAAGAACAACAACATCGAATAATAGAGATTTTTTAATTACTAAATTATCCAATTTCATTATTAATGTGTAAAATTTCAATGTTGTTTTTTTTTATAAAATTATGGACCGTTTTAAAGGGTGGTTGGAAAATTCTGAGAAGTTATCGTTATTAGGCACCTTAAGTGTTATTTTGGTCTTCAAATTTTGTGCCGTTTTACCTATGTACTCGTAAAATGCCGGACAGTAACAATAATACTACTTGAATTATACATTTTTGAATCCTACACGAAATGCTTAGCTTAGCTAACGACGTCTGCCGGGTCTTATGTGTTTATCAAAGATTCAATTCGTAAATTATACTAATATTTTATTAATCTAATTAAATTAATTTATGTAGTGCCGAAATCCGAGCGGCCGACGCCACCTGGTGACAAACTATATCGATATAGTAAAAGCAGTTTGTGACTTAGCTACAGAATAAATCTCAATGATCCCAAATGATCACGCGCGAGAATAGGGATACGGATGAAAGGACGGATGGACAGGAACTGAAATAGGAAACCGGGGGGCTCAGGGACCAACCAGACACCAGGAAAAACATGATCTACCTGAGATACTTCTTTAAGTATCTGATTTTTTTCTTCCACTGAAACCACAGGTCTTCTGGCTTCAGAACACGTACTTCATTGATTCGCACGAATCACTCTCGACCGCACACTTAGTTGATAGCGCGATGTGGAAACGACACAAGCACAATAGCTACTATCAGCCCCACACAGCAGGACGATAATTCACAATCCAACTTGTCGTTCCCACATGGCAGGAAGATAACTTGTCAACTTGACAGTCCAGCACATAGCGAACGTTAACTCCACATAAGATAACACCCGTATAAAGAAGGGGGTAATGAGACACGAATATCACATTCGTAGGGCATTTTTCGGCGATCGGCGATCTACAGATCGTAAAGATCAAATAATAGTATCCAAATTTTTAATTTGAAAATAATTTTCCTTGCTCCACCAGACGAGTCAAACAGGCGCAATCTAGAGCTGATTGCTGGCTCCCTCTGTGTGGTCTGTCTCGACGAGCCCCTTCCAGCTGGCTGGGTGAGGGAATCAACCCGCTCTCTGCGCGAAACCAGAGACGACACCAGCATGTTGCATCACGCCATACACGGAGGAGGCAGTGGACTCAATACTCCAAACCGTTGGTTCGACAAGACTGTTCAGGTAGACAGTAGTTTTAATATAATTGTTAAATTATAAACAACCAACTAAATTTAACTAGGAGTCCCATTCTAAAAATTATTCGAGTAAATTTGTATTAAGTAATGATTTGAGTTAGGTACTAAAATTTTTTTTTTTTTAAAAATTGATTCTGGTAAAAAACAATAATATATGTTTTAGTTAGTTATGACATCCTGAAGAAGAAAATGGTATTTTTCGAAACCGGTAGATGTATTTAAACTCAATTTAGTGGTTAATAAAACAAAGATAATAAATAAAAATATTAATTTTAACCACACAGTTAATATTGCTAATTTTAAAAGTATATTAATTCTGTTCTCAAAAAGGTTTGTAATTCAAGATTTCTTGAAGGTTTCTCTAAGATATGTTAGAAGTATATCTGTATTTGAATATACGCAGTGAAAATATTATTCTTCTTTATAAACGCTACACCTTTCAGCTGATAATCTCCAGTGACGGAACCTGCGCCCTCTGCTACGAGCACTCTCCGGCCGAGGGGGTGGCCGTGGTCCGTCTGTTCGAGGGGCTGTTAGCTCGGTCCGAAGGGCGGCCGCCCCCGTCACCCCGCGGAGCCCCCGCGCACCTGCCGCCCCCAGAACTCCTCGCATGGAGCGTGCCGTCAGAGGTGGAGAAGATGATCAAGGTTGCGGCTAAGGAAATCGACAGGTGATATCTGCTAAACGTTGTTCATATAATCAATCGCAATACGATATCGTACGGCAGTTCCATGTATCTAATAAAATGTGCCACCACCGGAACGGTACATTGCTGGTTGAGTTTTTGTGTAAATATCTGATTGTACATTTGTTTGCGTTAATTGTTTACGTTAGATTATAATCTTAGTCATTGTCACATGCTGCCCGGGCTGACCTGACGTCCTTCCGTGTTATAGATCCCCGGGTCACGGTCCCGTGCTTCGTGTCACCGGCTAACTTCCATCGGTAGCTAAATTACAGTGGGTTTTCACCAGGTCAGCAGAGAAAGAGAAAAAACACAAATACACAAATGCGTTCAGTTAAAAATTACAATTTCACAATTGGCTCTACAAACATCAGCTGCTTCTAATACCTGACCTACACTAAGTGCAATTAGTGTTCATGTCCATTTTCACTTCATCTTCTATCTTCTACCTGGCACTTCTTCTTCAGACCAAGAATTCCCTTCTCCACTTTGCTGATTATACGAATCATACGGAATCAAACTAACTACCAAAAGGACGCCAGAAAATTTTGTTTCACGAGATAATTGCCAATTCTCAAATCAAAACCAAATCTATTATTGGTAGACCCTTTACATATCTTTTCCTTTTTTTCCCTTAAAAGGATGCTTGAGGTATAAAACCCCTTGTATGTTTCATGTTCACTACATGTATACATTATTATTTTGTCGTGTATGTCTAATTATTTCTGTCTACTGATTTTCTGATTTTCTAACACCAATTATTATGATTCTGTTTTATATCCTTTAGTTACTTTTTCATGTAATAATACTTTATACACTACCCGGACAGTGAATGTTTTTTTACTGGTAGCCATACCGTGTTGCATTAGTGCAGTGCTGTATTGCAGCACGGCACAGTTTCCATGTTGCCATGGCATTGCGGCTCATGAAAGGATAATTTTATAAAGCCTTTACATCTTCAATCCTTTCAGGCTGGTCGAGGACCTGGATATTTACGTCTATCGCTACAAGGGCTACGGAAAGGACTTCATCAAATCTTGCCACGTGAGCCCAGATGCCTTCATACAACTAGCTCTGCAGCTTACATATTTCAGGTACATTTGTAGTCTATACATTCTATTCTTCATGAGAAGAACACTCTTGTATTCGTGTATTATTTTTAATAACCCGTATCCACGAAATGATACACGGTGAGATAAGTCTCAGAGATTTAGTTGACATAAATCACAGTATCGTGTACGCGTGTAGTGAGACGCAAAACATAATAAATATGAAACCTTATCTTGGTGTATACAAGATGCAGTGGCGTGACTTGGTATATACAAGATGCAGTGGCGTAACTACGCCAATGCGTAAAAAAAATCCGCGCCTTACATATTGATATCAATTATTTTCCCAGCGCCAATATGGACTATTAATTTTTAAAATACACAACAGCAAAAAAATGAATGACAACTTTTTAAAAAATCTTTTCTCACGTGTATTATAAAATATTATCCACGTGTGTCTCGCTAATGTGTTATGTTAGGAACCAGTTAACCTTAGTTTAATCCGTTATTTTTCACAATGGTTGATAACTGAGATTTAATTGTTGTAGGTTTAGTTTTGCAGTATACCAATTACTGCTCGAAGAATTACAAATACTCAATTACCAATCATCGTTATAATCGAACACCATAACACAGTCACAATAACGGTTTAAATAACTGCCACTATATTATGCGTATAAAACTGGAGAGACTACGAAAGCCAAGAGCTGTCTTTAACCCTTCCCTAGCCGTGCTGTAACACAGGTCTACCGCCCCCAATTAAACCTGTATATTTCCGTAATTAATATTTTAACTTGCCTTAAAAAATCATTCACGCTTAGAATAGACTAGTGATATGTAGGATTCACTTTCTAACCAATTATGTGAAAGTAATTCTTTTTCAATTCAATCCTATGTAAAATTGCTGCGATGGAAAAAATAGAATTTGTAGTACGACAGAAAAAGATCATAATTGTGTATCTTTCTCACTAATTAAATGAAGAATAATAAGAAGGAATGAGGTGTTGTATAGAACTTGAATACATAATATTTAAATACTAAAAGATTATTTTTTTCACTTTCATTACTCGATACTTAGAGAAAATGTACGACATTAACTATTTTAAAGCCATTTAAATAAAAAATTCTAAATACTTACGGTAACACGAGTTGACAACATGGAGCGCTTACGAATATTTTCTATCACGGTATGGTGAAGGTTAAAAAATCTCATCGGATCATATTCCCTGCTTCAGAGATTTACTTCTAGATCTCATAAAAATCTTGTCCGCGGATACGGGCCATAAAAGTCGTCTATTAATATACATTTCCATTATATTGTTTATTTTTCGACAACATTCACAACGTTTCAAAGACGGCATTCTTTTACATTGCCGAGAAGATTCCACATCTTGGGGGTTTCATTGTTCGTGGCAATAAAGTATTTCTTAGCACGCCATATGTTCCGAGGAAAACCATTTTATGAAAGATTAAGTAAAGAGGACGTGTCACGCGAAAACGTTAACACGTCAGCTTGTGTAAACACGTTGGTTCCATGTGTTGGAAAGTTAAAAAATGTTTGCGCGATTACTTTTCAGTTCAATAAAATATATTATTCCAGTTCTTCAGGCGCCATCTTATGAACCTTCTTAGCCGTTAAAATGTTTAATGAATATTTTTAATCTTAAATATCTTTTTAAACGAAAAATCAATATCATTAAGGGAACACATTCTTATTGTGAAGTTGAAATTATTCATCAATCATTGTGATATTTGTAATACTGATTAAATGTATTAATTATAAAAACAGTTTTATCCAAAAATATTGTTGTTGCACTACCCGGATTCAAATATCTTTTCCAATCCGGGGAAGGTGCAAAACCAACTATGCTACAGCGATAGTATTTTTGTCGACAAATTTTCGAACCTATATGATACACTTTTTCAAATTAATACATGTATCGTTCCATTAATTGAAAGCCATGTCCAAAAATTTAATAAAAATAAATTGTTAATTCTGGCGTCTGCAAATAATGGAACGATAGATGTATTCATTTGAAAAAGTGTAACATCTAGTTTCGAAAATTTGTCGTCAAAAATACTGTCGCTGTAGCATAGTTGGTAATACACCTTCCCCGGATTGGAAAAGATATCCAGGTTCGAATCCTGGTAGCAAAACTACAATTTTTTTCAATAAAATTAATTTTATATGTATATCTTTATGATTAATACATTTAATTAGTATTTGCAATTACAATAATTATGCAATTTACTCCTTCTCTACTAAATATTATTTATTTAGTACTTATTATAATATCATATGGACAGGTAAGGTCATGCCGACAACACATCGATCGTGCTCATAACAACTTGTAGGTATATTCAAAGATTCTGAACTCGCAAATCAAGTATCCACAGTGGGTGTTTTATATTTAGCCACCCTCTAGATATTAATTGGAGGTGAAACAAAGTATTAATAGAATATACCTGTGTTACAATATAAATGAAAGATTGGAACCTTTTTTTGAAATCAAACGCCGCATTGAGTAAGCTCGTGCAACCTCTATCCGCATGAAATAGATGTCCTGCAGTCATGATCTCAACCTTGGATTGCGAATGCGAATGGTCAGATGCTATTTTATGGAAAGGAAGCGTGGAAACTAGATGTGGAACGACTGAAGAATGCTTAAAATAAACTGGATGGATAGTGTTAAGAATGAAGATGTGGTTCGGGTGAATAAAAAACGATAAAAATCCTGACGTGTGATGGGACATCTGGAGAAGTGCCAGATCATGCAGAAAAAGATTGCTGGAAGTCGGAGCCCTGGAAGAAGGAGAACATCATAGCTACGAGGGCAGACCAACCGCTTACCCAGGACCGTTTACAATGGCCGTGACTGAAGTAGTTATATATGTAATATTTATATTTTATTATATGTGTGAAATTTTTACTTTTTATTAACTTTTAAAATTTATTTTTATTTATTACTTTAATGTATAACATATTCAGGCCTATTCTCAAAATTGCAATATTGAAATGAAGGTGATTGTTACACCAACCCTCAAAATAGACAGATAGTTTTGACAGATTATGGTACGTTTATCTCCCTCACTCCCTCACTCTCTCTCCCTCTCTCTCATTCAAATATAACACTATTTTTGAGGGTTGGTGTAACAATCACCTTCATTTCAATATTGCAATTTTGAGAATAGGCCTGAATATGTGTTATCTCTATGGCGAATCGGGTTAAAAAAAAAAACCTGATCACGCTGGAATAAACACATTATTATTATAAGCAAAATATCCTATATGGTCCTGCTTATTCGTCGCCAGATTAGCATTTATTAGTTGACGCAAACCGAATTGGACTCAAGAGAGGAATATTGGCAAATGGATCGGGCCTACCTTGATCTCGATCCTGCATTGGACGTCGTTTTTACCTCAAGTTGACTTGCACTTTTTTATTGAAGAACCGAGATATCACTACACTTCCGGAGCTGTTTAGAACACTGCCTCTGCGTGGTCCTAGCGTTACGCACGGCGTTGCTTTCGGACGGTAAAAAAAGAACACAGGTCTTGACGACTCGGTGTCGGAAGGCAATCTGGTTCCCTGAGTCATTAGTTGGCCAAAGCAATACGGGTATATATTAAGGTTTATATTGGAAGGACTAATTGCACTCGACTTGCGACTACTGTGCAACAACGTTCCGCACAATAGTGACAGAGCGGTGTCGCACAGCTGTCAATACAAAATTGCCCTTATTGACCCCGAGACTTTCTACTTTATATATTTCCATAGCTGAAGAAACTAAAGCAATGGTTTGGCCTGTCTACTGGATATCCAACGTCTTTTGAACGAATAAGGCACAAGCAGATGAAGGTATCAAAACTATATAGAACAAAATGAGATTTGTGGCAAGGCATCACCTCAACACCAAACGCTGTTTTCAAATCAATAAGCTATTGTTAAATTTTATCACTTGGGACATAGCAACGGCGCACTCGGGGTCTATACCAGACCTTCGCATGCACCCGACACAGCTAGACGCAAATTTAAGTAAATAATATGATAAAACACTTCTTTCAAACCATTATTTATTAATTATTCAACCAGTTTCGCTATCTATGGTACAAGAAATGATTTATCAAATCATATGTTTACCCATCAATAAGAGCGGTGAAGAAAAATTGGGTTTTTAAATTATCATACTTCAAATTCAATTATAAAAAATATCCCAAATTCTACACAATTTTCCTGTCCGCTGTCACCATTTTTGGTGTTCAGTGCCCCCAAAACAATGATATGATGATGAATAGATTCGTATTTAATTTCAATGATTGTGTTGATCGGTGGTTAATGATTGAGTTCGGCACCACACAGTTTGAGAATAAGTGACACAACTTGACCTTCTCGTGGTTGACGTAGGTTTTTAGCAGTGAGTAGCTACTTCCTGTGAATGTTGGCGCTTTCATACGAAAAATCGATAAGTTTTCATGTTTGTGGTCTCGAATTAGCCTAGCCGTCACGAACGTGAATATATAATGCTACTACATATTTTCTTTCTGTAAAACTTTATCAACCTAAACCAAAAGTTAGCAGTTAAATTATGTGAATATCTCTGTAAATATACTAAATACATAGCTCATATTTTAGGTATTCCTCCGTAATATATGTATGTATTGGATAAAATAATTACAATATATTAGCACTTACCATACGCAACAATAAAAAATGTTTTCTCGAAGAACCTGACGTGAATTTGTCAATACGTATATGTGTACGTACTGAGTGGTGCGGGCGGCGCAGTGCGCTGGGCGCGCGGTGCCGGATGCCGATCATCACTCAGTATGCGCCGGCCGAGTTAGACGTGTAGTATGCTGTCGTTCGTGAAGATAAATATTTTTTCTCATTTTTGACACTTTTACACAATAATTGATATGTGTCAACTATTATTTTAACAATTAATATAAGTAATAAATGTAAAATTAATCCAATTTAAAAATCGCTATGTAAGTGAATGATGAAATAATGAGATTCTCCCATCTATCAGCATTTGTAGAAACCGACATACAGTATTGTTGTAGGGGGTCTCATATATCAATAATAACGTGAAGAAGATGATTTCATTAAAATTAATTTCATATAATTATTGCATTATAACGCGCATGGCGTTCAAGGTCAACGATATCAAATCACATGATAAGTACGCGGCGTTCACAATGCTGTGTGTATTCGCAATAGTGCACATCTGGCGAGCATGTATTACACGCTCAAACTGATATTCAACCGAATTGGACAATAAAAGTTGGATACAAGGCATCACTGTCGGGAATAAAACAAAAGAGAACTATAACAAGAGACTCGTCGAGGCGACTCGTAAACGTGCTGTGAGAACACTAATGTGCCCGCGCTCGCGTGCCGCAAAAACATTTGAAACAATTCTTAGGATTTATGTATTGTAAGTTTTGAAAGAAAAATCCTTGGAACATTTTAACAATGGCGTACTGCGGGTGAAAAAAACGTTTAGGCGCGTCGTTAAATTTGAGAAATACGCGCGCTGAAACTTGCAATACATATTTCATCTTAATTATTCTGAACTTGGAGGACCTACAAGCGAAGAAGATGATAGAACGATGCTAAGGGGTAAAATAAAACGGCTTTATTTAAAAAATTACTTTTGACAGAGTGGGACATATTTACATATTTATTTCATTAGGAGAACACATTCTTATTGTGAAGTTGTAATTATTCAGAACAGACGGTCTGTGATATTTTAAATATGAATTAAATATATTAATTAGAACGATATACAATATAAAATCAATTTTATCGAAAAATATTGTTGTTGCGCCACCGGGATTCGAAAATAAGGTAGACGGCTCTGTCAAATGATGGAACGATTAAATGTATTAATATCAAAAAGGTAACATATAGGGTCAAAAATTGTCGCTAAAAATAATGTCGCTGTAACTTAGTTGGATAAAGCGCCTTCCCCGGTTAGGAAAGAGATCCAGGTTCGAATCCCGGTGGCGCAACAACAATATTTTTTCGATAAAATTGATTTTATATGTATATCTTTATAGTTAATATATTTAATTCATATTTAACATATTTATTTCATTAGGAGAACACATTCTTATTGTGAAGTTGGAATTATTCAGAACAGACGGTCTGTGATATTTTAAATACTAATTAATTGTATTAATTAGAACGATATACATATAAAATCAATTTTATCGAAAAATATTGTTGTTGCGCCACCGGTATTCGAACCTGGATCTCTTTCCAAACCGAGGAAGATGCATTATCCAACTATGCTACAGTGACATTATTTTTGACGACTAAATAATAACTTATTTGGTTAATTCTGTCGTCTGCTATCGGTTCACTTAAAGGTATTTGAGATTACGTAAAAACAAAGTAGATGGCTTTCAAATAATGGAACGATAGAAAAAGTGTAACATACGGGTTCGAAAATTTGTCGTCATCAATAATGTAGCTGTAGCATAGTTGGATAATGCACCTTTCCTTCAATAAAATGATACTCACGGTCTGAAAAAATTTAAATTTAAAAATTAATTGATACGTTATACATGAAAATGGAACACAGATAGAATTTTAAGAGCTATATTTTGCACCAACATACACAAAAAGGTATTTATTTTTAAAATAGATTTTATAAACAAATCGTTAATGACAGCCTAGTCCAGTCCATCAATATACAATGTATTATGGCTACCTGCCTCAGAACCAGGGGCGTGTACTGCATACAAGCATTAAAGCAGTGTATTACTAAAAATTCTGGTAAATAAACATAAATTAAATAATTGGATTAACATAAACGAAAACATTATTTTACAATTAGCGTCATATGTGTACTAGTGGAGACTTTAATTGTTTAATTCTAAAAACGACCATGACAACTCACCGCTGTACCCAATTTAACCGCTTAAACAGTGAGTAAAATAATTGGTTATCGTCGATTGCTTTTCTGCTAGATAATATAATATTATAGTAATCCTCGGGAAATTCTGCAAGTATTAAATGATTGGGTGAAAAAATACCATTTGAAATAATTCCACGATTACAATATAATAGAACGCCTAAGTCAAACTTCAACATTGTGTGACAATTGTAGTCTCCGGGTAATGTTAATCCCTTCTTCGTATGGCAGTACGGCTGTTAAAATAAAACAGAAGGCTCGGCATCTAGTTTAACGGGTTTGTAAATTGTCTTGTGAATTTCTAAGCTGGCCCCGGGGGAAAATTCACGTCACATGTCAGAACATGTCGAGCACACCTGCCCTAGTAAATTGGGCAGACGTGCGTTAACAACAAGGTACCGTCTGACCAGCGCTGGACTTTGTGCCGCCACTGGCAAGATTGCTTTTTTCCGCCCTAGTAACTGAAAATAATGTTTTAAATTTTAAACCGATTATAAAACCATCCCGATAAATTGGCCGCCCCTAAATCGAGCGCCCGCGTGTCGCACACGTTAGCGGCGGTATTTTGTTAGGCCGGCATTTTGAAACTTGCCCAATGGCGGCATTTTATCAAGAGACGTTCTGTATACTACACTGTTGACTACAAATTACAGCTTTATTAGAAAATAACTATAATGTTATTTATTAGATTTGGTTTCCTGGAATTTGCAACTTGGGATTTTATTTTTGAATTCTTATATATTTTTTGGCCGCCACAGGTAGGCACCTGCTCCGCCTGTGCGTAACGCCGAGGCTGCGTCTAATATTAATATTAAAGTTTTGAATATTATTTTTTCGATTTTTGTGCAGAGTTCAGTTTATCATCGCCCATGAATGGAAAGTTTTACAAAAATTATACTATATAATTTAAAGTTATTATTTATTAAATTAAATAATTCTTCTTCCGCAAGCATGCAGTTATATTATACAACATGCCCTAAATATCCTGGTTTTGGGCATATTGCATAATATTATAGCGTATAGCATTAGTGAACGAGTACCCCAATATATTTCACCCATTCACTCACATGTTCGTTTGACTAATAACGCAACGTGTGTGTGTGTGACCAGTGCAGGTGGAACAATAAAGGCTACTACGAGTTTTTTTGGCGCTTGGAACACAATTACAAATATAAGTATATACAGTTAGAGGTTTACAACGAGAAGCGTACAAGGAGATGGCCGTGAGAAAAGTGCCGCGTTCGGGCCACTTGCCAGATGGCTGCTATTAGGGTCGGTACCAGGCGTGTTTTTGAGGTTGATAATAGCCCAGTTTGGCACCCAGGTACATGCAGGGTGCGTGCAGATTGTGATTATTGTCAGAATTTCGATACAAAAACTAAATTTTTACCAAAATACGAGAAGCGTTTTTTAAGTACGTACCGTTGCTAGATATTTCCGGTGTAGCGCTGCGGTTGCGATGTTCACCACATGCAACGATAGAGATCTTCACATGGTGTGGTCATCTTGTAGCGAGTGGTTGAAATGTTCAAGACAATAGATCAGCCCGCCAACTGTGAGATACGGTCCTTGATTTGTTTCTTGTTCTGTTTTGTCTTGATTTGGAGTCAAGTAATCTCCATACTTTCCTTCATCTGAATCGTTCCTTGGTGGCAAGCGTTTTGATGATGATGATGAACTCAAAGACGAAGTACAGCCATGGTTTTCATCCCAGGCGGCGTCGATGATGAAGGTATACAAATATTGGTGCCCCATTATGACAAGTGCCGTAATAATGGTGGTGACTATGTTGAGAAGTTTGTTTAAGGTGTGTAGCGTCCGAAAAAAGTAAAGTGTTATAAAAATAATGTTGTGTTTGTACTTGCTTAAAAAACGCGCCTCTTATTAGTTGACACCTTGTTGAACCAAGGTCACTTCATACGGTGAAAACATACCGTACGTCACAATCCAATCCATCAACATTTTGTCTCAAAATAACACTTGAATAATTTTTTCCAGCATCTACGGCCATCTCGTGTCCACGTACGAGTCTGCTTCCGTTAGAAGATTCCTCCAAGGCCGTGTAGACAACATCAGATCCGCAAGTACTGCAGCTCTTCGTTGGGCTGAAGCCATGTGCGCCGATAAGGAACAGGAGCCTTCCAGAAAGGTGTCTTTCAGTCTGTACTCTGTAAGTTTGAAGATCTTTCAGTCTAATTTATCCAGAAGAGGAGGTGTTGAATAAAAATATCAATATTACGTTTCCCCGTCTATATCTATGACTTTCTGAATGTGGCGGTTGTTTTCAACAAGGGGCCCGACATTTCAAATAAGTACAAAGGTTTTGCCTTTAGTTATTTTTTTTTTAAATCTAGTCTAGTGTATAAGTTCGAATTCGTAAAAAAGAGATGAATTGGTATTGAAAAGACCCTCTTAACCATTAGCCATTGAACAAAAGGCCGTCTCTTCCACTATAAGCCCGTATAAGTTAGTATCGAATATCTTCATGCCAATATGAAAAATATTGCATTTAAATAAAAAGTGTGTTTTATCCTCTCTGAGCAGACTTGCCAGTACTTTGTCGGTAGTGAAAATGATCAATGATCACAATTACCATACTCACTACTGCATTAGTATTCACTGAACACTATTTACCATACTCACTACTGCATTAGTGTTCACTGAACACTGTTTACCATACTCACTACTGCATTAGTGTTCACTGAACACTATTTACCATACTCACTACTGCATTAGTGTTCACTGAACACTATTTACCATACTCACTACCGCACTAGTGTGTATTAAACATTAATTACAAAATAGAGGTAATCAATTATTGGCATTTTAATAATAAAATATTGTATTTCCATCCAGGAGCAAAAGAAAATGGAGTTGTTTGAGTTGGCTGTGAAGAAGCAGACAGACACCATGGTCCAAAATATTCTTGGCCAGGGGATAGACAACCATCTCCTTGGATTGAGAGAGACGTGTAGAGAAATGTTCAACGGAAGACTTCCAGATATCTTCACGGACGACACATACAAGATGTCCATCTGCTACAAACTGTCCACTAGTCAGGTATATATGCAGAACAATTCCATTTGTTATTTGATCGATAATAGTTGTCAAATAAAAAAATATATATGAAGTGAAAAAAAACAAAAAATTTTATAAAATTAGAAACAATTAGAAATATATATATACATAGAAAAAGTATTTGATTATCACCGGGATACGAACCCGGAACTTTTCATTATCGGAGAAATGCGTTACCGTTTAGCCACGTTAACTATTTAAGTTTCCGTCATTTGAGACTTATGTTGTGGCATTTATAAATGATACATCTATTATTCCATGCCAGCTTTATATTGCAACGATTTTCAAAAACCTTTGAATAATACATTTAAAATTACTTTATTCTTATAAATTACGACCCATTTTTAAAACCTAAATAATTAAATAAACATTCGTTTCAACACAATAAAATTAACAATACGATACGTCAATACTGATTATTTTATTTTGAAGTTTTTAAAAAATCACCCGTCCGTTGATTTAATGGTATATTTATCAACGTAAAACTATGTATTTAACTATGTTCTGTTTGCTATTTTATTAATTAAATTATTATTGTATTAATATACAGGATCATCAACGATATGATAAACTGCCCCCAGATTGTTGGCCTGCTTGACTGTCGCGCACCATTGAGATCATCGAGACACAATTTATTGTTCTATTACAGTGGTAATGTAAGAACACATACATTAGCTAAATCAGCAGTCCCTAGAATGCATTCTTGGGGAATGAGTATGCGGAGGTAGTCGATATTTTTTATGTAAATTTAACTCTTTATATAGGAGTACATTATTACAATTTTTGTGTCTCAACTCAATGGTGACGGATACTTTGCTTTACTTCATATTTTATATATTTTTTAAATTTTTATTATGAAAAACATGCTGACATTATGTCATTTTTTTCTTTGTGTATTGCACTTCTGATGAAATTTTCTGTTATTTTACAAATTATGTTAATGCCTGAATAGGGCGTGTATAATAATAATAAATAATAAAAAAATAAAAATATATAAACAAGAAATAAGGTCATTGATTGATTTATACACAAGTTCTAATATTGCAATATAATTTTCTCATTTCATTCACTTACAATACTGTATTTACCTTTCTTTAGTGGATAAATATTTCTTGAAAACATATTGAAACAAACCATTTTTATACTAAATACTCAGGGCCAGATTTACGTTTGAAAAAGACCTGGAATAATAGATACTGGGGAGCCAAAAAAAAAGACTTATTAAAATCTATTTTTAAAATAAATATTCTTCTTGCATTTGTGTTAGTAAAATTTCATTAAAATCTATTATTTTTAATATTTCCGACACTATTAATATTAAAGCAAACGTATTATTGATCTCATGGCAAACATAGTTCCGGGTACTAATCAAATTATATTTCTCGCACCAGTGTAGTGCCGAATAAAAAGAAGAAGTGCATCCTGTGTGCACTACGCAAGAGAAAATAATGTATTTATTTAAGAAGAACTTCCCATGACCTATACCCGAAACACAGTGATCGGCTAGCCATGACTTCGGGCCTTTTATTGTCTATAATCCTTTGTTCTTGGTTAATATAAATATATTTTTGTTTTAAGGGAAGCTTTTAGTCCCAACAGTTTTTATGGGTTAGTTGAACCCGCTGGTTAACCTAAACATCAACCCTTGGTATCTTAAATGGGCTTCCAAGTGACTGAGTTCGTTGGCCTGACAAAGTAAAATACAAACGAATACAATGATATTTATGTAGGTGTGAATTTTAATATTATATATTGCGTCTACTTTGATAAACCGTAAAGTTAGTAGGTAATAATGGTAATATAGGTATGAAGTAAGAAGTGTAAGAAGGTAAATAGCCGGAATATAACAAGAAAACGTATTAAATTGATTTTGGATAATAGTATTGTGTTAACATACCTGTATATTTTTAACAATGTGTAAAATAGGCTTTCGCCTTAGCAATCAGTCGCTTGTACTTACTGAGAGTTATTTCATGGAATATTTATTTTTAAACCCTGCCTAAATCTAGTCCTGGATCTAGTCTTGACTCAGTAATGATTTAATCTTCAATCTGAAAGTTTTTATTTTATTAGCGCCATCTGTTAATGGATTTCGTAACATATTTTATCGAGTGCGCAAACCATAACATAGATAGGTAAAAATAAAGAAATCTAATTTTGTTTATCGACTTAAAATGCGCCAACCCTCGGCATACACCATCGGTATTAATATAGTTGCGATCATTTTATTTATTATATTAGTCGCATGTTTAGTTCACTCGCAGGAATGAAAAAAATATATTTTCAATTTAATATATCATATACGTTAATTAATAATTCAGGATTGAAATGGTAAAAATATATCGACTGGTGAATAAGTGCGTTTACTATCAATAGATGGCGTTAATAGTAAAGTTTGTAGTCCCCTATTATAATTTTTTCGTGAATTAAATATAAGAACATTTGAAAAAATATGATATTATAATACATCCTGTATTGAAAATATCATTTTAAACATTGAAATAGATTAATCGAAAACTTAATATTTGGACAGTTTTCAAATTAAATTATTTTCACATATTATCAATGACATTCATTTCGATATCTGAACGTGAAAATTTTAACTGTTAATTCCGTAGACTCCGTTCCCAGAATTGTACTTACAAAAATTAACAAATTCAGTAAGGTCAGGGTTATTATACAACATGAATGATTTTTACAGCTCATCAAAAAAAATACTGTGCATTACTAAAAATTATGGGAAATAAATATAAATTATATGTTTGAATTAATTGTTTTATGATTAGCGCCATCTGTGTACCAATAGAGACTTTAATTGCTTAGTTCTAAAAACTACCACGATAACTCACCACTGTACCCATGGCGCTCTTTTGTATTCGCCGCATCGAGCTATTTACATTACTCCGTTCTATCTTTAAGCTAATGAATTACTCAAGTCATATAATTGGCTATTTACTGAATTGAAAATTCCTTTCGGTTGATCCGTTTTTACTATCTTACTGTTTTTAACGTGTTGATTTCATGATTGTTTTTTAAATTTGGTGCATGGATTGGTTTTTGATTTGGGAAAAACAAAAAACAGTTGGCAGAACAATTTCCTACGTTAACCTTTAATAAAAATAATTATTTTCTATAGTTATTACGTGAAGGATTTTCAAATAATAAATTAATCATGTTCAGTCATAGAAAGTGTTCTTAAAAACTTTCATACATTTTTTTGTATGGGTAAGAAGTCATTATTTTATGTTAAAACTTAAACTTTAAAAACACTATTAATAGTACTCTAAAATAACAAATAAATACATGGTAGGGTCGTATAAATGACCGATTTATTTTGTCTAAAGATGTTGGTTAAACTAAATTACTTTTATATATTATTGTATAATATCATTGGTAACAGCATAACCTAAATCCATACCTACTCCAAGCCACTGCTCATTATGTATATGTATCCACGAACAACTCATTTTGTAAGAAAAGACGGAGGCTTTGCAATCTCAATTTTTTGTGATCCCAAACAGGTTGCCTGCTCCACCGACAGCTTCATGGGGTACGGTCCCGTTGTTCCTGATGGCTACGGCGCCAGCTACAACCCTCGCCCAGACACCATTGTCTTCTGCCTCTCATCATTCCATTCTGGTGAAGAAACAGACACAGGCAAGTTCGCAAAAGCACTCGAAGAAGCCTTAGATTCCATGAAAGCTCTATTCGAGTCGAATAATAAGGAATAAATATCATAATTTAAATATTTCTGAATGCATTTTCGGGATAATTTTCTTTTCAGGATTTGTATGTAAAGTCGACTTTGAAGGTCCACGTGAAATTTTACGATTATTAATGAAAGATTTTTTAATTACACAACGTACTGTTTGCATACTGCAGTGGTTCCCAAACAGTGTACCCACTGCACACCAGTGTGCCATAAAATATTGTACAGTAAAATTCAAGCAATTCTGCTCAATTTAAATTATTTTATTTATTTCTATAATACACTGAGAGTAAATGTTATCACAATAAAACTATTATTTTTTAATGTAACGTAGTAAATCGTTTGATATTATTACTAAAAACCTTTATTGAAAAAAACTACATATAATGATTATTATATCAATTTAAAAATTTACCAATGATAATAACAATATGTTAATCAAGTTGTGTGTCGTGAAATTTTTATAATTTGATCAGTGTGCCGTGATAGAAAGAAGGTTGGGAACCACTGGCATACAGGTTTATACATTGTGTTCATTATAGACTATGTAAAGGTTTTTACAATAAAAGGTTGCATTCGCTGTATTTAAGTTCGTAGATTCAAAATACAACTTCAAACTTGACATCGTACAAATTCGGATAAAGTTGTAATGTGCTTCTACCTTCTGTCCCCGGGACGACGTCCTCACTCAGAATGTGGGCGTATGATAAAGTGGTCGTTTATAGTTAATTGCATTAAATAATGAATAATTAATTATAAATACATCTGAATTATAAAAAAAAATTATTCATCAAATTTAAAGATTCTGCCTGCATACAGCAAATTTAAATTAGTAATCACGTTTGAGAAATAAAACATAGTATTAGTCTAGTGTGATTTTTCTCACTGTGTGAATCACACCATTTTATAATTATATAGTATATAATACAATAATTATAATGGGTGTAACACGAAAATTAATTATTAATTCAATTATTAGGAGAACGCATTTTTATTGTGAAGATGTATTTATTCAGTCTGTGATATTTTAAATATGAATTAAATATATTAATTAGAAATGTACACATATAAAATCAATTTTATCGAAAAATATTGTTGTTGCACCACCGGGATTCGAACCTGGATCTCTTTCCAAACCGGGGATGGTGCATTATCCAATCTGTGCTACAGCGACAAATTTTCGAACCTGTATGTTACCTTTTTGATATTAATACATTTAATCGTTCCATTATTTGAAAGAGCCACGTACCTTATTTTTACGGAAACTCAAATACCTTTGAGTAATCTGATAGCAGACGCCAGAATTATAAATTCATTTTTATTCAATTTTGAACACATTGATACAACTTTATTATTAGGAGAACATATTCTTATTGTGAAGTTGTAATTATTCAGAACATTGGTCTGTGATATTTTAAATATGAATTGAATGAACGATTAAATAAAAGGTAAAAAAGCTAAAAATATTGTCGCTGTAGCATAGTTGGATAATGCTCCTTCTCCGGTTTAGAAAGAGATCCAGGTTCGAATCTTGGTGGCGCAACAACAATATTTTTCGATAAAATCGATTTTATGTGTATATCTTTCTAATTAATATATTTAATTCATATTTAAAATGCACAATAAATAAGTTTTTAAATTTCTCCATTGAGTTTTTCAGAGAAATAATAATTCGTAGTTCTGAAATAACGTACTGGTCAATTTAATAATGAGGATAATTGAGCATTGTGAAAAGCATAATATAATTATAAACTATTTAATATTATTAATTAATTAATTATCTGTCAAGAAAAATGAGAAAAAAAACTTAATTATATATCTTTGAAACAAGGTTTCATAATGTTGAATGTAACGCAAATTTATGGTTTGTTGCGTCTTAATTTAGGTGCAATTTAGGTGTAAAATTACGTGTCGAGTTTGTTTGAAAAGATATTTTCTTAGATTTTTAAGATCAAAAAAATTATACATTTAAATAAGAAAACATATCATTTATAAGAATATTCACCAATGACTGTGGAAACAAATGTATATTAGCTATTCATCATTATTTTAAGTATAGAAAATTCGATAATATTTACCGAACATCAAATGTTCTCAACATGTTGCGAGAGTGTCGAAATAATGTTTATGATAAATCGTTAACAAAGTACCGCCATATCACGTGCTTTATTAAAATATTTTGCAATGTAGGCGTACAAATGTGTTTCTAATTGAAAAAAATAATCTAAAAAAATTAAAATGATATTTAGTAAAACTGAAAATCCAAAAATAAATGTTTATGAAATAGAATAGAACGTAGGTATATTTCTTCAAGTACATCAACTGCTAGATAATACTTTTTTACGCAATATTTACACATATCTAGAATTATTATATCTACATATTTATTAGCTTAGTAATTACGAATAATTATACTTATAAACAATGTAACCGAACATATCAATTATCAATATATATTATAATATATCACGTGTATGAATACAATTATGCAAACATATCAAAATTCGCCTAGAAAATATACAAAATTAATAAGGATAATCTTTATTCAATCTTGCATCATTTTTGTTATTAATATAAAAATAATTTTTATATATTTAAATAATATTGTTATCTATTTATCATATCATAAATATTGTTAGAAGTTGTATTATTAGAATGGTGTTATATTTTGAAAGATTATTCAAATATTTTAAAATATATTTTAATGTTATATGTGAGACACTTTAAAAAAAAATCACCAATTTATTTTTATAATTTTACTTATCAAATGAATCGCAATTTGCTGTAATTATTAAAAATAAAAAATATTATATAACGTTATTTTTTTATAAAAATGATTTAGATTGACACCATTGAATTATGAATGGTTTTTGAGATAACTATCATATATTTCCTTTTCTCAAATACCGCCAATCGTTTGCGGCTTCTTAATAATCATGTTTTGAAACGTTGTACGCTTCGCCAGTGTTGACGTGCACAGATTTATTAGTGTTGGAATTAATCTTGCCGCTATATTTATATTTGACAGATGAAATATTCAAATATAAACATTTAACGGGCATAAAAGTTTACTCAAATATGTTTAAATAACGATCACATCATTTATGTTTTAATCTAATTAATTAGATATTATCACGTATAAAAATACAAAAATATTTATTTTTCTTCAAATTATTATTTAGGTTTTTAAATAAATATTTTGAGTCAACGTCCGTCCTTGAATATATAGAAGGGTTCATTTAAAAAAATTATTTTATCTTATATTATTTAACCCTCTAGTAGACGTCTTGCCTATGTACCTGCATATACTATATGTATACCAATCTGGAAAGCAAAAAAAATTCTTATGCCTATTATTAATTATTACCCAAGTGATAATTTACTCGCATTGCTGAAAGCACTCTTATGAGCTTTAGTTAGAAATATTTTTTTTATTTAAAAAAAATTACGCATTATTGTAGTATGTATTCAAGTATGTTAATGTATATCGTATTGTATTATTAAACATATCAACTGCAGACTTATTACAAATAATTAACAAATGCATCATAATTATTATAATGTAGTAAATGTATGATTATAGTATAAATATATAATATCATTAAAATAATAAGTAATTAGTCTTAATTATAATGAAAACATATCAATGAGATACATATCGATCAAGAATATCCAAAACATATCAATAGATTGTAAGATACGTAGGTGCTTTATGTAGCAGAATTTAAATTATACCTGTTTCCTATGTTTTAAAAAACCTGATAATATATTATATTATATATATTCCTACGCTTATATGATCATTTTAAATAAAATAATGAATTGTTTTAACATATCGTGTTTGTTGCAAGAAATTATACATGTGTCATGTTTTCTACAAGTAATTACGTATTTGTCATGTTTTCTACAAGTAATTACGTATTTGTCATGTTTTCTACAAGTAATTACGTATTTGTCATGTTTTCTACAAGTAATTACGTATTTTTCATGTTTTCTGTAAGATATTACGTACATATATGTATTTCATGTTTCAATTAACATAATATTTGTCCATTTTTTAATCAAAAAAATATTTGAAGTCTCATTTTTAAAATCTACCCTTACTGTAACAATGTAATTGTATTGCAAAACTAATGACAAGTTAACTGCTTCTTGTTCTAGAAGTTTTCACACACTTTAGTAACTCTTTGTTAAAATGTCATTATGTTTAAAATATAACAAATCTATAAGAAAAAATGATAGAACTTAAAGAATATCATCATTTTGACATAGTTAATAGTCTTATGCAATTTTTAAAATACATAGTAAATGGCACCCCTCTTGTGTTATTTTTCTAGGACATGTTTCATTATCTATGATAATAAAGAATTATATAAAAATATGAGAAATGTTAACAACGCAAAGCATGAACTTGTGTACCTATATGAGAAAGATAATATTGTATTACTTACCAAGGCTGTGTACTTTAAATTTCCTTTTTTAATATATAATTCTATTACCTACTTTATTTAACAATTCTCTTGATACTATGAGTATAAATAACATTCAGTACTTTGATTATGGTGACATATCCCAAGGCCTCAATATTTACCTGCAGGACCCACCGACTACCTTGTTATGAAGAAAAATTATGGTCACTCTAGAATAATTATTAATAACCTTAAAAAAATGTTGGCAGTTATCGTATATTTAATAAAAACGTTCATTTGTATGTCTGTAATTCCGATATTACTCTATATCAGACAGAGAGTAATCTTCAGAGAGGTGAGCTATTAAAATACATTAACCTAATTTAAATTCAATTCATTTTATCTTAATTAGATTCAAATTACAGTTAATTATTAGATTTATTTAAGAAGATATAAACTTTGAGTAGCAATTGATTTTTTTCTAAATAATTAATGATTTTAAAGTTATCTTTGCTTTTTAAAAAAAAAAGTATTATCATTTTGAATACAGCGAGAGTAATGAAAATGAAAAA
The DNA here is from genome assembly GCA_031772225.1 of Eubasilissa splendida. Classification (NCBI taxonomy): domain Eukaryota; kingdom Metazoa; phylum Arthropoda; class Insecta; order Trichoptera; family Phryganeidae; genus Eubasilissa; species Eubasilissa splendida. Next base: position 22,601,052 of record CM062857.1, on the reverse strand, counting down.
TCTAAATCTACTCTATCGCCTGTGCGGCACTAAACTGCTGCTAACTTCATGTCTAACGCAACAATATAACTTTACCAGTACGAAAACAATTCAAGAGTGGTTGACAAAATAATACAATTAAATACCTTGTATAATTTAAAAATAAATCAATTGTTTTTCGTTAATGCATGATTTTTTACAGTGGGTAATAAATCGGCAAGGAACTGTCTATTTTTTAATATTTTAATGCTATATTTATGCGTATTTTTAATTTAAGAATTGAATGTATGTACAAACAAAAAGAATTATGTTTTTCTCGCTGTGGAGACGAATATATTAATTTTGTATTACAATTACAAATGTTTTTTATCAAATCTAAAAACAATACAGCTGCTATAAATGCTAGTTGTTATAATACTCTAATAAATTAAGAATACTGTTTATATTTTACGTTGTTCGTGTTGTAGTTTTGATATACAATATACATATATATTTTAATATTTTTATTTGTCTATAAGCACAATAACCAAAACATTAAATAATATAGTTAAATCGCTATGATATGTATACAGGTACTATAATAATTTTGCAAGGCAAATACATTTTATAATTATATGTAGGTATATATATATATGCATATACAGGTAACTCCCGTTCATCGCGACCCCGGCGAATGCGGATTCGTTATATCGCGATCTTGGCTTGTTTTATCTTGGCACTTGTCTGAGTTTGAAACATGACAGAAATCGTCATAATGAATAATCTTTCTTTCTTTCTCGCTCACTCACATCATACATAAAGTCACGAGTGTGAGTGAAACAAAAGAACGCCGGTACTCCAGTGCCAGCTACTGATGAGTCAGGGTTGGGTCTACCCTTCAGTCCTTCAGTCTAATCTTAGCTGCTGTGTCAAACGCACGCTAATTAAATTGACTACATATTTTTTTATCCCTTCGTAATTTTTTAAATGTCAAAGTGACAATGTGAAACATTGTCCGGCTGCAGGATATGGACTGCTTTGCTATGTCCCAAGAAAATGTCGTCTCGGAACCTGTTCCCGTAATGTGTCAAAATCATTGAAAAAGCCCCTTCTCTTTACAATCAACGCATGGAGTTGTGAGAAGAAAACGGCGAAGATTGCGAGCGAGTGAGTGCTGTAAAGCGTGGTTGTAACTGTTGCCGTAACTACCCCTAGATAACTAGTCCTGGGTATTGGTAATGTTGAATATTTTCATTCAATCCATGCAAATAAAAATACACCAACTTTTGTGAAACTGGGCTGTTAGACGCCGATGGTCGCTCTCCTTGCAGTCTTGAAACTTATAAACTCTACCGATCAGCCACCGAAACTTTATCACAACCGATAATCCGAAAAAATACAATATAAAATGTTTTTATATCACCGCCGCAAATATATCCGATCGAACCGAAAATCGCATCACACCAGAAGCAGATTCGCTTTTGTTTGCCGTTTTAAATTTACACAAATAGAATGCACATATTCAAAATTTATACCAGGCCTACCTGTCGAAGTATAGAAAAACGCGTAAACAGCAACGGACTATTTGACAATTATCTTCAAATTTTGCATAATAAACGTAGAAAGGCCAAAGAAGGGAATCTAGATTATTTTTTGCAACGCGGAACAAAATGAATGAATTATGAAATATTCTATGTATGACATTTTTTTTTTGTTTTTAATAATGTTTATTTTATTAATGAAGTGTTTTTTCGAATTTATAATGATTTTTTTTAATTTTTAAATTTCGCTAATCGCGACCATGTCCAGAACGAATCCCCCGCGATCAACGAAAGTTACCTGTATATATATTATATATTATTAACAATTTTATTTCTTGCAAACAGATCAATTTATTAGTATTTGTCAAATTATTGTTACATTATAAAATGTAGGTGGAAGAAGACTTATTTATCCACCATACTTAAATAATTCATATCATTGTTAGATTCATTGAAAGATACAAAATTGCACTTGAAATCGCTTCATTTTTCTTCAAAGAAGATGTTAAATATTTTAAACTTATATACTGTAAATTGATGTGCATACGATATTTTAAAGATTTGTATAAGATATACGTGTAGTAGCAATATGTGTCAATTAGATCGTCGATTTTGGCTGTTATTTCTATTAAATGCACAACATCTGTACATAAATTAGATATTAATTGTTCAGCATTTCGGGCACATTTTAGAATGTTAAGTTATTTTTGTTTGTAATTATTCAATCGGTGACCTGTTTTTGTAATTTTTGTGCCATCCGATACTTATTACTTTTCAGCATATATATTAGATACTATTAACTATCATAAAATAGTGAGAATTCAAGCACATGCTTACTGTGTATCCTACTATAAACATTGAATCAACCGATGTAGATCGCTATTTGGACACCTATATCAACTTACTTTTAATGAGTATATTGAAAGGTATTGTTCCGAATTTAGATTCCTTTCGATTCAGCCGTGACCACTGTTATTGACACATTTCCGCGTCCAAATTCTCATCCATATATTTCCTAATTCTCGTCTTTTCAGTGTTAATTTAACCTTGACGTCAGCAGACGTTCACTTGACCGATATTTGTTCGATCTCGACATCGCTATACTATTCGCGGTGTGGACATTTCAGCTCCAGTGTACCAGCACTGTATTTTGTGATATTGTGTTTTGATCACGTATTGTTTGTTGTTTGTGTACCGTGGGTAAACTTGTGAGATCGGCTCATCCGCGTGCCGTTTGTATGATCTCGGCGGCGACTACAGAGATAACGGAGGCGTTATATACAAGGTAAGGCGAGCAATCCTTTCGAATCCCGGTTCCCGAGATCACTGGACCTTCGACTAGAACCCTTATCCCTTCATCGACCTTATCCTGTACCACGGTTTCCCTACTTCCCTCTCATACCTTGCGGTGATTCCGATTTACGACCGGAATTGCCGTATTCCTTTAGATCCTATCGATCTGGATTTACAGTTCGAATTCAGGTATTATAAGAATGGAAATATAGCTAATGGGAATTGAGTCCTGGTACCGACACTGATGTAAAGAAGTGAGGCCTGGAACTAGCAGATGTGGTACGAAAGTAGATGTGGCAGATCTATTTATGACAGAATGAAGAAATAAGGAAATAATATAATGCTTAGCATAGTAAGTAAGATTAAGAAAGTATCACTTGCGTGGTTTGATCGCATGGAACAGATGAATAAGGAGAGAATGGTAAGAAAGATATAGGGGAGGGTTTCTTAGAATGGACCATTTTCTATATTTTGGTGCCACGCATGAAAACGAGTCTTCAAAACAAAAAAAGTAAACCTTAGTCAAAAACTTATAGTATTACCTTTTTCATTTTGGTTGTTTCTAAACAAAAAATAAATACATGAAATGGGAAATCAAGCAAAGGTAAAAAAATTGTAATTGGAAAGATTTAGTATGGACCCATTTGTGACACTGCACGCATTTTGTATATATAATTTTGTTGCACAAAACATTATAATTCTTCAGTTTCATTACTGGTTGATGGTTTGTTTAAGTAAACTAGGCGAGTTAACTGGAACAGATCGCTAGTTTGTGATAAACTCGCTCAAATGAATTAATAAATAAAACTTAATCTTCATTAATAGTATACATAAGAGATGATGTGAAGAAAAAACAAAAGAGCCAAAGGGCGGATCTTTCAGCCAACCCACAATGAAATATTTAGATAACATGGTCAGATATGCAATATGAACACTGCCTTTGATTGACAATGCTGGTTAGCTGGTGCGATATTGTTGTTGTTCTTCTTCTGGGTAGATTTCCGACCGACCGAAATGCGCACTGATTATTCAGAGCTCTTTACCGTACGGTGTACTGAATATAATTGAGGTTCCGCTGGTCGAGTTGCCGCGCGCCGTAATCTCCGAAAGCGGCAACATTCACACACATAAACATGACCAATATCAACAACAAGAAACCCTACGAGTGCCAATCGAAGGAACAAAGACGCATAAACAGTTATGTACATAATACTCCTGTAATATTTTCACTTATAGAATACAATAAATACTTAATAGATAATATAAACATTACAAAATGATTAGTAAATATTTTGTTGTACACAGTTTCTTAGGATGGACCAGTCCATTCTAGAAAAGTTTTGATGGTCCAAACTAGGAAATACGAAGATAAGGACATCGAACTGTAACAAAATTAATGTACTATAATTTCGTAAAACTAACAAATCTTTACTTACGCGTTAACAAGAGGAATCCTGGATGAATGATAGCAAAAATAACATCAACGTGTCCTCGCGTTGTCGAAAACAGTACTGGTCTAATTTAGGAGCTGGTCCAACTTCGGCAACCCTTCCCTATGACATTAGTGTTGATGGCACCAGAAATAGAGGACGTCCGCGGAAGACTTGGCACGACCAGGTAAACCAGATGGTCCTGTTAGAACCCTCAATAATTGTATGAGCAGATATGAATGTGGATGAGGCGAGAATTCTGTCAGGACAGAATAGTGTGGTAACACACCAGGTAACACGTGTATCGCGAGAATTGTAAGTTACGTTCATATCATTTCAAGAATGTTTCTAATCTGTTTCCGTCAATTGATTGAATTAAGTCAAACTGGGGTAAACAACTTTTACAATAATTTAAAATGTTTTAACTTTGTTTTTAAATAATATTCACCAAATAATTCAATAATAAGTTTAACCTTTACCATACCATGATATAAAATACCCGAACGCAGCCATGCTGTCAACTCGTGTTACCGTAAACAACAGTTAGAAAAAATGTTTTTATTAGCTTAAATGGCTTTAATGACTCGAATTTACTTTTGAGCACTTAATTTTGAAAAACTGATTAATTACATTATTTAGAACATTCATAAAGTCCTATACAATGTGTCCTTCCTTCTTATCTCTCTTCATTTAATTAGTGAGAAAGAGATAATTATATTTGTATGTTTGTTGTTTTTTTCACAAATGGTATTTTTACTAATAATAATTGTTTTTGTATGATTCCCTTTTCATAATTGGTTTTTCACTAGTCATTCCTAAGCGCTAATATTTTCTTTAGGATTATCTAAAATGTAAATTTTATGTTGCATGTATTTACCGAAATATTATAGGTTTAATTATGATGGTTGACCTGTGTTACAGCATGGTTTGGGAAGGGTTAAGGTTACACGCTGCTAGCGTATTATTATATTTTTTTAAACTAATGTCGTTTTAACGGTAGTAGAAAATAATAACAAAAAAATCAGGAATGCATTTTACTGTCATCAATCATCGACTCTAAACATAAACACACTGGTTATGAATCGTGCAAGTGTTAAGGTCATTACACATTATACGTAATAGTATTGTTAAAGCGGTGATTAAAAGTGCACAAGTCAATGATCTATGACATCTCTAATTGTTATGTAATGCAGTACGTAATGTGTAGTTTTTAACGGCCACATTTTCTTCTGTTCGAATGAATGACATATTTCATTTACGCGATAGGCTTTTGTAATTAAACCGTCGCACATCGTACACGTACAATTTAATTGAGATAAATTATTATATAATTTAGTCAGTACTGGGGATTCTGTGTCGAGACAAATCGAAAATTCGACGGTTTTCAGTAACTTGAGTTAATCCCATCTGACCATTGCCATACAGCAGGTAGTGACCCAGCGACGAACGCTGCATGTATAAGTATATCAAAAAAATATGGAAAGTTTCCACAATTTATATGGTCAGCCATAAAAATAGAAATTAGTCCTCAGATATTTACTACTAATAATATTCCGAGTATGTCCAAATTTTTGTAAGAATACAATTACTGGATTCATCCCTAGAGGGATTGTCATCAAAACATATTATAGATACTATTGTTTTTATATGGGAAGTATGGAATTCATGGGTATTACAGGGCTTACGATCTATCTTCGGCTGGCTTGAGTGATCATTTTTCATGTGTTACTGGTGTAGGTGTTATCGATATGTTATAGCAAGATTGTTTTTTTTCCGCCATATGATGTTTTCAATTTTTGTAAAACCTCTAAATCGGCCGCCCGCGTACCACACACGTTAGGGACGGTATTTTGTTAGGCTGGCATTTTGAAACTTGCCCAAGGGCGGCTTTTTACTTAGAGACATTCTGGACACTAGTGACGACTACTAATTCCTGCTCTACGAAATAACTATAATGTTATTTATTGAATTTGCAATCTTGGATTATGTATATCTAGATTATTTTTACATCGTTTTGCGACTTGAAATTTTGTTTTATATTTTTTTTTATTTTTCGGCCGCCCTCTTGATTTGGCCGCCGCAGGTAGGCGCCTGCTATGTCTGTGCGTAACGCCGGCGCTGTATAGCAATTATGTTGTATGAAAAAATGTGTGGATTGCGTCGCGGTGTATGTGATCATCGGAAGGATCGATAAGTGGATGCAGGGCCTTATAATCTCCCGGCTGTTCACTATGTTCACAATAAGATATCACGGTATGTGTATGAGTGGATGCGGCTGTGGATAGAGCAAGTGAAACAAATAATAAATTACTTTTGCTTGAAAGACGTTTATTGAGGTATGATGCACAATATCTATCAGAAATTCTGATCTACTCAGTTGCAAAAGGAATCTGTGAAGGAACTGTTCAGAACTTGTATGTATCCAGATGGGAACATTTGCGGAGTTCAATGTTTCCTGGGATTCCCTATGTTTGATTGGATCTCCCAATGTGTTTTATTTTCTTTTACTCTTGACAAATTTACATATTTTAAAATATATTTTTGTGGTTTTCCATGTGTATCGATATATACAATGTTATTAATTTTTATTATCCTTTATTTTAGTGTTACTTAGCGGTAGTTCTGCCTTCATAGTAGGTACGTGAGACGTCTGCTGTTAGTCGAACTGTACGGGAAGCCGGCCGAGAGAAGAGTGATGCTACAAGGTCGGTTTGCTGGACGACTTCCCGCGTAAATTTTTGTTGTCGGTTTGCTGGACGATACTAGGAGAGATTATACGGCCGTTCAGCGATTCAAGTTCGCTCCCAAATATGTGCGTTCAGAACCTGTTGGCGATGTTGCTGACTATGGAGGCGATAGACATCTATTTTCAATGGACTGTTATTTAACGTTTGACTTGCAACGAGCGTGAGGCAAGTGTGGCTCGAGACGTCGAATCTCTGAAACTTGGCTTGTACGTGGACTATGAAGATCTTGATGGCTGTTGTAATACATTTATCGTTGTATCTTATTCTCAAAACATCCCGACCTCGCACTGGTCCATAAGTTCTCCTGACTTGACTAGGGCTGTCCACCCTTCACACCCGAAGTCAATTCAGAATAGATAGTTTTGTAAAATGTTGTCTTAGTTTTCTTGTGGATATCCATGATTTCAATACTGAGTGTGATGCGTTTTAAGTATTATTTCCTGTGGTAATCCTCTATTTAACTTATTATCATAATTGTCTTTAGTCATATTGAACCCCAGATAGTCTTCAGTCTCTTGAAGTCTCTCAATACGTTCATCGTCTCTCTGTTTTGCATCAGTATTTTGGTTTTATCCTCCATGGTCCTCCGGTAATGATGATAATTCTAACATTTGGCTGATATCAAAGCACCTGTTGAAACACTCTTGGATGCTAAAGACACCACTTCGTGGAATTGGATTGTTAAAGGTCACCAATTTGGAGACTACGGTTTGTAAATCACCCATCATATGGTGATACAAGTATTAGGCTCGGATTGTGGTATGGTTTCCTCAATACTCATCGAATATCCTCGTGCTCTTTTGTATTGCTGAGTGTATTGTGTGTAATATTTGGAATTGTATGTGAAAGTGAATATATTGACAGGAGTATATTGAACAGAAACCACTCACGATTACACTTAATTTATTGAAACTAAATTATAGAAAGGTTGAAGCTAATATTAGGTGCGCGAAGTCGGAGGCAGCTGCCGTTCGGAAGACGTCGATAGACAGAGTGGCGAGTAGTGTCTCGGCCCGTCGCCTTCCTTCGATAGACGTCCACGGATTCATATAAAAGCTTCACATAATAAAATTTAAAAATCTATCAAATTATAGTATAATTTGACGCACGTCTTCTGCTTTTCTATTAATTATATAAATGCATTTTGTTGAACTGATGCAAGTAATTCAGTTGATGATTTGTTCAATGCACATTATACGCAAATCATTATATTAAAATACAAATAATTATCTATTAAAACATTATGTTTCTGCACTAGCTATTAATGAAGACATCAATTTCTTTAATGAACGATAATTATATTACAATACATCTGGCCTACCTTGGGTTGGACGACAATTTTCACCTCCACTTGACTCGCACTTTTATAGTGAAGACCGGAGATATCACTGCACTTCCGGATGGTGTGGAACACCGTTTCTTCGTGGTCCGGATTTGTACACACGGCGACACGTTCGTTCCACAAAAAAAGCCTGTTGACAGCTCGACGTCGAAATGCAATCTGTTGCAATCTATCAGAAAAATTCCTGAAGTGATTAGTTGGCCAGAGCGGGACAGGTTTAAATTTAGGTCACGTGCAGTATTTGACTTGCGTCAACAATATTCATGTATCAAGAAATTTCAAACATCTATATAGCTTATGAGGAGTAATGTTTTAACTTACTGTAAAAAATATCAGATTTTTCAGCTGGTTAATTCATAAATTACATACTTATGAATTAGTCTGTGGTATGATTATTTTATTTTTTTATCTAAACTAATCCATGTAATACAAGCTTTTTTAACAACATTTACACGTGTAAATTCACACTATTCACCTCCGAGTCAAAGTTCAACATTTATTTTCATACATACGGACAATTCGACATTTGTTTAATGTTTTGTAAATGTATAGTTATAAATATTTAATGTGAACCGTGAAATTCAGAATGCCTTTATAAATTATATTTAACAAGAATTCAGTATATTAAAAAAAATCATTTTTGTCCCAAAATGTAATAGTACAATCTCTTTTGATAAAAATTTATGTGCACTCATATTTAACTTGTTTTATTGTCATTCGGTAGCTCTCGCAAGTGCTGTGCTATCTTAGCTACTCACTAAGTAGACTGTGGTATCAAATTGTCATTTATGTGTGTTGATTTATATTATACATTATTAACATCAAATTTAATTACTAATTTTTAAATATATTTTCTAAAAAAATAGTATCTCTGCCTGTCATGCAGAGTTTGGTTCTCTGCATGGGAGATTTTAATTTTAATTGTATGATTCATTTTTCGAAGCAGAACGACACATTTTATGTACGATACATGTGTCTGAGACATGTGACGTTTTTAATGGATCATTGAATTATTAATCACTTCAAATATAGATACTCGTTGCCGATCACTGATAGTCTTAGAGTCGTAATTAGGAGTAAATCACTGTTTGTGATGCCCGCACAGTATTTCTTGTCCAATATTTAATTATTAGAATTCGACAAACTTTTCAAATAACAAAATGTATGTATTCATATATATATATGTGTTGAATGTATTAGGACTGATTTATCCGTGTATATTTATTGTGAAATGAACTGTCAAAACTAGAAATTGCGATTCCGGGGTCACTAGTGACGAATTAACGATTCCGAGGTCGCTAGTGATGGGGTGAGGATTCCGAGGTAACGTTATCGCGTTAATTGTTATTGTTATCACCGGAATCGCAGTATCTGGTATAATATAGTCAAATCTGAATCAATTATATTTATCGATATCTTCGTTATATGCATATTATACTTCTATAAATATTGATGTTACTGAATAAAAACATATAGACAAATATTTGTTTTTAATTTTATTATATGTCACAGAGACGAAGCTATGTTTTATTATATTTTAATGGAAATACATGGAAATATTGGTAATGTCTTCGGCTGGATTAAATGATCACTATACACAGTGTAACGTTCACCATTCTCACGCATTAATCAATCTCCATATTAATCAAAAAAATCTGTGGACTAAATTTGATATCCATTTCCCTGAAACAGCATAGATATCATAATAAGAATCTATTTATTTTTTTGAAATTATTTAAAGCAATATTCTTTGTCTGTAAAATGTATTTATTTGTAGGTGAAAATCCCGTAATTGTGTCTTCTTGGAACATATTAAAATATTGCTATTAATTTATTCTTTAGGTCAGATCTTTTATAAATTAAAATTATAAGTTAAATAAGCTCAAGGCTTCTATTTCAGTCCTACGCTTACGCCGCCTGGTTGGCATTTTTCGAATGTTACAAAGGCGGCTGTTCGATAGCGCCCTGCACACAGTGACAGGACGATACCGCACAACCGCCCTATAACAACGTTTGCTCTCATTGTACCCGACCTTTTTTTTATTGTCACTTTATTAGATAAAATAAAATATACACATAAGTATAAACAAAACGTTATATGAATAAAGAAGCGAAAGTACATGTTACATATTAGTATCATATGTAGCATATTAACAAAACATATTTATTTCCATCAACGCCCTAGTGGGCTTTTACATAAGAATAAATTTTTATTTAATTTAAATATAAAAGTACGCTTTTAATTGACATTTCAATATAACATAAAAAAATAAAAACTAAGTATAATTTACATACAAATATTTCTTCTTACCTTTAAACAATTACAATTTTTAAAAACTGTACAGTTAATTGCATTAGAACAGTCCACGTCTAGTAAATTAATTACCTTTATTTTTTCATATGTACTATTTATGCTACAAAAAAGAAATAAGTAAAATAAATCATTTTATATAGATAAACTATATCGCTCACATCTCTTCTCCGGGTTAATTTTTTCAAATGAAGTAGACTCATTAAATAATCGTAATTTATATTTTCAATCCGAGTATAGAATTTAAAATTGATAAATCTTAGAAATTTATGTTGCACTCTTTATAACACACTCACCGTAAGGCCGGAGAGCAGAAGAGACGTTAGGCAGCACTCAATTCCGGGGGAAAAGACGACACAAAAATAAAAACAAATAAGTTACTCGTAGATTTTCTTCTTCTTCCACGGCGCAGCGTCTTCACAACTTATTGCATACATAAGATCGACCAAACAATGACAATGGTGGGGTCGAAGTCGAAGAATAAGAAATAAAACGCACATCGGAAGAAAACCTAAGCGAGAATGCAAATGGACGGCCCTGGGTGAAGCTGGACAATAAGGACACTGTTGTTAGTAATACTCTGATCTTTAATGTTGGGTCATATAATGATATTGCCCCAACATTTTACGCATTCCAATGAGATGCTTTGTTAGGCACCAGTTAGTCACACCGCATAAACAAACATTAGTCAATAATTATACAAAATACTTTGTTTAAACCACTATTTATTAATTATTCTACATGTTTCGATACCTATGGTATCTTCTTCAGGAAACAATGTATACTGAAATTAAAATATACAAGCATAGATAAAAACAAAACTATAAAATGGTGAATAAGTAAGAACTAATATGAAAACAAATTAAAAAGGTTTATATTTAAAAAGAGACTTTGATTATTTATAATATTAAGCTTGCTATTAACACTTTATTTTTTAATATCAGTATACATTTTTTCCTGAAGAAGATACTATATATATCGAAATATGTTGAATAATTAATAAATAGTTGTTTGAACAAAGTATTTTGTGTAATTATTAATATAATGGACACAAATTAATTTTGCAAATATTAAAGAAGAAAATATTAATCAAATTAAATGTATTATGTATAAAATTTTCGAACTTACATGCTGTAGTTGTTTCAAATTGACACATCTATAATTCCAAATTTAAAAGCTATTTTTGAGTAATCTTCGCTAGAAGACGCCAGAAATAATGTTATTAGTAGTGATGAGAAAAAATGCTACTCTTGACTCACTGGTGTGATTGTGATTGATATTTGATAATATCAGTGATTGAAAACTGTGACTGTGATCACAGTTTCATTACTAATACTTATCGCGATATCACAATACACGAAATAAATAAATAAAAATTAAACGTATATACTTATATTATTCAAACTTCATTTACGTATAAAACATATTCTAACATGTAATATTTAATATATATCATACTTAATATCGTCACAAAGAGAATAAAAACCCTTAAAAAAATGTGAGTTTATTTTTCGGGTCAAATTCTCAGCATTTCGGGTCAAATTCATTAAATGAAGTTTTGACAGAATCTACTAGATGGCGCTTATCACAAATTACAACGTCATTCCTTCATGAATATTTTCATTTCATTTTCACATGCGCCGAATCATAAATCAATAAGTCAGTTAAAAAATTGTACCACTAATCACGATATTTCCAGATATTCAATCACTGATAGTGAGTGTGACTCAAAACTATAAGTGATTAACTCGCGGTTCGTGATTTTGAGCTATCGCTAGTTATTAGTTTAGTTTATTCTGGTATATTCCACGGTGTGTTTGTTTTATACGAGGTTTTAATTAGTATTTGAAAATTTTTTAAAATTACATTATTAATGAATCGTGACTTTCAATCAAATGGCCCAGCAATCAAATAAATCATTAATTTTATGAAACTTGTGTCACTTTCGACACTTAGCACACTTTCATTCTCCTTCAGACCATCCAGCAAGGACCTCATCAAAGTATCAATATGTGAATCTTTTCAGAAAGTATATATTGAATTTTTATATAGATTATTTAACCACTTGACGATTTAATTCACCAACTGATTTCGGAATACCATTTTTTTCGTCTGGATATCAAATTAACTAACCAAAACCATATACAGGATGGCCCAAAAAAAGTGAGAATATCTCGTAACGCACAAGTTATTTCAAAACACAATATATATAATTAATTATCATTCTTAATGTAATTTTTTTTTGCACAATATTTATCAAATCAGAAATCATCAAAACACCCCATATTGTATAATCTACTGAATTTAAATCTGGGCTGTTCGGTGGCCACATGCCTGGATCGATGAAATGAATATTCTCACAACGAAGAAAGTTGATTGTATTTCTGGCTGTGTGAGATGGAGCTCCGTCCTGCTGTAATGTCCAGTTATGCTGTACTCCGGGCATTGTTTTGATCATTTTCCTAGCACCCCAATGTTTTTCAATTCACAAATTTTTGATCAGAATGCGGTCTTCTGCCAGTGATTTTAGTAATTCTGGGCAACAATTTGAAAAAACCAAACATAAACAATGGGAAAAATAATAATCAAAGATGGCGACCGGAAATTGTCGAAATAAAACATAATACAGATAAATAGGTAAGTAAGTAAATTAATAAACTAATTAAGCAGTTTTTGATATAGTTAAACTAATTTTGATATAATTATATCACATTTTACAAATTGTTTTTTGGGCCTTCCTGTATATCACGTAATTCTAACGTTTTAAAAAAATCTATTTTTAAAAAAATTATTAAAATAATAAATATTTTTAAATAAATCTACCACGATCTAAATTGTAATGATGATAAAAGATGTGGAAATCGACTTAATTTTACAACATTATTAGATTATTTTTTTAGGTTTTCAATTCTTTCTCTATTTTAAAATGTTTTTCTTCAATTTGTAACAATAATAGCTTCACTGTTATAATGGATTTTTTTATCTGTTTTATTGTTTGTTGTTTTACATACTTTAATATGTTTTTGTGAGAGTCCATTAAACGATCTGTTGATTATTTGTTTTGTTAACATCATAAATAATAATAAAAAGAGGGATTGGCCGTATAGAATTAACATATAATGGGATTCCCTTCGACGATGTTTGTCAATAAGCAATGTATTTTTTCACTTACAAAACTGTAGTACAATATCCGAGGTTAGTACATGTATATTGTACTTACAACTCGCGTGTACACCGAGCTGTAAGAGCGGTCGAGGTACACTCACATTAAATACAAATTATATTTAGATTTAAAAACATAATATTTAGAGATTTTAACCGATGCTACCCAACTTCAAGTTAAATAAGGTTCCTTACGCTGTACACTCGCCACGCGAGATACTAGGCGAAATCCGGCAACACCGCCTTAATTTTTGGTCCCTTAACTACATCCCCACTACCGGGAGCAAACGCTGCGACGCTCAGTAAAGGCCTGACAGCCATCCGCTATGGAACCCGCCATGGCCGTTACCGCCAGGTGTGAAATCCGTTCGGTGATTCGATTTTTAAACGCGAAGAAGCTTAAACCTGTTGAAATTCATCGACAGTTGGAAGAAGTTTATGGCACAGCTTGCATCAGCGTCCAACACGTCCGCAAATGGTGCAGGGAGTTCTCCGAAGGACGCACAGACGTCCACGACGAGCAAAGGAGTGGGAGGCCATCGGTGTCGGACGAAGTCGTGGCGAAGATTGAGCGCATTCTCCTCGAAGATCGGAGAGTAACGCTTCGGGAGCTTGCTGTCCAGGTTCCTGAGGTTTGTGAAAAAACCATCGACAACATTTTGACCGATAAACTTGGTTATCGCAAGGTGTGCGCGCGGTGGGTCCCACACATGCTTTCAGAAACCCACAAAGACAATCGTGTCAAGTGTGCCGAGGGGTTTCTTCGAGAATGCGCCGAGAATACCGAAGAATTCTTGGACTCCATTATTACGGGAGATGAAACGTGGTGTCACTACGTCACTCCAGAAACAAAAGAACAGTCCAAACAATGGCGCCATCCTGAATCGCCTAGGCCGAAAAAGTTTAAGCAGACGCTTTCCGCGGCGGCCTAGCGGCGGAATTCTTCGAAGCGGGTTTTCAGAAGTGGATAACTCGTCAGGAAAAATGCATAGAAAAATCAGGAGACTATGTAGAAAAATAGAATAAAGTACAAGCTTTCAGATGGTTTACTTATTTATTGCAATAAAAAATACCTTATACCTGAAAAAAATGTAGGAACCTTATTTTTTACTTGCCCCTCGTATATTTATATTATTGGCAGGTTGCGTGCAGTGGGTATACTCGTAGATTTAGGTTATGCTGTTACCAATGATATTATACAATCATATATAATACATGTACTTTTGTTTAACCAACGTCTTTAGATAAAATGAATCCGTCATTTATACGACCCTACCATGTATTTATTTGTAATTTTAGAGTACTATTAATAGTGTTTTTAAATTTTAAGTTTTAACGTAAAATAACACCTTCTTACCCATATAAAAATCGTTTTTAAACACTTTCTATGACTGAACATGATTCTTTTATTGTTTGAAAATCTTTCACGTAATAACAAAGGGAAATAATTATTTTTATTAAAGATTAACGTAGGAAATAGTTCTGTCAATTGTTTTTTATTTTCCCCAAATCAAAAATAAATCCATGCACCAAATTCAAAGAACAATCATGAAATCAACACGTTAAAAATAGTAAGATAGTAAAATTCGCGAATTAGTAAAAGAGAAAGAAGACACTTCAATGATTTGCACGCAGTTGCAAGCCATTCAAATTTAAAACGGAATAGCCAATTGTATGACTTGAATAATACACTAGCTTAAATATAGAAGACAATAATGTGAATAGCTACAATGCGTCGATTGTAGCTACTAGCGCTACGACTACCGCGGCGGGTAGTCTTGGTAGTTTTTAGAACTAAGCCATTAAAGTTTCTACTGGTACACAGATGGTGCTAATTGTAATAAATCCGTAAATATACGTTAACGATCTAGATTATTTAATTTATATTTGTTTCCCAGAATTTTTAGTAATGCTCAGCTTTTTTGCTTATATGCACTACAAGAGTGTCGTGAAATCAATTCACGGTAGCAATTCACAATATTTAACATATTCGGTACTCTAAACATTAACACATTCATATCAAACAAATAACAGTAGTCCATCAATCGGTACAATCTAAGTGAAACGTATTAGAGTTGTGAATATTGACATTATTGAAGAACCAAAGAATAGGAATGCGAAGAGCGCCCGTAAATTTACAATGTAAACTCATCACTTTGGACTCTGAAGTTTGGTTAAAACAAACTTGTGTCTACAATAGTTTGCACACCATTACGTCACCATTGGCCCTACAACTCTTGGTAGGTCTTACTTACCCTCCTCGTAAAGGTCAGTACAGAATTCAGCACAAAGTGTTCTGTAAATCATCGCATGTGTTTCACTCCCGGATGAAAATGGCACATCCAGTACGTACGTACCTTTACTGATATCTCAGAGATCAAGGTCTTATTGAGAGATCACACGGGCCTTTAAAGTAGACATGTCTTTGAGGACACTGTCACTCCATCTTAGCTTATACCTTCCCTGGCTCTTGTTTTCTGTTGGTGTGGCATTCAGCAGTGGCTCGTTGTTTTTATTTGTATTTTTTTATTACAACTTTATTTCATAATAATTACATTATTACATATTAAAGCATTCAAAATAATGTCAAATACCTTGCCCATGAAGATGGACAAAACGATGATGACATAGAACGGCAGAGGAGACAGCTGAGCGTTCGTGGAAATATACTGTTTTGGCGTTTCTACCGATGCAGTAACGAGGTGAAGAGGATCCTGTAATCGTTCTTCACCAGCATGTATATCTGCGAGCTCTGGTCGAAATACAAGCAGGTGGCATACAACCGTCTCCGAATTCAGTACAACAGTTCATACTTAATACTGTTCGGATTGGCGCGTTATTACAGCGCATCTACAATGTTTACCGAAGGCCGTGTACATGGATTCGCTCTACTTCTGAGACATTGAGTTGCGGGCGTAAAGCTACGGCTGGAGCTCGGCACCAACTCTCTGGTGCAAGCGGCGCTCTCACGGAAAGCTGGTTCCCTGACCAGAGAATGGCAACGACTACAGAATAGCTACAGATACAATAATGGCCGTGACTGAAGTATCTATATGTGTAGTATTTATATATATGTGAACTTTTTATTTATTTATATATTCTTTGGTTTTCTTTTCATAACATAAATAATATTTCGAAACTTTTAGCATATTATATAATATGTATTATCTTTATGGCGAATCGGGACACAAAAAAAGCGATCATGCTGGAATAAACACATTGTTATTATTATTACAATTAAATTAATTAATATAGTAAAATAAAATTAAAGTACGTACAAAAAACATAAAAATTTAAGTAACATTGAAAGAAAACAAAAATTTTGTCAGTAACAATAAAAGTTTTAAAATGTAATACAATAGAGAATCAAATAATTCTCTGCTCATAGTTCAACCACAGAAGTCCTACTTTTATAAACTTTGATACTTAAGCTCATATCTTTTCGCCGGCAAATTAAAATCAGTATAAATACACATTAATTGGATCGATATAAATATTATTTTGTTTGAAATTATTGTGTATATGATACAAAACGTAGTTTAACGCTCGAGAGACGGGTTCCCATCCGCTGCTGGCCGCGATCTTGTCGTTGCATAACGTCCTGGGTGAGTATACGGCTGCTAGGAGCTTCGTTTCACGCACTGCTGTTTGAAGGATGCGTTCAGTACAGGCGATAGACCTCCGCAGTTCTGATTAAAATGTTCCTGGTCAATTTCCATAATATTACAGTTAGAATATATCTGAAATCTGAATAAATCTGTTTTGTCTCAAGAATATATCTGAAAACCACTCTCATTGCGTTTCTCTCACAGATGTGCTCCATTAGATTTATAAGAAAGTATTTTGCATATCAAGTGATGTTTTTAAATTCGCAAATAATAGGTACGTCTAAAATATTTAATATTTATTGTGAACTCAAGTATAATTATGATCGATTCTGTGTGGAATTTGTACCGACATACCTTGGACGGACAGACAGATTATTGTTTATATGATTATTAAAATACTTGTGTACGTACAGGATGAAGATTATGTTCCAGTCCGATGTTGTTATTGAAAACTATGAAAAACAACACATTTTTTTAATATCGTTTTTATGTGATAATTACTTGGTTTATTACAATTATGTATGGAATATGACATTGGCCATATGGCTGCCTCTGGCAGCGGCATAAATGCGTGCTCTTTTAACCATATATGTATTTCACGAAAAGTGCGGTTCTGGCTCCACGAAATGGGGAGAAATTACGCCCAAGAACTTCTAGAGGTCCAAACCTGAGAATAAAACTGCTACAATAGTATATTGAATTACCTAATTGCATCTTGTTCTACTCTTTATATATATGTAAATATTATTTATTTATTTTATACACTGAACATTGGACTTACTTTAAGTTTTACGTTGTAATTATATGTTATTTAATTGCATCTTGCTTTACTCTTTACATACACCATATATTATATATTATACATTGAACAATGCATTTACGTTAAGTTTTATAAAGTATGTATCTAATATAATGACATCTTGTTTAACTCTTTATATATATATATTTTTTGTAAATTGATCATTGCACTTTGTTTACTACTATACCGGAATAACACTGGTTGCTATAATACAGTCAAATTCTAGGTACAAGGTACCCAAATATATTTCTTAATTTTCTGATATGTTTATCTGATTATAATATAACACTCTGCACTAAGAATCAAATAAACAAATTATTATTATAATTATATATTTCATAACATTCTCTCACACTTTGCGTGTTATTTCAACAACTTCATTTCGAAAATTATCCTGTAGCATCGGAATTGTTGTCGGCTTATTGGCATAGACCTTTCTTTTCAGGTACTTCCAACAGAAAATAGAGCCGTGGTCGCGGAGCCAGTCGATATCACCACTTTTTGACATTATGCGGCCGAGAAAAATTTCCCGATAATTTCAAGCATAGCTCGGGCTGTGTGTGACATGGTACCGTCGTGTTATAACCACATGCGTTGCAGACCAAATTGGCTCAATTCGGCCACCAAGAAGTTTTCCAACATGTGACGATAGCGATCACCGTTAATGGTCAGAGCATTTTAATGTTTTAATAATTTCAACGCATAATTTGTAATTAATAATTCTCTACGACTACCAAATACCAACTGACAAATATCTGCCAAATCAAAATGGCGGTAAAATAAAATCGGCCTAGAACATAATATTCACCCTGTATTATATACTTGACTATTTTGAACGATCATTTTATTTTTATGTAATCTAATCATTGAAGCAAAGACCCCTAAGGCCTTACCATGTTCAAAAAACCTTGAAAGATCTGCAAAAAATATTGGTTTGATAGTAAATCAGTAGAACCATAATTCGTGGAGATACGCCACGTCGCATTTAACTAATGTCCATACTGTCATGTAGAAGTCGTAACTTATAATGTTTCACGTACCTTGGATTCCTAATAACATACTAATTTATATCTTTATTTTTTTTTTGTCCATGACTCTAAGAACCTTTCAGATCCAAGGCCGATCACTAAATCATCCTCCAGCCCTCTCAGTCTTGAGCTAATTGATATCTTCCAATAGGGAATTTGTAGTATCGCTGCATTCTTCCGAGCATTGCCCTTCTTATTATTGGGCATCCCAGGGGCTGAGTTCCCTTTGGCGTGCCCTCGTAGATCCTACGGAGCGTTCTGGTCAAGTCACATCTGACATCACGATAAGAAATGGAAAGCTAAAACTAAATCTTTTAGTCAGGGGTTAGACTTAGGACTAATAACCCTTCCCTTTAAAAATATTAAGAATACAACATAACCAAATCTCGACGAATTACTTTGTGACCGACGCAAGTTGCTGGTCACCCAAATGGATGGATGGATGATGGTGATGGAAGAATGAGTTAGATAGAAAATAGGAATGAGGAGATGAATGATGGAAAAGGGGACGAGGTGGACCTTCGATAGCGGACCAGGATGGACTCACGGAACCAAAGAACAGCTCTACTTACCTGGTTGGTGACGCCGTCACGTTGCACTTCCGGAAGCTCACCCAATGTAGTAAATTTACACTTCACAAAACTCTGATGAGTGTCACGTTCACAAATCACAGCGGCGTGTGCAAAGGAGTGATTCAAAACAAATTCATATGAGAATACTTCAACTTCCAAAAGATTAACCAGTCGATCCAAAGGAACAAAATGTACCGGGGAGAATAGGCTAAGGGGGTATGGATAAACTAAAAACTGGTGACAATATACTACAAACATGAAAGTATATGTGTTCACCAACAAAATAATAATTAATTAAATACATACTTAATATTAACGTTAAATATCAATCATATATTTGTATTTATTTATTTGATAAGATTTTTTTTCAATATAAAACAACAATAGAGTTATCCACCCCCAAATACGAAAGATCTTGAATTATGGGGGTGGCTATCAATATTTATATAAAACATGATCAAGATCTACTAGATCTAAGAAATTGTTTACAACTAATAAAAAAATATATATACATACTTCTATAATAATACAATGTGAAAATTAAAAAAATGTTGAGAAATTGATCAGATTAGAACTTGGGAAATTATTTAATAATTTTGAAGACCTTTATGCCAGAA
Source organism: Eubasilissa splendida (assembly GCA_031772225.1). Lineage (NCBI taxonomy): Eukaryota > Metazoa > Arthropoda > Insecta > Trichoptera > Phryganeidae > Eubasilissa > Eubasilissa splendida. The sequence continues at coordinate 22,580,644 of CM062857.1, read as the reverse complement.
CCTCTTGCATATATTTGCAGCTAATTTAATTGATTTTGGCAGTTGGTTATAGTCTAGGAACAACGTATATACGATGCATATCTCCGTCTTATTCTTAATTTGGACATTATTTAAATAACATATTCATTAGTTTTACTCCGAGTGTGAATTTTTATTTTATCCTCTTTAAAAAAAATGAAATAAAAGACTTTTTTTTATATAAAGAAGATAAATTTAATACAGGAAAATCTATAATGGTATATCCGGAGGAGTGGGCTGGGACGACTTTTTTTTCATCAGGATCCTAGAGTGAAGAAAATTTTGAAGGTGTTCATTACAATACACATTTATTTCGATGGGAGAGGATATTCCGAAGGAGGTTTGCACTCACCGCAATCCAGTTCTTCTGACACCTCCAAGGTTTCATCAGACATCAGCATTTTCCGTCCCAAATAGAGCTTGGCAGAGCTACATCCTCATTCATCAAGATACATCAATACTCTGCCCAGCCAGACAATAGTTCAATTTTGGCAGGAATTAATATTCTGCCAGGATCGATGGTGTATAACCCGGCCTCCGTGTAACGGACTTTTTCTACAGATTTAAAATGTTCTCGCCGCGGCCTAGTGGCAGACACGACTGCTGCCTACTCGGCTGGACCCCGATCGACGTCTCACCGCAGCGCTCTACCTTCCCGCCTTTCAATTTTGTAGATTAGTTATCACCATTGTAGAATAAAAATCTCCTAGATGAATTTAATTATCGGGACGAGTACCAAAGTGCAAGTTGAATAACTTTTCATGAAAACGATACATACTTTAAGATGTAGTTAATCGTTAATTTATTACGAATTTATGGAGACCTGTAAGAATCTGGTCCTGTGGATGCATTTCGTCCGTTGCTGGTGGCACTTCAGGTTTCATCAAGTTCAAGAACAAGTTGTCACTCTCAATGAGCCTGATGAAATACGACATAAATTCGACATATTAACCGCAAACGAAGGAATCGGACATCATTAAAATGGTTGGACTGGTTTTACAATATTTTTAAATAAACAAGAATCGGATAAGATGTATCGCTCTGAACAATTAATTTATTTTATTTAAAATGAATTAATTCTTTAATATTTGTTTTATTAAAATCAATCGGCAATAGATAATAAAATAATAATATAGTGTCCGTAAATTTAATTGTTTTTGGAAGCTATTAATATCAACAATAAAAAAATACTTACGTGGATATTTGAAGTGTCAAAAAAACGCCAAAAAGAGTCATGATATATATAAAATAATCACATAGATTTAATTGAGACATATAATTGAGATTTTAATTTGCAGATAAACTCAGAGATCAGCTTGAAATTAATAGAAAGAGACAAAAACTCATATCAGTGTACACGGCGTTAGATATGACAGCGAGATTTGACACGTGCACACAAACATATGTTCAGTTAGAATAAATAAATAAAATTAGGCCTTAAATTACAAACATTTATTCGGTTGAAACAGCTACTGGCGACATTCAAAATCACTCAACTGACGAACGACTTTAAACGTTTAACGTAAGTGATGAGCGTGAGGAAAGGTGTGTATGTACGTAGGGGATTATGAAAGCTGAGAAAGTTGAACAATCTCAGATATACGGATTTCGCTTCATATTTCAGAAATTGTCTCAAGTCGAAAATTTCTTAAAAATCTAAATCGTGGTCATAATGAATAAATTTTTAAAAAAAAATTACCCAATTAACACTAGTAATGAGAATTATTATGTATAATATAATTACTTCTTCAATATTTACAAAATTACTATGCGTCAATATATTGTTAAATGGCACAAATCACTCTTGAAAGGTGGATTGCTTATTTAAAAGAAGAAAAATATATTGATATTAGAATAAAGGAACATTTGAGATGTTTAATTAATTAGATTAGATATTCTCAATTTTCCAATAATCTTTTATGGTTTAGAAATTTTATCAGTTTACTCAAAGGTATTCGAGATTCTGTAAAAATAAGGTAGATGGTTCTTTCAAATTATGGAACGATTAAATGTATTAATATCAAAAAGGTAACATATAGGTTCGAAAATTATCGCTAAAAATATTGTCGCTGTAGCATAGTTGGATAACACACCTTCCCCGGTGAGGAAAGAGATCCAGGTTCGAATGCCGGTGGCGCAACAACAATATTTTTTCGATAAAATTGATTTTATATGTATATCTTTCTAATTAATATATTTAATTCATATTTAGATATTTTACATATACCATGGGTATACAGTTAGATAAATTAGAAATAAGTTTTTTTATTTCTTCTTTATTACATATATATTCATTTTTATTTTTATTTTGCCAAAGGATTGCCTTTTACATAGTTAATTTTTTTATTTTTTTATAAATAAAATATAATAAGGGGTAAACAATTAGATAAGATGGATTACTTAGAAAGATATAAAGAATAAAATGTTTATAAAGAAAAATATTTTCTACCGGATGTAACAGATCTTGTCCACAATATTTTATGGGTGGATACCTGAATATAATATAATACAACAAGGAAATAAAAAAAATAGACAAGGGTATGTTCCCTTACTTTTCATTTTAAAATGGTCGCTGGGGTCGCATTATTTTTTTTTATTGTTTAATAGGTCTTTATCGATTTTGTTAATTATTCTCGGCCCAACACACTCTCTCGTCCTCTCGCCGTGCACACTGTTCGCGATCGGTACTCTCGTGGTTCGACCCGACGATCTGGTCGAATAGCTATGATATTAATAGCAAATTACACATTATAAATAATAAAATTATTTTTACAAATAGTTACCCCATCACCTATATTTATAGTATTATTTTTAATTTAGTATACATTGTATCTTGAAGAAAGGATGAAACATTTTAAATAAATAGTGGATTATAAATAGAGTTTTTTACTTACTTACTTATTTACCATCACGCCGTCTTTTATCCGCGGGGATAGGCAGAGAGGATAGAGCGCCACACTCCTCTATCCTGACACACAATTTTCGCCTCATACATCTTCTCATACAAGCTCGCCGATTATGGAGACTTCTAACAGAAGTATTCCCTAATATCTGGTTTTCCTGGTGCCTGGTGGATACCATAAACACTTGCGTTATATATCTTCCTTACCATTCTCTCCTCATTCATCCGTTGCATATGACCAAACCACCTAAGTGATCTCATTTTTACTGCATTCAGTCTACTTTCGTTCCTCTTCTGCCAGCTCCAGGCCTCACTTCCATATATCGTGTCAGTATCAGGACTCCATTGTGCATCACTAGTCTTGCCTCGGTTGACAAATTCCCGTTAGCTATAATTCCATTCAAAGCGCCGTTCACTTTATTCCCTGCAGTCACCCTCCTTTCGATATCATTCTCAGCCTTTCCGTTTCTATCAAACATCCTTCCCAAATATACAAACTCATCTACTTGCTACAAACATTTATTATTATTTAATTAGCATGGTGTCTTGCTTTCCTTCATCTCGAATACAATCACTCACATCACAAGAGTTTTTTCATATTATTTAAAAATTTAATTTTAAAGAGCCCTTGGACATCTGCGTACTCTGGAGCAAGCAGCTCTTCAATCCGTCTCTGCTAATATGAAAGTTTGACTAGACAATGAGATAATCTGTTCCATCGGAAGATGACTATTTAATTTGGACAGCAACAATAAACAAGTGTCATTCGTTTGGATTCCTGCACATAAGGGAATTCATAAAAATGAATGTGCTGATAAACTGGCCAAGGAGGCCACTCTTTCCAGAGTTTTCCCCCATCAATTCCATATCCCGACGTATGACAGACTCAATATGGTAAAAAGAGGTACGAATTCTGTCTGGATCCAAATAATCATAAGGGTAATCGGCTTAAAATAATTCAAGGATCTATTTCCCGCACCCCCTGGTTCTCCAAAAGGAAAGTTTACAAAAGAACAATATCAAATATCTCTAGAATGAGAATTGTGCATTGCCAGGTAGCCTCACATTTGTTCAGATTGAACTTGATAGATTCCCCAATGTGTGAGTATGGTGCCGAGGAGGAAACCCTTCACCATATCTTTTTTGCCATAGGTTTTTTTTAGAGTAAACTCGTCAATGGTAATTTTCAACTCCCGGTTAACTTGTGTCATGTTCTTTCCCTCAACTCGCCACATTTTATCTATATAATGGCAAATTTTTTGAACGACAATGGTATTGACTTATAATGTAATATTTCCTATTCTATAATATTATGGTACTTTTTCTATAAAATGTAGTTTTAACTTTATTAATGGCACAAATCACTCTTGAAGGATAGATTGCCTATTTAAAAGAAGAAGAAGAAAAATGTAATTGTATATGTATGGGTATATGCGTGTATGTATACGTATTTATATATAAGTATACACTTTTTATTGTATCCTCTCCGCTGTATAGGGTGTAAAAACACATTTTTGTTTATCTTTTTATATTGGTATGTACCAACTATTTTATAGTTTATTAGTTTGTATGATGATTTTACTTTGGTCAGCTCCGAAGAAACGTTCACTGGTCGTATTTTTATATTATATATCATATCAAAAGTTATTATGTAATATGTACCTACTGTTTTTTTTCTCATAAATAAATGCCTGTCTCAGAGATCGGAAATCTCATAAAAATCTTGGAATGTATGACATTATGATAATTCAGCTGTGTACTCATATACGTAGGTAAGGAGTTTACAATGAACTCGTGAAGCCTTCAAGGACATAGTAAGCTCCTGGTAATCCTTGTTAGAAGCCGGTTTTCAAGGCTGTGGGGAAAATGGTTATTGCAGGATGGAGCAGGAACTGGTTCCACGGGTGTAATGGCATGCAAGCCGTTCATTCGATGGTAGTTTACATTGAATTAATATCTCTGATATTTTTTAATTCTTGTACAGTAAACAGAACAATATCGTTTACATCAGTAATCTTTGCAGATAATTACGGTTTTCTTATTCCATATCTCAAAGAGTCGCTCCATTTTACGTTTGTTGTAGGTACCATTGACCATTAAAGTTCCGTTCCTCGGTTTGGTGAATTTGAATCTACACAACAGCGGTTAAAACGGAAGACTTGGCACGACCAGGTAAACTAGATACTGGAAGATGGTTCTGTTAAAAGCTTCAATAATAAACGAGCTTGCATGAGAAAATGTATGAATGTGGATGAGACAAGAATTGAGTGTCAGGGCAAAATAGTGTGGCGCTTTATCCTCTCTGCTTATCCCCACAGAGAAAGGGCGATACCGATTAAAGCATGCAGTAGAAACACCGCGATGTAGAAATTTAGGTCAACACAAAGTTGCCTTTAAACACCTTTCATTTTACTTCATATCATTACAGTGGAGTTTAAGTAATGTGATTATAAATATTACAAAAATGGTTTGCGTCTTCGATAAAACACGGATGAAATCTGACTGAAACAGTCTTCCGCATACTAAATACGATTCCGCCAAAAATTATTTTAAGTTAAAAATTAGGATTCTAGAAAGTATATAAATAGAATCCCAGCATGACATTCTAACGCTAACGTTTTCTTTTTGAAAGGAATTAAGTGTTATTTTCATTTAAAATACGAATTAGGTGGATATGTGACTTTTTTTCTGATGATACATTTTTTAAATACATAAACAAAAGACTTAATTTCTATTGTCATAAATTTAAAAATTAGTATTTATTTAGGTATCTTACAATCGTGTATTATTATGATTTTCATATCTACGAAGAGCCGAAATTTATATAAATATATAGAATTATTTTTTTATGTGTGTTTTTTTTTAACACCAACTATTCTTATAATATATACTAGCATAACATTTGTTTGTAATAACTTTCGAATTGTTTAATAATTTTAAGTGAAAACTAAAGATGTAGTCTTTTATACATCCAATTTTTCACTACTTAATCATCTTCTTCTTCTGCTAATCTGCGTCCAGTATTGATATATACCTATTTATGCATACTTTGCTTGTAAGTGCGTTCTAGAACGGATAAAAGCCTAGTGGAAAAATAATGTCCAATCTTGAAAATGTTTTTAATAAATGCATTCTAAAAAAAACTAAATTGGTTTTACTAAATAAAATAACAATAACTTTGTATGAAACCACAAAATATTTTATACGTCATCCGGTTTCGCTTATCTCAAGAATCTCTCATAAATACAAAAAAAGTGCACATACATAAAGAGGGAGAATATAAAATTACATGTGAAAGAGAGAGACGGAATACATATATAGTTAAACAGAACATCAAGAGAGACATAATATGAAATAATATGCGAAAGAAACAGAATACATATACATATAAACGGAACATAAAGGGATGGGAAAATACAGTGTTGATCAAATCAATTTAATATCCATCTACCTAATATGGGGTATGTTTCCTTTAAAATCAATTTAATATCCATCAACACTGTATTTTCCCATCCCTTAATTTTCCGTTTATCTGTATATGTATTATGTCTCTCGCTTTCGCATATAATTTTATATTCTGCCTCTCTTGATGTCCTATTTAACTATATATGTATTCTGTCTCTCTCTTTTACATGTAATTTCATATTATATCTTCCTTTTTATGTATATATATATAAGTGCACTATTTTTGTATTTATGATCAGTTTTAAATACGTCCTGATGATGCTTGAGATAAGCGAAACCGATTAACGTATAATAAATTTCATGGTTGAAGGAATTGTTTTTTTATTTAATATGAATAAATGTCATTAAATATATCATACATCAACACTTAACGAAAAACATGAGTATGTTTAAATTTGCCGTTAACTTGATTAATCTACGTCTAATTGATACATTTAATTTGTATTAAAATACCACAGAACAATGTATTGAAAAACTGCCACTTCACAATAATAATGTGTTTTCCTTAATATTTTTAGTGTTTTCCTCTACATGTCAAACCATGTGCTTGCATGTGATTGCTTTCTGCGAAAAAAAAACTGGTTTTACTGTGTAGCAAATCACGAACAGTGGGAATAACATATTCCTGGCATTCATTGACAATGATAATTGTTTACGTAAAATATCAATTAAATCTATTTGCATATATATTAGATAATAATTATATTTATAAATGTATTATTTTGCTCGCTTTTGCCTTGTCCGCTACTCTGATAATTTCCTCTGCACACCGAGACGTCCTACCAAAGTCGTTTTTTGCCCCATGTATAGGTAGCATTCGAGAATATCTGTCCATCGTTATCTTTGAAAGAAGGATCCTCGTGGGAATTTTAGATCTCAAAGAAATAGAACATGGCGTACCTGATGATGAACCGAAAATCACAATAATCATTAAACTGACTAGGCCATTGGCTCGAGCCCACAAATTAGATTTTTGAGAGATTTTCGTCTCCAATGAGATTACTTGTAAACAACTTTCTGCTTTTGTAATACACGCGTGCATAGATACCATGTCTTGTTTTAAAATAGATTCGTTATTAGGTCCAAATGTCATTAAATTCGTCAAATGTATTCATTTAAGAACTTATGGTGGTAATATGAGGAAAAAAGGAAGGCATTTACATTTCGTCTGTCGGATGCTGATTCATTTATAGATTCTTCTCCACCACAAACACAAGCGTTAAGGCGTGTATACTAACACTCGCGAAAAGGATTATTATGTGTAGGCGGGATTAAAGTAAGATTAATTATTATAAGCGTTAGCGGAGTGAAGCGACGGTGGTTATCCGTACAAAGGTTCCAAGCGCACTAAATGTTAATAATGTTTATAATTTAACGTCTTATATTTTTGCTAACATTCAGTAACCCTTATCACTGACCAGTAAATGAAAAGACACGAAATAAAGTACACATAGGAGAAGGGTTTGGAATATTAGAACTTATCGTGTCTTCTTCTGTGGATATGAACCGTTTAATTTATTTATTTCTCACTATTAAATCTTCAAATTTAGTTTTAATTTTTTAGTATAATTATGTTACATCAATATTCTTACTATTTTCAAACAAAGCTAAACGTTTGTGCTGTGAAAATAGGTTCAACTTGGTGATCTCCTGAAACGAGGCTCAAACCTCAACCGCAACATTATTTAGCGAGTGTCTTACCCACTAGAACAACAATCAGCTATTAAGATGATAAAACCATGATTAACTATATTCAATTCCCAATTAAAGCATTGCAAATAATGTAATTTCAATTTTATTGTCTTTATTTATCGATACATAAGAAAAAAAATGATATATTATATTTCAAGTGGGTATTTTGTTTCTCGAGACTAGTAATTATTCATTTTGAGTTACGATAGGCAAGATATTGGGTGAGTTACTCTGAAATAACTCACCCAATGTCTTGTCATAACTCAACCACTGGCTATTAATTAGTTTTAGCACATCATAATATGCAATTAACTGCATTGCACGCCTAAATGCAGCACAAAAGTTAATATTTATTATACCTACCCATCAGTATTAAATCATAATTCACGCGCAAATATTTTTAAGTGTCTTAATTTATAAAACAAATATATTTTAATATAACACTACATGAATGATGACTTTTTTAGTTTTGTTACAACTAACTAGCAGCACGCCGCCAAGTTGTGAACAAAAGAATCAGTCAAAAATGTATGCGAAATTTTCGCCTCATAGATGCAAGGGTTCATCTTTCTTACTATAAATTGATATACATGATTCCCGTGACCCTCGTGACTGAGGATGATGATGGCCCTTATCTTAAGGCTGTCACCAGTGCCTGTTGCCTTTTCCATTTGGTCGGTCCAACGGGTCGGGGATCTTCCTCTTCTTCTTCGTCCTTCGACGTGGCTTACCACAACAAGATGTCAGAAGACGTCCAAAAACTTTAAGGATTCGTCTCAGTATATATATTTATATATAATACATACTTCGATTACATCAAAATTTGAGTGATTATAATTAATACTCTCATGGTTATGAATAAAAATTGTACATGTGCATGTTATGTGTACAGATCACTGGGTAAGAAGAAAGGGATGAAAAATTATTTTTAACGATTTATTAATTAATTTGTTATAAAACGGTTACCTAGCATTGTAGTTTGTATATGTAGGTAAGTTATGGGTATATATTATTTTTTTAATTCATATTTCAATGTAGATACCGTATAGGTAAATACATTATTTACTTACATGCCGGAACGTGAAAGGACATACATATTTATGTACATAAAGAACACGCATATACACGTACACTTATTACTATAAATAACTACAAGCCTGGCCGCAGCAGCTACCGCACGGTAGTAAACGTACCCTGCAGAGACTCAGTTCTCTGTGTTCAATACACTTTGATAAAACCATTAAAAGTGTTTTGATAGGAAAATAAGAAGAAGAAGTGAAAAAGATAAAAATCTCTATTTGTTACTCGTTTGTCTATCACCAGAACTTTTAAATTTAAATATTGAACATAAATTGACTGAGAGAAACTTAAAAAACAAATGTGTTTGGAGACAAACCATTTTCCTGTAAATGAATAACTATTGTAAAATAGCTTATTATGCTTAAGGTACTCGTAAAATACACGAAACGCATTCATCGGTTAGAGAATATATGCAAATCAGTAATAACTATAATAAAAGTCCATTTTTGTCATGTTACGCTGTATACCTGGGCGCAAACTTTCTAAAATAAAACATTTACCGACAATGTAAGATCAACAAAAGTAGTGAAAAAAATTAGTTAAAAAAGTAAATATCAAAATATATGTTCATTAGTAACCAGAACATAGTTGACAATGAAAGTCTTTATATTACTGGAACGAAATTAAATAAGATACAAAGTAATAATAATGGATAATTTTTAATAAATAGTGGTACGCCAATTCTTAATAATCAAATGCATTAGGGGCATATTAGGTTTGTTTCCTTTAAAATCTATTTAATATCTATCAACACTGTATTTTCCCTTCCCTTAATGTTCCGTCTATCTGTATATGTATTCTGTCTTTCTTTTTCGCATATAATTTTATATTCTGTATCTGTTGATGTTCTAACTGTATATTTATTGTCTCTCTCTTTCACATGTAATTTTATATTTTTGTTTTAAATACGCCCCAACGAAGCTTGAGATAAGCGAAACCGGTTGACGTAAAATAAATTTTGTGGTTTCATACAAAGTGATTGTATTTTGTTTAATCTAATACGTCAAAATACAGAGTGATTGCTTTCTACGAAAAAAAAAATAATAAAATACCTGGGTTGCAATATAAATGAAAGATAGGATCCTTCTGTTAATATCAAATGCCGCTTGTTCAAATATGTTCTGCACCTATAATCTCAACCTTATATTATGAAGGCGAATGGTCCGATGCTGTGTTCTCGATATTATTTTATGTAATGGAACCATGGACACTTACCGAAGAAATGACAAGGCGACATGAAGCATTTGAGATGTGGATCTACAGAAGAATGATAAAAATAAGCTGGATGGATAAAGTTACAAATGAAGATGTCATGATTCAAATGAATATAGAAAAATATGTATTAAAACAATAAAAATCCTGAATCTCCGACATCTAGAGAATTGTGAAATCTTGAAAGATTGCTGAAAGTCGGGACTCTAGAATGTAACTGAGGACAGTTAGTTCATTTTAAAAGTATTTTAAATGTAAACATAAATACTTATTACATGAAAAAAATCAGAAAAAAAAATTATTCGAAAAGAGAAACAGTTATTTTTAACAAATTAAATAATTTTATGAAATGAAAAAAAATATTATTCTTGTTAGGCTAGGTTAGGTTTAGTTAGGGTAGATTAGATTAGATTAGTGAAATTTAAACTGTTGAGTACGTTTTAATTTTTATTGGATATAAAATACAATACATAGAAATAAATTTCCTCATTTATATTAATTCAAAATTCGGTTACCAAATTTAAAACCGCATTTAGAATTTTGAATATTTCACGAAAAACCAAAACCGACAGGCCTAGTAAATTTCTGTCGAGCAGTTCTGCGAAATCAAATAAAACAAAAAAAAAAAAGCTTATTTTTTTCATTACTTTTAATTTTGTAGTTTTGTTCTGCGCGTTATTGTCGGCGCGCATTTGTCAGCGCACTGTTGTCGGGGTGGTACTGCAATTATCGGGGTGTCGTTATTTTGATTTCTAGTAGGTGATTCAGAGTTAAAAATAGCGTTTATTATTATGTATACGTTTTCAATTTTTTTCACGATTCACGCCTGTAATACCCCACATTATACACTAATAAGTATTATCCTAAGATCACCCCGACGCGTAGCAGCGCAAGGCCTGCATTACAGCACAGGATACATAGGCATAATACGCTCACATTTCCTTTCAAACGAAACAAGACTGTCGCGTCGCGAGGGTCACCTCACACCCATACGAATTTATGCGGCAAAATTTTTGTAAACAAATATCGTTCAGTCAAAAACGTTACTGAAAAGGGAAAATATTTTTGGTCGATATTTTCTAATTTTTCAGCGAAATCTTTAAGTGTGTGCTTTTAAATATCAATTTTATTTGGTGATTTGGATAACGTAATTTGAAACCAGGGGTAAGTTTGCAGTGTGATTTATATTATAGTTATTAAATATTTAATGTAAACGATACGACCAATTTTATCCATAATATAATAGATACTCTACTAAGCTCAACATATTGTTACATGTATAATAAAAATAACTGAAAAAATTGACTAAAATCTCAGATTAATCGATTTTTCAAAATTTAAAATATATATTTTTTTTGTAATACCTATAAATACCAGATGAATAAAAATAGGCTTGCACCAGGGCAATACTGAACGTACCACAGATCTGGATATTTTTGCAATTTAAATTGTCGTGTGATTATTTTTTTTATTGTAATGCAAAAGTGAAAAACAGGTAACCTCTCATCACACTCTTGTAGATTATTTTTGCTATAATTTTTTCCCGCCTAAAAAAACAAAAATTTATTAATTTTAATCGAATTCAATATAATTTTTTTTATTTGTTTTTTAAAAGTGTATATCATTATTGTTTTGCCAGTTCTTACTTGGATTTGATCGAAAATAAGAGATCTGATCTGATCTGCAATACAAATCGCTTTCTTCGTATTTCCTTTGAACAATATTTTTAAGATATTTTCGATACACTCTTTGAGATACGGATTTCTTTGAGACATCTTTCGGCTTTCGTTGGCATAGTGTTGACACCACTCACTTTACGCTTGTTGTACGCCAAAGGTCTAACGTCAGTCCATTGACCATTTATGTTCCGTTCGGCAGTTGGGTGAATCTGAATCTTCCCAGCTGCAATGAAAACTAAATAAATGTTTGCAAGTTTTTCTTCTCTTCTCCATTTTGGTATGACAAACATTTGTCAGTTCACATTTAGTAGACGTACAGAATAGTTGATTGCAATTTATTATTGAGCCTCAACATTGTGTTGAAGTTATTAAAACATTTAATCTAAATAATAATGGCAATGCTGTAACCATTAATGGCGATCGCTGTCGTCACATGTTGGAAAACTTCTTGGTGACCGAATTGGTTTCATTGGTTACAACAATACGGTCCCACTACACTCACAGCCCGAGCTACGCTTGAAATTTGACGGCTCCCGACTATTAAATGTGAAGGTACTTAAAACGAAAGAACTTCGCCATTAAGCCATCAATAATTCCAATGCTATATGACTATATTGTTATAAAAAATATGGTTAAAAGAGCACGCATTTGTGGCGCTGCCAGAGCCGGCCACTTGGCCAATATCATATTTGAAACATAATTGTAACAAACTATGTAATTATTAAAAAAAAAACAAATTTTAAAAAATGTATTTCATTTCTTAGTTATTTAAAAATAACATCGACATGGAACATAATATTCACCCTATATATTCAAAATATCTCCATTTAAATTCTTTATTTATTCAGTTCACTTAAATCATGTTTCTTGTAAAATATTATCAGTCTAAATTATATTATTATAATATTAATAAATTCTAATCAGAAACATGTGACATTTACAAAAAAAAAGTTGTATTTCGGTGCGAACAGTGTGTATATCGAGATATAGATGTCTCACAGAGACGAAGCTATTATTTAAAATATGGCTATTACTATAATAAATAATTGAAATGTTCCATGATATCATATATACAACTTCCAAAATTTGATAGATGTGGTAGCATGGGTAAATAGTCGAACATTACATTGTGTAAAGTGATCACTTAAGCCAGACGATGACAGGTCGTAAGCCCTGTAATGCCCAAGACTTCCATACTTCCCATGTAAAAATAATAGCTTCGTCGCTGTGAGATATCTATATCTTGATGACAATCTCTCAGGGGAAAAATTCCAGTAATTGGTTCCTACAAATATTTGGACATACTCAAAATATTGTGTGTGTATTGTTTCATTTAAACATTCACTCAATCGTGCATATTTTATATGAGCAAACAAATTAAATGGTACAAAAAATGTGTTCCTAACTGTTTTCGTATGTGTCATAAATGTCGAGAATTGATTTCGATATATATTATAAAATACAAAAAAACGCCTTATCGCTTTTTTTTGCCTTATACTTTAACAAAAATGTATCGCAATGAAGTCGTTTTACTAATAAGATCGAGATCGGTCGGGAATATTACGATGTTGAAACATAACATTAGTACAACCCAGCATCATTTTTTTTTGTCAAAGAATTAAATAATCTAAAGATTTAAACATTGAGGTGGATAAAGCTTAGTGTCTGTCAGTTAGTCTGTTCTTTACACAAACATACGTCCATTGACTGATCTAAATCAAATGTTGTACAGTTTCGAACGAAACCAACCCACCGTCTTATATTAATGTATATTACAATATATTGAATTTCGTCTGTTCGAAATTTTGTAGATTTACTAGTTTATAGTTTCCCTCAAATATCTGGAACAAATATAAAAGTAATTACCTTTAAACAGAAAATATATTTCAGCATTACGGTGTTCATTTGTAAAATTATCACTAAAGAAAAATTGAGGAAAATCAACATAAGCGCGAACATCCAGAACGTTCAGAAAGACGGCTATATCTCAGAAATCAATCATAAAGATTTTCAATGAATTGCCAGATAATGTAAGAAAGGAAGAGAAATTACATAAATTCAAGATTAAACTAAGTAGATATGTGCTAGATAAGTTATAGTAAAAAAATATGATATATTGATATTGCTTATATTAGAGCACATCTATGTATACTTATGTATGCATTAGATTAAGTATAAATAAATAAATTTTCGGCCTGCGGAAAACTTATCTTAAATTATAAATGGATACTTTAATACTTTGTGAACGAATAATTTGTGCAATAAAATAATAAAAATTATGCAAGGTTAGGTTAAGTATCTTTGATTGAACAGATATATTTAACAATTATCAGATATCTCGTAGAGACAAAGCTATTTTTTTTTATTATGTTTAATGGAAAATATATGGAAGTATAGGGTAATAATAATAATAAGTAATATATATATATATATAACTTTCACCAATTCTCACCCCTCAATATCCAATTTATCAAATTTTTGAAAGTTGTATGTATGTTAGTATGTGGACTCTCTTCGAGTACCACCACACCATGGCCATTTTCTCTATGAGATATTTGGTATTTGTTTAATAACAGTGCCTATGTAGGTGAAAATCCAGTAATTATGTGTTCTTGGACATATTCAAATATTGCTAGAAGTATATTTATTTAATGTTAACAATTTGTTTTATGGAACAAAGTATTTATGTTAATGTACATATTTTTAAAATAATTCCCTGTTAAATCGTGCCCAATTATAAATTTTTACTTACTTACCATCACGCCGGGGGTAGACAGAGAGGATAGAGAGCCACACTCTTCTGTCCTGACACAATTCTCGCCTCTTACACAATCATACATCTTCTCATACAAGCTCGACGATTATTAAGGCTTCTAACAGTACCATCCTCTAGTATCTGATTTACCTGATCGTTTTCATCTTAAGAAAAATAATAGGGACTGCAAGTAGTCCATAAATTTCAAATCAATTGTAAAAATATTATTAAGCGAGTACAACAATAATAAGATATTTCATTATTTTTAGCTGAGTCTACGAACTAACTCGACTAAACTATACTCTTCATCACTAGTCAAGTGTCTAACCAATGGACCAGGGGTCGATAGTCTTTCTAGTTAGAAGAACCAAATACAGTACAGTAGAACCTCGATTATCCGGGATGAAGGTAGTCCGGATAAGGAAAAATCCGGATAATCGAAAAAAATCATAATTGACAGTGAAAGACATGTACATACAGTGTGAATATTTTTTATTTGTCTAAATTTACATATAGCTTCAATATTAAAATATTTTTTATTAAGAAATTAAATTATCGATTTTTGCTCAAAGCTAGCTGTTGCAAAAATAATGGACCAGATATTGGCTGTCTAGGTGATCATTTTTGTATGAGCTACATATAAATACACTCTTCAACTTCTTAATTTCATGATTTTTTCATAACTTGACGCTCTGATGTTCCATCTTCTGACATTAAACAATTAGTAAACTTCATAGTTTTTTCACTTTGTTTTTTCATATCTTAGATCGTTGACATTCCAACACCATATTTATTAGACAAAGAACGTCCCGAGTCACCGCGTTTCAAAGCAATGATTATATCCAATTTGACTTTTAATGATAATACAACATGTTTTCTTTTCGATGACATATCGGTAATATTTAAAATAAATATTTAAATACTGCTCCAAATGGTTTGATTGATATTCATAACCAGCGGTTCGTGCAACAACGCGAATTGTATCACCACAGAGTGTCCATACAGATCATTTCCATAGAAATATGTAATTTGAATATAAATTATTTATGAATATGTCAAATAATATTTTTATTACGACGCAAAATGTATTAAAAAGTATTGTATTTTGAACAATCCGCATAATCGAGGTCCGGATAATCGAGTTTCTACTGTAAACAGAACCTCAAAACTTTCATAGAGTCGCAACATAAATTTTCACTGAAGCTATATAAATTTAATGACTAAAAAAACGAGGTAAAATCAAGATTTTTATTTATAACTCAAATTCACAATACGTCATATAAAACACGAAAACCTAAATAATTAAATACTAATATAATAAAACACTATTTGCTTTTTTAGTTAGAACGGTGAACTTGCTATATCTGGTAAGTAACTACTTGTTCAAGTTTAGGCATGATTATTTATTTATTTACACCTTATCTTGATTCGTTTTGAGAGTTGTTTACCTCGTTTCGATTCGTCAATATTACTTTTTTTTTTATTACATTCAGTTATTAACATCTTAATAGCATCATAGGTCGGCCCCGGTATCATCGTACCAGAGCCACACCTGTACAATTTGACGTGAGACTCGTTATCACGTTTAATTCAGAGGGCAGCAAGAGAGAAGCTATAGAAATCATGCACCCCCAAAAGGGGAGGGTAGACGTCACATTTATGTATTGCCGTCGCAGAACTCGGTCACAGTCCAGCAGAAATTCACCCTGTCCAGGTCGCAAGAGGTGCGAGGGAGAGCTAGTAGAATGCTCCGTTAGGTCTCTCTAGCCGCTACTCTTCCCGGCATCGTCTATCCCAGCGACCCCCAGCGGGAGACCCACACCCTAATAAATACCCTGAAATGTCAGAGATTCCCTTCATTTCTTAATAGGTCATTAGACCAACAAGCATGCCTCATAAAATAATACAATTGAATTATAATATTAATGAACTGAAAAAAAAAATTGTACATATTGTTACAGAATTAAAATTATATAAATATTCGCGTCAAAAAAACCGGCTTCTTATCGTAGCGTAGAGCCAGGGGCATGCAGTGCATACAAGCAAAAAAACTGTGCATTACTAAAAATTCTGAGAAAAAAATGTAAATTAAATAATTGTATTAACATAAATGAAAACATTAATTTACAATTAGCGCCATCTGTGTACCAGCATAGACTTTAATTGCTTAATTCTAAAAACTACCACGACAACTCACCGCTGTACCCATGGCGTTCTTTTATATTCGCAGCATAGAGCTATTTATATTACACTTTTCTGTCTTTAAGCTAGTGAATTACTAGTCATATAATTGGTTATTTACTGAATCGAAAATTTTTTTCGGTTGATCCATTTTGTATGGAGTCATTACCTATGCTGTTTTTTAACAGAATAAAATTTGAAAGTGAAGTAATTTGAAGTCTCTACTTTTTATTTTAATGTGTTGATTTCATCATTGTTCTTTAAATTTGGTGCACGGGTTGGTTTTTTCTTTGGAAAAAACAAAAAGCAATTGACAGATCTATTTCCTACGTTAACCTTTAATTAAAATAATTATTTCTTTTAGTTATTACGTAAAAAAATTTCAAACAATAAATTAATCATGTTCAGTCATAGAAAATGTTCTTAAAAACGTCTATACATTTTTTATATGGGTAAGAAGGTATTATTTTACTTTAAAAACACTATTAATAGTACTCTAAAATTACAAATAAATACATGATAGGGTCGTATAAACGACGGATTTATTTTGTCTAAAGACGTTGGTCACATCTATTATATATGATTGTATAATGTCATTGGTAATAGCATAACCTAAATCTATACCTACTGCACGCCACTGGTATTAACTTGTAATATTATTAATTTTTAAATACTACGGAACCTGCATTTAAGAGAAAAAAATCTCTAAGACAGATTGATCAATTAAATATTTTTTAATTTCATCAAATTTCTTTGAATCCAAAGGTTTTGAATAATTAAACAGCAATTTATAAGAAGCGCCGGCTTGTTTACTGTACCGATGTTGCTCATCGTAGGAAATCGTAGAAAATTGCTCATCAAGGAAAAAATTTAGAAATATTTTAATATTGACTTAACGATACGAGCAATATTTTAATTTATTCAAGGTGTGTGCATTTTTCTAGTTGCGCGTCATTTCTTTAGGTGCATATTTTCCCTAAAAAATTTTAAGTTTCCCTAATGAATTTTATGTTTATCGCATGTGTAATTAGATAAAATAAAATAATCTTTATTGAAATGCATTTATTATTTAAAAAAAGCTTTTAAATAGCGTTGCTTCCGACTGATTTCTACTTCATGTTTTAATTATTTTTCTATTAGAGGGTGACTATGATTTATTACTGGGTGAGAATTATTGTGTGTATGGTAATATTCAACATGTCTCTGAATATATATGTATTAAGTTTTCGTGGCCCCTCCCCAGACCAATATTGCGCCTAAATCATGGAATCAATAAAATATTTCAGTTAATCTAAATTTAATTACTTAATTTAATCAGTATACACCCTGTATAGTTTTATATTTTTAAATAGGGGATATATTATGCGAGACTTAGTTATAAATTAAAAATGGGATATATGTCTCCATGTGAGATTTATATAATTATAATTATATCTCCTACGAACAAATACGGTTGTACCGTAATTTTTTGGGGAAACGCCTCGACCATGTCACGTGTTGCCGTACCAAAACATGGGTCTAGATTTGCAAGGAAACCATTGCGAAGAGACGCCAGTTTCATATAGGTCCATATTCAATTTATAAAGCCCTTGTTTTAAATTATAACTATATCCGAATACCGAGGAACGCCAGGTAAGAACCGCCAGGAGAAAAGTTTTCAGAACTTTTTTTAAAAATCAAAATTCCAGAACAAGGGTTTAAAGGGTCCGCAAGAATACTTTTGTTTCGTACCGCCACCGGAATCCCAGAGACCCTTGAGTGGCCAAGGTCCTCCACTACTTGACCCCGTCAACTCGTTCATTCGGTCATTCCAACACATAGAACTCCGAACATTGTCTCGCTTAATTTCTTTGACATTCCCAAAAGCAGCAATTTCCCCAAGTTCTCTGCTCCTCGGCGTGCAGTGTCCAAAAATTGAAATTTAAGCCTTGAGCATATTTGTTTCTTTATTTGAAGATCCAAGAATAATATCTTGGAATCACGTTGACTACAAACAATTATGTGAATGAAATGAAATCAAGTCAAGGGTTCATAGTAAAAATCTCTGAGATACTCATGAAAATTCTGTCGAATCAAATATTGCAACCCACTTACAATAATTCACTGTACAGTTTACATATACGTTAATAAAAAAAAAAATTTTTCGATAAAATTGTCTAAGTAATCTCATCATGATATTTAATATATTTTTTATCATTCCGATAATATCGGAATCACGTTGACTACAACATTATGTGAATGTAATCAATCAGTTCATGTAAAAATCTCTGAGTACTCATGAATTCTGTCGAATCAATATTGAACCACTGACAATAATTCACTGTATCATTACTTTTACCTTATCCTAATCGGGTCTAACGCTTGGACAGTACTCTTCCACTGCTCTCTGTCCTGCATTGTCGATTACTTTGAGCAACAAATAATTTTATATTTCTTCGCAGTCTCTCCTTGTTCATGTTCTCCTGGTCGCCTACGATCCCATGAAGTAATCATAGTCAGTGAATGTAATATTTTTTTAATATTCCTTATCCTAATCGGGTCTAACGCTTGGACAGTACTCTTCCACTGCTCTCTGTCCTGCATTGTCGATTACTATTGGCAACATTAATTTTAATTCTTCATTTCTTGTTCATGTTCTCCTGGGTCGTCCTACAGATCTACTAGGTAAAATTCATTCAACATTCCACTTCTAGGTAAAATTTTATAATTCTAGCTTAGTAATGTAATCCAATGATAGAAAAATAATAAATAATCATAACACATAAAAAACGACGTCAGGGCATTTTTTATGTTCGTTTTCTATGCTGCACACTTGTAAAGAAGACGTAAATCCTGCGCCGATAGGATCTAACCAGCGAACTGCACGATCTCCGGGTCGCGCGTCCCGCGGATTGGATTACGATGATTCCGATCGTAAATCGGAATCGCCGCAGGTGTACAAGGAATGAATGGAAATCATAGGGAACGATCGCGCGATAGATCTAACCAGCGAACTGCACGATCTCCGGGTCGCGCGTCCCGCGGATTGGATTACGATGATTCCGATCGTAAATCGGAATCGCCGCAGGGGGACGGGGAAGGAAGGAAATAAGGGAACCTGGATATAAGGGTCGATGATGATGGGTAGGGATTCCAGTCAAAAGACCAGTGGATCTCGGGGAACCGGAATTCGGCCTTATCTTGTGCATGATGCCTCCGTCACTCCTGCCGTCACCGCCGAGATTTATGCAAACGGCACGAGGGCGGGCAGCTCTTCGCTTCCAATTGAAGACGGCTATATCACAGCTTCACCCGCGGTATGCATTAAATATACGACAGAATTATTGCTCTGATAGCTAAGTATGTCTGGTTCTTTGCAAAGGACGAATGCGTTTTCATCTTTAATATGTGCCTTCTGCATCGAGTTTCCAAAAAATGTAAGGGTGGCCTACTTTATGCGATGCCCGAGGGCAACAATAAACCAAGGTCTGATCCAGGAGAGCATCTGCCGATCCCGCTCCTTCCCGTCTTCTGTCCACAGTGCACGCCATAACATATGCTCAAGAATGGGTGAAGAATAATAGATCGAAGTATGTTATTGGAGTTCTTCGACAATGGATGGGAGAGGACTCTCACCACGCTGCAGCTGACAGTGCCCGGGGTACCTTTTCGAATTTGTGCGGGCGCTATTGCATGGTTGCCTATTTAGCATAAAAAAATTCCCAACCTGGCGGCGTAAGAGTGAGACCGAGACAGAAGCCTAGCGCTTGTTAAAATGGTCTCGGGAATGTGGTGGCTCCTCTCTCATTGATTTATTGCATGGTTTTTGCGAAACCAGAACTTAATTTCAGTAAAGTATTTTATTCAGCTGCGGTAAAAGCTTTTTATGTTAACATTTAATGTATGTTTTAGTTGACAAAAATAAGTGGAATTCTGTGCCTTGTTTGTTTTTGGCACAAAACAGTGATAATTTAAGTATCTTCGTTAACCTTTACCATACCGTGATATAAAACATTCGTACGTAGCCATGCTGTCAAGAAATTAAAAAAATGCTTTTGAAAAAATGGTTAATGCCATAAATTGACTATAAATATTGAGCATTAAATATAAAAAAATGTATATTATATTATAATTCGGAGCACTCATCAAGTCCTGTACAGGAGGTTGCATTGTATAACACAACCTTCATTTTTATCTATCTTCCTTTAATTAGTGAGAAAGAGACATCATTACATTCGTATGTTTGTTATTCTTTTCACTGTGAAATTAATGTGTGATTTCTTTCTGTCTTACCACAAATTGTATTATTGCCAACGTATTAATTTTACAACGGATTGAATTGAAAGATAATTATTTTTGTAGGAATCACCTTACTTACTTGATTTTTCACTAAGCGTAAATATTTTCCTTCAAATTAACTAAAAATATGAATTGCGGTAGACCTGTGTTACTGCATGGATTGGGAAGGGTTAAGTGTAAAAAATGTGATATATTTTTTGGGACCTTAATAGATGTCTCAAGGAGTCGTCTGAACTCATATAATAGTAATAGAAGGTAATTGATTCCATTTCGTAGAACAACTCAATAATTGTAATGTTCCTCCCTGTACATAGGTACGCGAGAGTGCTACCACTCTACCTAGATCAGGGGTCGGAAGACTTTCTTGTGACAAGAGCCGAATATTCAGTAAACAGAATCTCAACATATTTTATGGAGTCGCAACATAAATTTTCACTGTAACTACCTATATAAATTTTAATAATGAAATAGAACGTGAATAAATCTAGATTTTTATTAAAAACTCAAATGTGTAACACAGACGTAGGCTACTTAGGATAATATAATATACGTAAGTTATAAGCTTCAGTAGCTCAATGCAAAAGTTTACTAGTTAGAACGGTGACCTTGCGTCGCTTTTGAAACCTCTGCTATGTCTGTCAAGTAACTAGTTGTTTAATTTTAAGCACGATTGTAAATTCTAGTCAGTTAACTTATTTTTTATTTGATTCATGAATATTTGTTCGCATAAATAGGTAAAATCAAAGTTTCTGATAATGGCAAATACTACTTATTTTATTGTGTCATATTGAGCTGGAGTTGAGGAATCGCAAATGCCTATGAAAAGAGCCACGCGCGGCTCGCGAGCCGCGGTCTGCCAAAACCCCTGACCTAAACTCTCACCATTGTCGGGTAGAGTCGTCTGTGATACATTATATTACAAGTCTTGAATGTGAGCAAACAAATATCACACAAAACAAAAGAGGCTGATCAAAGAATTACTTGGAAGAGAAGATTGTTTGCGTTGCAACGTTGAAAACTGACTGAATTCTCGGAAGACTGTTGTGTTTTTTGCGAGAATAAATAAACACTACTGGCATTCAATAATGTTATGTATGTAAAATTCCTGACGATGATATATAATATAATTGTAGAGTTCTTCATTGTGATGTCTGTGGAATGATGACGGAATGACAGGCGTACGCGTGTTAGGGGCGAACAGGTATGTGTGTAGGCAAAAATGCTTAAGTATGGCCAACAGCGAGTAGGCGAGCCCTTTCGTTCCACGTTCCAGTGCAGATAGATATAAGATCAATTGTAATCTGACCTTGTGTTACGGGAATAAATACTAAATTGTTACAAGGCTCGACCGAATAATATTTAAAATATTACAGACCTGTGCTCTCCTTAATTTATTTATCTCTCTCTCTCTCTCTCTCTGCTTGCCTCTATTCTTCGCGATCTTGGGCCATGTTAAATGCGACGTGTGGCGAGTCTTCAATCATATCCGTCCATCCTATTGGAGATTGACCTGTCACCCTCCGCTCGTGTACATTCTCTGTAATCACCAATTTATTCAGACTATATCCATCTCTTCTAGCAAAATGCATAAAATACTCTTTAGTGCAAAGTTTCTTGAAGAATCGCCAATACCACATCCCAAAAGCGTCGAGCATATTCTTTTATTTCGATTATATCAGTCAGTTAAATTATTGTATCATAATGAGAAGTAAATGTGAAATTAATACAAATATTTCATGACATTAAAGTTTCTCAATCAAGTTTAATTATCTTTTGTGAACTGCGCGTAATAGGTTAACAACGTAATTTGTTTTATGTCACACAGCGTTCAACAAAAATGTTGTAAATCTTATCCGTAATAACTTTTTGCTACAATTTATTTGCATTTTTGTAAATTTACACAGGACACAATATACATTGCTCTCTCAGTACCGCTGTTTTTTTAATCCAACTACATTTGTTTTGGGTTATAAAAACCACGTACAAAATAGCATATCCTGTTGCATTATTTATCTATAAATACTCGTAACGATATAAATTATAGTCAAAACCAGAGGCGTGCAAAATTTTGGGAAATAAAAATAAATTAATAATTTTTATATAATGAAAAGACCCTATGAAATTACCCGGATTAGCGTAACTTTGTCTGTGATATAATCCTCGACTTCTGTCTAACGTTTTTTTTTTTACCTAGTATACCTACCTATTGCGTAGCATCGTCGGTAACAGCACATCCTAAGTTTGTGCCTACCGCACGTCACTGGTCAACACAAATGTTATAATTATATCTGTACGCCATAAACAAGAATTCAAAACTACTCTTTTCAAAATGAAAAATAAATTAATATGTCTATTTTATTGACCAATTATAATCCATAATTATAGAGGGTGTATTTTAATAGTGTACATAAATTAGGATATATTTCAGGCGCCTTACTTTATTGAACTAAATTTTATATTTATTAGTACTTGATTGACTACATACCCGGATATATGTTTGGATTTATGTAGGCAGTGAATTTTATTTTTTTTTTTTTTTAATTTGAAACTAATCATCATTTATATTTTCAATTGTTTTCATTATCAGTGTGAAAAATTAAGCTAGTTCAGTGAACTTCTATCTTCACTTTTAAGAAAAGAAAAAATATTATATTTACAATCACAATTACCTACTGCCTACCTACCTTCACAAAGTACAATAACTAAGATTTAATTGTGATGGATAAAAAATATTATATATAGATAGATTTTTTTTATACCTTTCTAGTCGACTCATTTAATTTGTATTAAAAATACCACTGAACTTGTTTGCAACTTCACAATAATAATGTGTTTTCATTAAAAAATAAATTATTATTCAACACACAGTAAGTAGGTATCTGCTTAGGTTGTATACACAAAGCTCAGTTGATTCATTTGTTAAAATGAAACGTCCAGAGAGCAATATACAGTGTGTTCCAAAACTCTTTTCCATTTTGGTTCATTTGCCGCACCAACGCAACGAGCGGGAATGGGGCGGGGGGTATGGCGATCGCTAGCCGCATCCTTAGAAATTAAGTCGTTATGGAGCGTGTCCTTACCGGTTATTCGTAAAATTTTCCCTGGAAAATTGATATCCCGACGAGGTGACATAATCTGGCATCCATGTAGCTCCGACTTGACACCAATTGACTTTTTCCTAAGGGGTTACCTTAAATCAAAGGTATACAGTAATAATGCTTCCACTCTGAACCAATTAAAAAGAAATATCCGAGAAGAAATGGCAGCGATCACGTAGAATACGTACCGAGCAGATATCAGAAATTTTGCCTCCCATTTAGAAGAATGCCAGCGAAATAACGGATCACAATTAGAAAACATACCCATACATATACCCATCCATTATTTTATTACAGAATTTTTATTATGAAAAAAACTTTTGGGACATCTTTTATTTCATATACAGTCATGTGACACAGTGCTAAATAATTATAGTATTATTATTATTTTAAATATGAATTAAATGTATTAATTAGAAAGATATACATATAAAATCTTTTTTATCGAAAAATATTGTTGTTGAGAGAATTATTTTAATATGAACAATATTTGTTATCCTATAATTTATAAACAGAGTTCATATTTCTTACGTTGGTATTAATGGATATTTATAAAATTTATTAACCTGAATTAGTAAGAATATACACTTTAAACTAGTTAAAGATAATTGATAGAATCGGCGTTAACTTTGTAGAGTTTCATCATAATAGATGGATATAAATAAAACAATGTTATAACTCTACTTGAGTTTATTACAGGTGAAGTATTAATAGGTGTATTAAGAATCAAGTATTAAATAAGATAAAGTTTAATACTACTCCTGTCGATGAGATTTACTGTTCCTCTCGAAACTCGAGTAGTGCTAATAAACTCAAGTAGAGTTATAACATTGTTTCATAAATCATTAAAGATAAATACTATATATAGAATAACAGAGTACATTGAATATTATCACTTATTTAATATGATTAAATAATATTTAGGAGAACACATTCTTATTGTAAAGCTGTAATTATTCAGAACATAGGTATGTGATATTTTAAATATGAATTAAATATATTAATTAGAAAGATATACATATAAATCAATTTTATCGAAAAATATTGTTATTGCGCCACCGGGATTCGAACCTGCATCTTTTTCCTAACCGGGGAAAGTGCATTATCCAACTATGCTACAGCGACAATATTTTTAGAGACAATTTTCGAACCTATATGTTACCTTTTTGGTATTAATACATTTAATCGTTGCATTATTTCTTTCCGGTTATATAATCATATAGGTTCGAAAATTGTCACTAAAAATGTTGTCGCTTTAGCATAGTTGGATAATGCACCTTCCCCGGTTAGGAAAGAGATCCAGGTTCGAATCCCAGTGGCGCAACAACAATATTTTTCGATGAAATTGATTTTATATGTATATCTTTCTAATTAATATATTTAATTCATATTTAAAAGATTAAATAATAGATCTACTGTAGCAATGTTTAAATCACGAACGTTAATATAAACACACTTATTAACTTTAAAATGCTCATTTTCAAAAAATCATATCATAAGTTCAAATAATTTTTAATATTAAAAACAAAAATAGTGCAAGGATAAACAGTTTATATGTAAAGAGCCCCTGAGGTGAATTTTTTTATGAAAATGCAATAATAAAAATTATCCAACGTTATTATTATTATTATTATCATCACTATTGGCTCTACAACCCCTAATGGGTCTTGGCCTTCTCAAGAATATTCCTCCCTTGAACCCTATTGTGAGGCGTCTCTCTCCAGGTCGCCATTTCTATGACAGATATGTTTTTGGAAAACATTGTAAATATTTATATAACTTGCTATGTAACTAAGAGTACAATATACAGGTCATCTTCGTAATAGCAATCATTAAGAAATATACAGGGAACAAATATTACTTTATTAAGGAGAACACATTCTTATTTTAGCGTTGTAATTATTCAGAACACAGGTCTGTGATATTTTAAATACTAATTAAATGTATTAATTAGAAACGTATACTTTTAAAATAAATAAAATTGATTTAAATATGTATAGCTTTCTAATTAATACATTTAAAAAATATTACTTTATTATTAAGGAGAACGCATTGTTATTGTGAAGTTGCAGTAAAGTGAGATATATAGGTACGAAAATTACTTACTACGTTGACATGGTGTAATGGTCAGCGCACTTCACCGGATAGGAAAGATTCCTGGTTTGAATCCCCGTGGAAACAAAATATTTTTTCCGATAAATTGATTTTTTCTGTATATCTTTTTAACACACAGAACTGTGTTTTTAAAAACTGCAACTTTTCAATAATAGTGTGTTCATAAAAACATGAGTTCTTACCATTTTAATGGTACTTATTTGCAAATAGTGTAAATGGTTGTCATGGAATTTAATTTTTTTTTGTCATTCCTTAAATAAGATACCCTCTACCTGATTTGGCCAGTTTCAACAATCAATCATCTATCAACCCCAAAAAAAATTAGCAATGACCCTAAATATAATTCGTTTACGACATTGCATGCTTTATGCGTTCAAAGTAGAAAGAAGTGCTACTGTCGCGACTGAAAAGATCTGTTCTATGTGGGGTAAAAAATCTAACGTGTTCTTTTAAGTTGAACAAGTTTCGTTCTGGGAATCTGCCCTTGGAAGATCAACCCCGCGCTGGACGTCCCATCGAAATTGAAGACGAGGACCTTCACGAAATTGAAGACGAAAACTTCAAGAGAAATTGCAGAGAGGTTTATTATTGACCAATCAACCATTAATTGACTGATATTATAGACTGAGTTTGGTGTACAAGCCGATCACATTTGATAAACAGAAATGGTGTCGTTTTTCATCAAGATACGGAACACATGTTGCATCACCCACCCAAAGAAAACAAATTGAGCTGAAATGGGAAGTTTGACAGCATCCCCCATACTCCCCAGACTTGGCACCAAGTGATTATCATTTGTTCCGATATCTGCAAAATTTTCTCAATGTTAAAAAATGTTGTTCAACAGAACAAGTCAAAACATCCCTAGATGAGTTTTTCGCCCTAAAATCAGATTTTTAATAAAATATATATTTTATTCGGAAAACACACAGTTTATCATTAAATACGAAAATCATAATAAAAGCTAAACAATAGTTAAACCAGTTACATATTTTGTCGTACGATACAATATACTTTATACAGTGAGTACAATTTAATATTTAAAGAGGACTATAGGGCAAAAAAATGTGATAGAAAATATAGGGATGGAATAAATAAATTGACTAATAGATGGGAGACACTCATATATAACAATGGACATTGAATAAACATTGATTCTATACAAAAAATGAAGTATTTTATTGTTAAAAATAATCCCATATTTTGATGTAGGTGCAGTTCCATTCAATTATTTATCTTGTGCTCATTTCAGTACAATAGATAGTGGTACCCACATAGAATAAAGCATTGTCGCCAATCATGTTCATTTAAAAAAAGTTCCGAATCATTTGAATTACGCGCGATTTAATTTGCATAATTTTTATTGTTATCAGTGACCGTGGCAGCCTTCAAAGATTATTAGTTAGTAAGCTTCGTGTTTTGGCCCATTTTCCATGTGACGTCAATTCGTAAGTGTTCTTCGTCCGCGGTCTATATTATTATAAAATCTCACAAAGAAAACACCAATAATTCAATACGGAAATATTAGTCATATTATATCTTTGACAAAAATCTGGCATTTACTTAAGTTAGTATTTTAAAAATTCTTTGTAAATTTAGAAATAATATGTCAATGTGTAACGGCTATCAACAAAAATACATGTATATTTTTAGAAACATTGACTCATTCTAGTATCTACCATTCCTATATATAAAATCGCAATGTCTCTCTGTGCGCCACACGTGGGTTGCTAATTGGTATTATTTTGATTCTGAAATGTTGAATTTATTTCACATAAATTCTCTTTTTCGCAAGCTAACCATTTTTTTTATTATAAAACCAAATTCTCGTTTCAGCATACAAAATATTTAAATAAAAAGACGCATAACCTCTTGCACCTGACTTAGTTCACAAAGAAACCACAAATGCGCTGTTTTTTGTTTTTGAAACCATAGATGAAGTGTTTCATGCTTCTATGTATATATATATATATATATTATTTCTCTTACTTTTGTGTTTCAAAGACAAAAAATAGTTGACAAATTGCACTATTTACTGCATTGGGTATGGTTCAAACTCCATGACTCAATAAAAATTAGGGTTACTTTGGCCGTAAGTCAGTTGGCGTAGATACACTTTTAAATAGTCCATTATTTATTTTTGACTTATTATTTTAATACTTGTATATAAACGACAAACTATCTGTTTCTTTTCAATAACTATTTGTTTGTATTGAAAATAAGTAGACGCTGTAAAATGAACCTGGTTTTCAGTAGAAATAATTAATTCTGCACGATCGAACTAGACACCCGTGTCTTCCACTAACGTAGCACGTGCGCTTTTTATTGGATTGAATGCACTAAAAACATGTTATAATATGTTAATATGATATAATTAACTTTTATTTGAAAATACATAATAATAAATTTATATATATAATTTATTGACATAATAAATTTTTATTTTATTTTTAAACATATTTTTTATAAACTATAAAACTATATTTAGAATACTGTTTGGGTTGGCGCGTTAATGTAGCGCATTTACAATTTTTACCGAATGTCGTATACATGGATTCGTTCCGCTTCTGAGACATCGAGTTGCGGACGAAAAGATGCGGCTGGAGCTCAGCACCAACTCTCTGGTGCAAGCGGCGCTCTCACGGAAAGCTGGTTTCTTAACCAGAAAATGGCAACGCCTACAGAATAGCTACATATACAGCAATGGCCGTGACTGAAGTAGTTATATATGTAATATTTATATTTTGTGTGTATATATGTGTGAACTTTTAACATTTTATTTATTAATATTTTCCTTGGTTTTCTTTTTCTTTTTCATAACATTTTATATTATTTCATAACTTTAATGTATAACATAATATGTATTATCTCTATGGCGAATCGGGTTAAAAAAAAACCTGATCACGCTGGAAAAAACGCATTATTACTATTACTATTATTATCATTATATTATTCAACTTTAACGGCTTAATTTATGTACAACACAATGAATTTTTAATTTAAAGTCCACGTTAAGAATAGAATATTGAATGGTTCAAAGTATATTAAGAAGAAAAATATTCTACATGGAAAAACATCAATCTATAAACTAATACTGTTTATGATTTATACCATGGTTAAAATTAAAAGATTCTTAAAAAATATTTTATGATTATAAAAAAATAAAAAAATGAAAAAATTAAGAGAGAATGTAAAACTGATCAAAGCGTAGTGAATAATATTAAAATATTATCACTTAGGCGGTTTGATCATATGGAGTTGATGAATGAAGAAACAATGTTTAGAAATATTTATAACATGATATTTTAATTAAATAATTTAAATGAATTCGCTACGTGTCTTGAGTAATACAGAAACTGGGTCGAGAACACTTTTCTAAAAAAGAATTAAGGCATAATTTTGAGATACATAAATTACTGTCTATAAATTAATTTTCCGGCCATGTCCGGCACATTTTACTTTCGCAAAATTACCGGCATTGCCGCAATAAATATCTACTAAGGATAATAATTATTATATACTCAATAAAAATCAACGTTATCAATAATACTTGAGTAATGATGCAACACATTTGTGGCTTCATAATAAATAAGTTAAGAGTAATAAATAATAATTTAAAAAATTGTTAATTTTTTTACAATACTTAATCATTTCGATATCGAGCAGTTAATATTCAACTTAAATAATTAAATGACCATTTCTGTAATAAAATTGAAATTTATTAGAGCAAACTGAATGTAATGACAATATATTTCATATAACAATTGAGAACAAAACAACTGGTTCAAAAAAATATTTATAAATTCAGTTAAGTAAATCGCTAGCGAGGGATCGAATCCCAGAGACATTGACGAAGACGAAATATAATATTATTAAGGGCGAGCTTTCATTTTTCCAGTTCGAAATTTGAGAAATTCTACACGAATTTGATATGCTTTCAAGATAAGGTTAATCGTTTAATTCGTATAAGTGTCTGAGAAATAATTAATGACGTTATTTGTTACGTGAATCTTGCGAGAGATGAAGGTTTCAATAGAAAGAGACGCCAATAAAAATGTTGACTTTCTCGCATTCGACACAAGTATCAAAAACCACTCGTATCTAGTGTATTTTTCATATTGATATTAATATTGAATTAATCCATCGAAAATTAAATAATTTATTGAGTACATCATTCATATATATGAATATGTTTTGAAATCAGATAAAGTATCTACATATAATCGCCAAAATCAATGTTCTAAACATAAAATCATTATGATATCTTCAATTTAACTTCTTATCTTTAATGATTTAAAATTGACGTTTTGGTGATATTTCAATTACATACTATTTACGAAACAGACAGCTAGTGTTTAAAATGCAACTGTCTTATATATAAACGAAATATTTAATTGCGCCATACATACAAATAATGTACATAAAATATGAACTCTGTTGAACAAAACGTTTTTTTCCCTTCAAATCAGTAAAAAAAACATCTAATTTATAAAATTTGCTACTAATGTTGTGAATAATTCAATACTAATTCATACCACGTGTAAAATATGCATAAAAACATATATTTTAGGCATTTTTTAACGAAAATTACGAGAGCGCGGCGGACTAAACGTCATTACGGCAGCTGATTCTAATAAAGAAAATAAAAAATACACATTATTAGGATCAATATAAATATTATTTAATAAGAATTTATTGCGTTTTCTATATTAAACTTGATTTTAAATAGTAGCTGAAGCCTCAAAGCATGTGAGTAAATACAATATATTATTTAAAAACCTATGTTTCATGTTGTCTCAATTGAGATTTGTCTCCGTAATCTTGGCTTTAGGATTATAAGAAAATATATTTCGTTTATATAATAATTATATTAAGATAATTTTGAGGAAAATGCATCAAACGGTCGCGATCTTTCTTATAATACTATTATTGTCTTAATTAGGGCAAATAACATTCAGTTTATTAGTTTTATATTAGTGAAAAGGTCCTATCTAAGTAAAAATTTAAAAAAAAGTCAAATCTAGTGTATAGCTTTTGATATAAATTAATAATAAAAATCCACATTTTATAAAAAACATGAATTATTTTTAAAAAGCACGCCACTTTACGCTAAGCATAAATTCTGACAATCGGCATTGATGATAATTTAACTACACAGTCTCTAGTGGAATAGCTAAGATAGCATAGCGCTGACTCAGCATGTGAGAGGTATCAAGATCAAGGAGAATATAAAAATATTACAAAATTTCCTGAAGCGCCATTTGTAACGCATTTTACGTGACAAATTGCAGAGGCTCAAAGTTTATCAAGTTTTACACTTGTGAACTTTAAATTACGACAACAACACTCAAATTCATTTTTTGATGTAGTCGATATTGAAAAGCGCCTCTTCGATTGAGGAAAATCAACAACTTTAATAATACATTTGAGCCGAAGTGGAAAATATTATTATCGAGATATTCAAGCATCGGGTAAAGTAAGCTTCGCACTTAGTGTTGGAAGTAAACAGACGCGCAGAACTTAGATACATTCCTCCATTTTTTGTTTGTAACTTTTAATGCAGATTTCATCTCATCTCACATAGCTTATAAACATTGTGTTGATTTAATGACAATCAAACGTGGCTGTGTTTGATGTAAATTGATGATTCAAATCGGTGTTAGTTTCAAGGTCAGTCGCTTTTTCCCGTCGTCACTTATGGATATTAGGATTTAATTGGCCGCCTGTATGGTAACTAGTACTTTTTGAAAGAAGGTGTTGCATATATTTTGTGTTTTAAAAGATAATTAAAACCATAATAATCTCAATTAAATATCTAGAAAGATATACTATATATTTTTTCTATCGGGGGAAATGTGTTAACCAATTTCGCCATATCGAGTGAGAATTTGTCTATTATTCCAATTTTTAACCATTTCCAAACCATGCAGTAACACAGGTCTACCATCATAATTAAACGTGTAATATTTCGGTAAATACATGCAACATAAAAATCATATTTTAGATAATCCTAAAGAAAATATTAACGCTTAGGAATAACTAGTAAAAAATCAATTATGAAAAGAGAATCGTACAAAAACAATTATTTTTTCCATTCAATCCGTTAAAAATTAATACGTTGGTATAAATACTATTTGTGATATGAAAGGCAGAGATCACACTCTATTTTCACAGTGAAAAGAACGACAAACATACAGATATAATTGTCTTTTTCTCACAAATTAAACGAAGAGAGATAAGAAGGAAGGACACATTGTATAGGACATAATTAATACACTAAATTATGATATTAATCATTTTTTCAAAATTGAATGCTCAATATTTAGGGTAAATTTGTGGCATTAAAGCCATTTAAGCTAATATAAACATATTTTCTTACTGTTATTTACGGTAACACGAGTTGATAGCATGGCTGCGTTCGGATATTTTATATCATAGTTAATTAAAGAAATCAACTTTATTAGCATATTTTATTTTATGGAATGGAAGGATTAACACTTACCGAAGAAACGATAAAGCGACTTGAAGCATTTGAGATGTGGATCTACAGATGAATATTTAAAATAATCTGGATGGATAGAGTTACGAATAAAGATGTTATGCTTCAGATGAATAAAGAAAAAGAAGTAATTAAAACAATAAAATAATATATATATATATATATATAACATCGCATCTGTCGCCCACAGTATATTATTAAAGTATACGTGCGCATTCAGTAATGCAGTACACGATAAAATTTAATTCGCCAACTGTTGAAGGTCAGTGCAATAAAAATTATGACATTTCTGCATATGCAATATATATAATGTTCTCTATGAACATCATTTCCCGCATATACGAGTATTTGCGTCATAGTTCGCGTCGTAACCTTTAACCCTTATCTCAATAAATGTATTTCATCGATCATTTAAATAACGAAACTAATCATTATTGTATTGTCATACTTAATGCAATATTATATATAACATATTATTTTATAAACATTACGTACCAACATCATTAATAGTCTTGGATGTTATTTTTTAGTGAAACATATATTTTAAATATATTAATTAGAAATATATACATATAAAATCAATTTTATCGAAAAATATTGTTGTTGCGCCACCGGGATTCGAACCTGGATCTCTTTCCTAACCGGGGAAGGTGCATTATCCAACTATGCTACAGCGACAATATTTATAGCGAAAAAATTTCGAACCTATATGTTACCTTTTTGATATTAATACATTTAATCGTTCTATTATTTGAAAGAGCCATCTACCTTATTTTTACAGAATCTCAAATACCTTTGAGTAAACTGATAGCAGACGCCAGAATTATCAATTCATTTTTATTAAATTTTGGACACATTGAAACAACTTTATTATTAGAACACATTCTTATTGTGAAGTTGTAATTATTCAGAACATATTTTTTTAAAAGAACTATTATTTATACTGTATACAAATTCAGGCCTGTTTATGCAAGGGATAGCATTTTTTGAAACTATAATCGTGTTAAAAATAAAACCCAGTTGTGTGTGTTGCACAAAGTTTGGTTCATCAACAAAACGTAGACCGATTTCGAATTTTTGCTGTATTATTTCAGTAATACTAATTTTCCACTACGTAATTTACCGTGATTAACAACTGCGATGCCGGCTGTTGACAGATTCGGGATTTTTCCAAATAAAGTGGTTTGTGTCTTGGCTGTATTTTTTGTTTAGCTAGACAACTAGTGGGTACTGCTCTCTTTTTCAGAATTCTGATTTTTGAATCTGGCTTCTAATTATCTTTTTTATAATTAATTCGACAATAACGCTTTATTAATGGGGTTTTTTTGCTGACAGTGTACAATAGTGTACAGCGTCACCGATGGGATGTAATACGGATTACTTTCGTTTCTATTGTATTATAATATAAGATAAGTTTATGATTGAGGAATATTTTAAAAACTGGCCTCCTCGATCGCCTGATTTGACGGCTCTCGACTATTTTATGTAGGGCTACTTGAATGGAAAAGTCTACGCCAATAAACCGACAACAATTCCGATGCTATAGGAAAATGTGCGAGAATATTAAATATGGTTAAAGGAGCACGCATTTATGCCGCTGCCAAAAGCGGCCACTTGGTCAATGTCATATTCCATACGTGATAAATAATCGATAAATAAAAACGGCCTGAAACATAACATTCACCCTGTACATGTATATCTTATATCATCACACAGAAAAAACCTATTTCTCGAAAAAATATTTAAGTTGCTCCGGGGATTCGAGTCTCGACCTTTTCCTATGCAGGGAAATGCGTTGTTAACCAATTCCGTTATATCGACCAATTACGTTTACGACAAATTTTAATGGTTCAGTTTCGAATTCCGGTAGCGACCAAATATTTTATCGATAAATACATTTACATTGTATTAAAAATATCAGAGAACTATGAAATTGCAACTTCACAACAAAAATGTGTCGGATTGTTAAATTTTGACCTCGGGCCCTTATGAAGTGTTTGTGTAAATAAATATTATGGCTTGTCAGAGGCATTCTTCAAATGCATAAAAACAAATTTCGAAATAATGTGTATATGTGGCCTTATAAAATGGTGGTCAAGGTATGGAGTGTTATTTCCGACGCATTTACCTTCAATTAATCACATACGCAACTAAAAAAAAATTAATTTGACCACGTAGGCAACTTAATAAAGATTCGTAAATAAAAAATACATCTCTCTATATACATAAAGAAAAGTGTCTGTTAGTTTGTTTGTATTTTTGGGAGAACACATTCTTATTGTGAAGTTGTAATTATTTAGAACATAGGTCTGTGATATACATATAAAATCAATTTTATCAAATTAATATGTTTGTATTTTATACAAATCTACACTTTTATTCTGAGTTTGATGAAATTTTCACACTTGACCTTCAAAACAAGACGAAGGTCACTTTCTACATGAGATTTCAAAAACCACCCCCTACCCCCCTTTCTCACCCCTTAAAACAGAATTTTTGTGCTTCTTGATGAAATTCTGCATACTTTACGTTCAAAATAAAAGTAAAATAGTAATCTACATCTGATTTCGAATTAAAAACTACCCCCATCCCCCTAAATGAAATGTTTCCACGCCTCGTAAGTAAATCCCGAGCGTCGCCGGGTACTTCGGCTAGTAATTATATAAAATTCAGTGCGTACTACCAAATATGTTTTATAAATCAAATTGAAAATAATACGAAACAACATACATACATATGAACAGGTACAAATGTCGATATTAGGATATGATATATTATTTTGATCCTTTTTTTACTTTTTCACTTACCAGTTATGGCCCGTGTCCATGGTACGAAATACGATGAGATAAATCTCAAAACCATGTACACGTGTTGATATTATGATGCGAAGATGAGATGAGATTAGATTAGTTTGGGATTGGTAGAAATAGATGAAAAATTAAACTCTTGTACACAATGTTTGATTTGAAATATGCGCATAAACATAATCTAAAACCATATATTTCTACAATATATTATAGATAAATATTAAAAGAATTTAAGGTATTATATTTTAAAGTAGAGCGGGTCTCAAAAAGTTTCTTTCTATGTACAGGGCTTCGTATAGACTACAGTGCAGTAGGGACCCAGATGCGACCCCAGGTCAGCACCGGCACTAAAATCATACGCGGGATGATGTATTATTTAATAAAGCCAATTAATTACTCATTATATTTAATTCAATACAGTTAATTGTGCTCTGACACCTGACACCTGACAACACTTGTCACTAGTCATATCAATTTGTCAATTCCTGTAGGCAATCAGTTGAACAAAAGACGATGAGTTAGTTCCAGCGAAGATTTCTATTTGACTCCTTTTGGCTGTAGAGTTCGCCAACCTCACTCGTGCTCGAAGTGACATATTTATTCAATGGTTAAATACACTCGCAATAAGCACTAAATGCTCTAAGTTCACCATATAAACAAGTTTCATCTATTTTTCATTTATGCTTCGGATACTCAGACCGAACACCGAAAAATGGAGCCCATTTTTCCATTTTACGTTAGGGTCCAATATTTTTAGTTGCGCCACTGATGTCAACAATCGGAAGCAGTCCAGTGCAGCCGGTGATGTATTCTTAAGAAAGTCAATACTACACATTATGTTGATCGTTTAAGTGGAATATTGACCAAAATCTAAAGTGAAAAATAAACATGTTTGAGTACAACAAATTTATTTTGCATATGTGAAGAGTGAAAATAAACACTTAACAATTTATAAAATGAACATTGACATAAATGATCAAATTGATATTCAAAAGTCGCTCCATGATCGCCTTGATACAACCTTAAAGGCAAAGGTTTAGTAATTTACTCGAGTCAAAACGCCCTGCTCAAGATCTGAAGATATAAACCGGTTTTCATGGGATATTTCGTGATTATTTTATATGTGAAAACTTCTTAGCTATCGCCTAGAAAAATAAGTGATAAACAAATACGTCATTCTCGTTACCATGATACACATGGACATAACCTACAAGCTAGTGATGGTAAACACGGACATAACCTGTAAGCTAGTGGTGGTAAACACGGACATAACCAACAAGCTAGTGATGGTAAACCGTTACGTAACTGTGATTGTGTCGATGATTGGTAATTGAGATTTAACAGTGGTTGGTAACTAAGATTCAACTGTTGGAAACTTACTTTCTAGTGTACCAGTCATTGCTTGAAGAATATTAATTAAATTAGCAGCAAATATAAATGTTTACAAAAAAGAAGTTATAAAATGGATTATAGGTCTTCAAAATTAACAAACTATGTATTTGACATTTTTTCCTATTTCTAATCTGATCAATTTCCCAAAATTGTTAATTTTTGTATTGTATTATTATAGATATATGTATATATTTTTTTATCTTTTTTCATTTGTTGTAAACAAACTCGTACATCTAGTTTATATTGAACTTGTATTATATGAATGTTGAAAGCCACCCCCATAATTCAAAATCTTTCTTATTTGGGGCTGCATAACTCTATTATTGTTTTTTTTAATTGTCAAATATATAAATAATAAATAAAAATTACGTCACGAACAAAATCACAGTCACAATAACAGTTAAAATAACGGTTTAAATAACTATTTTACCATCACTACCAGGAACTACAAAATATTTTGAAACCAAACAATTTAATAGAATGCTAAAAGTTTTAACTCAATTGAATTGTCCCAATAACATGAAACTGAAAATAAAAACTTGGATTTATTATATGGGTAGAGCTAGTATTGGTGCACTCACCTAAATATATTAAATCTATAATATATTATATATAAAGTTTATACACAGGTAATAAATGTTAATTCAGTCTGCTACGTGTAATATTAATTTATTTTAAATAAAATAACAATAACTTTGTATGAAACCACGAAACTTATTGTACGTCGACCGGTTTCGCTTATCTCAAGCTTCATCAGGACTGATCGTATATTATCCCCATATTAGGTATGTTTCCTTTAAAATCAACTTAATATCCATCAACACTGTATTTTTCTCTCCCTTAACGTTCCGTCTATCTGTATATGTATTATGTCTCTCTCTTTCACATGTAATTTTATATTCTATCTCTCTCTCTCTCTATGTATATATAAGTGCACTCTTTTAGTATTTATGATCAGTTTTTAATACGTCCTTATGAAGCTTGAGATAAGCGACACCAGACGATGTACAATAAATTTCGTGGTTTCATACAAAGTGATTATTATTTTATTTAATATAATATGTCAAACGAAAATATTAATTTATTTGTACAATTGCTTGTAAACTCTGCCCGTCTCAGCACGGAATTTTTCTAGTGAGACTAGCACAGTCCAAACATATTTTTACATTTGTATTATATAGTAACCAAAAAATAAATCTACATATTTAATTCAATTCCCATTTATGTTTTGATTTAGAAATTACACATTTTAAAGTCATTTTGTAGGGGCAGAACTTATTTTTTGTGACTTTAGTACATATAAGGTACCTACGTAAGAAATTGAATTAAAAAAACAATAACCTTCTAAGGATACGCATTAAATCTGCGATGCAATGTTCTCAAAGCTCAAATGTATTTGTTAGGAGAACACATTCTTATTGTGAAGTTGTAATTATTCAGAACATAGGTCTGTGATATTTTAAATATGAATTAAATATATTAATTAGAAAGATATACGTATAAAATCAATTTTATCGAAAAATATTGTTGTTGCGCCACCGGGATTCGAACCTGGATCTCTTTCCTAACCGGGGAAGGTGCTTTTGTGTTACCTTTTTGACATATAGGGTCGAAAATTGTCGCTAAAAATAGTGTCGCTGTAGCTTAGTTGGATAAAGCACCTTCCCCGGTTAGGAAAGAGATCCAGGTTCGAATCCCGGTGGCGCAACAACAATATTTTTCGATAAAATTGATTTTATATGTATATCTTTATAATTAATATATTTAATTCATATTTCAAATGTATTTGTTATTAACAAATATTGTTACTAGCAAATTTATTGCAACGCAATTAAAAATACAAGACTTAATTTGAAATGTAGCTATTAATTTATATCTCTCTATTTCCTATGAAATAAAAAAAAAGTGCATTATTTATCAGCTAGATTGACTGCAAAATTCCCAGGCTGAACACAAAAAATAAATTAATAGCCGTGTTATGATTAAAAATCAAATATCAATGTAAAAAAAATAATGGAAGAACTTCTTGGAACGCGATTATTGCATTGCTTTGAAAAAAGCGCAATTGATCGATTTTACTGACTTATCTCTGTACCGCGTCACTTAAATTGCTTTGATTTTCATGATCATAAAATCAAATTTATTATACAAAATTATACGTGTTCATACATAATGTATGCAAAAAAAAGGATTTGATTCTGTTTTTCAAATAGATAAATTCCAAAGAATATTTATTGCTAGTATTATGTGTATGTAATTGAAGGATTATCATTATTATGACACATTCGTCAGCACTCACGTTATTAGTATGAAATTATGTAGATATTGTGTTTTCATTTATGATCGGAAACATCCGATAAACACTTGTCTGTTTCAAGTGGCCCTCCTTGTGGCAATGAACATTCGCACAGAACTAGCAACGAGTAGCTTTCGTGAATAAATAAAAGAAACACGACCTACCTGAGATTCTCTTTTAGGTATCTGGATTTACACGTAGTTTGTTGTTCCACACGACGTACTCTCAAACTCATACTCTGTTGATAGCGCGAAGTGGGATGACACAAGAACAATAGCTCGTGAGTAATGAACTCGATAGCAAGACGTCAATTTCACAGTTCCAACTTATCATTTCTTCATGGCAGGAAGATTACTCGTCAACTTAACAGTCTAACGCACTCCAATAGTAAATGTTATCTATTCAACTAGTTCAAAAAACCATAGAAAAGGTCGTGCTCTAGGTATAGGAAAGGGGGTAATGAGACAGAAAGTATCCGAACGATTCATGTATCTATAATAAAGATCGAACAATGCCTTTGCATACATTAGATCAATTCAAAAGTTAGTACTCATACAGTGGAACCTCTCAAAACGAGCAAAACAAATTTTAAAAAAACGGCTCCCTTAACGAGCGATATTTCGCATAACGAGTGACGCGCTTCTGTCTTCCAACAACACTCCGTTACTCCAGTCTATGGACCAGCAGGTTATTTCTAACTTTAAGAAACTCTACACTAAAACACTCTTCGAGCGTTGTTTTGAGATGACTGAAGGGACCGATCCACCCTCAGAGAGTTTTGGAAAGATCACTTCCACATCGTTGCTTGCTTCAAAATGATTGACAAGGCGTGGGAAGGGATTACCGAGAGGATCCTCATTTCTGCTTGGAAGAAGCTTTGGCCAGAGAGCATTGTCGAATGTGACTTTGAGCGGTTTGAGACAGCACCTGTGGAGTCTGTAGATTGTATCTTTGGCCAATATCAAGGGACTGGATGTGAATAATAATGACATCAATGCGCTTGTAGAAGAGCAGAGTCAAGAGCTGACCACCGAAGAGCTTATGAAGTTGAATCGTGTTTCACAGCAAGAAGTTGCAGAGAAAGGTCTATCAGTGGAAGAGGTAGCAAAGTAACAATCTTCTGGAGCAATAAGAGAAATGGGAAACTGTTGCGTCGTATATGGAGAAGCATCACCCTAACAGGGCGGTGGCTATGCGCCCTACAAATTTATTCAATCATAATGCTGTTATATTTTCACCAAATTTTGAAGCGTCGGCAAAAACAAATGTCTCTAGATAGCTTTCTAGTAAAAAAGAATTAGTTATTGTCATAAATTCATAAATAATAATAAGTCATTTTCATTGGATAAACGTTACAAATAAAAAAAGTAGTATTTTTTTCGGCATGACATTGTAAAAATTACGAGTAAGATTCTGGAACGAATTATGCTCGTTATGAGAGGTTCCACTGTACAAGCGTTGTAGTGAAAAAATTCACTTACAAATAACAAATTAATTAATATACCGCTTCTCCTCAGGGAAAGTAAAAAGTAGAGCGCTATACTATTCTGTCCTGACCTATCTGTCGCCTCGTCCACATTCATTCATCTTCTCATCATCGATTCTATAGCTTCATTATTTAGTATCTGACTTAAATATAATCAAACAAATCTATCGTGTCCTTCTTCAGTGACCCTGCAGCTCATGTCGAGCCTTAGCCTCCTGATCATTCGTCTCCACACGCTCCGCTTCTCGGCAACAAGATTATAGTTTTTTTTTCTACCTTCTACCCATATATAATCAGCGATTACTGTTCTCGTGGGTTAAATCTGACTTGCAAATGTGACTGAACAAAAGCGTAGTATATTATTTTAGATTTGTGATAAGATGTTTCTGAGTCTTAAATATATGTAGGCAGTTTTTCCTTATTTTGTTTGTGGGATTAATAATATGCTCTTTCCATTTCAATTCGTCATCTATTATGATTTCTAGGTACTTGATACAGTGTTTTTCTTCAATTGATAAACACCAGTCACAAGAGTCTCCTTGAATATACTGGCTTTAGTGTGAATTTTAATATTAATTTCAGTGTTATCTTTCTGTTGAATAGCAAATCGGAAAAAGTATGTTTTATCAACATTAATTGAGAGTTCGTTTCCATTCGTCCACTTCTTTATGGTATTAACATCCTCATTTGTAGATATATTAGCGTCAGTCCAAGTTTTTTTATTAACTATTAGTACTGTATCGTTCGCATAAGATTAGTTTCAATAGAATACGTGTTATAATTTACGAGTATAATACATATTGAAATATAATTGATATCCCCAAATATCAATAAAACCTCCATGAATATAGTACTAGGAAAAACCTGTTTCAAGTTCTGTAAAAAAGATTTGTTTGTCTAGCACGCCTAAGTGGTTAATAAAATATCATTAAATAGTTTTTGGAAGTATATAATATTACCTGTTTATTTATATTATCATTATTTCATCATATATATATATTTATTTGTTTGGATACGATGCACTTTGTCCAAATGTTGCGTAAAAGCATAGATGCCAGAACCTCTTGTTTGTGCACATTTATATTTGCAGCTAATTTAATTGATTTTGGCAGTCGGTTATAGTCTAGGAGCCATGTATATACGATGCATATCTCCGTCTTATTCTTAATTTGGACATTTTTTAAATAACACATTCATTAGTTTTACTCCGAGTGTGAATTTTTATTTTATCCTCTTTTAAAAAAATGAAATAAAAGATTTTTTTTAAATAAAGACGATAAATTTAATACAGGAAAATCTATAATGGTATATCCGGAGGAGTGGGCTGGGCGACTTTTTTTTCATCAGGATCCTAGAGTGAAGTAAATTTTAAAGGTGTCCATTACAATACACATTTATTTCGATGGGAGAGGATATTCCGAAGGAGGTTTGCACTCACCACAATCCAGTTCTTCCGACACCTCCAAGGTGGACTGTAAACTTTATCACTATCTTCGTTCAGGGGTCCTAGTCCTTTAGAATGCACTGTATTAGACGCGACGTCTCAATTTAATACTATACTCCGATTCACAATAATTTGCGGTATATATATATTTATTTATATATTTAAAATATATAGATTATCGACAGGTCGTTTATGACTCGGATAGACGTAAGTCATAAATCAATTGCAGTAATAAAAAGTCTGTTATCAACTCGATTAACAGTGAAATAAAATTTGCAAAGATTGTTTATTAAATCAAAACAGGTTTTAATAAAATCCGTATTTAGAAATTGTTTATGGAGTACTGTAACATAACTCAATCAGGAAATTTTCAATACATTATAATTAAATACAGTATATTTTTTTCGGTTTTTATTATCGATAACACGTGAAGCTAAATATAATAAACTATTATAATTGATGCTTAATACAGAATCATATTTATGGGAGAATTTCGTGTAACATTATATTTTTA
Organism: Eubasilissa splendida; assembly: GCA_031772225.1. Lineage (NCBI taxonomy): Eukaryota > Metazoa > Arthropoda > Insecta > Trichoptera > Phryganeidae > Eubasilissa > Eubasilissa splendida. Next base: position 22,537,731 of record CM062857.1, on the reverse strand, counting down.
ACATAACCTACATTTAACAGGCGGGCATCTAAAAGAATTTTCACGTCAATTATTTATGGCGTGAAAAATATACAGTATATCATACTAGCCACAAATTTATTAGACAATTTCAAAATATATATATTTTAAAATGCGTCTTTGCATATTTTTCACGTTTAAATATTATTACCATATCTTGTACCAGACGCATTCAGTTTGTATTCACTCGTTTAGCTTTAATAAATATAGAAAAATATATAAGTAATAACTGTAATGAAGTTTACTTCATTATAATTATTGTATATTTTTCACTACTTTAATAATATGTAGATTTTAAAATTATGTTATATAAAGGTGTCCAGCGGAAAATTTTCAAGTTTAATATTGAAATTTAAAAAAAACTACAATGTTATTCTCAGATTTTATTTACACAAAATGGAGTTTAACGATGCTAATTTAAAGTTTTATAAACAATATCGTCTGAATGCCGTCTATTTCTCTCAAGACACTCTTAAATTTGCGAACACGCGAGAGCAAAGCGTTGGTTCAATGGCAGCAACTTCACGGCGGATATTTTCTTGTAGGGCCTGAATTGTTCGAGGATTGTTGCTGTAAACTCTCGACTTAAAGTATCCCCACAAAAAAAAGTTGCACGGTGTAAGGTACGGTGACCGAGGTACCCAGGGTATGTCTCCGTACTTGCTGAGAAAAATTCCCCTCAATTTCTCCATTAAAACTCTAGCTGTGTGTGGAGTGGCCCCGTCTTGCAGAAATTGTGTTCAGTTATTGAACCCGGGAAACAGCTGTAGTTGCTGTACCAAAAACTCGTCGATCATTCGGTAATACACGTCAACAGTGACTGTCTCTCACTGGTTAAAAAAATAAGGGTCAATTATCCCTTAAACAGAAATTGCACACCACACTGTCGTTTTTGGACAATGCAAACGTTTTTGATGACGTTCCGTTGGGTTGTAGGAGCTCCAGTATCTCATGTTCTGTTTATTAACATAGCCATCGATATGAAAATGTGTTTTATCAGTAAACAATATAAATTCAAACAAATCACACACGTCGAACAATACCCCTCCCACTTACCTCACCCTGATGGTTTACGAGCAATTACAATTTAATCTTGAAATTTTTCCGCTGAACACCCTATTTATAATTATTATGTAATACTTTTTTTTTTTATTAAGATTATTTATTAATTAATAAGAACCAATTAATGTTGACCACTCTACATTTGAAGGAAAAAACTCTAGTTTAAAAGTGGTAGCCCATATTTAGACCACTTTCTCTATACAGGAGGTTACTAAAATAATTAGAAACACTTTTAAAACAAAAATGTACATATATCACAATTGAGCAAAATGAATAAGATATTAAAACTATCGCACAAATACAGAAGTGTCTGAAAATGTTTTTCTTTTCGTGAGAATAGCCCATCTAAACACCTCTTGAAATATACTGTAATTTTTTTTTAATAAAAATAATTATTTCAAACAATAAATTAATCATGTTCAGTCATAGAAAGTGTTCTTAAAAACGTCTATACATATTTTATATGGATATAAGAAAGTATTATATCACGATAAAACTTAAACTTTAAAAACACAATTAATAGTACTCTTTATTTTATTAAATTTTGGACACATTGATACAACTTTATTATTGGGAGAACACATTCTTATTGTGAAGTTGTAATTATTCAGATCATAGGTCCGTGATATTTTAACTACTAATTAAATATATTAATTAGAAAGATATACATATAAAATCAATTTTATCGAAAAACAATGTTGTTGCGCCACCGGGATTCGAACCTGGATCTCTTTCCTAACCGGGGAAGGTGCATTATCCAACTATGTTACAGCGACAATATTTTTAGTGACAAATTAATATCAAAAAGGTAACATATAGGTTCGAAAATTTATTTTATCCAAAGACGTTGGTTAAACGAAAGTATATATATATATATATATGATTGTATAATATCATCGGTAACAGCATAACCTATATCTATACCTACTGCACGTCACTGACTGCAGGCTGTAATTTATCATCATCATTGAAACGTTATCCATCCAGGAACTTTTTAAACACAGGAAAATGTCAAAATCACTCGTCGCAAGGTCCGAATTATACAGTGGATGATTGATAATCTCCAACTCAAATCTGCGCGATGCAAAGTTTTGGGCATAGTTGATTAAATGAACTAGCGGTACTTTAAAGCTTGTGAACAGATACGATAAATGCTTAAATTTAGGAGTTAATTATGTAGCTTGTTGGTGTTGTGGTTAAGACGATATCCTGGTGATCTAGTGATCAGGGGTTTGCGCCTCATTCCAGAACACCAGCACGTTAGTCCTATTTTCATAGTACAAGCGTTTAGCTTAGTTTGAAAATAGTAAGAATATTGATGTGACATGTAATCCGTGTACGCATCTCTATATAAAAATAATATTTAAGGTACGGTAAGGTAAGGTAAAGCGAACGATTGGCAAATAAGAAATTGGATTATGTTCGCATCTCTCATTCCTCATTAAGATGACCTTCCTTGCGTTGCCGTCATTATCAAGGTCATCAAAAGAAGCAATTCCATTTTGAATATTATGCGTGCTACATTTCCGGAATACTCCTGTGGTCAGGGTCTAGATGAGTCATAATTCCTGAAGCAGGTGGTAAACTGAATTTGGATACAGACATTTGTCGGTTTCTTCTGTACTCGGTGTTGCAGGCAATCTTTGAGTCTATATTTATCTTAAAAACACAATATTTATCTTGTTGATAAATTTCAAAATAGTCGATTCGCAAATAGACTGTGGATGTAGAATACCAAATTATCTAGTGTTACGAGATCTACAGAATAAAATATAGGATATTTTTAAAAATAGCGACATACTGACACATCAGCGATATTGATTTGACAGTTTATCGATATTGCAATAATTTATTTATTTTGTAGCGTAAATTGTACACATGAAAATAAAGGTAATTACTTTACTAGACGCGGTCTGCTCTAAACCAATTACCTGTACAGTTTTTAAAAGTTGTAAATGTTAAGGTACAATCGTTATTAAGTAAGACAAATAAGTATAATGTAAAATAAGTTGCATTACATGAATTATTCTTCTAACATACTTGACGGGTGGGTAGTTATAGCAGATGGACATCTTATACGTGTCGTCCGTGAAGGTGTCTGGTAGTCTTCCGTTTGAACATTTCTCTCCGCATCTCTCTTAATCCAGATGATAACAAAATTGTTGTACCATAGTGCACGACTGCTTCTTCGCAGCCATCTTAAACAACTCAATTTTCTTTTATTCACCATTATTTTCTGCATTATTTTCTAACAGATTTGTTTAATTTGTTTTAAATGACACATTATCATGTTCTGTAGTTGTAACATTACATTAAAAATGTATTTTAAATATGAATTAAATATATTAATTAAAAAGATATACATATAAAATCAATTTTATCGAAAAATATTATTGTTGCGCCATCGGGATTCGAACCTGGATCTCTTTCCTAACCGGGGAAGGTGCATTATCCAACTATGCTACAGCGACAATATTTTTAGCGACAATTTTCGAACCTATATGTTACCTTTTTGATATTAATACATTTAATCGTTCCATCATTTGACAGAGCCATCTACCTTATCCATCCAGGTTCGAATCCCGGTGGCGCAACAATAATATTTTTCGATAAAATTGATTTTATGTGTATATCTTTCTAATTAATATATTTAATTCATATTTAAAATATCACAGACCTATGTTCTGAATGATTACAACTTCACAATAAGAATGTGTTCTCCTAAATAATAAATAATACATTGTTCAGTAATGTAATCATACACTTTTTTTTATTATTACGTCATGATTATGAACTAGTTCGGCATCACTGCATAACGCCGGCCCGACGGCAAAATGGCGACCTGCCCAATAATGTAATTTTGAAGGAATTCCGCAGAAATGTGTTGCCGCCACTTGCGTTTTCTCAGCCAGCGGTTTAACTGGTTTTCAACAAACTGCGTCCCATCAACCTCGAAGGCACTCTTCACCACCGTTACTCCTGCCGCAATAAAAACGATAAACTAATATTTTTATCTCATCGTAAAAATTGTTATATTATATTAAAGGTTTTCGCAAATATTCAAAAAATGTCTTCGTAGTAAGCAATCACTTTGCATGAGACCACAAAATTTATTATACGTTAACCGGTTTCGCTTATCTCAAGCTTCATCAGGACGTATTTGAAACTAATCATAAATACATAAAAAGGGCGATAGAATATAAAATTACATGTGAAAGATAGAGATAGAATACATATAATATATAGTTAAATATAACATCAAGGAAGACAGAATATAAATCCCTTAAATGCAATAACTATATATGTATTCTGTTTCTCTCTTTTACATGTAATTTTATATTCTCTTTTTGTATTTATGATTAGTTTCAAATACGTACTGATGAAGCTTGAGATAAGTGAAACCGGTTGACGTACAATAAATTTTGTGGTCTCATGCAAAGTGATTGTTGCTTTATTTAATTTTTAAAAATGTCATTAAATATGTCACCCGTCAACACTTAACGAAAAATATATAAGTGAGTATGTTCTAAAATTTGTCGTTAACTTACTAGGTTAACGTGGTGTAATGGTCAGCTCATTTCCTCGGATAGGAATAAGTTCCTGGTTATTATTATTATATTGATATTATTTGCATATCTTTCTAATTGATACATTCAATTTGTATTAAAATACAACAGAACTATGTTCTGAAAAACTGCCACTTCACAATAATAATGTGTTTTCCTTAACAATACTATAAATTTATTTATTTCTTTTTATTTCAATTTTAAAATCGAAAAATTTCTTCTGGATCCTATACAATGCCCAAAATGTTGGTGATTTTATGCAGGATAAATCAACACACTGCACATGGTCAACAACCTTCGATAGAAGGTGGCGCGTAAAGAAAAAGTATTGAGAAAAATTGTGCGCGCGAGCTTTTTTCGTGTACGCCGCGATGCCAAACCGCGTGCGCGCGCACGTTGCACGCTGTGTGCAGTTCACACCACACAAGGCCAGCAGTAACCTTCGGGTCATCAGCCCAAAGCTGTATACATATGTAGTCGACCTCTGATTTTATTGCCCTGCCATTAACACCGCTGTGGGGTCGCCTATGTCCACCTCCCGTCCGCAAGTCTCGCTACACGACGAGCACAGTCTGCACAACGACGGAAACTTTTGTTATTTATTTTATCCCCTCGGCGGTCGTCCCATTTCTCAGTAAGGTTTGTAATTTATGGCGCATACATTATATATGTCAAAATTAAATTATTGATTACAAGTTTTACAATAGTTCGTACATCTTCGTATTTTGTAATGAATGACATTGATATTTTGTCGAAAAATATGAAGATTATTAAAACAATCATCATCAAAATGGATGGATATAAATAAAACAATGTTATAACTCTACTTAAGTTTATTTGCACTACTCGAGTTTCGAGAGTAACAGTGACTCTCATCGGCAGGTAAAGTATTAAACTTAATACAGTAGGTACTGACAGAAGGAGGGGGGGGGGGGGGAGCGGAGTTACTGGTGAAAGATGGAGTGGTGGTTGTAACTGGAATATTAAGAGGAGACCAAACGTCAATTATTTTAATCCATATATTAATTAAAGCACAAACTAGAGACAATAACTGAAAAATATTTTTGATAATTATTAATATATAAGAAAATTATGAACACTCGGGAATGCGTGTACCTTAAAGCACATCCACCATTAAAAAACTGTTTATGATATGGTATCATTATATAATATCTAAACCAATGTACCAATGTGTTTTAACATACTGGTAAATATATAACATAATACAACAGCGAGAGAGTATTATATTAGAGCGTGATAAATTATTACTAAAAAATTAAACATAATGTTTTTTAAAACAAAAAAAACTTTTCAAAACTGATTTTAAAAGTATAAAATGTATTTGTTAGTAAACTACAATAAATGTGAAACATTTTGAATGATGTTATTTATTTATTGTAATAAAAATATGTTTTTTATGTTACTTTCATCGCCAGACGTTATTCAATTGACAGACCAAAATTCATGTCATTTGTCATGTCGCAGATAGCAAAAGTAATATTATAATACCCGGAAAAAAAAACTTGCACGCTTAATACACATGTATATGCGAAGACACTTTTGTTTCGTGAAGAGGTTCAAAGATTTGCTTACAATATATGGCCTCTGTCATTGTCCGTGTATAATGTCTGATGCATTGGTGCACGGCAGGATCTGAACCAACCGATACCGAGAATATGAATCTTAAGAGGTGATGTCATTCTCCAGAAATACACAACGTACTTAGTGACGTGACATTTAGAATGCCGCCCCTATTAATGATTATTAAAATTATGATATAGATCAGAGTTTCCCAACATAAGGCCCACACCCCACAGGAGGCAATTTGATTTTTAAGGGTGGCAATTCGAAAATGGACTCTTCCAGAGTTAAAGTGAACCGTAGAGCGACTCTCGAGCTGGGTAAGCGTCCAGTATAGGTAACTTCTGTCCGCCATGTTCGTAGTCGCGATTTCACTGTTAGACTCTAGGAGCGATAGTAGTTAAAGTCAAAATAGAGCCATGGCATGGCTTTGTGAGGAAACATAAATTAAATATCCAAATTCAACCAAATGTGCAAGAAAACAATTGTTACCATCTTCATATTTAGATGAATGTGGATTTAGTACCATAAATAATTTGCTGCTAAAAAAAAATGAAATCGGTTAGATATAAAACAACGAGAAGACTGAAGCTAACTAAATTGGAACCTAACTCTATGGATCTCACGAAATTTAAATGATTACTAATAAATAAAATAATATTTCATTAAAATTATTTTGTATTTGAATTTCAGTTCTTCGTTATGTGTTTTTAAAATTTACTTACTGTGTTTCCTCAACAATTTCCTAGTGATTTCTTCCTAAAACCTATTAATTTAATATTCAATTTTCGAATATTAAAAATTATGTATAGGGGGGGCATACGAATTTTAAAAAAGCTTGGGAAACAATGATATGGATTTTTTTATGACATAAATTTAATACACGATATACGTAAAAATGTAGCCAGATTAAAAAAAAAACAAACTCGGCAATTTTCGTTTCTCATTATCCATCAATCTATTTATCACGTGCATTATTTATCACCATCAATTTTTAAATATTGCACATTATATTATACCTTTTTTCAAATATTCTTAGAACATTTTTTAGCTTAAAAATGCACACGAAACGCCACTGCATAAAATTATATATCATTGTCATTTTTCCGCAAAATTACTAACGATTTCAAATAATAAAAGATACTGTAAGCACATTTAACCTTTCTGCGGTCACCTATGTTTCTTCAAATGCATGTTGTTCTTTAAAATTGTATTGTTTCATGACCCGGGCATTCGGGATAAAATGACAATGACACTTTGCCCATTTTTTACAGCATACGTGTATAAACTTATGTTGGATGTACATATCGGATTATTTTCGCATATCTCTGAGAAATTGACTTTCAAAGTGCCATAGTAATTTTAATACTAATTTAATGTATTAATATTGTTGTTGCGCTACCGGGATTCGAACCTGGATCTCTTTTGCAATCCGGGGATGATATATTTACCAACTATGCTACAGCGACAGTATTTTTGACGACAAATTTCCGAACCTGTATGTTACACTTTTTCAAATTAATTCATCTACCGTTCCATTATTTGAAAGCCATCTACATTGTTTGTACGGTATTTCAAATACCTTTGAAAAAGAGTATCTTTATAATTAATACATTTAATTAGTATTTGAAATATCACAGACCGTCTGTTCTGAATAATTACAATTTTGCAATAATAATGTGTTCTCCTTAATAGTAATTTTTGTATTTATATTCTGCCACCAAATTAACGCCCTTTAAAATTTGCCTATTTTAGTTACTGCCTTACCTGCCTAAGCCTACAAGACATTCCTGGCATCATTTCTTTAAATTCCTCGAAATTAATTATAAATTAGGTAAACTTGGGAATTCTTAGCATGCACATTCCGATTCAGTGCAAATATAATTTTAATATAAATTATATATAACTTTGTTTTTAATCACTTTCTGAGTTAAATTTAATACACTAACCGGTTTCGTAAAATACAATTTCCTTGATCAAGATGTCAAATATACTTACTAAAACCACATGGTGGTCTCCCGACTATACTCCTGCACTTTTCTCGGTATCCTGCAGATCTTAGAGCTGTCACCAGAGGACGATTAAAAATAAAAAAAACCAATAAACATTATTTAGTAAGAAATTATATATTATATAAAACTATATATAAAATAGTAGCTTAAGCCTCAAAACATGTAAGTAAATATAATATATTATTTTTAATAATTTGTATTCATTAACACAAAGTGTTTTAAAAACGTCGTAAATTAAACATATGTACTGCAAATCTTATTAATTTTTAATATTTTACTAATTTGGTTTAATGCAGATTTGTCTTCATAATCTTATCTTTAAGGTTGTAAGAAAATATATTTCGTATATGAAAGAATTTTCTATATTAATGCAATTGTGTGGCACTCTGAAAATAAATTTATTTGTCGCCGTCTTTCTTATAATACTTGTATTTTCTTAATTATTGCAAATATCGTTAAGTTTATTAGTTTTAGTATAAAGTTCAAATTTAAGTAATAGTTTTAAAAAAGATAAATCTAGTGAATAACTTCTGATATAAATGAATAATTAAAACCCATATTTTTGTTAAAATCGCGGAAATATGAATTATTTTTTAAAGCACGCCCTTAAACATTTACACTTGCTTTTCTGGGATGCAATTTCTTGTGTTTTTTTTTTAAAGTTTTTTTTTATTATTGTTATTAATATAAGTATTATTTCCAACAACGCAAACTATTCAAATATTATTAAATATATTTTTTAATCGTATCGTAATAATATTGGATAATTTGTATAGCGCCATTTTCGTAAAAACTTTCACCTCAAGGGCGCTTTACACATAAACTGTTTGTTACCAATAAATATAATAAATAAATAGTTCTACAATTATCCTTGTTTTGTAAAATTAAAAAATATTATTTTCACTTATGGAAATAACTTTTTGAAAAGGTGCGTTTTTAGATTCCTCTTAAATAATGTCTCTGATGCACTGTTTCTTATGACGGAGGGCAAAGAGTTCCCCACGCTTTTAGGCCTGCCACCGCAAACGCTCGTTCACTAAATTTAGACTTCTGGGAACGGTTGGTCGGTTCTTCAACCCTTCGTGCAGCTGAAGTAGATGTCGATAATTGTTACATACTGGTCTTCTTAGCACGTCTTTAGTATACACCTCGTACTGGGAAGGTCTAATGAATAGACTTTGAAACAATCATTGATTTATTACAATATCATACAAATATTACATGCTATATCATTAGTATCACTAAGCCGACTTTAACACGGAGAAAGAGAGCCGCGCCCTGCCGCACGCCGCCCTTTATAGCCTCACGCACACGCGCCGACGGTGCGGCACTCACATACATACACACATACAATTCCAAAGACATCACAATAATATTTTTGATTCACATATTATAAAAAAATTATTTTATGTATCTTTGTTTTGTATTAAATTTTTTTCAGTTCATCAAATATAATGAATCATCTTATTTATTTTAGTAATCATGAAACCACGTTCTTCACAAATGAAATGTGATATAATTATTGTTTAAATTAATATTTTAAATTTGGTATATTGGAAGGTTTTCCATATAAAAGTTTAATCTGGGAAATCACTCATAATAATTATGGTTTTTCTCGTCTTGTAATTGCTAAATCTAGAAATATCTTGTAGACCTGTTAAATCAATCAAATAATATTAGTAAAAAGTTAAAATTACGCCTTATAATTCTGTCGATCTTCTACGGCGCTGCTGCCCAAAACAATTATTGTTCTATTCTATTTCCTTTTTAATTAAATCGTTGAAGTTGCAATTTTTCAGAAAATGCAAATTACGTTTATCTAACAATTAGAAAGATATACAGATAAAATCAATTTATCGAAAAATTATTTTTTTGCTACCGGGATTCGAATCAGGAACCCTCCCTATCCGGGGACGAGCGCTGACCATTACACCATGTCAACATAGTAAATTAACAATCAATTTTCGAACCTATACACGGTTAAGACTCTGGCTTAGTGGTCGGAGGTTCGCGCCTCGTTCCAGGACATTAGTAAATTAGTCATACTTTCATAGTACAAGCATTTAGCTTAGTTTGAAAATAGTAAGAATATTGATTTGACATGTATTATATTTAAAGCAATCTAATTCATATATACGGAGGATGTCAAATAGCTTTGAATGGATTAATTAATTCATTTATGGCGTGTCTTATCGGGTTTGACTCAAAGGGTTCCTGGTTCGAATTTCCGTGGTTCCGGTGGCAACAAAATATTTTTTCGATAAATTTATTTTATCTGTATATCTTTCAAATTGATTCATTTAATTTGTAGAAAAATTTGTTGGCTTTAGGTCAAATGTAAGTTCAGATACTGTGAACATTCGATCAGGCGCGAAGGTTGTCTGTTACCAAGTTATTGAACCTACTCTTTTCGTTCGTCAGCATTCCGTGACGGGTCTTAGAAGTTGGGAAATAACCGGTTCCACATTTAGATGCAGTTCCTGGCAGGGCTGACACAATCCAGTTATCTAGGGACTACGAAAGGAACAAGTAAATGTGATATATTTAGTTATATGGTATGCAGCGGCATTACTAAGCTGATGCGGTGCTTTGGGGACACAAAAAGTGCACTTCTTACAAAACTATTGGTATCGATATTTTTTAATATGAACTAATTTTTTTTTAATCCACCATAGCTCTCTGATTCAATTGTTAAAGGGGGGGAAGGGATAAGGGCTGAGCCCTCTTGTCTCCGACATATGACGTAACAACTATGGCGTAAGATTTTTTGGAGAACCCTATTCGGGGAACACAGTGAAAATATATTTGTTTAATATCAGTTAATTTTAACTTTGTATATAATTGTACAAAGTAGTAGCAAAAATGGGTAAAGTTTTTTTACATAAAAATTTTTTTGTTTGATTTTGTTGAAATTTTAATATTATTAGTGACAGTTTTTAGAAATTTTGGGTTTTTAAAAACTGGGTCAAGAACAGGGTTAAAAAGTAAAATGGGACGAAGATGATGGGGATCGGACGAGGGATCGTATAGGCCGAGGGAGTTTATGGAAGGATTTGGGATGGAAATTAATTTAGAATAAAATTTTGACGATAAATTGTGTATGTGTCGTTTAAGTGAGAGCATGTTGAGTCTCTGTGAATGATTGTGTTTCTGACAAACCAGCGTGAGTTTGTAATTCTCCTAAAGATGTAGTTTTGTTTGGATTCTTAAATATTAGTGTTACTTGAACCTTGGATGAAGCTCGCGTATGTGAGTATAGGATGGATGATTGCTTTGTACAAGAGTAATTTGTTTTGTAGGAATAGTGAACTGTAGAAATTTAGGAGGGGGTATAGTCGGTTATATACACCATAGCAAAAAATTGAATTATAAATGTGTTAAATCATTTATCATGATGATATTATCGATGTTAACAGTGGCATCCCGTTTAAGAACCAGACCATTGCCGGAAAGCGAAAATGTGCATATGAACGTCAAAAATACTTAATAGCTTTAGAAAAATTAAGACCGCTGAAAATGTAAAATTATTTTGATAATAAGTAAATGAACACTATGCATACAATAAATAAGAGGTCGTCGTTTTTATATGGGGCCAATACTTAGGTTCTTTTATCCATTTTGCATTGGGGTCCAATTTTAGACGTTACGCCACTGACGATACATTGCATCTATGACTAACGTAAATTGAATCTCATGTGCAATTACCAATAGCAGTGGCCAGTGTAATTGATTAAAAAAATATTCCCAGACTTTTATTGGCAGTACCGAATAAAGTGGTTTGTGTCTTGGCTAAATATAAAACGTTACAAATGAAGATTAAAATACTGGGATTCGATCCTGCGTTCTCGGAAAGAATTTCAGACACTTAATCTCTCGTGAGAGCCCAGATAAAACGTGTACACTATACACGAATCATGTTAATAAATAATAATAAATATTAAAAATATTTGTATTTACTAACACAAAGTGTTTTAAAAACGTCGAAAAGTGATATATGTACTACAAATTAAATGGTTTATATCTCTATTAATTTTTTGCTAATTTGGTTCAATTCAGATTAGTCTCCGTAATCTTGGCTTTAATATTATAAGAACATATATTTCGTATATGCAAGAATTTTCTATATTAAGACAATTTTGTGGGACGCGGAAAATAAATTTAATGGTCGCGGTATATCTTATAATGTTAGTATTTTCTTAATTATGGCAAATAATATTCAGTTTATTAGTTTTACATTAATGTAAAAAATTTATCTGAGTAATAGTTTTAAAAAAAGTCTAATCTGTTGTATAACTTCTGATATAAATGAATAATAAAAACACACATTTTCGTAAAAAAACGCAAAAATATTAATTATTTTAGAAATTTCGAAAAAAAATTACCCACCGTATTTTTCAATGATATTAGAAGACTCGAGCAGGCGCTTCTATCTTCTCTTGTTTCAGTACTTGATGGACCAATCAAGGCCCCAGTTTGTTTTCACAAAATCTTTGCTATTTATCCCAACTTAGTCTGGGATCGGTCGCCTTCCCTCCATAATCGTTTTTCTACCATTTGCATGGCATATCCAAAATCAATTTAGATATTTATGTGTTTAGAAGTAGAAGCTTCATGGCGAGGGTATCTCTTATCGCGGTGTTTCTCAATCGGTCCATTAATGTCACTTCTACTCCTCCCCTAAGATATTTCATCTCATTTCGGCAACCTAGATTCATGATTCTATTCACTCCATATTTGGTGACCGTATATTAAACTAGACCAATTATTATTATTAGTGAATTATTTTCTCCGTGATAATCTATATTTGGTGACTATATATTATAGTAGATCCGTGCACAGCTTTACAGTCAGTTTGATCGTAACACTTAACTCGGATTCTTTACGACCGCACCATATAGAGACCACTATATATACGAATATATAGAGAACGTCGGTAATTATTATTTTTTATCCGATTTCATTAATTTTATTTTGTTTTTTTATTTTCAGAACTCCTGCCAGCAATTCTACACCGCATTATATGTCGACAAAATAATATTTTTTTAAACTGTTATAGAGGATTCAAGCGTAACAATTCATTTGGTTTGATTTAGAGTACCGACATGAAGTTCAGACCATCACGTAAAATAGAGTTGCGACTTCTATCAAAAAAAGGTAATTGATTTTTCAAATTTTCATGTATTACTTTATTGTATACACACATTATTAAAATTTGGTCAATTAATCTGCCTTTTATCTCCTTAATGTCATGTTCTAATATGACATTAAAGTCTGCTCAGCCGCAGGAAGGGTTGTAGAACCGACCGGCCGTTGCCAGAAGTCTATGTTTAGTAAATGAACATTAGCAGTGGCAGGACCGAAAGCATGAAACTCTTTGTGCTCCGTCATAAGGAACAGTGCATCAAATCATTTATTTAAAAGGAGACTAAAAACGAACCATTTAAAAAAAATAAGTTCAAATAACTATTTTTAATTTTAAATATAAACATTATTAATGTGTAAAGCGCCCTCGTTTTGATTTTTTTTTCGGTAATTTTTTCGAATTGTCGAAGATTTTACCACAGAGTGAGGACGCATAGTTACAGATTTGACAGTAATATTGTTTGCTTCAAGGTTGAGATATACTAAAGAGATTACTGATTAGAGATTGCTGCCATGGGGTAATGTGGCAGCCGTGGACTCTGGACCGTCCTGTCTCCTTGCCACGATTTATCCCACGACCTCGAGAGATCTCCCAGGCGCCATTTCGACGGCGTGGGTTCCATTGCTAGCTCGCAGCCTCCCGCTTGTCCCCGCGGAGAGCCTCCTCGCACTTCACAGTTAGATCACGGCCCAATTATCTCTTGATCTACGAGTGAAAATAAAACTTAATCTGCCATGCTAGTTGTCGCCATTTTTCTCTTTTCGGCGAAGCCTTCCAGCCTCCCCGCCAATCAGACGCCGTGTCCCCTGGGGTCGGAACTGTCTATGTCGCCGCTTAAATTAAAATTGTTACATACCTCTTCAACGTATTATGAATTTAAATATATTCTTACCGAAATTTATATACTTTTCTTTTCAGGATTTTTAAAATGGGGTATTTTAGGAATGATGTTTTTCATATTCGGTATCATGATGCTCCTTTTAGATCCGGTTGGGCGTCTCGTCTCTTGGGTAAGACATGTTTTTTATTCTACCGTTGCACGTGAATGCAAAATTAATTCATTCATATTTTATTACAATATTAATCAAGCCAAAGTAAATATGTCACATTTAATTTGTAATAAAAATATCACAGACCTATGTTTTGAAAAATTTCAACTTCACAACAAGAATGTGTTCTTAAAAACAATCATTTCCTTCTTCGGCAGTCAGATTAGCTAACCAAAAATATAATTATCACATTCTAATGTTTTCAAACAAAACTAATTTTTAAAATAATACATTATTAAAAACAAATATAGTACCTAACTAAAATTGTGAAAATTGACACAAATTTTAGAACGGGACTAAAGGTTAAATTTAGTTGGTAATTTTTTTGGTAAACATGAAATTTAAAACTAAAAAACAAATAATTAACATTAACCATAAAATTATTGCAAACATTAAAAAATATATATATAATTTTTGTTTGTAACTTATTATGTTTAAAATGTATTTTTAGAAAACGACAATGATTAAAGGTGCCTTTACAGAGGATATGTGGAAGGAAATTCCCGTTGAGGTCTTCAACAAGGTGTATCTCTTTAATATTACGAACAAAGAGAGATTCCTCAGTGGCGAGGATGAGAAACTGGCTTTTGAAGAAATTGGGCCATACGTTTTCAGGTAAGTCTTGTTTCAGGTTGTCTATTCACGTATATAATCTCCGTCATTTATTTCTGACTGATGAATGTCAGAAGAGGTTCGGTTAATGCCGAGCCTCATTTGAGGATCCCCTCGCCATTCTCACTTAGTTGTCTTCCTGTGTCTCAATTTTTCTCAATCTCTCATGCACTCTTCAGTGAGAGAATAGTCAAATTTAACCTTTTAACATACCTCATAGGGTAAATGTGATATATTTTCGATTACCACCAAATTGCCTTGAGGTTCTATCCTCTGATTATTTTCTAATTATTTGGGACCCAATTTATTGTAAGTGAAACTCAACCTTCCCAGGTGACAAAATTAAGTTTATCGAATACGTTATACAGTAAATATAAATTATATACTTCATAAATATAAATTATAGACTAGTTATTCAGAAGAAGCTATGATGGAAGAGAGCTGTTCCCCCAGAGACGGCCTCTTTTAAGGTTCGTCCCTCACCACTCATTTACTCACTTTCATAACACATAACATATTTGTCTGGGTTTGAACTAATTATCTATTAGACATGAATTTGCTAACAAGTAACAACCAAATTTTAAAATCGTTTTTATACGAAATATCGGTAGACATTAATGTGCTTTATATTTGTACATACCTAACTCAAAAATAGTAAAAATAGAACATGGCTGTTTTTGATTCTATACCTCACATATATTATATGTGTTTAAGAAATAAATAAATAAATTATACTTAGCAATAACACACAATTACTGGATTTTCACCTTCAAAGGCACTGTTATTAAACAAATAATAGATATCTCATAGAGACAAAGCTATTATATGGAAGTATGGGTAATTACAGGGCTTACGGCCTGTCTTCGGTTGGCTTAAGTGATCACTTTATACAAATATAACGTTCACTATTCTCACCAATTAATTAATATTCATATCTATCAAATTTTTGAAAGTTGTATACATGTTAATATGTGAAAATACTTCGAGTACCACTACACCATCCCAATCTATGGAATAAAGTTGATGATTCATTTCCCTGAAACAGAATATACGTCAAAATGAGAATTACAACAGGCCCAAATTTTTGGACTTTGCTTTTCGATTTTTCAATGTGGACTTTAAATTGTTATTTTAAATTAAAATAGAAAAATGACGTGACCTCCTAATTTTTTGTTATAATATTAATACTTTTGTCATATTAAAGAATGACTCAACACGTCACCGCTGCTGTCAATCTGTTTCTGATGTTATCCTGATTAGTCGCTAATGGTGGTAAACAAACACAACCTTTGACGTAACCCAGGGTGTAATGTCTAGAGGTCTTGGAGACCAAAAGTGTAATTACGTATTCAGTCTTGCTAAACTGCAGAATACTAAACGGCTTGTGTTACGGGGTCGCCGTCTTGCAAATGATTGAGACTCGGGGCTGTTTGTGTATCGGGAGAGGCATCTAGCGGTAATCATTTAAAACTCTACACTTTACCTTTTCAAGTAACAAAAATTCATTCATGAACAATTCGTAGTTGAAGAGGTACAGCTATTTTAAATCGGCTCCATCTTTTTGGAACATCCTATATTTTTTCTATAAATAGATTTTTTATATATTTCTCCAAGTGATTTATCTACATCTGTTTTAATTGTCGCAAATCTGTAAATTCTGAAAAATCGTATCTACACAAATAAAATATAAAAAATTTCATTAAAAAAAAATATTTATATATTATTAAGGAGAACACATTCTTATTGTAAAGTTGTAATTATTCAGAATATAGATCTGTGATATTTTAAATACTAATTAAATGTATTAAATATAATAATATACACATAAAATTAATTTTATGGAAAAGATTGTTATTGCTAGCGGGATTTGAACCTGAATCTCTTCCAATCCGGGGAACGTGCATTAACCGATTATGCTACAGCACACAGTACTTTGACGACAAATCATCGAACGTATATGTTACATTTTTCAAATAAATACATATATTGTTCCATTATTTGAACGTCATCTACTTTATTTTTACGGAATCTTAAATACCTTTGAGTAGTCGATAGGAGATGCGAGAATTAAAAAATCATTTAATTTTAAAAGTGTAACAAATTTGTCGCCAAAGTACTGTGTGCTGTAGCATAATCGGTTAATGCATGTTCTCCGGATTGGAAGAGATCCAGGTTCGAATCCCGGTAGCTGTAACAATATTTTTCGATAGAATTAATTTTATATGTATATCTTTCTATTTAATACATTTAATTAGTATTTAAATTTTTTATATTTTGAATGTTATCTTTATGTAAATATTAATACTAACCATAAATAAGAGTTTGTTCTGTGAGTCATAAACACATTATATTTAGTCAAGCACATTACAAACAAATTATTAATAGCGATTTGTAACCATTTCTCGAAACAAACCAAAAAAATATCCTTTAAATTATATTCATTCTGTTACTGGGTCAACACGCTCGTAAAAGAGGTATCTTGTTTATTTGTCTTGTGCATTTTTTAAAGTGTTTTTTTTCTTATTTTTAGGGAAGTACGGAGAAATGAAAACATCACATTCAACGAAAACGGCACCATGTCGTATGCTCCAAACATCAGTGTTATTTTCATGCCTGAGAGGTCAGTTGGGGACGTCTTCACAGATCAGCTGGTCACGATCAACATCCCACTTTTGGTAAGTAATTAAAATCTTTAAAATATTTGAAATTCATGGCAAATGAATGTACTCCAGCGCAGTTTTTCAAAAAAACAAATTTCGCAAAATGATGGGACTCAATTTTATACTGCTATATTTCCTGAATTGTACGTTGCATGTGAATGGTCTACATAGCAATTCGGTGGATCATTCACACCACGGTTTGACATTGGAAAGGGTTGTCAAGCAGGGTTGTGCAATGTCTTCACGGCTGTTCAACTTGTATATGGATAATTGTGTGAAAGAACTGGAATATATGAATGTAGGAGCGAAAATTGACGATTTGATTGTATGCTGTTTATTGTACGCCGATGATGCAGTACTAATGGCGAATATTAAAGTAGAATGTACGATGTGTGCAAGGAAATCAACCTTATTATTAATGTCAACAAGTCGAAAATGATGGTATTCCAGAAACAGGAAAGCAAAACATCGTGAAAAATACTTGTAAGTGATGAATGTTTAGAACAAGTAGATAAGTTTGTGTATTTGGGTAGTACGTTCTATAGAAACGGAAAGATATCGAAAGGAGGGTGACTGCAGGGAATAAAGTGAACGGCGCTTTGAATGGAATTTTAGCTAATGAGAACTTGTCAACTGCGGCAAGACTAGCGGTTCACAATGGAGTCCTGGTACCGACACTGATGTACGGAAGTGAGGCCTGGAGCTGGCAGAAGAGGAAGGAATGCAGTGGAAATGAGATCACTTCGGCGTATATGTAGCAGATCCAGAAATAAGGAAAGAATGTAAAGCTGTGGTTAGTATTGTGAGTAAGATTAAGAAAGGATGACTTAAGTGGTTTGGTCATATGTAAACCAGATACTGGAGGATGGTCCTCAATAATCGACGAGCATGTATTACAAGATGTATGAATGTAGATAAGACAAGAACTGTGTATCAAGACATAGGAGTGTGGCGCTCTATCCTCTCTGCCTACCCCCGCGGTTAAACGGCGTGATGGTAAGTTAGTTAGTTTTTGTAGTTATAAACAATTATAATTGTAGTAACTCTCTGTATTATTTCGTTAATTGTTGTTTATGTACATCCTCGGTATATTTTTGTGAAACTTACATATGAATGATGCACAAAGACAACAAAAATGTAATGCACTCGGATTATTTTAATAAAAGGTGTTGAATTTAATGTAAATGAAGATTATTTTATATAACACCATTTACCTTGGTTTTAAATCCTCGAGTTGATTGTCTGTGTATTTCAACGGTACAAATTCATCCTTTAAGTATTGAAAAATTAACAATATTCATATTTACAAATGTAAATTAACGTTGTACAAATAATACCATAAGGAAAAATTGAAATTATTTATTCGACCGTCTGAAAATACTTAAAATCTTAAAACAAAACAAAAAGTTCGATAACCAATGAAAACATCGCACGACATGTTTTGAGATGTATATTCAAACTCGAAACAACTTAAAATTCATTTAAAAGCACAGGATGCTTATTTTGAATCGTCTCGAGTAGAATCAACGTACCTGAGACGTAGCCGCGTCAGTTTTTGTCAATATGTCTTACAAAACAATACCAGTGAAGTTCTCTTATGGGTAACGCGGGTTCACGCAAAATGGTTATAATATCATGGACACATAACAAGACAAACAACGAACATCTACACACCAGGTGCGAGAGCAACAACGACATTTTATCAAAGATTCTACATGTTCTCAACTCCGAAACTATACAACACACTCAGTACCAACTGGAAATCGTTTAATTCCAATAAGATTACACAAATATGGACCCAATATATGATCTAATCAGGTAGAGATGAATCAGAAGCGTGGCTATCCAACATTCTAACATAATTTATACAATACCTACACTAATAATTCACTAGTCTTACAACACTCCCACTACATATTTTATATATTTTCGATGATTTAAATAACACCACAACAGCACGAAAAAAAACTGGCCACTTTAACACAGACTTCAGTCTAGCAAAGTAGCCAGGACAACGCTGTATATATCAGAGGTGAAGTGTACTACATCCCACACAATAAACTAATTGTGTCTTATGTTTATTATGTTATAATATTTTCACCTATGATAGAACAAAAATATATATGTCATCTAATAAATAAATCACTTCACCTTATCTGAACTAAATTTTCATATCACAAATACTTTTTAATGACCAAAATCGTGTTTCAAAGTGTGGTTCATTTTCTTACGTACTATTATTTACCATTCAATGAACATTTTCTCTAATTTACTATTTTTGCTGTCTTTCTCTATCTGAGCCTTGCTAGCTTTTTTGTTTTCCAGAATTTGACTTATGAAAAGTGAAGTGTCCGCTTTCTCCCTGACACTGACATTAGCATTTTGCTTTTTTAATTGAATAAACAGTAAATTTGCACCGTTTTGGTGTGAACCCTGACATCTGGACCAGACATTGAGTCATCTAAAATATACACGAACTTGTTATGTGAGATAATAAAAAAAAATCCATATTCAAATACATTTACGAATACGATACCATTCAGTTTTATCTGGCGATGTGTTCCATTTTAAAACAATATTAACTGATTCTGCTTTATAATTTTTACGTACTCTTCTATGATTTGAATTTAAAAGTAATAAAATTAAAATAAAATAAAAAAATTCCACAAAAAAAAAAAACGATTCAATAGCAGTAAATTAGAATGGTGCATAAAAAATAACGATTAATGTCACAATAATCATTAATTTATTTAAATAATAATAAAAAAATAGATTGTTAAACCACTATTTATCAATCAACAGGTTTCGATACCGATGATATCTTCTTCAAGAAATAATCCTATACTAAAATTAAAAATGCAAAAATATATAAAAACAAAACTATAAAAGAATAAGTGATGGGTAACTAAGTAGGAACTACTGTGAAAACTAATTTAAATAGTGACTATTTGCAAAAAGGATTTGGTTATTTACAATATTAAATATTTCTAAATCATCAAATTTATCCAACTGTAAACCTGTAGTATTTGTATGTAAAATTTCTAAACCCTTGTTAATATCAAAATAATGATTTATTTCCAAAAGATGATTAACGAAAACAGAACATTTAAATATTATTAATAATTTATTATTTTAAATACAAATTAAATGTATTAATTAGAAAGATATAAAATCAATTTGATCGAAAAATATTGTTGTTGCTACCGGTATTCGAACCTGGATCTCTTCCAATCCGGGGAACGTGTACGTGTATTAACCGATTATGCTACAGCACACAGTATATTGACGACAAATTTTCGAACCTATATGTTACACTTTTCAAATTGATACATCTATCCGTAAAAATAAAGTTGACGGCTTCAAATAATGGAACGATATCATTATAGAGAGTGGAAAATATGAAAATCTGATGGAGCAAGATCAAGATAATAGGCTGGATGTGGTATAACGTCCCAACCGAGCTCTTGAATATATCCTTTTATAACGTTAGTAAAAATCGCTCGATGCCATCTTCCCATTAGTTTTTTTGATTTGTGGCGTCGAGGCGATGGAGGTATTGGCAATAAACCTCGGCATTTGGATTATTCATAAATAATTCAAATAAGATGACTTAATTCATATCAAATGGCTCTAATAGCCTCCGATGCCTTAACTTCTCGGTTTAACTCAAAGAAAAATATTTCTATTAATATTGAGTATTAAATATAAAGATTGAAAAATTCATGACGTATTCAGCAAAACAACACTATGGCATTAAAACAGCCAGACCCGAAACATACTACACAGACTGCGGTTCTAAAATTTTGACACAATTTAGAACATTTAAAACTTCGATTCAACGTACTAACTAACTTACCATCGCGCAGTTTCCACGCGGGGGCTGGCAGAGAGGATAGAGCTCCACACTGTTTTGTCCTGTCACACAATTCTCGCCTCATCCACATTCATACGTCTTCTCATACAAGCTCGATTAAACGTAATATCCGTTATTGAAGAGAAAAAAACGTGTGATTATGTGATGGGGAAGGTGGTCTAATGGCGCTCAGTGGGCAATGTCGCTCCACGCTCTCTAGGCGTAAATAATAAATGTACAATATAATGAAAACACCGCGACATTTGATATCGGGTAATGGCGCTCGGTTTGACCACCAAGTCATGCTACATATGACAAGAAACATTTTTTTAAATACGCATATCTTCATCGACAAAGTATTATTTTTGACAGTTCTTTAAATCATGATTCATTTTGAGCATTTTAACAATTTTAAATTTTGTAATATTTATATATTTTTTTTTAAACGTCAAGGAGACTTTTCATATTTTAGTATATAATGTCATATATAATTTTTTTAATTAAATACAAATTGTAAGTAGCTATAATTATTAGTCAAACATTTTCATGACAAACTTTGGGGTTGTTTTTTTGGAGTCTATTTCCCTTGTAAGTGTTATGTTATGTATACAGTTCACTGAGAAGGAAGGAAGGAATGAAATTCTATGATATTTCCTATTAACAATTTAAAATTTCATTGTTAGTAATCGGTACATACATTTTGAGTTCACAAAAAAGTTATTTACTTGAAAGAATATATTTTAATTTTTGTACAGGTGAACATTGCGGTTTTTGTATTTGTTTGATCACTTTTTTAATTACATATTTTTATAATTTTCTGAGATGGCATTATTTATATTACATATTTTTATATTTTTCTGAGATGGCTTTATTCCAAGACGACATAATAAGGTAGTACAATATAATATCCTGCCTCGACTAACTGACCACTGTTTTCCATTTCGCAGGGGATAGTCTCCATGTACTCCACAGCGTCAACCTTCAAGCAGTTGGGCCTCAACTTTCTCGTCTCCAGGACCAAGTCTGAAGCCATCATGACCATGTCCGTGCACGATTTCATGTGGGGATACGACGATCCTCTTGTCAGCCTGACGAGCAGCTACCTTCCACACTGGATCGACTTCAAGAAGTTTGGACTCATGGACAGGGTGAGGAATAACTGATTATTTTTCTGATAGATTATTTTGAGATTAACTAACTTGTGCATCCATTGTATCCATCGCATCCACTAGGTCCATTTGGTAAGGAAATCCGCTGGATGGAAGTACAGATTACCAAAAAATAATTATGAATATTAATATTCATCTACAATATTTTCGCATTGTGCAATAGATATCACTGATTATGGTCTCCGGTAGGTGTAGCTGTTCAAAGCACATAAATAAATTACGTCGCGACTGATTAATACGTCGCTAGCCGTGGTGGAAAGTTTTTGCGACGAACATATTCGGCGCTGGGCCGTAGAGGGGCTATTTATTTTTTTATGTATTCAAGTTTTACACGAAATATCGTATTCACTTGAGATATTAAGTTGTTTTTTTAGTTTGACCTATTATTATTATTTATTTTTTTATGAAATTTAAAAAATCTAGTTGTAATAAATATTCTTGAGTTCTGCTAGTTTGCCTAAAGCATTATTTAAATATTACATCAGTTTCAGCGGTTTAGGCTATTTTTAAACTGCGCTTAAACCACGCACAATCGACTAATGAATCGAATGATTTTAGTTACCCCTTTCTCTATGGATAATTTGGTGGTTTGGGTGAATTTAATTATTAAATTAAATAATTTGTATACTACCATGTATTGAGGAATGTAACCATCAATTCTAAGGTTTATTTCCAACCAGTCACCTTGAGGCCGCGATTCACGAATAACAACCAGAAAGGCGGCATCAAGTGATTTTTTAGCTTGATAATGCCCGTCCGCATGTTGCTAACATTACAAAGCGGCTATTTAAGAGTTCGATTGGGATATTATTCCACAGTCGCCTTTTCTCCGGATCTTAACTTACTTTCAGAGAGGATATAACGCCACACTATTCCGCCCTGACACAATTTTCGCCTCATACAAGCTCATCGATTATTGAAGCTTTTAACGGGACTATCTTCCAGTATCTGGTTCACCAGGTCATGCTAAGTCTTCCGTGGACGTACTCTATTTCTGATGCCATCAACACTTGCGTAATATATCTTTCATGCCATTCTCTCCTCATTTAGCCGTTCCATATGGCCAAACCATAAAAGTGATCTAATCAACAACGTCCAAGTCTCTTATAATAACGACACTGTTCTTCATAATTATCTCGATGACTTAGTTTACCTTCAAAGGACCGGATTTCTTCCAGCGTGGATTCAAATAATAATGTATTATTGATTAAATAATAAGGAAAATACATTATTTAAAACCAATATTTATTGATATAGCAACATGTTAATTAGTTATTCACTACTTTTATAGTCTTGTTTTATCTATGCTTGCATTTTTAATTTTAGTATACATTGTTTCCTGAAGAAGATACTATAGTTGATTAAACATGTTAATGTATCAATAAATAGTGGTGTCGCGCGTCCCGCGGAATGGAATACGACGATTCCGAACGTAAATCGAAATCACCGCAAGGTATGGGAGGGAAGTAGGGAACAGTGGTACTGATAAGGTCAATGAGGAGATAGGGGTTCTAGTCGAAGGACCAGTAAATTTCCTCCCTAACCCCTCCGTTATCCCTACGGTCGCCGCCGAGATCACACAAATGGTACATGGATGAGTTGATCTCCAATCCCAATACAATACGGCGATGTCACAAGTTCACCCACGGCACGCAAACAACAAACAATACGTGATCAAAACACAATATCACAAAATACAGTGCTGGTGCAGTGCACAACAAATATCGGTCAAGTTGGAAGGAAATATATGAATGGGAATTTGGACGCGGAAATGTGTCAATAACAGTGGTCGCGACTGAATCGAAATATGCGCCAAAAGTGTGTTTTACGAATTCGGAACAAATAGCTTTATAAAATCCTGCCCTATATAACGAGGATGATATTTATTCTACTGTTTTAAATCATGATCAAATAATTGTTGCAGATGTATACTTATAGAAAAGACATAGTGACAGTGAACTTGAACAAGTCAGCTGGTTTCCCATACGCCATAGAGTCGTGGAACGGTTCTCCTGGACTCAAGGAGTGGAACTACGTAGACAAGAACAGCAGGTTGGTTGTTTGGGACATATATTTATCATTGAACAAAAATAATGCACTATGCCTTCTCCCCCCTTCTTTTCCCCTCCCGATCACATCGCCGAGCAGTCGATTGGCGACCTTGAACCAGTGCAGCTATACGAGTACGGAAAGTATTACAATATTATACTAATTCGAGATTTCGCGTCTATACTGTGTCGGAGCCTTTGACGAAATAGTGAATAAACAGTATACAGTCCACATTTTGGAGATGTCTGCAGAATCCAGATTATGGTGAGTGCCTATTCCTTCCGTATTCTGAATTCTTCCGTCATCTACGCTTGTACGCAACATTTCTTGGTCCTTCGAGCCGGATTTGAACCAGTGACCAATGGATTAATCTTTAAAATATCAATGTTCTCAACTTTAGTAATATCAGTTTTTGTAAAGTTTTATAGAGCTTTTTATGTTCGTAATAGAGTAATCTCAGAAAAAGTCGTACTCTTCGTATTTCATCATACTCGTTACCATGATGACTACATATTTTATTCAATACCCATACTTGCATTTTTACGCTTTTTTGTCATATGAAGTCTATATATATATTTATTTATTAATACTTTTCACATCGCGTTAGGTAGAATATATAAAAATAGTGGCTTTTAGTCTAATATGTAACAAAAGGCGACTAACAAATGTGTCGTACTCCTGGTGACTATTTATTTTATTCAGTATCCATAAACGAAAAACTTGCTGGGACACATTTTAAATGTTCAAAAAGCCACAACACTCGCATGTTCCTGAAAATTCAAATACGTCCTTTACCGTCATGCGTTAACGTATAACACAAAAAATAATACGTATCTGGTGCATACCTACACATAGCACAATACTAAGTAAAGGTTTTAAAATAAATGTCATAAAATTTAATTCGTACTCGATTATTTTTTTTAATTTCATTTGATATCATTTTTTTGATACACTTTTACGTATTCTAGTCTCCCGTGCAACACCCTCACCGGAGCCTTTGAAGGGATCATATATCCGTCCAACATGCCTCCTGGCCCCATGAGGGTGTACAAGAAAATCTTCTGCCGCATTCTGCAGCTGGAGCTCCTCGGCACCGGCGTGGAGCCTAACGGGCTGGAAGCCCACACGTACGGTATTCCCGTCAGCGAGTTGACCTGCTCCAATCCAGACAACGTCTGCTATTGCCCCAAGGACGGGCCCTGCTTAGCGGACGGACTGGCGGATGTCGCACCTTGTTACTACGGTAAATATTTACTGACTAGCCACTGTCCAGTGCCTCTCCCAATAGCCCGCGTGTGCCGAACGTGATGGCAAGCACCGCGCATTGGCCATTCTCAGGTGGCGGATAATCAGCGATATTTTAAATTACATTAATTGGTCAGAAAAGGTGACCAGTTAATTAATGTAGTTTAAAAGCCAAACGATGGGCGAGGCGCTCTAGTATAGTAAAATAAAAGCTGGGCGAGGCATCCTAGTATAGGATCGCCCACGAATTCAGATTAATAATTGTAGACAAGGCGCGCCCAACCGGCGCCTGCCTAAGAACCTCTTCGGAATGTATTTAATGTTGGGATAACATCGTGACGTAACCCAACATTAAATGCGTTGTATAATTGTTATAAATAATATTAACAATAGTCACCCGGAAGAGATTTGCCGTGCGCACCTCACTCCATGCCCGTCACATAGTCAAACTTCAAATATCACCGTCCTCCGTCAGTTGAGTGATTTTGAATCTCCGCAGCAGCAGTTAAAACTGAATAAATGTTTGTGATTTAACGCTTTTTATTTAAGCCAATTGTTAATGACTTACGCTAACTTATCAGAATGAATAGTTGTACGGATCCATGGTGGTTTACGGTGACGTCTGTGTACACTCGTCAAACTCGCTGTCAGATTGAGAGACGTGAACACCGGTTTGATGTTTTGTATAATATTTTACTAACACTCTCAAGCTGATTCTCTGAATTTTTCTCCAGATCAATATTTCAACGCGTGTACATGGTATTAAGATGTATCTCGACTATGTCTCTGAGATTATCTCATCGTGTCTCCTTTCATGGACACGGGTCTTAACGTGCCACGATCTAAGTGCTATATATATACCTCCAAAAACCTTGTATCCTCGCCTATTTTGAGAGATCTCATTCTAGGCTCGGCTCATGTGAGCGGCAGTCTTTCGTTTGTGTGTGAATGGAAGTTTTTGCTGTTTTCTACAGTTAATTTTTTTTTTTAATTTTTGAACAACCTTTAATTAATAATTTTAAAATTGAAAGAAGATGGAGGATCAGACTGGCAAATAAATTTAGCAAATATAAAATTTTCCCATTGTTTATACATATTTGGTTTTTTCAAATTGTTGCCCAGAATGACAAAAATCACTGCAGAAGACCGTATTCTGATCAAAAATTTGCGAATTTAAAAACGTTGGGATGCTAGGAATATAACCAAAGAATTTCAAAACAAAGACTGCAGTATAGCTAGACATTACAGCATAACTGGACATTACAGCAGGACGGAGCTCCATCTCACACAACCAGAAATACAAACATCTTTTTTCGTAGTGAGAATGTTAATTTCATCGAGCTAGGCATGTGGTCACAGCCCAGATTTAAACCCAGTAGATTATGCAATATGGGGTATTTCGGTGATTTCTGATTAGCCAAATATAGTGCAAAAAAAATTACCTTAAGAATTATAATTAATTATATTATGTTTTGAAATAACTCGTGTGTGTTACGAGATGTTCTCACTTTTTTTGGGCCACCTGTATATCATCCTCAAACGAACACGTGGAGCGCTGGGAGAAATGAGGCCACATCCTACATACATGCAACCTTCTGGTCAAC
Organism: Eubasilissa splendida; assembly: GCA_031772225.1. Classification (NCBI taxonomy): domain Eukaryota; kingdom Metazoa; phylum Arthropoda; class Insecta; order Trichoptera; family Phryganeidae; genus Eubasilissa; species Eubasilissa splendida. Next base: position 22,510,108 of record CM062857.1, on the reverse strand, counting down.
ACTATTTCATAAACGTCATTATATTTTATCCCCCAAAGTTTCATACATTTTTTTTATTTTTTTTTTCATAATCCGATGAATTATTCACAGAACATAGCCGAGTTGGGATGTATTCATAAAGAAATGGAAAACACTTGAAACTCCAGGTGAATAGAAAACGGTTGATGATGATGATGAGCCACCCTGTATAATAACCAGTAATGTTTAACATTTCATTATTTTGAATCGATCAATAATTAGAATTGTAATATTTTAGGACTGCCCCTCGCTATCTCCTTCCCGCACTTCTTGAGCGGCGATCCGGCCCTGGCTGAGAAGTTTGTTGGTATCAAACCAGACAAGGAGAAGCACTCCACGTACTGCGTCCTGCAACCGGTAAGCCTACTCCGTAAAAATCATTTTACCGATCTCTATCCAATCATGATAATCATGACCACAGCGACTTCTTACAACTTCTAAACGTCAAATGAAACAATTCTCATTTCTTTTAATTAGGTTACCTTAACCTTCGGGTACTGGAAGATCGAAAATAGGATCGACCCCATTCAAATTTGCGTTTTAATGGAGTATAACGGTTTGAGCATGTTCTATCATATTTTTAATTCAATTCTTATACGATGCGTGTATCAACACTCATAAGCGTCCGGCCGTCAGGAGCTACGCGAGCAGAATGACGCAGCCGGACGTGTCGCGTTCGCGAACACACCGCGCACGTGCAAGTCAGCGTAGAGATCTTAGACGCGACTCATCCAAATACATACGTCATTTCTGCCGTTACCTAATAAAGGGAATTAACTTATAAAATGGACCCAATTGTCTATGGAAAAATATAATTTTCTCTACATTTTACTGTCTTACTATACATTGTTGTTATATTTTTTTTCGATGCTTTCTTTGGGATATTTATGAGTATTACAAATGAATACCAACCAGCTGAATATCATTAATATTTAATAAATAGTTTTAAAAATAAGATTTTTGGGGTTATGTTGTTCCCCATTTCGGAACGGGAATGTAAACTTACGAAAATGTCAATTTGCAATGAGGTATATTTTTAAGTAATATAATGATTATATCCCTAATAAGAATGAACAGATTAACTTTTTACTCAGTGGTGTGAGTGTGATTGCTATTCGATGATATTAATGATTGAAAACCATGTCTGTGATCGCTGTGGTTATATATAAATATTATTTTATCTATAATACTATTCATACTAAAACATCAATCCTTTCATCCATACTCAAAGTGTAAAAAATCATATATTATATATTATACATTGAATCTGAAATTGTTAAAATTATCAGCGAGACGTACGATGACCGACAAGATCATCAATGATATGATAGACTGCCCCCAGATTGTTAGTCTGCTTGACTTTCACGCACTATTAAGATCATCTAGACACAATTCATTGTTCTATTACAGTGGTAATGTCAGAACTCATGCAGTCCGCAGTCTCCAGAATGCATTCTTTGGGAAATGAATATGCGGAGGTAGTCGACATTTTTGCTGTAAATTTAACTCTTTACAGGACTGCATTGTTACCATTTTTTGTGTCTCAATGAATAGATTGCTTTACTTCACATTTTGTATTTATTTTTAGTTTAGATTGTGAAAGTACATGCTGACATTATGTAATTATTTTATTTGTGTATTGCACTTCTGTTATTTTACAAATTGTGTTAATGCCTGAATAGGGCGTGTATAATAATAATAAATAAATAAATAATAAAAGGACTTCTCCACATCACATAAAAAATACTTTAATATAGACAAAGGTCTAGCAAAATAGCCAGAACAAGGGTAAATCTATCAGGGGTAATACCTACTTCATAGTATTAAAAAAAAAAATTGTAAACTTGATACCAAATTATTTGTAATGAGCACATACCAGTAAACGAATAGACATGAAATAAAGTGTACATATAGGAGAGTGGTTTGGAACATTAGTCGGGGGACGAGGGGAATTCTACGCACATTATTTGTGGAAACATAAATCCGATAGTTTATGACACATTTATACTACTGTTGCCGTAAATATTGGGTTTTCTATTGATAATGATGTATACAGTAATTCAATCAATGTAAATTCAAATTACACAAATCTTTGTGAACATGTGCTGGTTGACGCCGACGTCGCTCTCCTTGTAGTCTGATGGTCCTCAAATCTGCTGGTCAGCCACCGAAAACCTTCTCACAGCCGATAATCCGAAAATATATAATACAAAATGTTTTTATTATCGCCCCCGTAAAAGTCCGTCCGAACCGCAAAAACTCTCTTTCCAGAAGCAGCTTCGCTTTTGTTTTCTGTTTTTAAATCCACACAAAAAGAACACACATATTCAAAATGTTATACCAGGCCTACCAATCGAAGTATAAAAGCGCGTAAACAGCTACAGTAAAAATAATTACTCTTCGAAAATTAAATCTCTGTGTAAACATGGCGTATTTTTTACATTAATGCAAACCATATTGTCAGCTTTTAAATATTCTTTCCAACCGTATCATATATTTAAAAAAAGTCACGGAGCTATTTAATTGTGTAAGCGGTACTGAAGTGATCACGTGAGGGACACTAAAATTAAAATACTGAAACAAGAAATATTTGGTAGTCTGTGATGATGTTATTTCATTATGTAATTACTTTGAATATTTTTATCGAAACTTGATTAAAAAAACCTGCATCGTGTGCAGTTTTTTTTTCATATTTTAATAAACGTGTGAATTTAATTATCTTATATTATTTAATAATTGGCCTTTTATTAATTATCCTCTTTCCCCCAAGGACTTCTGAACTCCAATAATATTGCTTTTTTTTTCTTAGTACGGTTTAGTAAACAATTTTAATTGTCGTTTCTTTAGATGAAAAATTGAATGTAAAAAATTGTTGACAAACTTCATTTCTAAAGAACGGAATTTCCAAGAACCTTTTAAAACCGGTGTCGCGAAAATTGATCAGAGATGTAATCTTCTTCTTCTTCTTCTTCATGTTGTCTGCTGAGGAGCCCTGTTCTGGAACCGCACATGTTGTGCACATGCATCTACTAGGCAGGGCGGTTCTGAGTGACGAATTTTCCTACTATTCCTTCCTTTCTCTTATGAGCCTTCTTTCGTTCGTAAGTTTCCCCTGCACTTGTAATCTACTCGTTAAGCTGCTGTTTTCCAGTGTTGAGCATCCATTTGGGCCACCGTTCCCCAAGGAATGATGATTAAATACGTAGCGGACGTCTCGGACTCGAACTCTTCTGGGAGTTCATTAGAATACGAGTGTCACGCTGGAAGATACTGAGAGGAGAGATTCCTGCTAGTGTGGGGTATTATTCGGGGATAACTCATCTGACATCCCCTCTAGGCTATACCAGAGTGATTTACTGTCGATTTTGGCATGCTGGTGAATAGACTAAACCGTTTTTGTGCTGTTTGTTGTTTTATTTGTCATGCTATCACTCTCACCATGTTTGTGTACATTGTTCTATTGTTTTGTTTCCTCTGTGTTTGCGTTTATATATATATATATATATGAATATAATCTGTTTATTTGTATTTTTGTTGTCGTATGCAGAAAAAAAATTCATTTTTTTTAATTTTGTTTGTGTTGTATTTAATGTATGTATTCAATAAAGCTATTTGGCACTGTTTTTGAACAGTGAATGGTATTTTTACTAACCTGCGACCGGAAATTGTCCAAATAAAACATAATATAGATAAGTAAGAACATTAGTAAACTATTTAAGCTATTTTTGATATAGTTAAACTAATTTTGATGTTAATTACATCACATTTTACGAAACGTTCTCATTTTTTTGGGTCATCCTGTACATGTGGCAGCAGACTAGAGTAGGTTATGAGAAGAGAAACTACTTACAGTTGACACAAGATCAGGTAGCTACTGAGGGCTTATCTAGAAGCTCACAAGTCGGATGTTATTGTGGCATGTTGCCTGATGTTTATAGCTGTCGAGAGGCTGAGTTTACGACCAGGTAACTGTGAGGTGGGTTCAAGGCCTCCACAAAACTCTAATCTAGGCCATTTTGTATTTTTTCAGAACATTGGTATGCCAATGAGGGGAACTATTAAGGTTCAAGTAAATTTGGTTCTCAGTAATATGAAATACAATAAGAAAGCTCGACTCTTCTCCAATATGGCCATTCCTGTGATATGGATGGATTCTGTAAGTACATCGTATTTCATTATATTCTCCGTAATTATTCTTCTATATTATCAATTTAAAATTATCTTTATTTTAATTAAGAAAACATCTTATCGTAAATTAAATAACAGTTGAAAATATTTTCTATGAGTACGTTTTTATCCGCTATTCAAAGCTCTGATTAATATTAACACCTTTTATAACTTTATAATAGACACAGTTAAGACAGGAAAACATTGTCCAACGTACACGTGTTATCAGTCATCACGCTGCAATGTTTCCTCCTATTATCCATACCTTTTTAAAATACGTAAAAAATAATATGTTATCAATGATTCTCATCTTAATTTTCAAAAATACGAGATTCATGCACGAGTAAAAGAAATCTGTATTATAAAGAATATTATATAATACATGGTGAATATTATATTCCAGGCCGATTTTGTTTGACCGTCATTTTGATTTAGCAGAGATCTGTCAATACGCATTTGGTAATCATAGAGGTAAATTGATTACAATTTATTATAGAGCATTTAAACATTTTATCTAAATAATAATGGCAATGCTGTAACCGTAAATGGTGATGGTTCTTGGTGGCCGAATTGGCTTGATCGGGCCTGTATAATATGTGGTTTTAATAAAACGGTATCACCTCGTATAAAGTCCGAGCTACGCTTGAAATTTTGCGAGTAGTTTTTCCTAAAGGAAAGATCTACGCCAATAAGCCAACAATTCCGAATCTACAGTACAATATTCGAAATGAAATTGCTGAAATAACGCGCGAAGTGCGCGAGAATGTTATTAAAAATCTGGTTAAAAGAGCACGCATTTGCACGTGCCGCTGCCAGAGGCGGCCATTTGGCCGATATCATATTTTATAAATTTTTGTAATAAACAATATAATCTATTAATGAAAATCAATTTAAAAAATTGTATTTCATTTCTTAGTTTTTAAAAAACAACATCAGCCCGGAACATAATATTCAACCTATAGCTATAAAAGATGTCAACTGATGTTTTTTGTTTCAGTATGTGGAGAATTTACCAAACTACCTGATAATCCTCATCCTTCTCGGTTTTAAATATCTGCCGATTGCACAAATCATCCTAGGATGGTTCTTGTCCATCTTCGGTCTGGCAACGTTCTTTTACAACGCTGTCGTCCTGGTCAGGCTGCCGTCCCAGGATGTGAGCAACAACTCTCGTGTGTACTTACACCCCGCCAGGTTGTCCATTACGGAGACACCCACCGAAAGGAAAAATCGAGAAAGCCTGGGGGAGGAAATGAAATCCTTAATGTAACACTTGTGTATGTTAAATGTTGAACATTTACGGGGACTCTAAGCCATTGTTTGTGTTGTATTCTTGGCACTTTCATGCGTTTTATTATTTATCGACGTATTAATGACTTTGTATGAGTTGTGAAAACAGGTATCTGCCAGTGATGATATAAACTGTGATTGCGTGGTTGGTACTTAATGGTTAACTTGATAAGTAATCAGCGGTACACTAGAAACTGAAACTTTCACTGCTAAATCACAGTTACAATCAAATAGCAATAACAGTTAATATCATCACTAGTACCCGGTTTAAGGTAAGCGACGGGAAGGATCGCATATCTAATATATTAAATTATATCTATAAGAGAGCGAAAATTTAGCTCAAACTGTTTAAAATATTTTATTATTATTTTAAGCTATTAGAATTTTAATCAAAACAATTATAATACAAATTAAATGTATCAATTATATAATAATATAATTATATGTTGGTTGCCACCGGGATACGAACCAGAAACTTTTCCTATCCGGGGAAATGCACTACCGTCTGTTATTCCATTTTTAAAAAGCTTTTTATCGCGACAAATCTCAAATACCTCCGAGTAATATATGCTAGGAGACGCCAGAGATTAAATCAATCCCGCGGGCAACCAAAATATTTTTTCAATTATTTAATTATATATTTGTAATTGATACATTTAATATGTATTAAAATAGCACAGAACTATGTTCTGAACAACTGCAACATCACAATAATGTGTTCTCCTTAAAAATCATTATGTTCGTAAAAGAATTCTCATTAAAATTAAAAATATTTTTATTGTTGCTCTGTGTTATTTGAAATCATATGATAATTTACATTTAACGAACATGTTAGACCGTGCAGACTGTATTTTGACCAACTGATGTAATCCTCAATTTAAAAAAAAAAATTGATAACTTATTCTCGTTCTAATGTTACGGAGCAGTCCTCGCCCATTTTAAGTCATCCACAGCCATACATAAATATTTCGTTAGAAAATTTCCTTTTTAATGGTTTTAAAGACAATGACTCTGAAGAGGAGGCGAGAGAAATAATTGAAATTGAAAGAAGTGCCTTCACAAAAATGAGGAACATTCTCAACTTCATCTTATTCCTATTTAACAAGTTTGAGGCCGTCGTGAAACCCAAATGTAGAAATAGAATCTGAACTGTCTCGGTTGTAAATCATCCGGACGTGGACCTGTCTCAGAGTCGAAGAGCTGCTCCATGTTGACAAGGACAGACGGTGAAGAGTGTCTGCGGTTCTCCGATTACGTAGAAGCCCACGAAAGGCGCCAGAATAAGAAATAGGTTTATATTGAACCTTATATACCTTGAACATGACAATTGTTACATCTACCAATATAATGACGCTTGTACCGACTACCTGGATTCATTATTGCACGAAATGCGGTAAACAGATTTCACTCTGCCCGAGTATTCGAAGATTGGGTAATAATACAGTTGATATTGTCATTATCATAAATGGTAAGATAGGCTATTTGGGGCCACTATATGTCAATACTGACGCAAAGGCGAAAAGAAGATGAAGAAATGCTTAGCTGTCATGCTAGCAAAGATATAACCATGCCGGTAACATAAAAGTATTGAAAACTAATTAATTTGTTAATTTTGTTTTATTAACCACTTAATTGAGTTTAAACACATCTACCGGTTTCGAAAAATACAATTTTCTTCTTCAGGATGTCAATACTAACTAAAAACATATATTATTGTTTCATTACCAGAACTATTTTAAAAAAAAAACAATAATTATTTAAAAAATAAATTTAGTACCTAACTCAAATTGTTACTTAATACCAATAAAAGTATGTCTATAAACTTAGTTGCAAGGATTGTGCTGCATTTTATATTGGTAAAACGGGTAGAAATTTTAATATAAGAGTAAAGGAGCATTTGAGATGTTTGAACAATAGTGGGTTTTCAGAATTTTCTAATCATTTGATAAAAAATTGGGATTGCAATTTTGCATACAAACGGTGTTGGTCACAAATTAAATAATTTGGAATCGCTGGACATAAATAAAGCGTGTAAAACTAATCAAAAAATTATAAACAACCAACTGAATTTAACTACGAGTACTATTCTAAAAATTTTCGAGTAAATTTGTATTAAGTAACAATTTGAGTTAGGTACTAAATTAATTTTTTAAATAACTGTTGTTTTTTTTTAGATAGATTCTGGTAAAGAAACAATAATATATGTTTTTAGTTAGTATTGACATCCTGAAGAAGAAAATTGTATTTTTCGAAATTGATAGATGTATTTAAACTCGATTAAGTTAACAAATTAAAAATATGAATTTTAACCACAATGTGAAAGTATTGAAAATTAATTGTTAATTCTATAATTATATAGGAATCCGATTGTTTGCTATAGATGTGGTTTTTAAGTTTCGACGGTAATAAGTCTCTCTATTTATTTATTGTTATTCGCCAATCGTTTACATGTATATTTTAAAACAGATTGCAACTCAGCATTGAAGGTTTCGCTCAAAAATGAATTTGATATCATGAAACGTAACCAAAGTATGTTTTAGTTATAAATACCTCTACAGCCTCATAACTGCATAATCAAAGACTTCTTTTTAATGTGAACAAGTAACCCTGTGTCGCCTAAGCCTGTGCATGGTTTTAAATCAGTAGAAGAAAATATATATTAGCATTGTTTAAGGTATGACACATGTATTCTATTTCACAAATCATTTTATATTTTACCTTTTCAGCTTTCCACGTTATTGCGTTATATTAGTTATTTAGAATATAAAATATAATGTGAAAATAATTATATCTTAATATTATCTGTGTTAATATTAAAATATATTTCTTAAATATATTACATTATAGTGGGATTTATTTTTAACGTGGTATATTTAACGTAAAAATATTAATTATGAAATGTTTGCTGATATATGTTAAAGAAAAAATCTTCATTTATTTCGAAACATAATTTTTTTTTGTTAATGTTGCCGAAGCTCGGAATGACTGCCGTCAACTTCTATGTGCTTCAGATTTCTTCAATGACAGTTCTTCTTGGAACTTGACAACTGGTAATTGTTTAAAAGTGTTAATCTCGGTTCACTGAGATTTTGTCTATAACATGCATACATTTGTGTGTGTGTTTTAAAAACATGTGTTCACTCCTTTTTGAAAATATATTCTGGAGAGAAAATTGAACTAACCGATGTGAACTGATTTAAACCATTGAAGTATCAAGATTTCACTAAAAGGTATCGCATATTATAAAGTTAAAAATTTAAACAGGCAAATCTTGTAGTCTAAGGGTAGACTAACTAACCCAAAGGTCTGGAATTCGATGCCCGACAGATTTAAAACTAATTTTTACTGTGAAAACATTGTGATTAGTCATTTTTTATAAAATTATACAATAAACTTTATATCTAACCGCGTGAGTTGTACATGAAAAACCAACCAAAGTTTCGGAAAAAATCATTATATGCAGTCAAGTACACGACAGGTTGGTTTTCATGTAAAGCTCACGTGACAGAATACAATGTTCTTTGGAAAAAGATAATAATATTTTCACTGACGAAGACACGATTGTCATTGTCATTGTTTGACTTTAAAAAAGGTTCGCATTAATTTCTTCACAATTTCATTGATAACAGTGGATTTTGAGCCATAAAACACAATTTAAAGATATATTTTTCATAAAAAAAAAACAAATATACAACTCTTTGACGAGCTAGTCAACGAGCACCAGTTTAGACCGATTTATCGGTGGTGTTTGCTACCTTTATATGTTTGCACGATAAATGAACTGTCAAATTAATATGGAGAGATTCAATAGGTTTAGAAAAAATATAAAATGTGGTAACTAAACTAAGTGAAAGGAATAAAAAATATAATACATAGATATTAAAAGTAAATAGATATAAAAAGATATACGTGTATATTTATTTGGCTGTTTAAATTGTTTTTTACAGATATATTATATTATTCATAATAATATTGTATTTACATTCTTAAATAGTAATTAATAAACATAGTATAGTAATAAATTGACCGCGTACTATCAAATTGATGAATACATTACATTTAAAAAAAAAAATTAAAATAGATTCTGACAAAAAAACAATAATATATGTTTTAGTTAATTATGACATCCTGAAGAAGAAAATTGTATTTTTCGAAACCGGTAGATGTATATAAACTCAATTTAGTGGTTAATAAAACAAAGATAATAAATAAAAATATGAATTTTTACCACAAAGATAATATTGCTAATTTTAAAAGTAACATTACATTTTTCTTGCAAGTTTGTTCAAAAATTAAATTCATTCGATTAAATTAACTTTACAAAAACAATACAAAACTTTTAAAATTACACTAAAGATCTGAACAATCGTTACTACCGGAAAATACCGGAATTATATCATGCAAGCAATAATAAATTATTAAATTATATTGTTTTGTGATATTACTTAATATTAACAATACCATTTTTAATTTTTACAAGTCTCAAATATTGTTACAGACTAATTTAGTATTTAAACGTGTTGTTTTTGTATACCGATGACCAAAATAAAACTTTCGATACAATTTTTTGGCAACGATTTATTAAAACAGAAGTTTTTTTTTTTAAACAAATCCTTAATACTATTATTTTAATTTATGCCTTATATAAATAATAAATCTCTCAACAGTCCTTTGCGACAGTCCCCCTACCCCCCGCCCGCCGCTAGCGCAATACTCACCGCAAGTGAACCACGTCACACCGCAGTTACGTTGGATAATATATATTTTTAATTAATTACTGCCATCTATATATAATTCTTTAAAAATAGCTACACATCTCCATAACTTCATACTACGACCGCTAGATGTCACGCCCATCAATAAATTGTGAATTTTTATTTTTCCTAGTTTCGTACGGTATACCAGTAGTACAAAGTATTCGAAGGTTGTAAATTAGTAAACGTACATAATACATTATACAAAAAAAATTAAAATCATCTGTTTTGAAGCACGCTAAAATTTGTATGCAGCTATTATAATTTTTTGAATTAGGTTTTGCCTTGTACAAATCTAGAGTTAATTAATATTCACAAAAGCGACATCTATGACATATTCGTTCATGATTTTTTTAAATTTCTTTTAAAAATTTTTACTTCTTTAAAAATCCACAGGGGACGAAATATAAATAAAATTTGAATCAATCAGGACGTAAAAGAATACATTTTAATATAAGAACATGCGAGTATTGTGAATCATTGATGTCTATTGGTACTTAATGAAATATGTAATCACCGTGGTAATGATAATGACATATTTGTTTGGTCAATTTTATGTCACACATTTTTTTTGGGATTGCTCATGGGGCGTGATATATGTTTACACATCAAATAAATATCGATCAATTTAATCTATATTATTATTTTTATATAGGATATAGGAACATTAAAATTATAAATATATTTACAAAACATTATGTATACGGGCTTATAATCACATGATATATACAATACATTTAAAAAATTGTTATTTTCGAAACTAGTGGTTGAAGAATATCGATGCTATCTAAATCAGTGTGTTTTAAATCTTTTTGCTAAATCTATACACTTGACCCTCTGCCAAACCCTCACACCGCACCAAACATCGACATACTTACTGATAATTACATATGACATATTTCACGTCATTCAAAGTTTGCCGCAATTCGGCGGTAGAGTGGCACTTGGGGTTTCTGGATCCGAACCCGCCGGGTAATGACCTCAAAACCCGGATCCGGGTTCGGGTACCTAGAATATCAAGTTATAAATTTGATCGATTTGTTTAAGTCACTTAAAAATCCAAATGTTGTTCCTTCAAAACAAGACTTATGTTTAAGCTACACAGTACTGTGTATAGACTTTTCCGAAATTCAGTCTCTGAAGTCAATTTCACGAACAATTTGCAAGAACCAATATTAATCTACGAAGATGAAACAGTATTAACAATGGAGGAAGAGTTAAATTTAATTCTGAGAAATGCAGAAAAATCTAATGTAATTCAAGCTGATGATTTCTGAAATCTTCAACAGGAGTTTTTACTTTTCAAAAACACCAAAAAGCGAACCATTTAGCTTGAGATGCTCTATGACATGCTATGCACAGTGAAACCTACTTCAACAGATAACGAAAGAACATTCTCGGTGTCTATAAATGTTTACACCAAACTTAGACCGGCATAGGGGGATAAGTGTCTTAATGCTTTGACGTTTCTTAGATAATGTTAATTGTAAATGTTAATGCTGTTAGCAGCACATCTTTCGATCGTTGTCATGGGTGTCCGTTGTTTGGAGGTTTGATGTTTAGTGGTTATTCTCTTTAGTTGAGACAATTTTGCAGCCCACTAGAGAGATATTCGTGGCACGGTTGCGATGTTGCACATGCGCAATGGTTTCCTTCATCCGTTGACTCACCACGTTAGAGACATGCACACGGTGTGGCCATCTCGTACCGAGTAGTTGAAATGTCCAAGACAATAGATCAGCCCGCCGACTGTGAGATACGATCCGTGATTCGTTTCGTGAATGCACGAAACATGAAACCAGCTGATTTGGCGTCAAATGATTTCCATATTTCCTTGGTGGCAAGACGATGATGAACTCAAAGACGGAGTACAAACATGGTTTTCATCCCTAACGTCGTCGTTCTATGACGAAGGCATACAACAATTGGTGCTCCGTTATGACAAGTGCCTTAATAATGGTGGCGACTATGTTGAAAAGCAGTTTAGCATGTGTAGCATCCAAAGAAAGTGTTGTAAAAATGATGCTGTTTCTCAACAACAACTCAAATCTTCTCACAACACATATACAGTGTTGTTAAGGGATGATTTATCTACCCTATTTTTTTTTCGCACGCATTAGAATGACGCAACCAATAAGCACAAAACTCTCAGAGATGAAAGTATCATTGAGAGATTATCGTGGCCACCGATACCACCGGTCATGAGTGCGAACTGGCCAGCCTGAAAGCCATGGTGCAGGTAAACGTGATGCCGTCTCGGCCAGCCGCGAAGCTGAACAGCACGCAATCAATTATTCTTGATAACATTGACGATCCAAGGGACATAGTGAGGAACGAATGTGTAGACATCTGGAACTCCTGGCTTGGCACATCCTGAACCAAACGACGTGATTCCTTTGAGCACCCAACGTCCGTCACTCCTAAAGCACTGAAGAGGCCCTCCAGAATCGCCCTGAAACACAAAGTTACGCTTAGCTCAAGCTTCGTCAGGGTGTATTTTAAGCTAACAATAAATATAAAAAGAGTGACAAAATACATATACATGTATGGTAAGCAGAGAAACAAACTAAGACAATAGACAGAACATCAAGGGAGGGGAAAATACAATGTTGAAGGATATTTAATTGATTTAAAATGAAACATACCTAACACAGATCTAAATGATAAATTTATTTGGTTATTAAGAGTTGTATTACCGCTATTCACTGTTTTTTTTTATCTTCTAAATCGTCTAACTGGAGGCAAAACTCGTTTTCATGTAGGATTTTGACCCCTGTACTATTATTAAATGAATGGTATTTTTATAATAACATGGTTGGAAAATTCAGAGAAACCATTACTGTTTAAAAATTTAAGATGCCCCTTAACACGAATATAGCAATTTTGCCTATGTAGAATGAGGGACAGTTATAACAAGGTAATTTATATATGTAATATATATATATATGTAATTAATTATATATGTAATTTATATATGTATTTATACCCGGAGTGGCTTAATTTGTCATCTTTATCTTTTGAGTTTAATAAAATCAAAATATTGTTTTCTCGAAAGAATTAGAAATAAATAAACTGCTATTGATGTTAATAAAAATGATTCACCAAACGTTGTTAGTAAAATGTATGACTTGTATTACAATATGAATTAAATATATTAATTAAAAAGATGTACATATAAAATCAATTTTATCGAAAAATATTGCTGTTGCGCCACCGGGATTCGAACCTGGATCTCTTTCCTAACCGGGGAAGGTGCATTATTCAACTATGCTACAGCGACAATTTTCGAACCTATATGTTACCTTTTCGATATTAATACCGTTATTTGATAGAGCCATCTACCTTATTTTTACAGAATCTCAAATACGTTTGAGTAAACTGATAGAAGACGCCAGAATTATCAATTCATTTTTATTAAATTTTGGACACATTGATACAACTTTATTATTAGGAGAACACATTCTTATTGTGAAGTCTGTCACAGACCGTCTGTTCTGAATAATTACAACTTCACAATAAGAATGTGTTCTCCTAATACTTGTTTTACAATTGGTGATGGTTGAGGTAGGGTAAAAAAAAGTTGAGCTCGTGTACAGGGCTGGATTTACCGTATGGCTCTAGGAACTGTAGCCCAGGGCCCCGTGGCCAGAAAAATATATAGAAATATTCCATGAAAAATCAGTATTAGTGAACTGTGATTATAACGATGATTAGTATCTGATTATTCATAAATTATTATTTTTTCTATTTATTTAAAACAACTGTTGATTTCAATACAAATATGTATAATGTATGAGTAAATATATATATATATTTACTAAGACAACTCAAAAAAAAAATTTTTTTTAGTTATTATTGTACTCGGATACTCTGTCATATACACGACTAACTTAGCCATTTTAGATTACGTTTATGACCTAAAATGTTATTTAGTTTCATAACTTTAGTAACAAAAAATGGAGAAAAATGTTTGTATTTTTTTGTCTACAGAAAAATGACTTTTTGAGTTGTCTTAGTTTTGATCTAGGTGTGCGATATATAATTTTAACAACATAATACAATAATAGAGTTATGCACCCTCAAATAAGAAAGACCTTGAATTATGGGCGTAAAACAAAATCAAAATCTATAATAACACAACGTGAAATAATATATTTTTTTATATGTTAGGAAATTGATCAAATTAAAACATGGGAATAAGAAAGATGTCGAAATACATATTTTGAAGATCTTTAAGCTATCTTAGAACCTCTTTTTTTCACACAGTTATATACAGTCCAGGAGCAATGTACGATGCATGTCTCTGTCCAATTATTATTAGTTTTACTCCGATTCTTCAAGCAATCACTAGTACACTAGAAACTAAACCTCCAACATTTACCAATCATGGTTACAATCGAACACAATAAATAACGTGTTACCATCACTACTCGGCACACCTGCAACCGATTGCCAAGGCAAAAGGTTATTTTCAACATATCAAAAATTAAAAATTATTTTACCCAACTTTATCGTTCAAAATCGATTAAATTCACTTGCTCTTATGTAAATAAAGGGAAATATTTAAAATTATAGATTTTAATGAAATAAAGTTAATATATTGTTATTATTTAGTATTTTTTGGCCCAGCGTTAATGCGGTCCTGCTCATATAATCCAAGTAAACAATTAAAATATGATCTTACCACGCATGTTCCGCTACTGCCGTCGGTGTTACCAGCACACAGGTGACCAGCTCTCAGGGGAAGGTTTTTAGGATATTTACCGAGGCAAGCCTCAATCGGCAGAGGCGGAACCGAAGCTTCCAGAAGGGTGTCAGTTAAAGATCCATTGGTTTGTGACCTTCCCCAACCTGTGACGTAACACTCCTTAGAGTCTCCAAGGTGATTGTTATTATTAGCTTCTTCAATGGAATCTCCATCGTACAACGAATCACTGGCGAAATGTAATTTTTTCGCATTAGTTCTTCCTAATTGTTTATTGTTTCTTTCATTTGGTTTTTCTATATTTAATTTGTCATTTTTCTCTGACGTTTTTATATCCTCTTTATCTCTTCTTCTGTTACTATCTCTTTTTACTATTCTATAACCGGTATTTGCACTAGCGTCGGTATCATTAACCGCCACTCTTATGTTATATCTCATATTTTTATTTTTACTTCCTAGCATATTGCCTAGTACCGATCGGGTTAGATTGCTCAACTTTTCGAGATACTTGGAAACAAATTCTGACACGTTTGGTTTAGTTTGACTCTTCGGTCTCGGGGTGGCTTTAGTGTAATATTGTGACGTCTTCATCGTCGTTTCGGGATCTGGTCTGGTGCTGTCTGGCAAACAAATGATCTTGATTTTGCTACCGTAGCCGATATCGGCGGGCTTAGACATCTTCATGAGGGCTAAAATGAAAACAAAATTTTATTTATATTGTTTATAAATTATGTTTTTTAAAGAGGTTTGTTTTTCGAATTGGCAACACTTTTTGACAGCTGATTTGTGCTCAGTTTCGTTTGCTATTTCACCGTGAATAGACTTACGCCAGAACAACGCTTGCAAATTTATTTCGAAAATCGTGGTTCAGTTCGCGAAACTTACCGTGCGACGACCATTTTACGGTCAACGTGATCGTCCATCCGAGCAAGTAATTCAAATAACCATACTCTAATTGATAATACGCATCCGCAGAGACGTCGTACGGTGTGCACCAAAGAGCCATCCACTTTATGGAAGATTTTGGGGAAAGATCTTGATTTACGAGCTTACAAGATCCAGCTCGAGAAAGAATTGAAGCCGCGTGACATCATTCAAGGAAACATTCGATGAGCGCATAATTATAAAGTATAAAGCATAAAGTTTCGAGAACTGTCTCGAAACTTACCGTGCGCTATGTCCATTTTACGGTATACATAATCGTCCACCCGAGCGAGTAATTCGAATAACCACGGATCGTTTTCGCACCACGCATACTCTAATTGGTAATACGCATCCGCAGAGACGTCGTACAGTGCGCACCGAAGAAGCTGTTGCTGCAGTGGAGCGTAGTATCGAGGAGGATCCGAATGAACAATAGATTCAGGATTACTGATTTTCAAGATCCCCAATTGAATGGCATTAATGTGGAAGAGCTGTGGTTTCGACAAGACGGCGCGACATGCCGCACAGCGCGCGCCACAATCAATTTACTGAATAAAACATTCGATGAGCACAAAATTTCGCATAATACACCTATCAATTGGCCCCCAAGATCGTGTGATTTAACACCTTTGGATTATTTTCTGTAGGGATATGTGAAATCGCTAGTCTACGCCGACAAACTAGAAACGATAGACGGTTTGAAAGCAAACATTCGTCGCGTTATTGCCGACATACGTCCCCAACTGCTCTAAAAAGTAGTTGAAACTTGAACTTTCAGATTGCGCTGTATTCGAGCTAGCAGCGGCGTCCATATGTTCGAAATCATATTTAAACACTAATGGCATAAAATTATCTTTCTAATAAAACCAATACCATGGCCATTACTGCGATTTTTATGTATTTTATTTCAGGGTTACAATATAAATAAAATATGGAATACTTTTGTGGATATTAAATGTGGTAAAAATATTTAAAATTCTTAAAAGATAAGTGCAGGTATAATTAATTATCATATTTCACCCTCCTAAACCCTATTAGTAACATCACGCTCGCACGTCATAGATACAGCCATTTTGATTCAATGCCACGCGTCATTCAGTGTGCTTTCAATCTAATTTTAAAATATATCATTTTTATATTAACTTTGAACTACACACACACACACACACACAATTTTTAAGTTAATATCACGACTAGTTTCGGGAAGAGCAGTTCTTCCCATCTACAGGTGTAAACTGAACTAAATTAAATACAGTTGGCTATGGGGGCCGTAAGGGTGGAAGTGGTTTTATTGTTTCTTAGAAACATTAATAATAGGGGTGAAGTATTTCAAAATGTGATATTGTTCATTAATGTTTTTCCGAATTCAAATTTTTCTAGATTTCTGTCATATCAAGATTATTCATTATTATTCCCGTATATGGTATCAAGTGAAGTAATTTTAGATCGTGGCTGTAGACAGAATGGTTGGTTTCAATCATACGGTTAGCGAATTCGGAAAAAAAAAAAAATTTCAGACACCGTCGATGTTCTCTAATTCACTCAAAAACATATCTTGTCAATTTTATTTGCAATACATAATTAAATTTCAAAATTCAGATTTGTTACAATTCTGGGTACAGTTTACTAAATTTCTGTGTATTTATTTATATTCATATTTTTTTTGGCGTTTAACTTATTGCCTCATGCATACATTCAATTCGCGATTTACCAAAATTTAACCTGAGTATATCCTTCTCATTCTTTCCTCGCCTATCCTTAAGCACAAGGAAGAAGCATTAAAAAGTCTTCTAACTGAATCAAGTTCAGTGCGCTTGGTACTTTTGTACGGATAACTACCGTCGCTTCACTCCACTTTACCCCGCTAACTAATGACAATTAATCTTACTTTAATACCGCTTATACATAATAATCATTTTCGAAAGTGTCAGTGTACACCCCGCAACGCTTGTATTTGTGGTGGAGAGGAATCAACAAATGAACCAGCATCCGGCAGACGAAAAGTGAGTGCCTTCCTTTCTTGCTCACATTTCCACTAATATTTGTTTTATAATCAACATTATAATATAAAGTAAAGTAAGTAAGTAAATAAGAAATTTTTCAGCAGTCAACGTGTTAAGCAAGCTCGTGCTGCATTTGTCAGAATGAAATAAAATGTTCTGCAGTCACGATTTAATTCTCAGATTACAGTCAAATGCTACGTGTTCTCAATATTATGCAAACATAGACATTTACCGAAGAAATGAGATGACACAAAGTATTAGAGATATAAATCTACAGAAGAATACTCAAAATAAGCTCGATCGAATGAGAATTGTACGATTACTTATCGGCCATTTATTTCGCAATGTTTTCTTGTTTGAATTTGACATTTAATTGAAGTTTATCATAATATAATCGTTTAATAGGGTTCGTAAATTAGAAAAGCATCCACATATATGCCACATGACGCCGCACCACTTGTAGAAAGGGTGGAAAGTTGGCGAGTCATTTCGCGATCTCGACGATCTTTCCGGCGAAGGAACGATTAGCGAAAGGGCATGCGAGCGAGAGTGGTTTGTTCGCTTCGAAGCCGGTGATACCCAGCTTAGAAGGATCTTCGGATTTTGATGACCAGGCCCTTCTGGCGGCTGTGGAAGAGGACGAAAGTTGCACCGCTGGGACACTGGCCGAAAACTTCAACATCGATCAGTCCACGATTACGGTGACTACGGCCCCGAATGAAAATTGTATATAATTTGTTTTCGTTTTTGGTTATGTTACAATATATAATAATAGAGGATGGCTCTGTTAGAAGCCTCAACAATCGGCGAGCTTGTATGAGAAGATATATGAATGTGGACGAGGCGAGAATTGTTTGTCAAGACGCTCTATCCTCTCTGCTTACCTCCGCTGAGAAACGGCGTGATGGTAAGTAAGTTAGTAAGTACAATATAATTTACTTTCTATGTATAATTTTCTGGGCTAATCTGCCGTGTGTATCTGATCTTCCTGGCCGATATTTCGGATCACATATACACTATACACAAAAGATTCTGAACGACCGTGATAATCTAAGAACATTTTTAATATAATTTACGTTTCAATATAATTTTTAATAAACGGTGGATAATTATCCATCAACCTGATATATATATTGAATAATACAGAAAATTGAAATATTTCGGATTTGAATTGAGACATTCAAAAAGGTATCTCACAATTCAAGAAACGATCTTTGAAAATTGGAGCCCTGGAAGAAGATCAGCCCCAGTAAACAAAATGATGATATGAACGTCCGTTGAATAGATGAAGCGAGAGAAGAAAAAGAAGACAGGCAGTATAGTGTTGCCAGCTGGCGCGTAAGCAGCATTTCAGCGCCAATAATCGTCTTAACCTTTACCATACCATGATATAAAATACCCGAACGCAGCCATGCTGTCAACTCGTGTTACCGTAAATAACAGTTAGAAAAAATGTTTTTATTAGCTTAAATGGCTTTAATGGCACGAATTTACTCTAAATATTGAGCATTTAATTTTGAAAAAATGATTAATAACATAATTTAGAGCATTCATTAAATTCTATACAATGTATCCTTCCTTCTTATCTCTCTTTATTTAATTAATGAGAAAGAGACAATTATATTTGTATGTTTGTTGTTCTTTTCACTGTGAAAATAGTGTGTGATCTCTGTCTTTCATATCACAAATGGTATTTTTACCAACGTATTAATTTTACAACGGAATGAATGGAAAAAATAATTATTTTGTACGATTCCCTTTTCATAATTGGTTATTCACTAGTCATTCCTAAGCGCTAATATTTTCTTTAGGATTATCTAAAATATGAATTTTATGTTGCATGTATTTACCTAAATATTAGCGGTTTAATATGATTGTAGACCTGTGTTACTGCATGGTTTGGGAAGGGAATGGATCCATTCAGTGCTCCTGTTAGTTCTTCAACTCCTCGCTCTTCGTCCTAATGATCACCAATTTCTCCAGGTCAGAGAAACCACATGATAGCCGTGAAAAGCCGAAAACTAATAACGTGTATTATTTATTTGAATAATAGAATTTAATAAATAAATCATTACACTATTAAAGTATTAATTTTAATTACAACTAGTTTTAAGCAAATGAAGTCAACACAATATATCAATAAATATTTCAGTGCTGTTATTAAACCGGTTTAACTGTTAAATTTAATATATTTTTCTTTCTATTAACGTTTAACACTGTTTTAGCGCAGTGCTCCGCAACCTTTTCTCACCTACGACACACCAAAATTCTTCCTAGTATTCTGCGGCACAACAAAAGCTAATATATTTATATATAGGTATTAAATTGATACACAAATTTTACAATAATTTTTGTTTTGTTTCAACAATACGCAACGAACAAAGGATCAGAGTAAAGGTGCAGCATCACCGTCCATCTCATATCGCTTACCGGGTTTTCCACTTCTCACAAACACGTCACGACGGAAGAAACGCTGTCATCATTTTGAGATCAGGCTACTGTTGGACTATTCCATAGAAAAATACAGTAGTATCAAGGTGATCGCTAAATGATGCGTTATTTTTTTGTAATCTTGCCCGAGACTACCTACCTGCCTACTCGATGTATTCAACGTCAATACATTCTCATTTCGACTTTGCATTTTTTTATTAAGTTCATTCAAATGCTCGAATATATCTATAAAATTGTACAATGTCGAATACGTTGAACTTGACCGCGGCACACCTGTGTCCGGCTCACGGCACACCAGTGTGCCACCGGCACACCGGTTGCGGAGCGCTGTTTTAGAGAAATCAAACACGTTTTATTTATGCATAGTTTTAATGAATATAACGGAAACAAGTTGAAATTGAAATTGAAATTGCACGATCTAATAACAGATAACTTATTTCAACCTGTCGTTAATATTATTTATATAATATTATCGCCAATCTGTCTATTTTCTCAATAGAAACATTATTTTTTTATAGCGGGAAAGTTTTATAGTTTTTTTTTTGTCTGTCGCGCTAATAACAAATCAATTAATTTATTATTAAAATTGGCGACGATTTCTATTCAAATAGTTCGCGTTAACTCCATCTGTAATAAAATCATTTTGGACGTTATTATATATTAATTCATTTATTTTTTAGGAGAACACATTATTATTGTGAAGTTGTAATTATTCAGAACATAGGTGTGTGATATTTTAAATATGAATTAGAAAGATATACATTTAAAATCAACTGTATCGAAAAATATTGTTGTTGCGCCAACAGGATTCGAATCTGGATCTCTTTCCTAACCGGGGAAATGTGCATTATCCAATTATGCTACAGGGACAAATTTTTCGAATCTATATGTTACCTTTTTCATATTAATACATTTAATAGTTCCATTATTTGAAAGAGCCATCTACCTTATTTTCACAGAATCTCAAATACCTCAGACGCTATCAATGTGTCCAAAATTTAATAACAATGAATTAATTAGAATGTATTAATATCAAAAAGGTAACATATAGGTTCGAAAAATTTGTCGCTTAAAATATTGTCACTGTAGCATAGTTGGATAATGCACCTTCCCCGGTTAGGAAAGAGATCCAGATTCGAATCCTGTTGGCGCAACAACAATATTTTTCGATACGGTTGATTTTATACGTTTATCTTTGTAATTAATATATTTCTTTTTATTTGACAACTTGGAAGTTAAAAGTTTAGAATTGAAAGCTTTTGTAGAAAGACTCACGCCACAAACAACCGGCACTAATTAACTAAAGAGGATCCTTCTTCCTTTACAACAGCCTTCATCTTTTCAAGAACTTCGATAACTATTTACGATAAAAGATATTCAATTACAAAGAAGCAGTGAAAATGTTTTTAAAGCGTTTTTCAATTCATCTGCCTGAGATTTATTCTTCAGGCATAAATGAGCTCGTAGTTCGTTGTGCGCAGAATTAATTAATAGTGGTATGCTTAATTGAATTTGAATAAATAATCAAAATCATCATATGAATTATTATTTCTGCACTAGGTGAAAGCCCGTCAATAATGACAAAAAAAAACATTTTTCCAATTTACACAGAATAGGTACTCACTTTCGTATTTTTATTGAACACATGGGAAGTACGTGCCTGCCTAGGTTGTATAAGTAAAGCTTAGTTGATTAATTTATTTTTAATTGTGAAGCTTAAACAGAGCAATATTTTACCAATAATTAAATATGTCCAAGAACACACAATTAATGGATTTTTACCTACAAAGGCACTGTTATTAAATAAATATCAGATATCTCATAGAGACGAAGCTATTTTTATTATATAGATTGCGATGAGATTGGTGGGGTGAGAATTGTGAACGTTATATTTATATAAAGTGATCATTTAACCCTTCCTTAACCATGCAAGTAACACAGGTGTACCATCATAATTAAACCTCTAATATTGCGGTAAATACATGCAACATAAAATTCATATTTTAGATAATCCTAAAGAAAATATTAACGCTTAGGAATGACTAGTGAAAAACCAATTATGAATATGGAATCGTACAAAAATAATTATTTTTTCCATTCAATCTGTTGTAAAATTAATACGTTGTTAAAAATACAATTTGTGATATGAAAGTCAGAGATCACACACTATTATCACAGTGAAAAGAACAACAAACATACAAATATAATTATCTCTTTCTCATTAATTAAATGAAGAGAGATAAAAAAGGACACATTGTTTAGGACTTAACGAATGCTCTAAATTATGTTATTAATCTTTTTTTTTAAATTGAATGCTTAATTTTTAGGGTAAATTTGTTCCATTAAAGCTAATAAAATATTTTTCTAACTGTTATTTACGAGTATTTTATATCATGGTATGGTAAAGATTAAGCCAGCCGATGACAGGTCGTAAGCCCTGAAATTACCCCATATTTCTATGTATTTTTCATTAAATATAATAAAAATAGCTTTGTCTCTATGAGATATCTGATATTTATTTAAGAGCAATATATTTTAATATCTTGTTAAATTACAAAATACCTATACTTCCTTTTTGTTTCTTGTTTATTTCTTCTTATTATTGTCGTCATAACTTATTGAAAAAAAAACAGTTTTAACTAAGTGATGATTTCTACTAACCGATGTCGTGCTGATAGTGAAGAAAGCGAGAATGGATGACAATTTTCTCAACGCTGACGTAGGATCCCGTCTGTTCCGATCTGTCCCACTCCCCCAGGACGGCCGTCCACAGGGCCGGCACGGGCAGGTTGAACAGTTCGCTGGTGGAAGAGCACACACAAGAATACAGCAGAACATTGAAAAACTAAAAAAAAAAACCAAGCAGAGTCTGCCCCGACGATGGACCCTTCAACGGGATCCGAAACGTCGGCCGGAGACACGTGTCGGAAAACTTTGAAAAGCTGCGAACATTTTTAACAATAAAAATATCGTTAAAATTTTAATTGTTCTTCTGATTTTTTAGTTGTCCGCATGGACCACTGACTTTCCCAGTGGCATAGCGACAGCCTGGGCAACCGCCCGGGGGGTCGATCTCCAGAAGAGCCAGAATATTAAACTTACTCAATTTTGAGTTTAATTTTTCCCGATGAATTACCAAAAAGTAACATTTATTAACATACATATGTTATTTTATTATCCTCAGTATCGCTAAAATTGCACCATTTAACAGAGATATGGAACGAATTTATATTCGCTAACAACACAAAACAAAAGATGGCGCATTCTTTAAAA
The DNA here is from genome assembly GCA_031772225.1 of Eubasilissa splendida. Classification (NCBI taxonomy): domain Eukaryota; kingdom Metazoa; phylum Arthropoda; class Insecta; order Trichoptera; family Phryganeidae; genus Eubasilissa; species Eubasilissa splendida. The sequence goes on along the minus strand of CM062857.1, from coordinate 22,486,523 downwards.
TTGTATTCGTGCAAAAAAAGTTAACACTGAAAATATTACATTATTAAATGCAGTGAGATATTAAGAGCTTTAATTAAAATCACTCTAACAGGCAAGAACAGTGATTAAGATTAAGTCGATAATAATTGCCCGGCAATTTGATGCCACGCCACTGGACTTAATTGTTTATAATAGATGGTAATTTATTATTTTGCATACGTTGTAGATATGTTGGTATATTCATTATAGATAATTGTAATATTTATAACTAATAGAGCAGTAACGCAACAAGTAATCATTGAATGAGTGTGCAAACTCTGGTAGTAAGTATTGGCTATTCTACTATTCTAAATGAGCGGTAAATGAAGCGCTATAAAAAAAAACCTGTATGAGAAAAAATCCTAATTTGTTTCATGATTTAATTTTTTAAAAAGTAATTTTCCTAGACTCGTGTAAATGACGGTAGGTCATTGAGTGGTGCTGTTTTAATTTTTATTAATATTCCAAATAAATTTGCTGAAATAACACCCGAATTGTGCGAGAATGTTAAAAAAAATATGGTTAAAATATCACGCTGTGTAGCTGCAATATCATATTTTATATATAATTGTAATAAATCAAGTAATCGATTTGTGGAAGCCAAATTAATACATCGTATTTTATTTTTTAGTTATTTAAAAACAACATTGGCCTGGGACATAATATTCACCCTGTATAACTAAACTGTTAAGTGATAACTTACAAAACGATAGTAAAGGAGAGAAATTCCCAACAGTCATTTGTAATCGTTGTACCATCCTAATTTCATACTGTACGTTATAGCATACCAGACAGTTTTGATTTAATACCATTAATTGGCTGGTGTGTTGAAAGTATACCAATCTATGGATATTTTGATCCGATGCTGGTTTTAATATTTCAGATATTCATTGCATCCCTTATAAATGCACATCGACAATGAAGTAACTCACTTGTTAATACAATGAGCAGCTGTCAGCAACCAAAGGGGATGAATAAGGACCCCCCCGCACCAGTGTCCGATAAATCCGTACTTGGGATGTAATAATTGCAGTGATATCTGAAAATAACAAGCATCTTTGAATTGTATATAATCAAAACACATTTTTTCAAACTGATAATTAAACGGAACTCTCGGTCCTTCGCTCGAACAAACGTGTTGCAAAACACCGCAAGCGTGTTTTTGAAGCCGACTTGAATATATGCATTCCAATACACTTTAAACATTGTATTATTTTATATTATAAAATATTTTAGGTCCTTTATTCAATAACTCTAAAAATAACCCATCGCTTTTACAACATTGATATTGCAGCATAACCATAAGTTCATGGCTAGTGTACGCCACTGGGTATTACATATTAGGTGATTAACAATATAACATATCCTTAATGCTAAAATTGATAATGTTGTAAATATCAAGAATAATATCTTTATTTTTTTATTTATTATCTTTGTTTTATTAACCACTAAATTGAGTTTAAATACATCTACCGGTTTCAAAAAATACCATTTTCTTCTTCAGGATGTCATAACTAACTAAAACATATATTATTGTTTCTTTGCCAGAATCTATTTTTAAAAAATCTATTTAAATATTAAATCTATTTAAATATTTAAAATATTTAAATTAATTAAAAATAATAAATAAAAATATGAATTTTAACCACAAAGATAATATTGCTAATTTTAAAAGTATAATAATATCTTTAGTTACATGTCATTATTATCATACATTAAAGTGTATATGTTTAACTCGACGAAACGATCGTCCAATTATTTGGAAAATATATATATATATAACCAAAAAAATCGTGTTTGATTTATTGTGTTGATCAACGATGGAGTCATATAAAATAAATACCGTCTGTATTAAAAAAATTAAATAATCGAATCAATTAGAATTAGAGCGAAAAAATATTTGGTTAGTTTCTTCTTTAATCTTTGGGATTCATTGCAAAAAATAAATATTATAATAGTTATTTTTAAGAACACATTTTTGTTTAAATTGCATTTTGCCAAACTGTGCTATTTTTAATACAAATTAAATTAGGTAATTAACTAACGTATGAAACGTATTCGATTGGTATTGCGAAAATGGTAGCGTGCTTTCCCGGATAGGAAGAGGTCCAGGTTTGAACCTCGGTAATAACTTTTTCTGTATATTACATTACTACAACTACTGTTGTATTATGATAGCTATTTAATAATGAAATAATATATGTATCATTTATGGAAGACTACATAAACAAGTGAGTTATTTTACTTTATATTTAAGGGTGGTAATTGGGGGTTATATTTAATAAGTCTTTATTGATTTTATTAAATATTCGTGGCACAACATATTCTTTCGTTTAGCCTTTCAGATACAAACACAGATTGCCCAGGCACTATTTCCTGAAGCGAAGCAACGCGCTCGATCCTCCGGACTGAGATGCACACAGAAGCGGACAGCGTCGACTGAACTCTCCAATAAATGACTTGTAAAAACAATATATTTTTAAGTTTAGTAGTTATTTATTTTAGTTTAAATATAAGTATTATGCTAGAATAAGGCGGCACTGTACATAAAGTGTCGCGCCTAATTAATTTGCAATATTTAACTTCCAGTAAATTGTTTAGAGGGTTTTTTATCAGAATTTTTTACCCTTCCAATTCATGTATTAATATAAAAAACATATGATGTTTATTACAATAAGTAGTTAGAAAAAGTGTCAAAGCGATTAGCGCTGATGCACTTGTAGTAGTAGATTTGGCGGTCTAGCCGCATGTAGAGTACTCAGAGTATCGTAGACTCTAAGGAATTGGAAAAAAATAAATATATATATTCTCTCGTTCTCTCGCCTTACACATTGTTCGCGAGCTGTGCTCTCATATCGTGAAATTAGTATAGGAATATTATTAATTTTTATTTTTAAACACAAAATAAAGAATGTTCTTTTAGAGGTATATAACTTTAAAATGAAACTTTAAATTACATAAAAATCGCAGTAATGGTCATAATATTGGCTTTATTAGAAATATAATTTTACGCCATTAGTGTTTAACTAACTGGCTCGAATAAAGCACAATCTGGAAGTCACCACTTTCTAGAGCAGCTGGGGATATTTAGCGGAAATAACGCGACGAATGTTGGCTTCCAAGTCATCTATCGTTTTTGGTTTATCGGTGTATACTGGCGATTTCACATATCCCCACAGAAAATAATCCAAAGGTGTTAAATCACACGATCTTGGGGGCCAATTCACTGGTTCATCACGCGAAATTATGCGTTCATTGAATGTTTAATGTTAATGAACAAATTTATTGTGGCGCGCGATGTATGGCGGGTTGTGCCGTCTGCGGACCAGTGGAATTCTTCGTTAGGTCTCCCTAGCCAACGGTCTTCTCGACATCGTCCATCCCGGCAATATCATTATAAGCCATAAAATCAACATATCCGAGATATGCTTCTTTGAAATATGGACGACAATTTTGGTTGTCATTAGCCTAACAATTAATATTGTTGTTTATCGATATTTTGTTAACGTCTGCTTTATCGAAGCAATAATAATCTTTTTATATTCTGATACTTAAAAGTTTTGCTTCTTCATATTTCTTTGACACACTTAAAGCTTCAAACTCTAATATTACAAACATGTACTAATTAAATATATTAATCAGAAAGATATACATATAAAATCAATTCTATCGAAAAATATTATTGTTGCGCCATCTCTTTCCAAAACCGGGAAAGGTGCATTGTCCAACTATGCTACAGCGACATTATTTTTGACGGCAAATTTTCGAACCTATATGTTGCACTTTTCAAATTAACACATCTATCGTTCCATTATTTGTGGTGCAACAACAATATTTTTCGATAAAGTTGATTTTATATGTATATCTTTCTATTTACTACATTTGATTAGTATTGAAAATATCACAAATCTATGTTCTGAAAAATTACAACTTCACAATAAAAATGTGTTCTCCTTAATAATTATCTCAGGTTACTTTTCATTTACAAAAAAGAAGTTATAAAATGGATTAAAGGTCTTCAAAATTATTAAACTATGTATTTGACATCTTTCCGAAGTTCTAATCTGATCAATTTCCCAACATTTTTATATATTGTTAATTTTCATATTATATTATTATAGATGTATGTATATATATATATATATATTTTTTTTGTTGTTGTAAACAAATTCCTACATCTAGTGTATATTGAGCTTGTATTGTATAGATGTTGATAGCCACCCCAATAATTCAAGATCTTTCTTATTTGTCTAATGCAGTGATTCCCAAAGTGGTCTATATCGACCCCCAGGGGTCTATGATAACCTGCAAGGGGTCTACGTCAGCGAAAAAAAAATTTGGGAGTCCATGAAATGAAAATGGGGGTCCACGATAGTGGATCTCAACATACACTGATAGTACCTATTTACTTACATTATAATCTTATAATATAAAGACATATACATTATTTATAAAAGTACCTATGGAGTAAAAAAATTATTATATATGTTTATAAAATTGTGTAAGTTGTAGGATGTAGGCATTCGCTTTGTGGTTTAAGTTTTTAACACTTAACTTCACTACAAATAGAAATTTACAAAAAATCAATATCAGGTAAGTAGTGGGTCTACCAAAAACCGAAAAACATGACAAGGGATCTACGACACAAAAAAGTTTGGGAACCTCTAGTCTAATGTATAAATAATCTCGAATGTATAAATAAATGAAATAATAATAATAATAAACTGATTTGTGTGCATTTTGACTGTGGCGCATCTGTTAGCAGGCTTTCTTACTCGCGGAAATAACGCGAATTATATTATCTACGACAAGTACTGTTACTAAAAAGGAAGAGTGCTACTCACTTGCCAGGGCCAAGCCCCTCTTCTGGATTCCCTTCCTTTTATGATGCGCACACTCTCGCTTTCAGCAAACACGTCCCGCGGAGTTCTGTAGTGACGCCTGTTAGGTATTCCACATTCTGTAAAGACAAACAATTTAAACATGTTATTTAAGATTAAGTCAGCCTGGTGAGGCAGACAAAAATTTATATTTAATTAGTGTTTTCTTTTCTTTTGTTTTTACATTTTTCAAAGTAATCTAAGCTCTTGTTCTATAGAAATAGAAGACTAACACCGTACACGCACGTTATATATGCAATTGAATCATATTTTTGATGAATTTAAAATATTTGGGTCTCTCTTTATACTCCACTTTAAACTCCTTATACTCCACGCTCCGCTATCTTCTACACTCTTCCTTTCCCATCGCTGACTCAATAAACGACAATACATAGAATCCTCGTTTCACTCCACCATCGAGCCTAAATTAAATTAATCATATTAAATATAATTAATCATAGAGTACGATTGTTAAAAGAATCCCAATAGTGTAACTTTCAAAATTGAGCCCAAATCCAGAATGAAAAAAACTTCCCCTAAAATGAGAGTTCTGTATGAGACATACAAATTACTGTACTGCGTGGTTTAGTAACAGTAATAGCTAATAAATAGTAAGAACAAAATTAGTCTCTTGACTCATATAATATTCAGTTTCATGAAAAAAATACACTGTTGACGCAAGTCGAATGTAGGAACAGTGCGTCTGGCTGACCTTTCACCTGGGCGCATTGGGCAGACGGCGAGGAATGCAAATTCGAGTGTCAAAGGTCAACACGCATGGTTCCACCGAGATAGATTGTCGCCGTGCTTTGACGTTATCCGGACCGGAAAACCGAATTCGACAGCATCTGACCCTCTCCGAAGTGCGAGTCGAGGAAGGTGCAAAGTGGCGGCCAGCTTGTGAGATTGAGATCAAGGTGATACCGGATTCCTTCTGTCCTTATACCTTTTTTAATGCAAATTGGGTTGCGTTAAACAAACAATAACTAGAAGAGATACAGTCCACCACGGGATCAATTTCCCACCATAGACATTTATAGACCCTTGGAATTTACCGGTCTGGTCACTAACTCGACATAGTAGCTAGGTGGCACATGAGAAATGATTTTATAATTCCATTTCTTACCGTGAATTACTATTAAAATCGGGAAAGCTATCGATATTTGCAAAAATACCAATACAAATGGATGGTTGTGCGCGAACTTTTTGGGCACCAATCTGACGTGAGCCCCAACGCACTGCATTGGCATAGTTACGCCACTGCCTATCACTTTTCTCATCCACCAAGATAATTTTGTTTAACCAGATGTTATGCTTTATAGTTATGTTATATCCTCTATAATATATTTTGTGCTATACCGTCTACCAAGGTTATTTATTTATTCATTTTTGTAGCATAAATAGTACATATGAAAATAAAGGTAATTACTTTACTAGACGTGGTCTGTTCTAAAGCAATCACCTGTAAAGTTTTTAAAAGTTGTAATTGTCATGTTACAATCGTTATAAAGTAAGGTAAGTAAGTAAATAAAAATAAAAAATATAATGTAAAGTTATATAAAAAAAAGTACAATATGAAAATATAAAATGTATAATATTGTTGTCTATAATATAGTTAGAAATAAGAATGTGTGGATAGTTAGGTTAGCACAAATGACAAATTAATTTCATTTTGCTTTCTACCCACATCATGCAACCACTTTGTTATTTTTGGTTTAAAATCGTTAATCACTTTAGAACCTTTAAGGTCTAGTGGCAATTTGTCAAATATACGCAGTGCACAAAACAAGAAAGTTTATTTACCGAATTTGGTATTAATTTTTGGCACTGGCACATTTGGATCTGTTAACTGGACGTTTATGTGCTTACCGTCTCACTATATCGTCTTGTTTAAACGAATATAATAATGGACATATTTTGTGGCTATACCATACCGTAGTGTTATATAATATATTTGTGTGTTGTACCGTCTCACAGAATCATTTTAATTTAACCCTTCCCTCGCCATGCAGTAACATAAGTCTACCGAGCCAATTAAATCGTATTTCTATAAATATACACAATGTAAAACTTACATTTTACCTAGTCCTAAACATATCATTTGCACTTAGAAATGAGCAGTGGAAAACCAATTATGTAAAGCGAATCATAATAAAGACAATCATTTTTGAATTCAATGCTATATAAAATTGATGCGTTGCATGCTATCTGCGTTAAAAATACCACTTGTACCACGTGAAAAAGATCACACATTAATTTTAATGATGAGAGATAAAGATGAAGATCATGTTAGATGGGTCTTTTGACGAATGAGTTACAAGAATAATGTTTGAGAGTAAAATTAAAGTCTTTAATTATTATATTTATTATTTCTTATTATATTTATAGTGACTGTGACATTGAAGCTTGTAAAGCATTTTATTCCCATTTAAAGTGTTAAAAAATCTCAAACTTCCTGCAGTAACACGAGTTGACAGCACGGCTGCGTATGATATTTTTAGCATGGTGTGGTAAAGGTTAAACGGATATTAATCCAACTCTAACGCAACGGTCTTGGCCGCCTCGAGGAGACCTTTCCAAGAAGAAGGAAATGATCCAACTAAAAACCTAAATCGATAATTAAATCAGCTTTCGTTTCATTTCGACTCTCTTAACCGCAAATACCATGGAGAAAAAAAGCTGCTTTGATGAATATAAATGACCTTGTCATTTCCACCGGAGCACGCCGTTAAAAATTCGGCAATTATTTTTGCTCGCGAAATGATGGAACCGGAATCGTGCAGCCGAATTGGGAAAAAGTATAATAATTTTTCACGCACGATTTATGTCAGTGAAGACGTTACCGTCAACCGTCAAACGCCTTTTAAATAATTGAATGAGATTAAAAGCCGTTTGACGTGTCTCGGCGTGGCTCGGCGTGCCTTAATGGGCTCAAACCTTTTGTTATTTTTTAATGTAATCTATTGATTTTTGCATTTTTTTATACTCGTGCTTTAGACGCTTTGGAGCTCTTGGAAACGTTTGGAGATTAATCAATTACAAGACGAGCGTGTAATTAATATCGTTCTTGTATTAACATTTTTGTTTAAATGTAAAAAGAGATTTAAAAAATCATTCAACATTAATGTAGATCGTTTCATCTAGATTTATCATCATCATCATCATCATAAGTATCGACAGCAGAGGTAGCGCTCCAATCCCATGACCGATTAAGAAATGAAAGGAATCTCGGACTTTTTTCGAGAATTTATTAAGGTGTGGGTCTCTCGCTGGGGATTGCTGGGATGGACGATGGATGCTAGGGTGACGTGGCGCCTTCTTGCTATTTCTGCCGGACTGTGACCGAGTCGCGTGACTTCAACGCATAAAGGTGACGTTTGCTTTTCCCTTTTAGGGGTGCTTCTCTCTGGCCGCCTTCTGGAATCGGTATGAAAATGAGCCTCACCTCAAATTGATACCATACGTCTTATGTTATATGAATATTATACTTCGGTACGATGACACCGGAGTCAACTTACATCAGTAAATGACTAATTGATTATAACCTATACTTTGTACTCTTAAATTGAATATCCATAAGATAATAAAGAAATAACTCAAAATTGTGAAAGATATCCCAAAGGTATAATTTAACTGACGGAAAAACTCGTAATTAAGAACTCCGTTATTTTACTTATCTTTTAAAATAATCTCCTAATTTAAGCTCAGAAGCTTTTGATAATTAAACGCGCGCGTTGCTTTGCTGGGCGGAATCGAAGCGGGAGTGCTCATCTCCCATGACGGTTTCGGGATAGAATGGGCCCACCGTGAAGCCATTTCAACTTCGACCGTAGCGTAATCCTCCAATTACAATTGATTTGACCACACTTGCATCTCCATACGGCACCCCGACAAATGCGCGCAAGGCTAAAGCGCGCAGACAAATGCGAGCCGACAATAACGCGCAGAATAAAAATACAAAATTAAAAAATTTATAAGCGGGTTGTGACCTCTAGAATTAATATAAACGAGGTCATTTGGTCCTATGTATTGTATTTTATATCCAATAAAAATTAAAACATACTTATAATATGAAAAAATCATGAATTATATAAACCAAAAATGTATACGAAAAAATTAAAACATACTCAATAGCTTAAATTTCACAAACCTAACAAAAATTACTACTTTTTTTCATTTCATTTAATTTTTTAGTTTTTGTTTAAAAATTGTCTTTTTTCCGAACGATCTTTTTTTTTCATGTAATGAGTATGTTTTACATTTAAAATACTTTTTTAATTAAATGTTCTCATTTACTTTCGTATCTCTTGCGTGCAATTGTCGGGACACCTCTCCATACATATTACAGAGTTCCGCAATATATTTTTGTCTTCAGATACCACTATTATTTACGGAGCCAGGTCTCATGGCCCGTGTCTATGATCTCAATCATACTCTGATCACTGAGAGTCTGTAACAGCTAGCGTATACCTACGACATTCAGTCGTACGGCGTCCACTGATGACTAGATATGTCCATAGCCCTCGCCATTATTACTGGTGGGATAAGATCCTGCGGACTGTATCGATTAAAATTAATGGTTATTTGACGCAATCCGAATTGGAACAAGAATGGAATATTGACACCTTGATCTCGCTCCAGGGTTGAACGTCATATTTCACCTCCAGTTGACTCGCAATTTTGTAGTGAAGAACGGAGATATCACTGCAGTTCCGGAAACTTTTAAAACACCGCTTCTTCGTGGTCCGGATTTGTACACACGGCGACAATTTTGATCCACAAAAAATCCTGTTGACAGCTCGGTGTCGGAATGCAATCCCTAAGTAATTACTTAGCCAGAGCGGGAAAGGTATATATTAAGGTTTATTGGATGGACAAAATGCACTGGGAGTAGGTACTCAACTTGCGTCAACAACTACAGAACGTGCATGTTAAAGGTACTGTTAAGGTACGTGTGTACTGACACATTATTCTAATCCACTAGCAAAACATATGAAATGATTGAATCCTTCTCAGATTGCTTCTGTACCGTTCTTTTGACACACTCGAGTCGAATCTTCGAGAGAAATCTCATTCATGAACACGTGCCATTATGAGTGCTTTATATAGGATAACTTTATTATTTTTGAGTACAAAACAGCATACGTTTGGTAACTTTCCCTTTTGTTTATCTCTTTACTTATTATTTGAGGGTATATACTAGTTGCAATCTCAGAAACATCATATTTTTTTATTTGGAGAAAAACATGAAAACTGATAGGAGCTTGAAGAATAATATAGGTTGTATTAATAATAATACGTTTATTACAGCCGGATTTTTTTTATGAAAACCCGATTAACCATAAATATAATAAAGGTGTTTTTTAAGAGGTATAGAACATTAAAATTAAATAAAACACATAAAAATCGTGGTAATTATTGGAAAGATAATTTTATGCCATTAGTGTTTAAATATGATTTCGCGCATATAGACGCTGCGGCTGGCTCGAATAAAGCGCAATCTGGAAGTCCAATTTTTGACCACTTTTTGGAGCAGCTGGGACTGTATATCGGCAATAACGCGACGAATGTTGGCTGCAAAGTCGTTTATCGTTTCTGGTTTATCGGCGTAGACTGGCAACTTTACATATCTCCACAAAATCTAAAGATGTTAAATCGATCTTGGAGGTCAATTCACAGGTCCATTGCGCGAAATTATGCGCTCATCGAATGTTTCCTCCAAATAAATTGCACGTGTTGCGGCGTGTTGTTGAAACCACAGCTCTTCCACATTAATGCCATTCAATTGGGGAACGAAAAAGTCAGTAACCTTGGATCTATAGCGCTCTCCATCAGCTGTAACGTTCTGGCCGGCATCATTATTGAAGAAATATGGACCAATGATTTCACCAGCCTATAAAGCACACCATGCAGTGAATATTTTCCCTCCAAATGCGGCAATTTTTCTTGCGGAGGTTGCTGACTGTGCAATTATTATACACCCTCAATTAGTCTCCTATTTTAAATACGAATTAAATATATTAATTAGAAAGATATCCTTATAAAATCAATTTTATCGAAAAGTATTGTTGTTGCGCCACTGGGATTCGAACCTGGATCTTTTTCCTAACTGGGGAAGGTGCATTACCCAACTATGCTACAGCGACAATATTTTTAGCGACAAATTTTCGAACCTATATGTTACCTTTTTAATGTACAATATCGACATTGTATAATTTATATAGCATCATTTGCGTAACAATTTCACCTCAAATGCGTTTTTATCTAATTTATTTTTTTAACAAGGATCTGTGTTATTAATGTAAAAATGGCAACTTCGCAAATAAAATATGCATTTTTTTTGTAAATTGGCAAACAAATTATATTTGACAAAACCAAATAATGCGAAATAACTCGTTGAATACGAAGCAAAACACGATTAAATAGAAAATGAAACGTACAAGTCAAGTTAACGTGAAAATATATAAAATGAAAGAATAAAAATACTAATGTGCATAAATAAAATGTAAGCACATACAAGGTAAAGGAAAATATGTAATATTAAACTTATAATGCAGTCGGTATAATACACAAAATACAGTTACAAGAATTATCTCATAATATACAACAGTTTACAATTTATCTATCTGTTGAATGTCACTTAAAGTTTTAACATTATTTCCAATTTGATTATATATTTTGGGAGCTTGAAAACCGAATAATCTTTGACCAATATGTATGTAGGATAACGTTTTTTAATGTTTATACTAATGCGACACTGGCTTCCAAACTGTCGTGGCACACCAAGCTTCGACGTCATAATAAATAGACGCGACGCGCACCATAAACCAAATGCGACTCCCAAACTTTGTCAATCCTGTGAGATTGACAAAGTTTTAACTGCAATACAAGACGGGCGTAGAAAGTAAATACATAAATTGTCAATTGTGCATTAAGATCGGCCAGTTTGCTAATACACGCGTAGATGAGCTGCTAAACGACGATCACTTAATTACGCCTAGCTAATAGCATATCTAGCCATCATAAATGGTATAATAACAACACCCACACCATGGGTGTTGTTATACCATTTATGATTACAACTTGGCAGCACACCATTTGTAAAATACGAGTGTAGTTAAAAGTATTGGGTTGATGCACAATTATTGCGGCTTTTTTCGCACCTTTTTTTCATTATAAAAATGGGTGTTTTGTGTGCTTTTTTAAAATAGTTTTTCTCTATTTGTTGCAGTTAATAAAAATGCGTGTTGAAAATTCTACTCATATTCGCCGTATTATGCTGTACCACTCGGAGAAAGGTCGGAAGGCGGCGGAGTCATTTCGCGATCTCAACTAACTTTTCGGCGAGGGAACAATCAGCGAAAGCCAAGTTGAAAGATGGTTCGAGAGGTTCAAAACGGGCGACACGAACCTCGCAGATGAAGAAGGGAGAGACCGCCATATTCAGCGACCGAAGCTCCCGCAGACTATCACGTCAATCGCTCGTTGAAAAACTGGCAAACGAACACAATTTACGACGATTTGGATGACTTAGTAACCGATGTCAAAGCGTGGATTGCATCCAAGAGCCGTGACTTCTTTGTCCATGGGATCGACCGTCTGCCGAGCAAATGGGAAGCAGTTCTTAAAGTAGATGGTGACTAAGCTCCGGAATAATCATTAAACCATCTATTTGTTAAATATTTTTATTGTTTTTGTTGAAAAAAAGCCGCAATAATTATGCATCAACCCAATACATTTGACACAGAACCATCTTCTGAAATTACAACGTCACAGCCAAAATGTGTTCTCCTTAAAAAAATATATTTATTTAGTGTGGGAAAACATCCGAAATTGTAGAAATCATTAGTCTTTATTAAAATGGTTCGATTGTCGCTCGATCGGTAACTAATTCGCAGTTTTTTTCCGAGATGACAGCTGTCGTTTGTTTTTGCCGCCAAGACAGTTGTTCGTAAAAAGCGCGCCGATTCGATTCGAACTGAACTTTTCTTCTGTTTTGGACAACTCTCAACTATTTGCAAAGTGATTCGCTCGAAAGCGTCCATGCTGTGTGACAATCTTTCATCGGATTACACTATTATTTGAGATGTAAATTAATGTGTATCTTGTTTTCAACGATTTCACTTTGATATCGATTTTACGTTTGATATTGTTAACTTTCCCTGCTATAACAACCAAAGTGCTGCAGCAAATTATTTGCGTCGCGTGTGTCTTAGAAAATTTAGTACTGATTGAAAATTTCATTTCATTAAACATCTTCGTCGCGCTGCACATCATCGATTTCTGAGATTTAGCCTTCTTCCTGAATGGCAGTCTCGGTACATATAAATACTAATTAAATGTATTAATGAAAGTCAATTTTATCGAAAAATATTGCTGTTGCGCTACAGGCATAATTAATTTGTTGTTCTGAATAATTACAACTTCGCAAAAAGAATGTGTTCTCCTTAATTATAATTATATAAATAATAATGGATAATTTGTATAGCGCCATTTTCGTAAAAACTTTCAGCTCAAAGCGCCGAGACAACTTTTGCATCAACTTTTCGTATAAATTCCGCCGATATTTTCTTATTGAGGATTTTATAAATAAATATTATAACGTTAAAATATATTTTCTGCTTACAGGTCATCACATTCAGATTCAGCAGTTGACGTGAGGATTAATAACAGAGTTGTATACTATTTTACAAGACTTTTTTAGCAATCTTTTTTGTCACGTGTCTTGAGTATTGTGATAAATTCCATTTTGAATCTCTATTATGACTCCCAAATATTTTATAAAAGAACATAGAAAAACAGTGAGCCACTAAAATAATGTTGGTTCACACTATTTTCTTTCCAATCTTCATATTATGCAGCGGAGACTTGAACATTCCGCAGTAGCGACGAGCGTAAAATATCATAGATGCCTTCGAAATTACAATGTATTGATTGCTGGAGAAGGATATTTACAACTGTGAGCAAAAGATTATTCTAAGCCAAGACAGCCAAGAAAATGAGATTATCCCGAGTACAAATTTGAGCCAAAAAAGATCTAGAAATGTGACACAGCAGTGAATAGATACATTGCATCTGGCTGAAGAGACCCTGGAGTGAACTGTGAGGGCAACACAGGGCCGAGATTTGTGGAGGTACATTACGAACAGAGTCTTATCTAAGACAAATTATACATATCTCATCGAAACGAAGCTATTTATATAATATTATATGGGAAGTATTGGTATCACGACCTGTCATCGGCTTTTGGAAGTTATATGTATATATGTTACCATCAGGGGCGTGCAGTGCATACAATCAAAAAAGCTGTGCATAACTAAAAAGTTTTGGAAACAAATATAAATTAAAAAATTGGATTAACATTAACGAAAACATTTAGTGCCATCTGTGTACCAGTAGAGACTTAAATTGCTTAGTTCTAAAAACTCGCCACAACTCACCGCTGTACTCATGGCGCTCTTTATTTATTCGCCGCATCGTGCTATTCACATCAGTTCTGTCTTTAAGCTAGTGAATTACTCAAGTCAAATAAATGGCTATTTACTTTCGGTTGATCCGTATTGTCTGGAGTCGTTACCTATGCTGTGTATTAACAGAATTACATTAGAAAGGGTTACAACTGCGTGCAAATCAATGCGAATTTCACTATCTCACTGTTTTTAATCTGTTAATTTCATGATTGTTCTTTAAATTTGGTGCATGGATTGATTTTTGATTTAAGAAAAACAAAAAGCAATTGGCTGAACTATTTCCTACGTTAACCTTTTATAAAAATAAATATTTCCTTTAGTTATTACGTGAAGTATTTTCAAACAATAAATGAATAATGTTAAGTCATAGAAAGTTCTTAAAAGCATTCATACATTTTTATATGGGTAAGAAAGTATTATTTAAAACTTACACTTTAAAAACACTATTAACAGCACTCTAAAATTGTAAATAAATACATGATAGGGTCGTATAAACGACGGATTTATTTTGTTCAAAGACGTTGGTTAAACGAAAATACATATATTGTATTACATATGAATGTATAATATCATTGGTGACAGCATAACCTAAATCTATACCTACTGGTTACCATGTAGAAACATTTCAAGTATTTTACTACAAATTCGCTATCGCCATCTATGGTTTGAAATTTGACAGTCATTTCCCTGAAACAGCATAGATGTCACTAAAGACAATCTTATTTTTTAGAAATATGAAAGCTATATTCTTTATCCGTATATATGATTGGAGGCCACTAGAACTTTCACGCTACTTTCTGGAAATAGACAGCTTTGGACACGGATTAAGCTATCATTTGTAATCCATTCTATTTTGTACTCTGATCAAAATGATACAAAGCGATCTATAATGCCAAAATGACCTCAATCAGATTAGACTGGGTTCTAATCTGATCGAGGCCAACATAAATCAATAATAATATCCTTCCACATACCATCTAGACTAGATCGAGCCGACAGTCCGCATTCTTCCACATTCCTAGAAGTAAAACATCTTACACACAAAACTCATTCATTCATTCACCGTTCATGCAAATACCATAATGAAAAGTTAACAGAAATTAACTTTTTCAACATCAGCCTTACTACGCTAAAAGAGTTTTTTTTTTATGAACAACTACCTTTTCAATTGTAATCAATTATTCTACCTACAAATACATCTTGCATTCCAGCGCCGGCGTTACGCACAGGCGGAGCGGGCGCCTGCCCGTAACGTCAAAATCAAGGCGGTGGCCGAAAAATATATAAAAATTGAAAAACATATTCCTAGGTTGTAAAACGACAATATACATTATGTAATAAAAATAATCCATATATAAACAATCCAAGAACGCAAATACAATAAATAACAATATAGTTTTTTCCTAATAAAGCAGTAATTTGCAGTTAACACTAGCGTCCAGAACGTCTTTTGGTAAAAAGCCGCCATTGGGCAAGTTTCATAACGCCCCTAACGTGTGTGGTATGCGGGCGGCCGATTTATGGGGAAGATTTTACAAAAAATGAAAACATCATCTTCACTTGAGTTAATAGGGCGGAAAAAAACAATCTTGCCTGTGGCGGCTAAAAGTCTCTCCGTTTACTAAAACAATAGTTTCAACCTCCCCATCCTTTCTCATGGCTACTTTCTCTGAACATATCTGTGGATTTTATAATTAGTTTCATATGCTATATAACATGTGTTCCCTTAATTAATTAATTAATTAATTAATTAATCAATTAAATAAATACTGAGGTGAAAAAGAAAAGGAGAAATAAGATCGACTAAATAAATATGTTGTGTATACTTTAAAAATTAGCAATATTATCTTTGTGGTTAAAATTCATATTTTTATTTATTAACCACTAAATTGAGTTTAAATACATCTACCGGTTTCGAAAAATACCATTTTCTTCTTCAGGATGTCATAACGTTATGCATTATTGTATTTTATTGTATTTACATTCATAAATAGTAATTAATAAACACAGTATAGTAATAAATTGATCGCGTACTATCAAATTGGTGAATACATTACATTTTTAAAAAAAAAATTAAAATAGATTCTGACAAAAAAACAATAATATATGTTTTAGTTAGTTATGACATTCTGAAGAAGAAAATGGTATTTTTCGAAACCGGTAGATGTATTTAAACTCAATTTAGTGGTTAATAAAACAAAGATAATAAATAAAAATATAAATATGTTATATATAATATTGTATGTTAAAATTGGACGACAACGACACCACTCTTGATTCGGAACATTTTCATTTCGCGAAGGAGGAGTCGCGATCAGTCTTGGCCATGGGAATGAACGATGTGAGCATATTATCGTGATAGCCATAACAACAATTAGCATAATATTCTCGTCCGCGCAACCCGCTCGGCTCGCTGGCAGCAGTCTTACACAACAGCGGCGGCGAGGGTTCTGGCGCGGAACACCGAGAAGAAGAGAAAAGCGCGCGGATGAAAGTGAGAGTTGCGAGGTCACGTCTGAGAGCGACTAATAAATGCTCCCAATCATTTTAATACAAATCCGGTTTCAAAGTCACCGACTATTTGCGTGCAAGTGCACATTGTTAATCCTGATTGAATTCACGATAAATATTCAGTGGCATGAGAGAATGAGAGAGAGGGAGAGAGAGTGAGGCAGTGAGGGAGATAAACGTACCATAATCTGTCAAAACTATCTGTCTATTTTTGAGGGTTGGTGTAACAATCACCTTCATTTCAATATTGCAATTTTGAGAATATGCCTGAATATTTGTGTAGTACAGCCACTCTTTACACACGACATTTATTGTATGTGTGTATATTTTTTATTGTATGCAACATTAACATATTTTTTTGTTTTAATTATATCGTATATCAATTAGCATTAGGTAGAGATTATAAATACAAAGAAAATGATCAGTTATTAAACTTAGACTAGCAGATAAGATGAGATACGAACAGGCAGGATCTCAATAGAATCTTTATTTCAATGATAGAGCTTTCTCCAAAACAAACCACACGTAAATAAAATGTCAATGTAATTAAAATGATCCCATCTTTTAAGTTAGCTGTCAAAACGAACAAAAATGACAATTTCTATGGTAAAATTTCTCTTGCCATAGACAGAAGAAAAGATGACAGATGTCAATATACAATTTCGCTAAAATATTAATCTAGAGATGATTAAAAACACTTTTGTTTTTCACTATACAACCATAATGACACTACATCCAAGACGTCCAGAAAGTCATAGAAATAGACGGGGAGACGTAATATTATTACGGATACAACATATTCTGCACATAACCTACGAAAAGTAGCAAGACTAGTTGCTTCCTTCGCATTCGCTGGCAGTTCATTGAACAATTTGAAACCTTTATAATGTAAACTATTTAGTGTTCCTGCCAGATTTGTTTGTGGAAGTCTAAAATCCCATCAACTTCTCGTAGGATACGTGTGGACCTCGACATTATATTTTATATTTTTATTCATGTATGATGGCAATAACCTTTTTTTTTTTTTTGAATAATTTTTGTTTAACGGTCATTAAAACCGTAGCCTGCGCGCTTCGTACACAAATGAAAAGAAAGATGGCCGCTTGAAAGCTTTCGGAAAATTCCGCCGCTACAGTATTATTCCGAAGAATTTTTGATTTCCATGGTGATGAAGTATAAAAAAGTGACATAATACGATTTAAAAAAATCAATACATTAACGTTAATATAAATGACCCAAGAAATCCTGCCTAAGAAAAATGTTTTTTTTGTCAATTTTTGGTGAAGATAACAATTTTTAGTGCGGATTTTATAATATTCAGTTATCAATTTTTTTCTGGTTTATGTTTCATAGAATTATTGGATTTAATTAAATAAATTCTCCTTTTTATTGTAAAAAAAAAACAATTATCGTTTTAAATATAAAAATTTGCAACACAAATGTGAAAATGGTACTTAACCCTCTCCATAACCAGACACGTGTGTAATGTTACAAAATGTGTCACGCCGTCTACCTCTAGCGCCAATTGATTGGCTGTGTAGATGACATCAGGTCGAATTACATTGAAGGCGTCAGTGAGCATCCACCTCCGCCGCGTACAAATCATAAAATAATCAGACCACAAACAACGAATTTATTTACAATAAAGCGTTTGGCCCTTGCAGTCACTCCGCCGGACGTGCGTGCGATACGAGCGTACAAAACTTTCATTTACATACTTAAAGCACGCCTATTCTTCTGTTTTAATAAATCTTAATTCACGCGTAAGAGATCGATTCGACTTGTACACGATCCGACACCGACATATCATCCCGCATTCTTTGGAAATTAGATATGCTTGTCTTTCAATGGAAAGTGCTTCGAAGAACTTTCATAATTTATCCCATATGGTCCAATCCATTCAGTATCCAGCCCACTGATGATGCGGCCGTACTAGACTGAATCGTTTCTCCGTGTGACTGAGACTAACTGTGCTTCAACTATATCCAACTCCAAAAAGAGGCGTATGTTTCAGACAGACAATTTGTTGTTAATTCTCATTTGTCATGTTATTACTTTTGCAGGAGTTGAGGTGTGTGTGTGTGTGTGTTGAAGTTATTAAAATATATGTGATTGTTTAAGATGCTGTGAGACAGAAGCTCCTAACAGTTGTGTGTCGCAATATAGGGTGTCGTCTACTGTAACTAGAGCAGGGTATATAAATAAAAGAGCACTTACCAGGTTTCGTTTAGATGTGATAAATTAATACAATTTAAAAACGCGATTTGAACTCTGGAGTGGCTCGCTGGATGTGCTGTCGAGTAGCGATGCTGGTGTTGGGACGGCCTGCGAAGAAGTGGTCGGTAGACGCTTGGCGATACCCGTCTCTGGTGCTTAATGTTGAATTGCGTCTGCTGATTGGTTGTTCTGATTCGAGCTCTATATGGTCGATAGGTGGGCCCTTACCCGGCCATGTCTACGGGCGTGAATAGGGTCACCACACTTTAAAAATATTTGTAAATCACAAAGCTACCGAGATTGTATGATTAATTGGCGGTTCGTGCCCGGCGATATCCGCGATTCAGATTTAGTTATAATTTAATATAAGAGTTAGGGCAGCGGTTCCCATACTTTTTTGTTTCACAGGATTTTTCCCCAATTAACCACCCTCCAAAGAGGTTTTAGTCCCTCCGCTAGGACTGTATTGTTTCGAAGTATTTTTCAAATCAGGTGTGATAGAAACAGTTTAAATTGTGAGAGAAATCAAATTCATTGGAGGTTACAAACTGATGGTACAAAGATTAAAACAATTAAAGTCTTCTAGAGTGATTTCAAAAGATGTAAGGTGTCCGTGTATCTACACCAGTCGCACACTTTGAGAAACACCAGGTTAGGAGTTAGTGGGTGGAGGGTACATTTTTTGCGTAGGCTCTAAGAAATAACAATGTACGCAAAACTTGGTCCAGTTAGCAAAAATATGAGATGTCCATTGCGAGATCATGTTTTCATCGAGGTCCTAGAGTGCGACTGAACAAAATTTGTATAGCACTCAACATAATGCGACACATTTATATCGGGTGGAGTATTGGTCCAGGCAAGGAGAGGGTGAGATGTCCGGAGGGTGGGTTTGAGGTGATTATATTTACCTCAAGGTCTTAGAAGGCAACTGAGCAAAATTTTATACACAGAGCCGGCACTAGACTTTTTGCCGCCACAGGCAAGATTTTTTTATTCTGCCCTAGTTAATTTTTTAATATTATTTTATTTTATAGAGGGATTTTGACACTAAACTTATAACTAAGATAATAAATATTTAACATGTGATACTATTTATGAAAATCCACAGAAATGTTTAGGTACATAAGCATGTTTAGATGTAGAAGATAAATAAAAAGAAAAAAGGTGGGAAAAAGGGTGGGGAGGTTGCAACTATTGTTGCGGTAAAGGGAGAGTAAGATGTGTTTATAGGTAGAATGATTGACCAAAATTGAGATTGTGGTGGTTCATAAAAAGAACCATTTGAGCGTAGTAAGGCTAATGTTGAAAAAGTCAATGTCTGTAAATTTCTCATTATGGTATTTGCATGATCGGTGGATGAATCAATTTTGTATGTAAGATGTTCTACTTCTAGGAATGTGTAAGAGTGCGGATTGCCGGGTCGCTCTAGATGGTACATGGAGAGATAATTAAGGCGCCACTTTTAATGATAATACAAATTTTCACGTTTTTTACGAAAATAGAGCATATGTAATTCGTGTAGAAATTCACATTGGAAAAACGAAAGCTCGCCCTTAAGTGAAAATGATGCGACTAAATCGACCGCCCGCATTCCACACGCGTTAGGGGCGGTATTTTAGTTAGGCCGGCATTTTGAAACTTGCCCAAAGGCGGCTTTTTACTAGCCTTTAGGTTTTTACCCTCTAGACACTAGTATTAACTACAAATTACCGCTTTATTAGGAAATAAGTATAATGTTATTTATTGGATATTCTTTCTTGGATTGTTTATACCTGGATTATTTTTATTACACACTATTGTCGTTTTGCAACTTGTGATTTTGTTTTTCAAATTTTATATATTTTTCGCTCGCCCCCTTTATTTGGCCGCCAGATGCGTAACGCCGGCACTGGTGACACGTTTAGGAATAGGCAGTTCTCTAGGGTCACTGATTTTTTTTTAAATAAATTTATTGTATAAAAAATTGCCCATAATAAGCATCCTTGAATTTATTGAGTTCAGACAAAATTTTCCAACGATACGATAGAAAAAATATTGACTAAAGTGAGTTAAATATTAAAAAAGAGGAAATAATGTAAACGGCACTTTGAATGGAATTATAGCTAATGGGAACTTGTCAACTGAGGCGAAACTACCGTTTCACAGTGGAGTCCTGGTGCCGACACTGATGTATGAAAGTAAGGCCTGGAGCTGACAGAAAAGTAACGAAAGTTTACTAAATACATGTGAAATGAGATCACTTAGGTGGTTTGGTCATATGAAACGGATGAATGAGGAGAGAACGGTAAGAAAGATATATGACGCAAGTGTTGACGGCACCAAGAAGTAGAGGACGTCCGCGAAAGACTTTCCACAACCAGGTAAACCAAATGCTGGAGGATGGTCCTGTTAGAAGCCTAGATGAGGCGAGAATTGTGTGTCAGGACAGAAGAGTGTGGCGCTCTATCCTCTCTGTCTACGCCCGCTGAGAAACGGCGTGATGGTAAATAATTAAGTAAGTAAGAGAGAATATTCAATGAATTATATTATAATATATATGTACTTTCTACAGTGTGTTTTCCAATCCACTGTGCATTTTAATTGTGATCAACCACGCATGTAAATGCAATAAAAATCATTAATATCCCATATATTTTCTGAAATGTTAAAAACTTTATAGTCGCGTTTATCAAGCAAAGAAATATATTTATTTACACAGAAGAATGTTGTATACAGTGCCCGGGGGGGACCCTAACAAGTGTAAACACGCCACTGGATGCAAAATACCACCATTTAACCGTAGATATTACAGTAGCCGTGCAGCCATTATACAATTTGTAATCGCCTGTTTTATGAGAGTGTTGTCGGCCATTCGCTACCAGCCGCAAGGAAAGTGAAACGAGGGAAGGCATATTATTCAAAGTGTTATTGTATGCAAAATGTCGTTGGTTTATTTTTACTTTCGCTAATCCGAGTACATGACGCCTTCCGATGCATATGCAATGTTAATTTGTATGCACGAGAATTATGCAACACGCATAATAATGCATTAAATTTATCTTTACAAGCGTTCAATTATACAATGCGAGTGAGTGGTCGGATTGAAATCTGCTCCGGCGCGCGGCGCCCAAAGTGAACTGAGCGATTCTTAGTGTGAAGTTGTAATTATTCAGAACACAGGTCTGTGATGTTTTAAATACTAATTAGAAAGACATACATTTTTTTTTTAGAAGGACAAGAAATGAAAAGAAATTCAATGTGATTATTAGCAATTAAGATTTAAAATTTAAACCCTCCAGCGTCCCTTAAGTGCTGTCTTTATTCATAAAAAATCATATAACATAAATTCATGGAATACATAGTTTTACATACAGATGGAAAATTAATGGAAAATTAAGGTGCAGCAGTTCAAGGCTTCCTTTCATCGAAAACACTCCCAAAAGACGAGACACACTTACACGGACAGTTGCAAAACAAAACACGAGGTACGCGCAGGCCGGCCTAACACCCACCTGAGGAGCTCCAACGAGTCACCCATACCCGAATAAATTCCTTATATAAAACAAGATCCGTCCCATTACTAATTAGGTCTGCATTCCTGGACGGGCGTGTCTAAGTACGACGTTACTTTGTTATGTCATATTGGAAAGGAGCGAACCTCTCCCCGTAACGGCATAGATTAAAATTTTGAAAAGATAATGACGCCATTCTAAAAAAGTAAATTTAATGATATCATGACTTGACTAGATTGATTTCTATAAATATCTGACGTTACTCTTTGTGATGTCATATCGGATAGGGCACAAGAAGATGGAGCAGCTTGTCAGTTAGCTATTTGGAAGATAGCATCAGATAGCGAATGGGCGATTGAAATTTAGACCAGTCACAGTGCGAGACTCTCTGACCAAAAAAGCGACTACCCAATTAGATCATCCTGCCTTTTCACCTGACTAAGCACCCTGTGATCTCGGGCTATTTCCAAAATTAAAAGCTGCGCTGAGGGGACTAAAATTTTCTAGTATAACTATCATCTAACAGATGGTGACACTTTTTGTTTAACTATAACAATATATATATACACACAAAGGGAATACTCTGAAGGCGACTGTAGGCACGTATAATGTACAGTTCCACACATACATTTCGTAAGTTCATTCCGGGAAGTAAACATGATGCGCCCGCCCGTTTGCAACAAAATGAAAACACTGAATCTAAGCGCGCCCAAATAATAATTTACGAACACCTAATTGGACGAAAATCAAGGTCGACGGCGTGTTAGCAATTTAGCCAATTTATTTTACTAACCAGTGCGCATTATGTAATCTAAATATAAATTATTTGTACACTTTAAATAATAAATCAATGAATATGAATTAAATATATTAATTATAAAGATATACATATAAAATCAATTTTATCGAAAAATATTGTTGTTGCGCCACCGCAAAATTTAATAAAAATGAATTGATAATTCTGGCGTCTGCCATCAGTTTACTCAAAGGTATTTGAGATTCTGTAAAAATAAGGTAGATGGCTCTGTCAAATGATGGAACGATTAAATGTATTAATATCAAAAAGGTAACATATAGGGTCGAAAATTGTCGCTAAAAATATTGTCGCTGTAGCTTAGTTGGATTAAGGCACTCCTGTTAGGAAAGAGATCAGGTCGATCCGGTGGCGCAAAAACAATATTTTTCGATAAAATTGATTTTATATGTATATCTTTATAATTAATATATTTAATTCATATTTAAAATATCACAGACCGTCTGTTCTGAATAATTACAACTTCACAATAAGAATGTGTTCTCCTAAATAATAAATCAATGCGTTAAAAAAATTAGGAATTTTTTACTGTTCCTCCGGAATCCGTACTCTGGATGTATTTTTCATGGAACTGACTCAATTTAAAAGTGAAATTATATTGTACATGCTTGTTTGAAACCTACATGATCACCGTACAAAGTTAGCGCTACCCCGTAATCACACGTTGACCTTGGAAACCATGCGCACTGGTGATGAACTCAAAATCACGAACCGTAAGTCAACCGCTGTATTTTTTATTTTGTTGTATTAAAACAGATTATTAACAGGAGATTTAATAACTTTTATTGGTAGTCTATCAAAGATACATTAGAACAACAACAAATAATAGACGGATAATGAAAGTGAAGCTTAAAAACCATCGGCATGAAAGCGTCAGGTTGACGTAAAATATATAAAATACTGTGTTCTGAATAATTACAACTTCACAATAAGAATGTGTTCTTCTAATAATAAAGTTGTATCAATGTGTCCAGAATTTAATAAAAATGAATTGATATTTCTGGCGTCTGCTATCAGTTTACTGAAAGGTATTTGAGATTCTCTAAAAATAAGGTAGATGGCTCTTTCAAATAATGGAACGATTAAATGTATTAATATCAAAAAGGTAACATGTAGGTTCGAAAATTGTCGCTGTAGCATAGTCGGATAATGCACATTCCCCGGTTAGGAAAGAGATCCAGGTTCGAATCCCGGCGGCGCAACAGCAATATTTTTCGATAAAATTGATTTTATATGTACATCTTTCTAATTAATATATTTAAGTAAATTATCACACGCTGTAACGAAACCGCGTTTTATGCATGCGTATAAATGTAATATCGCAAGCATTTAAAAAAATACATTATAATATTTAAGTATTAATCTGTTGGAAGCATATAAAATTAATGCACACATTATACCGCAGAAACGTTATGCACCTCATATCATCTCATGAATAAAGAAAATATATAAAAAAAGACATCAAATAGCGCTATAAATGTTTCATTCCGCTTCGGTGACCTTCTTCACTAATTTCAAATACAATTTTAGCGAATTGGTGGCTCGTGAACTGTTAAATTAATTATTTTAATTATAAAACATCACATTAAAGCGAAACAGCGTCAGAATATATATTTTTGAATAGTTTCTCTATTCCCGGACTTTTTTCATTCCCGAGACTCGATTCGCAGCTCTGGACCATTCCTGTTAATTTAATTTCAATTAAATTGTTATTATATATTAAACATTTATTGACCAAAAAATACTATTTCTTAATAAAATACAGATATAATAATTTTTTATTTTGAATGAAATATATTGTATGTACATAAAATAAAATATTTTAATTAAATACACTCATTAAAACAATTTTATTTAAAATAGCATTTTAAAAATATCAAAATGTTCAAATTTACATCCGATAACCTGCTTCTTGATTTTGTATATAAATTTCCAGCAATTGAAAAAACTCTCAAATTTGTGCTACGACAGTACGACGGCTAAGAATTCCTATTACCGAATGTCTTCGAAACCGTTACAAGGCAGGGCATAATTCGGTAAAAAAAAAAGCACTCACTCGTGTATGTACTCGTATTTTTATTGCACTTCACCGACAGTCGTCAATGCTAGCAAATTTCCAAAAATTTGCGACTAAATGATTTATTATTTCCTGAACCCATTGCTATTGTTTTCTGGAACCCATTCGAAAAGTATTCTATTTTTGTTTTGACCCGAACACTTCTTTTTTGCTGCGTTCGTAAGATAAAAAATTTGGACGAAATTATTTTATTTACACTCTTCCGAAATAAGCATTCCCGGGACTCGATGCATTGAAAACCCCATGTATTCCCGGGTCGATCCATGTCAAAAACCCTACACGACATATACTCGTAGAGCACATGAATATAGAACGTGCTGTGAGCCGTATGTTATATGATTCTTGATACTTAACTTATTAATACAAATTAAATGTATTAATTAGAAAGATATACATATAAAATCAATTTTATCGAAAAATATCATTCGAACCTGGATCTCTTCCAATCCGGGGAACGTGCATTAACCGATTATGCCATAGCATCACAGTGCATTAACGACAAATTTTCGAGCCTATATGTTACACTTTTCAACTTATCTATCGTTCCATTATTTGAAAGCAATCTTATTTATTTTTACGGAATCTCAAATACCTTTGAGTAATCCGATAGGAGACGCCAGAATAAACAATTCATTTTTATTAAATAATGGACACATTGATACAACTTATATATTATTTACCGATTACTCAAAAGTATTTGAGACTCCATAAAAATAAAAATAAAGAAGATGGCTTTCAAATAATGGAACGATAGATGTATCCATTTGAAAAAAGTGCAACATATAGGTTCGAAAATTTGTCGTCAATGCACTGTGTGCTGTAGCATAATCGGTTAATGCACGATCCCCGGATTGGAAGAGATCCAGGTTCGAATCCCGGTAACAACAACAATATTTTTCGATAAAATTGATTTTATATGTATATCTTTCTAATTAATACATTTAATTTGTATTTAATATATTTTATTGTTTTAAGCTTACTGAGATGCGTTTCGAACGGTCTGTGATATTTAAAATAGTAATTAAATGTATTAATTATAAAGATACTCTTACTCAAAGGTATTTGAAATTCCGTACAAACAATGTAGATGGCTTTCAAATAATGGAACAAGTGTAACATATAGGTTCGAAAATTTGTCGTCAAAAATACTGTCGCTGTAGCATAGTTGGTAATGCAACTTCCCCGAATTGGAAAAGAGATCCAGATTCGAATCCCGGTAGCGCAACAACAATATGTTTCGATAAAACGATTTTATACGTGCATCTTTATAATTAATTAGTATTTAATTGCATATCACTTTACCGCGGTACAAGATATTCTAAACAATTAACTATTCGTAAAAAAAAACATATTTAATTGTTTTATTACTTACCGTAATTACTGTAGCCGTGTGCTGTGACTAATGTAAGCGATAGGAACAAGAAGATCTTTAACGCACAAACGTTTGGAATGTTCATCATTTTAGAGTTTCATTCGTTTTTCTTCACTGCATACCGCAATATTTTCAAAATAACCGCGACTGAACTTGTCATCTGTGATCGCTATCACGAAAATCACCACTGACGTCGAAACTCTCACAAACC
Organism: Eubasilissa splendida; assembly: GCA_031772225.1. Classification (NCBI taxonomy): domain Eukaryota; kingdom Metazoa; phylum Arthropoda; class Insecta; order Trichoptera; family Phryganeidae; genus Eubasilissa; species Eubasilissa splendida. The sequence continues at coordinate 22,459,462 of CM062857.1, read as the reverse complement.
ATTAACGTTCCAACAACGAAGATATGTAGTTACTATTTTGTTATGGAAAAATTAAAACTGCTAAAAGGATAATTTTTTGAATATTATTAATTTAATGGGTTAGCAAAAAAAAATTTTCATTTATATGATAACACAAAACGAAAATTATTTTTTGTAATAATTCGTAAATTTAACACTGTTTTATAACACGCTCATTTGTACGTATGAGAATTTTTAATTTTTAAAAAATGTTACATTATATATGTTAATTAATTTCTGTTCTATTCGTGAAAGGTCATATTTCATTAAAATGCATTAACTGCAAACAAAAAAAATGCGTTCTAGAAACCATTGCGCTAATAAATATTTATAAAAAGCTTAAAATCTTCTTCTTCTTTTAAACAGGCGATCCACCCTTCAAGTGTGATTTGTGCCATTAATCAAGTTAAAACATTATTTCATAGAAAGCAGTACAACAATATTATAGAATAGGGAATATTGCGTTACAAGTTAATACCATTGTCGTTCAAGAAATTTGCTATTATATAGATTAAATGTGGCGAGTTGAGGGAAAGAAGATGACACAAGTTAACCGGGAGTTGACAATTACCATTGACAAGATTACTGTAAAAAAACCTGTGATCCGCAACGGACAGGCAAAAAAGACATGGTCAAGGGTTTCCTCCTCGGCACAATCTTAAAATCAAAAGATAAGATTGGTGTGTTTACTTTTCACGAATAACTGTTACGATTATGGCAATAGCACTTGAACCGGTTGCACTTAATAGAACAGCATTATTCAATATACTGGTAACATTTCATTGAATAAATGAGCTGTAGTGTTTTAAAACATTGCATATGCATATGGATGAATTTATAGCTATATTATCATTAGCATGTTCTTTATAGTATATTAACACTTCAAAAAAATTTATTTGTGACTGTTTTTAAACGTAATTTTATAAAAGCTTATTAAAATATCTTAGCTATTCAAAACATGCAATGCTGGTGGCTCTGCATAGTAAGAGCTTTAATGGGTCTTCTTTTGTATCCATTTACAAATAGCGAAATCATGTTAAGAAGTTTGTAAAATACATAATGCTCTAAAACTCGTCAATTTTTAAACATTAACACTTTTATTTCTATCCGTTTCACTGGAAGTTCATTAAACACTCATTGATGTTAAACACAAGTAATCACCACAGCTTTTCATGTCTTATTTATTATTATTTAAAAAATGATGTTAAACTTTGAACGTGAATTAACCACGATGTACGCATCCGATTGTGAGATTTTTTTGCAGACAATCAGTACCTGCGTATAAAAACAGACGGCTTCAATGTTTCGTTTCTACGATGGCAACACACGAGTTGAAATTGCCGCCAAAACGTGCGCCGCGACGGAAGTCCGCTGTAGAAATGGCGCGCAACAGCGCCGGTAGGTGGGTACCTGGATAATTGTATCAACCACTCACGGATAGTGAAAAAATGAATGAACGTAGATACTTACTCAACTTTTTATTCAGACAAAAACAACCTTCACGTGCCGCGGTATCGAATGAATTACCCAGGGGTCGGAAACAATTCAAATCTCGCAATTCTTTTGTAAATTTATACACGAGCATAAATATATGTACATCATATACAGAATCTCATGTCTATTTCATGTGAGACATGCTTGTTATGATATACAGAAAAAAATGGAAATAAAATTTTAGAAATCATTTCTCACTTGTGAACGATGTTTTTTTTTAGAGATTTGTTTTTCGAATTGACAACACTGTTTCCAGCGACAGCCAATTTGACAGCTGACAGCTGATTTGTGCTCAGTTTGGTTTGCCATTTCACCATGAATAGGCTTACGCCAGAACAACGCTTGCAAATTTATTTCTAAAATCGTGGTTCAGTTCGCGAAACTTACCGTGCGCTATGTCCATTTTACAGTCTACACGCATACTCTAATTGATAATACGCATCCGCAGAGATGTTGTACAGTGCGCACCGAAGAATCTGTTGCTGTAGTGGAGCGTAGTATTGAGAAGGACCCGAATGAGTCGATTCGCCATCGATAGCGCTTTAGATCCATGATTACTGACTTTTATGTTCCCCAATTAGATGACATTAATGTAGAAGATCTGTGGTTTCAACAAAATAGTGCAACATGCTACACAGCGCGCGCCACAATCAATTTATTGAAGGAAACATTCGATGAACGCATAATTTCGCGTAATGCATCTGTGAATTAGCCTCCAAAATCGTGTGATTTAACACCTTTGTATTATTTTCTGTTGGGATATGTGAAGTCGTTAATCTACGCCGATAGACGACTTGGAAACCAACATTCGTCGCGCTATTGCCGATATACGGCCCCCAACTGCTCCAAAAAGTGGTCAAAAATTGGACTTCCAGGTTGCGCTTTATTCGAGCCAGTCGCACCAATAAAGTCAATACCATGGCCATTACCACAATTTTTAAGTATTTTATTTCATTTTAAAGTTCTATACCTCTAAAAAAAAATACCCTTTATTACGAATATACGTCAAAATATTATTGATGTACACAGTTAGTTAGTCAGTGATGGGCTTTGAATAAAATATTTTGTTTAATTTTCATTCAATAAACGTGTATTTTCTATACAAAAATTCCGGTTTAATATTTACATACCCAAGTATATACATCTATCGTTCCATTATTTGAAAGCCATCTACTTTGTTTTTACGGAATCTCAAATACCGATAGCAGACGCCAGAATTAACAATTCTTTTTAGTAATTTTTGGACACATTGATACAACTTATATATTATTAACCTTTACCATACCATGATATAAAATACCCGAATGCAGCCATGCTATCAACTCGTGTTACCGTAAATAACTGTTTTTTAAAAATGTTTTTATTAGCTTAAATGACTTTAATAGCACGAATTTACTCTAAATATTGAGCATTCAATTTTGAGAAAATGATTAATAACATAATTTAGAGCACTCATTAAGTCCTATACAATGTGTCCTTCCTTCTTATCTCTCTTCATTTAATTAGTGAGAAAGAGACAATTATATTTATATGTTTGTTGTTCTTTTCACTGTCAAAATAGTGTGTGATCTCTGTCTTTCATATCACAAATGGTATTTTTACCAATGTATTAATTTTACAACGGATTAAATGGATAAAATAATTATTTTTGTACGATTCCATTTTCATACTTGTTTTTTTACTAGTCATAACTAAGTGCTAATATTTTCTTTAGGATTATCTAAAATATGAATTTAATGTTGCATGTATTTACCGAAATATTCTATGTTTAATTATGATGGTAGACCAGTGTTACTGCATGGTTTGGGAAGGGTTAAGGAGAACCTATGTTCTGAATAATTACAACTTCACAATAAGAATGTGTTCGCCTTAATAATTTGTTTATTTCATTATCAAATTGGAGTTACACGTAGGCACGGTTTCGACTTCGTTGCAGACTGCAGACTACAGCCTGGACTGCATAAGAAAATGAGAGTAAAACTAAGATGAAGATGAAACTGGCATCACCAACAGCTGCAGTTCCCTCGAATGGACGGAAAGCGGTGAGAAAACCAGCCGCAATAGTCGAATCCCGGGCCGACGGTCGCCGACGGACGTCGCCACCGTCGAAAGTGAAATGATTACTATCACTCACACAATGTTCTTATAACCGAGGAGAGAGTGGCTGGAAGCTGCGCTGCACCAGCTCGGCTAGCGCCGCACCGCTGGGAAGGTAAGCGGGTACCTACCTCAACGACCTTACAAACACAAGCGTCACTATCCGGTGGTACTCAACGTATATATATAATTATTTAAATGGTTCACTACTGGCTTGTAACGTAATCGTCTTGTTTTTTAATGATTTTTAAAAACATTATTAAGGGAACACATTCTTATTGTGAAGTTGTAATTATTCAATGTGTTCTCCTTAATAATATAAGTTGTATCAATGTGTCCGAAATTTAATAAAAATGAATTGATAATTCTGGCGTCTGCAGTCGGCTTACTCAAAGGTACTTGAGATTCCGTAAAAACAATGTAGATGGCTTTCAAATAATTGAATTTGAAAAAGTGTAACATACAGGTTCGAAAATTCGTCATGAAAAATACTGACGCTATAACACAATCGGTAGTGTACTTCCCCGGATTGGAAATAGAGATCCAGGTTCGAATCAAAATTGATTTTATATGTATATATTTATAATCAATACGTTAAATTAGATTTTAAAATCATTTATTTGAATTCTACGAGTCATTTTGTTCGATGACCTTCTTCCATCGTTTTGGTAGCTGGGGTTTCCTCCCTTACAGAATTTCTGGGACTTATTAAGCTAGGCGCATGTATACAATTTTTAATCGCTCATCTATTTAATTGTATGTCAAAAAAACTCTTAGATCGTATGGGAGTATGCATAGTATGGACCCGATGGTTGCTGGATCGATTTCGTCTAGTCGTGGTAATAATCGAATGTAGCGCCTAGCCTTAGTGAAAAACTGAGTGATTTTGCCGGGAGTTCAAATTTGGTAAATTAACTATTAAGAGCTCTGCAAAGACGGAAACAAATGGTAGTCATAATGTGTAAGGTTCTGACTATATAGTGAATGCACTAAAACATTCCACCCAAGTTGCCGGATATAGGAAGATGGAAAGATTTCGAAAGAGAAAATCAAAATGTTGCATTCAACGGGATAAACTGAAAAAAATATATATCTAGAACCATTTTCTGCACATTTTATCTGTATCGCACAGGATTTAAAGGTTACCGAAGTCACGCCAATTAATCGATGCTTCGGCAGGTGAGTTGTTACACACTCCTTAGCGGATTCCGACTTCCATGGCTACCGTTCTGCTGTCCCGAGCGATCAACGCCTTTTTATGGTATCCGATGAGCGTTCATTGGGCGCCTTAATTAGCCCACTTGGCACTCCCATCCGAGAGACGTGAGATGAATTTTGACAAGCAATGATTGTCGTTTTGTGATAAAATACGTCTAGCTGGAGCCTGTTTAGCACCTCGCCGAAATGGTGGGAAAAATGTTAATGAATTGAACTTATTGCTTTGTGTCGAAATACACTGCGAGCGGAAACGCATTCTCTCGCCGCAGTGTCCCTAGAAAGAACATATCTCTGTTTTATTTCTTCTGACGTCATCATCATCATTGCCAGTTGTGAGAAGTGAAGATCGACGAACCACCCCTGTTTACATTTCTTGTTTTACAGTTGACGGAGTTTTTCTTTATTTTCATGTTTAGAATGGCCACTGAAATGTCATATGTGCCATGCGATCTGCGCGAGCGATAAACGCGTGCCACGCGATTGGTGAGAGGTGTGACGTCACTTCCGTGACTTACTTACGTTCCAAATTGTATAGTTTATCTGGTATATGTAATATTTTATCTAAACATATCTAGAAACGCATACAACGTACACCCAATCGCCAAGTAATTTGCCCTACTTATGAAAGGTATGTTACTAGGATGTTGCATGGCTTTGGTACACGACATTATAATTATACACATGTAAACTGTAATGTATTCCTTAATATTAAGTAAATAATGTATTGATAAATTAGTTACGATGCATCACAGCAGTAAACAAAAGATTGTACCAACTCTTCAACCACATTATGCGTTAAAGTGACAGCCTAGAAATGGAGATAATCCTGGAAGAGTACTACAGCGGTAAATAGATGCGTTGCATCTGGCTGAAGAGACCCTGGGAAGTCAGCTGTGAGAGCAACACGGGACCGGGATTCGTGAAAGTGCATTACGAACAGTCTTATCTAAGACAAATTATAGATATCTCATAGAGACAAAGAGAAAAAAGGGCGGCAATACTCACACACGCACGTGTACATTATTGTAAACCAGGAAACCCAGTGGTGCCAATCGAAGTAACAAGGCGCGTAAACAGACATAAAGGAATAGCTATGAAATGTTAATAAATACGTCAGGTCTTTCAGAAGTTTTTTTAGCATGTCGTTAATATTAACTAAAATTATTATCACTATATTTTCCGTATTATTTAACGTAACAAGAATAAAAATAAACTACATTATAAAACTGTTTTGAACTATTCTTAAAAAAATGTGTTTTTAATTTAAATATTATAATGTTTGAAGTGCGCTGCGATAAATTCCAACCTTGGTGCGTGTTTACACATGTTCAGGCCGGAATGATAAAAAATAAATGTGTCGAAGTAAAAGAGTTACGATTTGATATACGACTCAAAATCTCCGGACATAAAATGTTCACCCACTTTCACACGAGTGCAACTTTGTAATGCAGTGATGGGATCGCATACAACGGATACGGTTCATATTTCTCACATACGTGATGTGCGCTGTTGACACGAAGTACGTTGGAGAAAAAATATTTAACACTTTATCTTGAACCGCATACTATCTGTGGCAGAGGGTCTCGTGAAGAAGACGCGACAGGAAGATGTCCCGATTCGGCCTAAAGCCCGTGTCCGTGTTGAGATAAACTCAGAGATTTAGTTGAGATACATCTCAATACCGTGCACCGACGGCGGTATGCTAGAAATCACTCGGGTAGCCGAGAAGTAAACTTTTTTGGTGTATTGGCGGTTTAGCCGTGTGACTTAAAAATAACTGCCTGCCGTGACAGAAATAAGTACAAATTTATATGAAATTAGGTGTTTGGGACAGATTTGTGCTGGAGCGAGAATGATGTACTGTGCCTTCCCCCTCCCCCCCTTCCTCACCTGCCACGAACCCAGTCGATCGGCGGCCCTGAACCGGTACGGTTACAAAGGATTTCGCAGTGTAAAATAGAGTGAGAAGTGTGTCTACGTGACCATCTATTGCAGCCTGAATCATTCGAGATCCTGAACGGAGATAGTGTAAAACCCTAAGTTACAGTCCACATTGGAGGTGCCAGGAGAACGGATTGTGGTGAGTGGAACTTCCTTCCGAATCCAGTTTCTTCCGGCATCTATGCCATCACGCAACATTAGGGGACCCTGGTCCTGATCCCCGGTCTTGTGATGTTGAATGGAACAGATCGAAATGATAACATCACAACATCACTTGAACTACGAACGTCAGCACAGTTATAGAGATGATGCTTTAGGTTAAACTATCAATAATAACACACCTGGAGCCTGGAGCCTGGAGCCTGGAGCCTGGAGCCTGAAGCTCCCGCGCTGATCGAACAAGGATCGAGCGAAAACATAGTCAAGAAGACCAGACCAGGCAACCGAGCGCATTCTAGACCAGCGCTGTCCAACTAGCAGCCCGCGAATCATTTACATCAATTTTTTAATAAATATCTGTATTTCAATGTATTTTTCTTTACTAAAACTCATATGCACTACATACCTGAAGGAACTCTGACATAAATATTGAATGTTATGAACTAGAAAGATATACGGAAAAAATCTATCAATCAAAAAATATTTAGTTGTTACCGGTACATCGATTTTTTATGTATATATTTCTAGTAGATTCATTTAATTTGTATTAAAATAAATTATTGCCCAACAGCCACGACCACAATGCTCCCATTAAATAGCTAGATTCGGATATTTTTTATTATTTTTAAAGACGTATTTAAATCGGATATAAATCTGTTTCTACCGACGCCTCTGATGCCATCTATCTTCACCTGCATAATGATTTGTAAAATATATTTTTCATTACGGAGAATGTGTCCGAAGCGTGCAGCTTTCCTTGATAGTTATTATTAGTTATCTTGACTTATTTATGCATCTTAATACATCTTCATTAACTGCGTCGGTTTGCTGTCCTTAGTGTGTACGGGATTGAGCTAACACAAGGTAATCCGATGTGGTAGAGTACGACCAGTCTAAGTTTGCGCTTTAAAAAATCTGCGCAGAAACGCATTCGGGGAAGGGATGTGGCCTAATCCAGTGTGTCACCAATCAGCTCTCACTTTAATTAGTCACCCTTTCATTTAAGGAGTTGTGCGCTCTGATGTTTCCGATTTGCTTTTTTAGGCGGTACTCTCGACCTAATCGAAGAGTTTATTTATTATTTTTAACGAGTACTGCGAGGGCTAAGCTGTTGAAATATTATTCAACTTAAACCAATGTGAGTGATTTGAAAAAAGTTCAAAGACGAGTAATATTTTCGCAGTTAAATGTAAATGACTATATTTTATTTATTGTGCTATTGTGTTAAAATGTTAACAACTTAATTTCTAATGTTATTTTTATAATTTTGTTGGGTTTAATTGTAAATGACTTAATTTTCATAAATCTTTTTATTGTGATATTGTTGCGGTTCTTCTCTTCTTCTTCTTTTAAACAGGGAATCCACCCTTCAAGAGCGATTTGTGCCATTAAACAAGTTAAAACATTATTTCATAGAAAGCAGTACAACAATATTATAGAACAGGGAATATTGCGTTACAAGTTAAATGTAACAAATTTAATTTTCATTGTTATACTTTTTATTTACATTACACTTCATTATTTATAAATTCTTAACATCAAAATTTTATATAAATATATTTTTTAAATTGTGACCTCTGTTAAATTTAACAACAAGCCGGTATTAATAAAGAGTTAAAAATATTTGCGAACTGTTATTATCTTATATATTTATTAAATAAATTGATTATCAAATAAAACAGACTTTATATTTTGTGTATCTTTCAATAATGCCCAAATTTAAAAGTCAATTAAATTCAGAAGATAGTTTTTTGGTTTACCTACTGTAGGCATTCGGCACGCGCGCCCTTTTTCCGAAGTTTTACGAATGTCTTCGTATAGATGCGCATGGCCGAAATCTCATGCGCAAACTTACATTGGCCGTAATCTAACAATACATTTTATTATTAAAGAAAACACATTCTTATTGTAAACGATAGGTGTGTCAATTTGAAAAGTGTAACATATAGGTTCGAAAATTTGTCGTCAATGCACTGTGCGCTGTAGCATAATCGATTAATGCACGTTCCCCGGATTGGAAAAAAGATCCAGATTCGAATCCCGGTAGCAACAACAATATTTTTCGTTAAAATTGATTTTATATGTACATCTTTCTAATTAATACGTTTAATTTGTATTTAATATATTTTATTATCTTAAGCTTACAGAGATGCGAGAGAGCGCGCCCAAGAGCGCGGCGATCTTTTATCCCTTCCACTCGGCCAATCTTGCCAACATGCGCGCGTCACGCATTCGTACATCAAGATATATTACAATTAATAATGTGGGCAACCCAGGCCCTTGTATGCCCTGGTATGGTAATGTTTTTCTCATTTGTATTGGTCCGTAAAATTGCACAAATGATTTTTTTATGCGCGCACAGATGAGTGTCTTCACTGCGAACTCCGATCGATGGCGCTATTTTACGCAAAGTTGTATAAAAAGTGAATTCACACCAGCGAAAGTGTTACCAACATTATTTGCAAAACACCATGCATTCCTGAATGAATGTGGTTAGTTTTTTTTTTGACCAATTCATTTCCCTTGCAAATAATAGAAAATGTACATTTGCAAAGGCGAATTCGTCGCGACGGGGGGGCGCGCGCGTCACCCGGATCGCGACCGCCGCCATTTGTGTACTATAATATAATCGGTACACAAATGGCGGCGGAAAAGGCGACATCGAAGTGTGTAATATTTTTTGTCGACTTTCATTTTTTAAACGAAAATGCGGACCGGAACGCCGCGAGTTTTTTCCCCCGCGGAATGCGTCCGAACATTTTTTTTTTCCAACGCTACAAAAATTGAGTCGCCGCCGCCCGCCGTCTTTTCTCGTTCTCGCGGAAGAAAGTGTTTTCTAGACGTTTCGAGTTGTTTTTAATGAAATTAGCCGAAAACAAAAGCGTGCAGATCAATTAGAGGAACGCTCGGCTTATTAATACAATTCTATTGTGGACAGATGGATGTCGAAAATATATCAATCTCAATATAAAGGTTAGAAAATATCTGTACAAGTATGTACATTATGAAACAGATATTGCTAGTGTGATAGCACAATTCATTGTGTTGACTTCATTCTTATAGTTAAACCAGTGTTTATTATCCCAGTGGCGTAAATACGCCAATGCAGCTAATTTTTAAATTAAATTTCTCATTATGGTATTTGCACGACCGGTAAATGAATGAATTTCGTATGTTAGTTGTTCTACTTCATGGAATGTGGAAGAGTGCGGATTGCCGGGTCGCTCTAGATGGTATGTGGAGAAATATTAATTCTAATCAGCTGGGACAGTCAATATGGCCTTGTATTAGTTTGAAGGGAAGTATTCGGTCAGCACGTGTTCTTCGATGTTCTAGGGTTTTCATATTATGGAAGTTTGCTGCATGCGGTATATTGGTACCCACGCTAGACAAGGGCCCAAAAGGTTCGCGTCTTGCAGTACCTTTGGTATTGATACTACTCCCAGCGTTAATATGGACTAATCATTTATATATTCCACCTCGTCCAAGAGGAAAATTTATAAATAAGTATTTCAAAAATACTTGAAAACATTTTTAATGTATACAGTAGTTCTTCACTAATGTATTGGGTTAGAGACCAGACCATCGCTGTAAAATAAAGAAATGTTTTTTTTTCTTTTGCGAGTGTATAAAAATACCTAAAACAATAAATTTTCTTCGTAATATTTTATGGCTAATATCGCGTACATCTTATATACCTACAATACATATCCAGAAGGCTCCCATTACCATTTTGCATTGGGACCTAATTTTTCTAGTTACGCCACTGGTTTAACCTTTACCATACCATGATAGAAAATGCCCATACGCTACCATGTTTCTAACTCGCGTTACAGTAAGAAACTAGTTTATTGCATTTTAAATTAGGCTATAAAATAGTAAATGAAAAAAAATATATATAATATATAATTTGGAGCATTCGCCAAGTCCCATCCAGCACGACCTTCCGTTTCATTTAGTTAGTGAGAGAGAGATAGATTTGTTATTTTTTCACTGTGAAATTAATGTTCACCTAGAAACGGACTCGGATCTAGAGAGTAGTGATGAGAAAAAATGCTACTCTCGACTCACTGGTGTGATTGTGATTGATATTCGATAATATCAGTGATTGAAAACTGTGACTGTGATCACAGCTTCATTACTAATACGCATGCGCCATATTATTGAAACTTCATTTGTTGCATGCGTCATATGACGCAAATATGAAAAAATATGAAAAAATAACAAATCTATATATTATGTAATTTAATACCATCGCAAAGAGAATGAAAACCCTTTAAAAAAAGTGAGATTATTTTTCAAGTCAAATATGTAAAATATTTAGGCAAAATCTACTAGATGGGACTTAATCTTGAATTATAACGTCATTCCTTCATTAATATTTTCGTTTTAAATGCACGTGCGCCGAATATTCCCAATCAAATATAAATAAAATAAAGTAATTAATCACGAATCACGTTATTCCCAGATGTGCACTCACCGATAGTGAGTGTGACTCGAAGATCAGTGATTGACTCGCGGTTCGTGATTTTGAGCTCATCACTACTAGAGAGGTGGGCAGGGATCAAATGAAATGCATATATAATAATAAATACAGTAGAACTCCGATTTAACATGCCCGCAATCCTATGTCATTTTAGTACATATTTTTTTATTAACATATATTTTTATTTATTTACACCCTATCCCGAATCGTTTTCAGAGTTGTTTACTCTCGTTTCGATTCGTCAATATTACATTTTTTAAATTGTATTATTACATTCAGTTATTAACATCTTAATACCATCATAGGTTGGCTCCGGTGTCATCGTGCCAGAGCCGTGCCTGTACAATTAGAAGTGAGACTCGTTATCACATTAAATTCAGAAGGCAGCCAGAAAGAAGCTATAGAAATCACACACCCCCAAAAGGGGAGGGTAGACGTCACATTTATGTGTTGCAGTCGCAGAACTCGGTCACAGTCCGGCAGAAATTCACCCTGTCCAGGTCGCAAGAGGTGCGAGGGAGAGCCAGTAAAATGCTCCGTTAGAATTTTAATATATTTAAAACCCTGTTTTACGTTTGTCTTTCCCGCGATTTGCATCTAAAATTTATTTAAATTTCGACCACAATGGACGGTGCCATAAGCCATATTGAAAGCTTCAAAGCATATGTTACTAGTATTAGTAATGTACCATCAGAAACCTTTTATTTAATTAATAATATTGAAAGATCTATTATAAAAACAACATCGACAACAAAAAAACTTTGTTTATAAAAAATAATTAATATTTTACTTTTTTTTTGTCGGTCCCTTTCAAAACTTAAAATCGAGACTCCTCTTTAATATCAAATAAATTAATTATTTAAAATAAATGTATTATTTCTTTCCGTCTTACAACAAATGATATTTTATACCGCAGCTGAAACGAAACATAATTGTTTGGATTCGCATTACATAAATGGTTTTTCTCAAGACATTTCTAATAATTAACTTCTTAATTAATTCATTCACTCTAATATATGGATTTTATATTACGCAATTAATTATGGCAATATTACAGGTTTAATTGGCTCGGTAGATCTGTGTTACTGTGTGGCTAGGAAAGGGTTTAAACCCACTCGACCGTCTTCCGTATTAATTAAACACAAGGGCGGATTTATAGTGCAGGAACCTGCTTCACCGAACATTTCGGAGATCCCTGGTCTTCTGATGTTGAATGGAACGGATCAAAATGATAACAACACAACATAACATGAACTATGAACGATGATATGAGACGATGTTTTAGGTTAAACAATCGATAATAACATACCTGCAGCCTGGAGCCTGGAGCCTGAAGCTCCCGCGCTGATCGAACAAGGATCGAGCCAAAACAAAGTCACGAAGACCAGACCAGACAACGAGCGCAATTGGATCTGCAGCGCTGTTCAACTGACAGCCCGCGAATCATAAATATGTGTATTTCAATTTGTTTTTTTTTTACTAAAACTCACATGCACTACATACCTGAAGGAACTCGGACATAAATATGGATATAAAATATTTTTTTAAGGAGAACACATTTCTGTTGTAAAGTTGCATTTTCAGAACATAGTTCTGTGGTATTTTAATACAAATTAAATTAATCGACTAGAAAGATATACCGAAAATATCTATTAATCAAAAAATATTTAGTTTATTATATATATATATATATATATATTTCTAGTTGACTCATTTAATTTGTATTAAAATAAATTATTGTACAAGTATGGCCACAATACTCCCATTAAATACCTTGATTCTGATATTTTTAAATCCGTATTATTTTTTACTTTTATTTTTTTCGTATAAACATGTACTAAAATAATAATAAATCATTTTTAAGTTGACACGAACTAACTTTTCAATTACCAACTATTCTTTTGGCCCGCGAAATGTTTGCAAAAGAAAAAATGACCCGCGGGCTAGAAGTTGGACAGCGCTGTTCTAGGCCAATTTTTTTTCTATTTTCTCAGTGCTTCAGGAACCTTCTGAAAAGCGGGGCCTCCCGCAATCCGCCACTGATTGAATACCACAACATTAAGGTGTACCTAACATTTTTTGTTATAATTTTTAGCTTCCTATTTAATTTATTATTAATATTTTAAGACAATTGCAATCAATACTGTCTTTTACGCGCCTTCGAGACAAATCTCCGAGAGAGAGCTCATCCGTGTGAACGCGATGAAAGTGCGTACACGCGGATGAGACTTCGATCTCTCGTTGTGAACATTTCTCGTTAAAGATCAGTGTGTATCAGTTACGTTAGTACTTTGTGTACAAAGTACGATAAATAATTAATCATAGCTCGCTTCCCGCTCATCTCCGTACTGTACTGCCCTTTACGCGGCTCCGAGACAACTTTCAACCGCGTATAGAAATGGGTTTTATTTTATACATTAACATCCTTAGCTCGGACGAGGTTAAGAATGAAAAAATATCGACAAATTGGTAATTTCGCCTGTTTAAGTTTGCAACACATCTTCAGGTAAAATATTTACGATTGATTTGTGAAAAGTAAATTAGCAATCAACACCTTTATATATAAAAGGTGCTACCTAAATGTTTTTGAAACACAGCAAATCAAGTGTTTTGTTACATTAGTCCAAAATTATTTTCAATTCAAAAATTACTTTCACATTTTTATGATTCGATAGACTAACTAACTTACCATCACGCCGTTTCCGCGGGGGTAGGCAGCGAAGACAGAGCGCCACACTCTTCCGTCCTGTCACACAATTCTCGCCTCAACCACATTCATACATCTTCTCATACAAGCTCGCCGATTATTGTGCCTTCTAACAGTATCTGGTTTACCCGGTTGTGCCAAATCTTCTGTGGACGTCCTTCTACTTCTGGTGCCATCAACACTTGCGTCATATATCTTTCTTACTATTCTCTCCTCATTCATCAGTTCCATATGACTAAACCGCCTAAGTATTAATCTCACTCACTATACTAACATCAGCTTTACATTCTTTCTTTATTTCTTCATTATTTACTCGTCATAAATAGATCTGTCACATATACACCCTCCTTTCGATATCTTTCTCAGCATTTCCGTTTCTATCAAACATACTTACTAAATACACAAACTCATCTACTTGTTTCAAACATGCATTACCTCCAATTATTGAGCGCGGTGTCTCGCTTTCCTCCTTCTCGAATACCATCGCTTTCGACTTGTTGACATTCATCATGAGGTCGCTTTCCTCGCACGCACCGTGCATTCTACTCACCAGCCTCTGTAATTCTCACATCAAAAAGATCAAAACACCGTTGAATTTATACATTGATCAGTTTATTTATCCGATTCAAAACATTGCACAAAATAAAATAGTTACAATACCATTTTATACTAATTACTAGATACACATTAAAATGAATAATTTTTGTTCCTCGCGAGTATCTCTATCGTGTGGAATAATGTCCGTCACAATCTTGCAAAAATCACAATATTTACTGTAAAAATATTTTGGTGGCCTTTTTGGAAGATTGTGACAAACTTTATTCAACACAATCCAATTCCACGAAATGTCATGATACTCCCGATGCGGTGAACTCGACTGCCTCTGTGGAATTAAGATAGCACAGTAAATGGATTAGAAAATATAATAAATTTGCCCGATCTAATACGGTTATAACATTTATCTGCATAAAAATACATTTTTATGGCATGGTGGCAACACTGATCGATGAAAAAAAAACAAAATATGAAATAAACCAATGAGATGTCAGAGTACCTATAGAAGTAGAAAACTACCTTTTAATCTATATTATTATAAAGATGTGTGAATTTGGTTGCACCTATATGCGACCAAATTCATATGTCTTTTCATACACGCTCGCCGATTGAAATAATTTACCAATTGTCTAATATTATCTGATCAAACCAAATATTTTTCACAACTCCTTTCTTTCTAATGATCTTCGACCATCGAATATACTAAAGGTAATCCCTAATCTACCCCTATTTTGCCGGAAAAAGAAGTGTGGGTCCTAAAGTCACTTTAGGCTAGACACGCTGTAGCCTTTATATATGAACCAAAAAAGTTAAATAACATTAAAAGAACTACTTCACCGAACCATTTATAAAAGGGTGATATATTATAGGTTCCATTATAAGATAAATGAACTGTATACTAAATAACTATCTGATGGTTCCAATGTCATTAATTTAATGCTCCATATGTTTTGTTGATAATTTTCAAATAAGCCCACGGGATAGAGTAATCATAATTTTGCTCATGCACTAAGTAGCAATTAATATAACCTGTGTTATCAATTTTACCCAAATAATAACACTAATCATAATGTAGCGAAACATGCGTTTAAAGTCACTGTTTCAGGTATTTACTTTTTACTTCAAGTCAACCTATCACGTAATTCCTTTCTACTCTAAGCCAAATATGTAATCCTTCACATTCTACTAAATTTAAAAAGAGCTCTATTTTCCAAGTATCGAGTGAATCAATAGCCAATCACACGACTATACTAACATTTAACATGGCGGCGTTGCTCAGGCGGCGTTGCTCAGACGGCGTTGACCCTACACGGGCAAGCTGATTGGAGTCTGGTGACACCGGGTTGTTCCAGAGGTCTTGCGAACGATACTCTTCTGGACCCAGGACGCCTCCTTCTCTTAGAATATCTGCGGCGCCTTCCGTACCTCCTTTTCTGCATCATCAACCAAATTCACAGTTCTATTTTAAACCCAACCATATTGTATGTAATGATGTCGAAAGGCATCGAAAGGACCCCACCCTTTCCCAGAACAGTTTTCACACGTGTACGGGTTCCTATCAACAAACGCAAGAAAAGTTTAACTCCTGAGAATCTATATGCAATTATTTAAGATGTATTATACAACAAAAAAAAGACGAGATGTTAGTTTGTGAAATTAAAAACTACACCTTTCGACGCCCCTATATGCTTTATATATAGCGCTACATTACTGATCCGCGTGGAGGCGGGCGGAAAGAGACAGAAGGCGGAAATAGAAAGGGGGATTTGAACAATATGGAGACATTTGGAAGAAGGAACTCTGAGATGCGGTGGATACGGGAGATTTGAGGTGGTCCCTTATCCATCAGTATTATGGATCCACTCACTGATTGGTGGTAGGAGGAGAATCTTGGCTGGGAGCTGCGCGAACCGGCACGGGATCATGTAGCAATCTGGAAGTCTCTCGATAGCGGAGATAATTTATGCACGGCTGCCACATCATTCATTCAACATTCAAGTAACCTCTCAACCTTGTAATAACCATAAGATTAATGTTAAATTCATAACAAACTAGTATCCTCAACTGGAGGAAAGAACGATGACAAGTGAAAAAGATAGAAAGACTAAAATCATGCAAATATGTTGTCAGGTATTTGTTGTGATCGTGAATACATTGTATTATATGTTTCATGTGTAAACCAAATGTTTCATTTGTTTAAGACCATTCTTATCCATCCGAGACAGCCACTCTGACACATTACACTAGAGACACCCACAGACTGAGCCAAACCGGTGGCATTCGATCCACCGGGAACAGCGCATTACGTAACAATATATATATATATAAAAAAAATGCTCAACAGCTTGATAAACTTAATCAAAAAAGATGCCGATATCAGAGTTATTTATAGTACTATGATTAAGTACAATTTTTCTAATTATTCATACAATTGTACTAAGCAATATTGAGTTAGATACTAAATTTTTTTTATTAACAAGACCACAAAACGTCTTTATAGACTTTATCTGTCAGGTACATTATATCCTTTGTTACATTTAACATACTCGAAAAGAAACATGATTTTCGAATCAGTCACTATTTAAACAATTCATATCAGTGCTTGCAGTAAGACAAGACAGTTATAAATATCGAATCTTAACCACAAAGTTAATATTGCTGATTTTAAAAGTATATAGATATAATTATAAATTCAACCGAGGTACATTCACATTTGCTTATGTCATGATGTGCAGTCAAATGTATGCGCAATTGTGTTTGGTTTCATTATATTTTGAGCATGAGAGTGTCTTAGGTGTAAACATTTAGGTTTTTTTTAGCATTGATTATAAGTCCCATATAATGTGATCATTTTGTAAGCCATAGGAAGTTATCGTGAGACATTACTAAAGCTGTGTCATCTGCAAAAACAAAGTGAAGACAATGACAAAAAAGTTTAGAGATTAAAGAGACATAAACAATATACAGAGTAACGTCCCAAGATTGAACCTTGTGGTACACCATTTTTAACACTTTTTTTTCGAAGTTTTCCGTTGACTTTTACTACAAACTCTCTTTCCTTCAAGTGATTTGTAAATAGTTCTAATAAAGATCCTCTAATTCCTATAGCTTCTAGAATTCCTAAAAGTGATTTATGGTTAATAGTATCGAAGGCCTTAGAATAGTTAATAAACATAACCAGTATATGAGTGATGTCGTACATAGCGGGAGAAAAGACAAAACACGTTTATTTGAGTAAACTGTCCATTTTCTGTCTCATTTCAGTCTGCTGATCTTCCAGGCATTTTCCATCGCGAGATCCACACACTAATGAATCTGCGTAAAAGTCCGAGGCTCCATTCATTTCATAGCAAGTCATCGATCCGTGGCAAGTGATGATTTATTCCAATCAGTCCTTCAATCATAGTTTCTTGCGCATCAGACATTATTGTACACTCCCATAATATGTGCTCCGGTGTCTGCCTCACCCGAGCACAGATGCACCAAGGATCGTTTAAAAGTCTATTGTCAAAAAGCCAGCTCAGAAACTGACCGTGTCCAGTAATCATCTGTAGCTCGCGGTGAGTCGACACCTGAAGTCCTCAGCATCCTTTCTATTTCAGGGTTACGTAGGGGAGAAAAATATGGGTCCGCGTCCTCTGCACAGCCGAATCCCACCTTTCTTGCACATCTTTCGAGAGTTTTTTACCGCAACTGTTTAACCTGATTTACACAGGCCTTTAACTGCAACTGTTTAACACAGGCCTTCTGAAGGTCTGTGGGGAGGACTCCAGCAATGACCGGTAAAACCATTGTAAAGGGTGTTCGCTACCCGCTACTCGCAGCGTTCGCAATAATACCAACATGTAGTCTTTGAGCCCACACTTCAAAAGAGGCCCGCCGCTTTAGCCGATGCAGTCCTGACATGGCCCAGGAAAGAGTACTTTATCCAACGTCACACCTAGATATTTGACCTACTTTTAAGTTTTCACTCTTACATCACCAATTTTAGCTTGCAAGCTCCAATTACCCCTACCTTTAAATATCAATGCTACAGATTTGTTAGGCCCGAAAGCGAATCTGTTTCTTTTGCACCATTTGGTTATTAGTTCAAGCAACTCGTTGCGTTGATTTTGGCTCTTGCCAGACACTAATAAAAATGCGTCAGAGTAAGCAACAAGCTCACAACCAAGGGAGCAGGAGCGGGTCATCAAAAGGAATATTCCAGAGGGAAGGCCCGAGGGCAACCCTTATTTGTTTCTCGGGTTATGCTTATTTCACCATATGTTAACGTTGCGTTTCCGTTGCTTTAGTAGCTCCTCAAAATTTTGTAAAGGTAGAACGGTTATAGAAAGCGCCTGAGATATTCAGGAAGACACCCACAACATACTTATTCTCTCGCTCATTCAGCCACTCAAGAGCATATTTAACAACATGCACTGTGGATAACCCTCGAACAAAGCCAAACTGCCGCTGACGGGCAGGCAAAAGGGATACCTCAAGCCTGTTTCGTATCAGCTTCTCAAACACCTTGCATACAAATACAGATTTAAAATGCCTATCTTTGAAAATAATGATACAGCAATTTGGTCAGAGAAATATTAAACATAAAATTGTAATATAAAGAATGATTTACGAGGATAAATACTGACTACATACGTTTGGCAATTAAAAAGGTTGAGTGACACTATTAATGCATTGTTACTCTAAAATATACTTAGAAATATGAGTATTCATGAAAAATGTTCTCTCTTAAGGTCTACGGATGTCCGCATGCACACAAATTTGAAGGAGACTTCTTCATGTACCGCCTTCTATCCTGTACAAGACATAGAGCCACAGTTTAAAGTTACGCATCCAAGATAATCTTTACCTGCACCTCTGCTACCTTCTATTTTCCCACGCATGTGTTGTGAGAGATCATATTTTTCATTGCGGAGAATGTGTTTGAGTATACCATTTTCCTTGATAGTTATTAGACTTATTTATGCGTCTTCATTAGTAAGGTAGTCAACCCAGGTATAGCAATGTTTATCTTATTTTCATAGCACGGATCCTTAAAATTACACAAAAGATTTTCTATGCACACACACACACCATGATCCAAACTTAAAGATAACATTGTTCATGAATATTCTGATTCTAATAACCGATAACTAAGTGTAAAAAGTGACAAAAAAAAAAGTTTTTTGATTTTGATTCTGTCCATTGAAAAAAAAACTGAGCATAATATGTATAAGGCTGATTCTAATAAACACTGAACACAATAATTGGTACAAACCATATTATGTTGAAAAAAAGGAAAATATATATATATATTTTTGTTATCTAATACAAGATTTCTAATTTTAATAAATCTATTTTTCTATATAATTATAATTTAATAACACTAACCTTCCCGTGTCTGCAATGCGGACATATTTTTAAAATAGCCAATCGCTTATTTACGAGACTAGTTATCCTGTTCATTATATAATCGACGATTTTGAGAAATTAATTTTAAATAATTCTTAAGCACAAAAATTATTCATTTATAACACTGCAAAGTACAAATTTCACTTGATTAAACAGGGCTTTTAAAATTTGACTAATATGATTTTGATTATCACAATATTTCTATCAAAAATTTATATAATATTTAAATTTGAATTCAAACCAAACTACCGTACTAAAAAACAGATTTAATCTAAAACAAAAATGTTACATGTTTCTATTGTTATATTCTTTTTACAAAATTGATTACTGTTTAAATTACTTTTGCTTTAAACAGGTAGGTAGGTTTACGAACAAGATGTATCTATACAGAAACCATAATTAACTTATCATATGCAACATAGGTAATTTGTTTTTGCCAGACATATACATTAGGTCCAACAATGCACTCAACTCAAAACTGAATGTTTTGACATATTCCATTTTCCCAGATATATCAATATTCTTAGCACGTGAGAACATCTCGTAAAATGTGATAT
Organism: Eubasilissa splendida; assembly: GCA_031772225.1. NCBI lineage: Eukaryota > Metazoa > Arthropoda > Insecta > Trichoptera > Phryganeidae > Eubasilissa > Eubasilissa splendida. The sequence continues at coordinate 22,438,836 of CM062857.1, read as the reverse complement.
AATTACATTAAAATTAGTTTAACTGTATCAACAACAGCTTAAATAGTTTACTAATTTACTTACTTACCTATTTATCTATATCACGTTTTATTTCGACAATTTCCATTCCCCCCTTCTTTGATTATTAATTTTCCCATTGTTTATATTAGGTTTTTTCAAATTGTTGCCCAGAATGACAAAAATCACTGCAGAAGACCGTATTCTGATCAAACATTTACGAATTGAAAAACGTTGGGGTGCTAGGAAAAAGATCAGAGTTTCAAAACAAAGCTTGGAGTATAGCTAGACATTACAGCAGGACGGAGCTCCATCTCACACAGCCAAAAATACAATCAACTTTCTTCATCGTGAGAATGTTAATTTGATCGAGCCAGCCATGTGGCCATCGAACAGCCCAGATTTAAACCCAGTAGATTATGCAATATGGGGTGTTTTGATGATTTCTGATTATTTTGATGATTTCTAAAAATTGTGCAAAAAAATTACCTTAAGAATTATAATTAATTATATTATGTTTTGAAATAACTCATGTGTTACGAGATGTTCTCACTTTATGTGTGTAAACAGAACTTACTTGGTGATCTTCAGGGATTATGATCGGCATCTTACTGCTGGTCCAAACATACTAGTCAGCAATTTCAAGAGCAAAACTAATATTTCAGTGAAAAAATTATTTTTAAGAACACATTTTTGTTGTGAAGTTGCAATTTCAGAACAAAGTTCTGCGGTATTTTTAATACAAATTAAATTAATCAACTAGAAATACATATATACAGAAAAAATGTATTTATTATATATTTTACAACAATTTTTTGAACTGATATTCTGTAGCTATTTAACCTGTTAGCTACCCAAAAAAATCCTAGGTGAAGAGCATCATACCATCATATCGGCGTCAAAATTCTTAAAATTAAAAATGTTTATTTTTTAGAAGGACATTAGATTTTATTAACATTACTATTGTTATATTTAGTTTGATATTTATTTACCTAGAACATTTTATTTACACTAATATTATTGTGTTTAATGTGATACTTAAAATGAAAAAATATTAGCACTTTACATCACAACTACGTACACGTTTTTTTTTTCCAATTCCTTAGAGTCTACGATACTCTACATACAGCTAGACCGCCAAATCTACTACTACAAGTGCATCAGCGCTAATCGCTTTGACACTTTAACTACCTTATTGTAATAAACATCATAAGTGTTTTATATTAATACATGAATTGGAAGGGTAAAAAATTCTGATAAAAAACCCTCTAAACAATTTACTGGAAGTTAAGTATTTCAAATTAATTAGGCGCGACACTTTATGTACAGTGCCGCCTTATTCTAACATAATACTAATAGGTAAACTAAATTAAGTTACTACTAAACTTAAGAATATTGTTTTTTATTTTTACAAAGTCATTTATTGGAGAGTTCAGTCGACGCTGTCCGCTTCTGTGTGCATCTCAGTCCGGAGGATCGAGCGCGTTACTTCGCTTCAGGAAATAGTGCCTGGGCAATCTGTGTTTGTATCTGAAAGGCATGAGACTGGTGTTGTGCTCGTACGAGCCGAGAGCTCGGATAAGAGGATTATCTTGAGAAGGATGGGAGCAAGATTTGTGGAAGTTTGCCGATAATTTATCAAAGCATTGCATTATTGTGTTCACGTTGTGCTGGTGGTGTAGTCTAGTTAAATTCGTTTTGGGTGTGGTGTTATGTATGATTTTAAGTGCTTTATTTTGAATTACTTGGAGCTGCGTATATTTTGTTTTGTGTATGCTGCTGAAGGCTATCGCTGCGTAGGTGACAGTAGGCAGAACCATACTGTGGTATAATATTGATTTATTGTGAGTGGATAGTGCGCCTGTCCTGTTGAATAGGGGGGTGAAGCGCGCCAATCGCTTGGTTTGCTTTCAGGCGTGATCTACGTACACATTGCACCTAACCTAACCTAACAACACGCATAAAATGATGCCGCCGGCCGCGGCAAAGGCCAATGCTACCTAACGACGCACTCACTGTTTTTATGCGCATATTATTATTTTAATTAATAACTAAAAAATAATATCTTATTCACTTGAATTACTTACCAACAAAAACGAGAAATATCACGAACGTGTGTACGTCAAAATCTAAATGACTTAAATTGAAACGTTCCAGATACTTTCCAACTAATGCATAATTAAATCGTGTAAAAAGACGTGAACCTCAAAATAATCATCCTCGACGTCGTTCTCATCATCCAACTATTCAATAAGCACATCGGGAATGTCTAAAAAGTCGGCAATATCTCCACTAACGAAAAAGTCACCCTCCGCCATTTTGTAAAAGTAAAAATAAAATCAAAAAAGTTTTTGAAGATTCGATATCTGTTAAATGAAAAAATGTGTGTGTTAGATTTTCAAATGGAATTGAAATTGCGATCATTTTCGAATAAATCACTTTTATCTATGGTATAAAATAAATCTGACACCAACTGTCAATTTTGTATGGAGGAAAAATGATTACACTCAATTTCAAACGTAATTCGTGGTATTCTTGAGTTGAATATTTCTATGGGTCACCATATGATATCACTACTGGTTTAAAATCTGATACGCGGCGCCCGTGATATACGCCGCACGCTGTCACTAGGGTGTCGGCCATAGAATAAGGATAGCAAACACAACATTCTGATATTTATCGCTGTCTCTTTCTGTCGGCGATGGCCGACGCGGGCTTTTTTTGGGTTAAAATTGATGCATCTATTATACCATTTTTATTATTAGTTAACTCATTTCCCCAGAATCAAAAGGTCCAGGTTCGATCCAGGTAGCAACAAAAAATTTTTTTTCTGTGTATATTTCTAGTTGATTCAATTAAATTGTATGAGAAAATTATTTCCCAGCCTATCTCTTCAGTTTATTCTTCCCTCATTGCTTAACCCCATTGCCAGAAGACTAATTCGGATTAATAAGGAACCGTGCATCAGACTGTATTTATAAAGACTAAAATCGCATCATTTCACAAAATCATATCCATAAGTTTGTATTTTTAATACTAGTGTTGAATTAAACAATACAGTACGCTCAATATTATGTCATACCCCGCTATTCGACTTTGACGATTCAATCAACCAACACCGGCACCAATATTCTACTAAGCCTGCGTTACTGTCGAGTTCATTTCAACCCTAATACGGCATCCAACGCTAAAGAAACAGAGATATAGAATTGTGTTAATTGTGCCTAGAATGATATTTTTACATTTATATGTGTGTAAAAGGTGCACTGCCGTTAAGCTATTAAACCATACACAAATATTATAAAAAATTAAGACCTATTTTTAGTTTTTGAAATTTGAATAAATTATGTACACACATATATATTGGTTAATCGATAATTTGTTTATCGACTACATTTGGTGGAACCAATTAGATGAGATCCCGTGGACTGTATCGAGTTTAATATTAATCAGTGGATGCAACTCGAATTGGAAGTCTGAAGGAGCATAAGGACAGATGGATCTGGCCTACCTTGCTTTAAAAAGTCCTGGATTGAGCGTCGTCTTCACCTCCGGTTGACTAGCACGTTTTTGGTGCAGAACCGAGATATCACTAAACTTCCGGAACTAATGAATACACTTCCTCTTCGCGGTCCCAGCGTTACGCACGGCGCAGATGTAGGACGGCAGAAAAAAAGGCACAAGATCTTGATAGTTCGATGTCTAAGCGCAATCTGTTCCCCCGTCAGCGAAATCGCAAGTAATGAGTCGGCCAGAGTGGGACAGATATAGATTATTGATTTGTATATAGGATGAACAAAATGGATAAGGAGTGGGTATTAGACTTCCGTCAACAGCCCTTGAGGTGAAATTTTTACAAAAATGACAATACATCAATTATCCAATGCTGTCAGCATACTATACTCTTTTATGTAAGCATCAAACGGTTATTGGATACAAAACAAATAAGAATGAATAAAATTAAAAATGCACAATTCATCACATTTTTTATTGGTAGGTATATACTATTTCCACAGTTTTAAGCGATTGAGTACATTACCATTAAGTATTACATTGTTATAATATACGAGCGGTTATAGAGAAAGGTGATCTCCTATTTATCACTTTCACATTGTGATTTATCTTTTGTTTTTATTCCATCTCATATATTGCATTGTTATTCGCTTGTCTAAATTGAATACAACATTTCTTACATTGTGTAATATTCATTATTTATGACATTTCAGCTAATTAAATGAATTATATATATATATATATAAACAAATACTCATTACAATCTGCAAGATCTGTAGAAAATATATTTTTGATTTACATAATTTGCGTTTTTTCGTCTCACTGTTCTGGGAACATTGCACACAATATAAATAGGAGACAACCTAAAACAAAACATATTTATACAAAGACAGTTACATTATGTGTTTTCTACAAAAATAATGAAATCGACAAGCACCTATCTATCTAAGGCTGGTCGAAATATAATCATATGAAAGGCACAATTTTAAGTTTGTATTTAGTGACAGCAAAAATTCAGTCATTAATATTAAAATATAACGTTATTAATTAATAAATCATTTTTAGTTATCTAGTATTTCGTATGTATTTTATACAGTGACAGTAATTTTGCTTTATATATTGTGTTCAATAGAACATAATAAAATAAAATACATAAAAAAATTATTACCACTTAAAATATATTTTAAATACATATATGCAAAATACTGGAATAACTAAAAATGACCTATTTCTTAGTTAGGGTAAGCACTGTAAGAATGCTTCTGGTATTTCTTCCACACACATTTGGCTGATTAGGTTAAATATATTAAAAATCAATCTGATACAACAAAATAGTCAGCTTGCAAGCTGAGCAATAAATAATTTAAATTAATGCTGATTAACGTCATATTGGACTAGGCAACACGGCTTCTTCAAATGCGTTTCTGCGCAGATAATTCCAGCGGCATTCTTACGCTGGCTATACTCTTCAATATTCAACGTACGAGGGGTCTATGTGAAGATCTTATTAAATAAATATTCACTAAAATTGTTAGCTTTACGTGTAATAAAAACATAAACAAATTAAATAATACTTTAAAATGTTATTATTAAAAAAGCAATTAAAATATTGTGATTAACTTTAAACTAACAAAACGATTATTCCATAAACAATTATTTTTTAACACAAAACACCATTATGCTAAATATATGTATATATTTTTTAATTCGATACAGTTATTAATGTAAAAAATAAAAATAAAAAGAATATATGAAGCTACAGCAGCTTATAAATAAAATAAAAATATTTTAGCCTCAATTCATTTTCATTTTTATATAAAAAATCATATTTTTAAATGATGCTTTAAAATAGTGAAAATGGACTCAAAAAAATTACAAGACTTGACTAGTAAATTTAAATAAAAATTAATTTGGTATTGCACAAGGAAATGATGAAATAAATTAAAATCATCAATAATAATGTCATGTCAAACAATATGTGATGTGTGAAGAAACCTAAACATTGATATTCGATAAAAGAAAATTATATTGAAGAAAATACAACATATTAATAAATATATATTTTAGTTTAAGCACAGAAGTCAGTCTACTTGGTGATCTCGGCCCTCTTAATAACCTCAAAAGTAAAGTTGTTTTTGTTCAAATTTTCAATGAGCGATGTTTTGGCAAAGGCGGCTCCCGGCGGTAGAACACCACCGCTGAAATGAGAAAACAACTTTTAAAAACTAGCACAGTTCATCGCATGTTAAAATGCTTTTCATTTTATCTGTTTTTATGCGAGATTCAGATACCGTAAGAGCGAGCCGCACACTGAGGACAAAACAGTTGTACGACAGTTCGCTGCCAACTGTTCTATCGTTTGAAAATTTAGTCGTCAGTGTGCACACTGCCATACATTCTCATAGCCATCGCCATCACGACAGAAAGTCATCGGTATGCGCTCGCACTAAGTTTGTGAAAAGTTAAGGTGAATTAAGCCAGGATAACACAAGACCAGTAATGACATTCAAATTCATTGTAAATAATCAAAGCTACCCATTTTATGTGATTCTTCATTATCCTTACATCCATGTTTGTTTCTTTTCTTTACTTCTTACATATCTTTAATCTGTATCAAAATTTTTACTTATTCTCTACTTGTCTCTTTTTTGATATTTCTGTCTTTTACTATTTAATTTGTTACCGCGCTTCCAACTTACAATATAGCTTATGGAACCTAATGGCTACCTATCTCAGAACAGGTACTTTATATGTACCTAGCGAGGTAGGAAGCGGCCAACAGGCTTGCATGTAAATGGAATGTAGTATTAATACTTGTACTTTCTGGTGTATTGGTTACTTTAAGAATTTTTATACCGGTGCAAGCTTTAAAGGAATATTGTTTTAAAAATAAATGCCGATATATTGGCAAAATGAAAATGAATACAAAGGAAACCCCGAAAGTCCATTATAAGAGTTGTGTACTCCTGCTTCGATTCCACTCAACAAAGCAACAAAAATTATTAGGAGATATATTTTTATTTATTATCTTTGTTTTATTAACTACTTAATTGAGTTTAAATACACCTACCGGTTTCGAAAAATACCAGTTTCTTCTTCAGGATGTCATAACTGACTAAAACATATACATATTATTGTTTCTTTACCAGAATCTATTTTTAAAAAAAAAAATTATTTAAAAAAAATAATTTAGTACCTAACTCAAATTGTTACTTAATACAAATTTACTCGAATAATTTTTTAGGTAAAAATTTTAGAATGGGACTCGTAGTTAAATTTAGTTGGTTGTTTATAATTATAAAGCACTGTTTATATGCAAAATTGACAATCCCAATTTTTTATCAAAACCATGACCATTTTCTATCAGCAAATTCATTAGCTAATTCTGAAAACCCACTATTGTTCAAACATCTCAAATGCTCCCTTACTCTTATATTAAAATTTCTACCCGTTTTACCAATATAAAATGCAGCACAATCCTTGCAACTAAGTTTATAGACACCAGAATTGTTAAATTTATCATCTTTGTCTTTAGAATTTATGAGTATATTTCCTATACTATTATTTGTATAAAATGTCGGTCTAATGTTTCGTGGATTCGAAAAGTTATTTATGTATAAAATCCTACCAATAATCATTATTATCATTATGTTTTATCTGTGATTTATATAAAAATTGATTATTATATTCTTTTAATTTATTTTTTAAAATAGTGTCTATCAAACCTGTATTATACCCCTTATTAACTGCTATTTTTTTAATTGTATTCAATTCAATATTGAAATTGGATGTTGACATAGGAATATTGACTAAACGATGTATCATGGAGTGGAACCCTGAATGTTTGTGTGATAATGAATCATTAGATTCATTGTGTATGATAGTATCTGTAAAAGTTGGTTTTCTAAAAATTTTGAATTCAATTTTATTATTATTTTTAATCAATGTTAGATCCAAAAAATTTTAAAAGTATTATTAGGAGATTATTATAAAAGAATTCTCGATTCATCCTGTACCATTAGTTAGTTTATGGCTTTCTTTCACAGTTAAATATATTTTATTTATTACATAGCTTATGGATATACAATTTTAAAGTACAAAGTAGTTACAATACGCATGAACAATTGGTCATTTACTTATATAGATTGGCTCGGTATCATCGTACCGAAGCTATATCTAAACAATATTCATAATTTATCAATTTAAGGTGAGGTTCGTTTTCATAAAGCAGCCGAAAAGAAGCTATGAGAGTAGTGCACCCTCAGAAGGTGAGGGTAAATGTCACATTTATGTGTTGAAATCACATAACTCTGTCACGGTCCGGCAGAAACTCACCCTGTACAGGTTGCAATAATTGTGTATGATGTGTATCATTCATGATCACAATCGAGACAACAGTTAACCGTGAGTCTTTTAATTTTAAAAGTGGATGAAATAATTTGTGGAAGATGATTATATTCCTAAAAACTCACCTTCCCGGCATCTTGTCAGCCTCCCTGAGAATAGTGATACCAGCAAACAAGAGAGATGTGCACGTTGCTCCATAGCCAGGATTATAACCAGTTACCTAACAGAAGAAATTCAATTGAATACTGCATATTGAATACCGTTAATACAAGATTATATTTCTTTAAATCCTACGCACAAATGAATTACTTAGGGCCGGTTGTGTGATCAATAGTAAATTCTGACCATGGTAAATTTTAACTATAGTAACTTTTTACCATCGCCCGTGGTAAAAAGCGTTTCCGGATTGTTTGTACGTCAAATTTATTACTGTGAAAGTCAATCCCGCCTAATAGTGTGGCAATGTGAATAATCATCAAATACATATAATTTTATGCTTTAATCACCCCTGCGTTTGAAATCTGTTACCTTGCTGGCGAAAAATCTTTGATTAATAAATTAAACAGGGAGATAATCGTCGGACTAACACTCATCACTAAAATAGCGGGATATTAAATGATTCATAGTCGTATACTGCAATTTTCAAAGTATCAATATGACAAATGACTTTTGAAATAACTGAAGACTCCGCCATTTTTAACTAACGATTGACAACATTCTTTTTTCATTCTTTCTTCTTCAGAATACATTGTATGATTTTAAAATCTTTTCATACATAATCTTTTGCGGTCCTTCGTTACGACATGGTTAATGATTGTAAGTCTGAGCGTGGTTGGGAAGTCCAATTCTCGAACCACACACCCTCCCACATGTTGTGCACGCGCATCCGATGGGCAGGGGGGTCCTGAGTGACGAAATTTTCTCCTTTTCTTTCATCTTTCTCCTTTTTTCAATAATTGCGCCTCTTCTGTTCGCAAGTTTCCCCTGCACAATGTACATTTTGACGCCATTGTACTCGATCCAGGGCTGCGGTTTCCCAGTGTTCAGGGTCTATGCCACATCTACTCAAATTTGCCTTCAGGGTATCTTTGAATCATTTCCCCAGTCCACCCTGTCTTCTTTTGCCGTGAGATAGTTGCGCAAACATTGTTTGGGAAGCCGTGTGTCATCTATACGCACACAGTGACCTGCCCATCGTAGTTTGTTCTGGACTCCTCACATTTTATATCTAAGATCTTCCTCAAGAATCTGTTATGATACTTCTTGAAAGACTTTAGGTTAAGGCTGTATAACACCCAATAGTGTGGGCAATATTATAGCATAATAGTCCACTTGATAATATGTATCGTATTTTACGATAAATATTGGATTAAAATATTGTATTATACAAAACAAAAGAAAAATATACAGATGAGCGAGCCAATTAGCACTATTTTACGCAGATTTATTGGTGGTGTCAGATGTCTATACATATTTGTTTTGCATGTTAAATGAACTGTCAAATAATATATAGAGATTCGATAGGTATAGAAAAAATATGAAATATAATAACTAAAATAAAATACATACATACATAGGTACAAAAAAAATGTGTGCATCATATTTATTTTGGTAATTTATGTTGTTTTCTGCAGGGACATATTATCACATTGTACCTATCGTCATACCATAAGATTTACTTTGGACCGTAAGATGCACTTCAATTTTAAGTCCCCTTTTTTAAGAAAAACGTTGTATAATGATCCAAAAAATATGGTACACATATAATATTTGCTTTATAATTCAATAAGTACCTTGACTTGAATGCTCTTGTTGGGCAATTTCTCTTCAGTATTCGTGGTAGACTCGTCCCAACCCTCGCCGTGGATGTTTAACCAAAACTTGGTATTCTTCATAGCTGCCTCACTCGGACCCTCGTGGGAGATGAATCCAAACGAGAATAACCGAGGGTAATTGAGAAGCAATTTCCGCCCAAAAGTAAACTTAGCCATGACGCCGATGATCAAAGCCGCAATTGAGACGAACAAAATTGGGATTATAGAAGGGAAACCGAAGTATGCCTTTATTTGGGCAGGACGCTTCTGTTCATTCTCATAGAAGAATCGCTGAGACCTGTATATGACTGAAGGGTCCGCACCCAGGAATGGCAAATACCAAGCATCATCAATTTGACACTTGTGGACGATTCCCCTGAAATAATTCAATATGTTAAGGCTGATGTACGTAGTTTAATCAGAACAGCACTCTATCAAATATAGAAAATTCTGGATTCAAGTCCTGGTAGCAGCTATATTTGTTGTTTGAATATTTCTAAACTATATATCTAATTTGTTTTAAATAATTTTCCTTAAACTGAAGCGAAATACAACATTTTTCAGGGGAAATGTATGTATGTATATGACATACACATATGTTATTGTACATATAAGTATTTTCAGATTTTTACAAAAAATATGTTTTCTAGTAAAGTTGAGTGCCCTGATTTCAAAAATGCAAATATGCATTTTGTATCAATCTGAGCATTTACCGTATTCACTAGTTTAGCCTACATATATATTAGCAATTTGAAAATAAATTGTGTGCTTTAAGAATGTTGAGCTTACTAATATAACAAATCAAACTAATGAACATACAAACCACTACAATGAATATCCTAATACAGAATTTGCAATTAAACTTTTTTACATATTTATTTAACCAAAATATGAATTATGTATGCAATTTTTTTACAGTTTATGGATCAGGTTATACAGCTTATATTATATGAATATTAAAAATATAATTACTTCGCCTTCAGCTTGGGGGTGAACTCGGGCAATTTCCCCTTGTACAATTTCTTTCTCAGTGGTCCCAGTTCTGACATGTGAGCAATTCCGTATACTAAAGACTCCCAAGTTCCATAGTGGATGGAGGCCTCCCCAAACTTCCTGTACTGGGAAGGGATCGATGTTCTTATGTAAGATTCCACTGAATTTATCTGACCTGTCAGTCAATAAAAGATTTATTTTTAATGCAAAAATAGCAAGGCTAAAACAGCTAATTTATTTATTGGAAATAACACAGAAAAAAAAAATGGTGACAATTTACTTACATCCTAACATATTAGACATGGACAAGAAAATGACATGAAAAAAGAATAGCACAATGTAAAAAAAAGTTATGAATACAAAAACAAAAACAAAGAAAAATCATTTTCAAATTGCATCAAAGAATATTGTTAATTAGTTAGTGTAAGGTGAGTCGGGGTAAGTGCATCTACGTCTCCTAATTACATTTGAAATTGGATTCTATGCCGCAATCTATTAAGAAATACAGTAAAACCGCGATATAACGAAACCCGATATAGCGAAAAATGACGTATATCGAAAAAAAAAATCGAAATTTAGTCCCTAAAACCAATTTTTCATACAAAAATGCATTTATATAACGAAATCCCGTTAATATTTATAACAAAATCATTTTTGTCCCGTACGAAAAAATGCCAATACATTTACGTAAATTTAAAACGAAATAAAAATGTTAAAAGATGAAAATATTATTTCGCACTTTCAAAGCCGCGCCGCTGCATCTGCCGCATGCGAACGGTTTAATGGCCTTTTCGGCGGTGCGCGGCGGTCTGCCGACAAGTAGTAAAACAAATTCAAACTTCTTCTGGGTTCATAGGTATTCATCTTTTGAAGTGGTTGCCGCGTTACCGGTAAGTACCTTCGTAATTTATATACGACTCATTTTATAAAAATGCCGCGATTCAACTGTCAAATTTTTATTTTTGAATTATTTTTTATGTTTCATGCCCAAAACTATGTTTGAAGCGGCTCTACATTTAAACACAATTAAAATATTGTTTTGTGTTTGCAATATTCTGGAATTTACAAAAATATCTTCCAATTGGTGTTGAATAGGTTCTGTTCTTAATTTAATTCCTCTGATTATCTGTTTTAATAACAAAACTACTAAAAATATGTAGGTATTCAGTTCCCTATGACCTTCTTCCTCATTTGTTTGCAGAATTTGCGATCTTTTTTGAAGCCGCGCAACATTTTTTTGCGACGGCGCGTAACATATAGTAGGATTTTGTTTTATTTATTTCGTTATATGTGGGAATTCGTTATTACGAATTTTTATTTTTCGGGCCCTTGGATTTCGTTATATCGCGGTTTTACTGTATTACAAATCAATATTTGAAGAGACAGTCCAGAGATGGTGCAAATCCAAACATTAGTTTGCTTGGAATACCATTTCAAATTATGACAAGTTGTTTGACGTCAACTTGCGAGTTATGTATGCCTTTTCAATCTCTCGTATATCTCGATAATCTTTTTGTGCCAGGACGCTGCTGATATTAGATAAGTACTTTTATTTTGAGTTGTAGTATGTGATGTATATATTAGTTTTGTGATTATTTCCGTGGATAACGATTTATAAATATATGTAAATTTTACACCGTGTAAGAGATTGTTCTACCAATTCAATTTTCAAGCAGTGTCAATACAGGCAGTGCGGTGCATTTGGCCCATGTTAGATAGGTACCCAAAAGATACACGCCCTGTAATAAATTTGGTATTGATACTTTTCCCAGCTAATATGGATAAATAAACATCATTTTTTTTTAAGTGCGAGTATTATAGGAGACAAAAGACAATTTTTATATATTCTTTAAAATTCTATTTTATTTTATTGTTACACCACCAGTGTCACAACAAACACGAATTCTTCTGCAGTTGAATTAACACATTTACATATTCAGAATGCCTGGATGACAACACTAGAATGTCTAATTAAAAATTAAAGATATTCAAAATATAAAATAAATTAAATTTATCAAAAAAAAACTTTAAAAGAGGTATTTGCAACTTTCCTATAAAAAATTCCATACAATTATCCAACACAGTAAGCCACAACAGTGATTCACCTAAAAAATCCATTGTTGGTAGACTTTCAGTAGGTTTGTATATCATATAAAGAAAACATATATATGTATTACTTAATACATATTAGGTTAAAATTAATTTGAATAATTGAAATTTACAATAAAAACTTCTGAAAATAAACTTTGTTGGCCTTTCTTACAATTTTTTACAGCTGCATTTGAAGAAATTATAGATATCTCTTTACATAAAAAAAAAAAAGTCTCCACCAATGTACAATATTTGCAGCAGTAATATTCTACTAGCATTTGTTTAACATATATATTTTTTTAATTTATCAAGACAGATAATGTAATGTGTTTAATTATATTGATGCCATAGGTACGAATTACCTAAAAAGTAACTTTTTAAAGAATAATTTTAGATTAATATGCACATATTGATTTATTTTAAATCTCAAAAGAAAAATATATTTCTTCAAACACCGTCACAATTAAGAAAAAAATTCAAAATCAGAAATTAAGAATGCATAAAGCAAAATTATATTATATTATGTAATGTAATACATATTACAAATCTGGTGAATTTCATTTTAATATTTAATATCTAAGAAAAAAATAACATCATTTATGGTCATTGTAGGAAATCCATCCTTCCATCGTGGCACTGCAGCTCGAAGATACCTCCAAATCTCGACTCTGCGCCTCTCGCCTCGCCAGTCGTCAACTTCGAGAACATGCGGGACCTTCCATGGTCCTTGGTCTTTTAAGATTCTTGCGTGCAAGCCCTTGGAGAAATAATTGATGTAAAATTAATTCACATTACCTTTGAACTGCTGCTGCAAATAAACAACACCCATATCAGCTGGGATGCTGTCAAATCCACAAGCGCTCACGATGTAGACACCCGCCTTCTGGGCAGCCTCGTTGTACTCCAACTGCATCCTCTCCATATACTATTAATAAAAATAAACTATGTACTCTTTATTGATATAATGTCTAGCTAGGTAGGTACATATTATGGTACATTTGAATTTTAACTTTTGGAAATGTGTTTGAAAGAATATATTTATTTATTTATTCTTAATATAGTGTATACATAAGTATATTTACATAAGCTCTAATATAAACATGATCAAAATGTTCCTTTTTACTACAACTTATTTTGCACATATTTGCTTAGTTTCATTTTGAATCTATATAGTTTCTCCTCCTTTCTTATGTCTTCTGGAATTTCATTAAAAATCTTCATTGCAATGTACATCATCGATTTCTGAGATTTAGCCTTCTCCCTGAATGGCAGTCTCAGTACATATATCTTTTCCTCTTGTATAATGTTTGTGCTCATGTTAATTTGTGTGTATTGTATAGATACATGTGTTCGTGTTCGTTTGATCATGATCGCAGAGATGTATTGTGTATATATATGGCTAGACTAGAACAGGTTGGAGTTTACATAAATGTGGAGAAATTAGACCAAACAATAAAGTTACGCGCAAGTAGTTAACAGAACGTGATTAGGAAGCGGCAATGAGTAGAATGGCGCTCAGGAGCCGGCTTTCCAGGCGACTGCCAACGCATGTTATTATCGTCGATGCCGGGCATGTTTTTGAGTCCATTTTATGTCCAGTATCTGCAGGATGCGTTCAGGGGACATCGAGTGTTGCTGATTGTAAAGGTTCACAGGTACATTGTTTGACCCTTGACTTTATATGGATTTTAAACAGCAGATTTAAATTTAACGTATTTTAAAAAATACCTTCATAAATAACAAGTGTTTTAGTAACCTGTGGCTCTCCACTGACATCAACGTGATGAGTCTTGGTTTCGATGCAGGCCTTCACCAAAGGTTCACCGTAGAACCGATAGGGTCCACAGCAGTTTACCAGGACCTTCGCCTGCTTTGTCATGTTTGTTAATGACTCTGCATCACTGACATCAGCAACAAAGATTTTGATCTTTGATAAATCATCACCTTAAAAAATATATATAATATAACAATAGAACATTTATTATAATGTGTGGAAAATTCAGTAAGTTTTGTTTATCAAAAGTAAAACTTATTTATTTTAATTGTATCTTATAAAATAAATATAACATACGTAATATGTGCCCTGGGTGTCATTATTTTTTTTGCTCTGAAGTCGTTTTATCAAATGTGTAGGTAATGGTATTTTTAAGTTCGAAGGCATTATTCATTATTAAATTAAAAATATTATATTAGATTTAAAAAATAAAAATAATCAAATAATTTATTAATTTATGCCAAGCCACGGCACTACTTTTGCCTAAAGCTTTTGAGTATAAAAAGTGTCGAAAAATACATGTGTTTTCAATATTTGATGATTTCTGCCCATTTAAAATTTTAATATACAGCCATAATAACAAAATTAATAATAAGTTTCTGTATGAATTTTTTATATATATATATTAGGGACATGTGAACATTTAATAAATCCTTCTGGATTACTTTTCAAGTATTTCTATACTTGGTCTACTGTCTACAGAGTACCCCTTGCTCTTTCATCTCATGTATGCCTCATGGGCTGTTTAAGAATGGGGGGTGTTTTATTTTTATTTGCTGCGAGAAATGGTGCAGGTGCTGCCGCTTTTGGCAGTATTCAATTCCTAAATTGATCGCATGAACTCAATCACATTGATTCTATACTCGAATACATTGATTGTGTTCGGCAACCACCAAATGTTTCATTAAGAATTTACCAGTCTTTTCCTGCAAATCTTTGATGATTTTTTCCAACTTGGACTGAGATCTCCCAGCGATGCCCCAAGTAAGTCCCGGATCATCTTTGCTTATTCGGTTCAGCTCCTCCACGGAATACTTCCCGGTGAATCCGCTAGCCCCAAATATTACCAAATCCAATCTTTGAGTCATTGCGATGATCTGCAACATAAATTACATTTTTAATAAAAAATTATATTGTAATACGATATAATTATTCTAAAAATAACAGGTAATCAATAATGTTTGAAAAATTTAATTTATTTAAAAAATTATCTAAATTAAACACCATAGCAAAATAATTTACTTTGATGTAAATCAACAGCAGATCTTGTTTGTTTAATGTTGCTAGGCAACACGACTGCTGTCAATATATGTTTGTTTTACGTTACTATGCGACATGGACAGATGGAAATATCAATTACATTTTTACCTACAATTATCACATTTTAATTGTTTTTTTATATATAACCAATATTAAATTATAATAATTTTACTAATTCTAATTGACTATATTATAGTTGTTAATTATCAGAAAATTCAAATTAAATGCTGATACACACAAAATAAAAAGAGGAAATTGAAATTATAAATTATATTTTTATTTTTTTTAAAGACAACATATTTTTGCTGTGAAGTCGCATTTTCTGAAAATAGTCATGTGGTATTATAATACAAATTAAATTAATAAACTATAAAGATATACAGAATAAAGTCTATCGATCGAAAAAATATTTAGTTGCTACCGGATAGGAAGAGGTCCAGGTTCGAATCCCGGTATCCTAAATATTTTTTCTGTACATCTTTCTAGTTGATTAATTTAATTTGTATTAACATTTATTTCCCTCACATACTTAAGACAATGGAAACGGATGAGGTGCAATCAAAACTACCCTTATTTAAATATCCTACATGCATAATAATAGTCTTACTTCCCTACATGATTCTACATGTCCGCATCTATGCATGTTGAATAGCAACAAAATTATACAATTCCAATACATCATTAAATAATTTTAAAAGCAGACTTTGAATCAGTCGCAATAATTCTGAATGATACATTGGCTATAGGAAAATTAACTATGCTAATATCTACCTACCAGACTAGGTAAGTAAGTAGAAACACTAAGCATATTTTTTATGTATCAAAATGTGTAATTTATAGAGAAATAAATAAGCATTAATATGAGCACATCAATATAAATATTATATTTGAATTATTTCGCTACTGTATTTTCCTTAATTAAGATTATAAATAATTAATATCCCAACATATGTTGAGGGGTTATTTCTGTTCAGAATCTTCCGTCGAGTTTCGCGTGTCTCTGATCTTTAGGTTAGCGATATTAGCCCTGACGGATCCTGCAATGGGATCCAAAACGACGGCCAGGTCAGAAACACACGGCAGAGTAGCCCAGAAAACAACACAAAAGGGTTATTTGTAGTTAAATTATAATCTATAAAGAAAAATGCCTAAATAATAGGGACAAACTCAAAAAAAAATATTTTACACATATGTATTTATTTACATATATTTCCTGCCTTTTAGAAATGATAAAACCAATCATCAAGAATCAAACTCACCATTGCAAATTTATAAAATGCTATATATTATGTAATGTGATGGAAGCAAGATTAAATACCAGATCGGCTGGTTTGCCTGCATTACCTTCAGAAACTGTCTTCTTATATTATACATACATATATCCTTTTTCACATCAACTATTCACAGTGATTCCAAAACAAACAAGAAGTTGGATTCAGCGCAGGTAACATTATTTTTAATTTATAAAGAATTTTAAGGCTGAAATTAATATTTTCTGTACTCTGTAAAAGATGACACATTATAATTACTTAAAAATGAAACATTACATTCTTGATAAAATTATGTTTTTAACAGAATACCTGAACTGCATTAGTGGTCTATAAAATATAACATTATATTTTCAATAAAGTGACGATTAATAACAATAATTTATTTTTTTTATTCATAGTACAGTGTGTTATATTTGGGTACCCTGCGTGCTACATTAGTATTTTATTGTATTATAGCAGTGCTTTTCCGGTATAGTTAGTAAACAAAGTCTAATATTCAATGTACAAAAAAATATATATAAAGAGTAAAAATATATTAAACAAAATAATTTTATTCCCACACCATAAAAATGATAAATTAGTCAGGAATAGCAGTGCTATTGCAGTTATGTTAAGTATTTAGTGGTAAACATGCACATCGTGACTTCAGCCGAGTGATATTGTTTATGCATTTTTACACCTCGACAGGTAGTCCCGGTATAAATTTTGAATATGTGCATTCTATTTGTGTAAATTTAAAACAACAAACAAAAGCGAAACTGCTTCTGTTGAAATACGATTTTGGGTTCAATCGGATATATTTACGGCGGTGATATAAAAACATTTTATATTGTATTTTATCAGATCATCGATTGTGATAAAGTTTCGGAGGCTGATCAGCAGAGTTTGAAGATTCAAGACTGCAAGCAGAGCGACCATCGGCGTCTACCAGCCCAGTTACACAAAGTTTGATGTATTTTAATTTTGCATAGATTGAATTAATATATTCAACGATACCAATACAAAATCAAAGACTAGCTATCGAAGGGTGATTACGGCAACAGATGTTATTGAGCATAAATGAAGAGAAAAGGAAGAAAAACAAATGCATATCCTTAGAAATATGTTAAAAGTTCCGCAACAAGAACATCATATTTAAGTAGAATAGCACATGATAATTTTTCCCAAAATTGTTTTTTTTATAGAAAGTGTATCCATACATGTGATGCGGTATTATTAGAAGTTATGTGTTATTTTTTATAATCGTATTTGCATTGTGGCTAATATACAGAGTGTAACAGACCTAGTCCAAAATATTTTATGGGTGGATATACCTGACTAAATTACGAGTCGAAAATGTTCACGTAATATGTGCAAATAATGCACTGTTACGTAAAATATTATTGTTTGAAATTTTTACAAAATCGTGTTATGTTTGAAGTCTATGTACTACGAAATAAATATTTGATTATTAATTCATTTATATCTTTGCTTCAGGCCCTAAAACATCTAATAAAAAATAGTCTAGCCGCTCAAATTTCGATTACCTTTAATTTGTTGTATTCAATATACAATTTGGAATTAATAAAATATTTCAATTGATTGAAATAATCACAAAATTACTTTTTTTTTAAAATGCTTGTATTTCTGACATGGCACATATCCCTTGAACATTTTTGACTCGTAATTTAGTCAGGTATTCACCTATAAAATATTGTGGTCTAGGACTGTTACACTCTGTATTAATTTAGTCAGGTATTCACCTATAAAATATTGTGGTCTAGGACTGTTACACTCTGTATACGAACACCCAGCGGTGTCTTATTTTTCAAATACATTTAAAAATACTTCGCATAGAACTTTGCACATCAAATATTATATATATATACATCAGATATTACGAGAATGCAAAAAAAATATAGCACCGGAGCATTTCACAAAATGTGAAAGTCATTACAAGGAAATATATAGGATCTTTTTGTAAAGAATTGGATCATCTGGGCGCGCGGCTGAATCCCATTCTTTCAACCAATAACCACATGCACATGAAGATATATGAAATATGTCAACTCAACTTAAATAAACAGTCATCCCTAAATTTACATAAACTAAACATTCAAACTACCAATATAAAGAAAAATGAGGGGGAAGTTATAATCAAATACCGTCCTAGTACTTTTTTATTTAGCACTACACCACTGCGAACACCAATAAAGTTTACTGAATGTGAATGTAGATAACATAACATAACAAATAAATAGTGCCAGTCTAATTTAAATAGACAACCTCTAAATGTTTGGGTGTTATTAAATTGTGGTTCAGAATATAATTTATGACACAAATTGAAAAGAATAAAATAATGGGTCGACGAGAATTTTTAACATGAAGGATAAAATGACATTACCACAACATGGGTCGCAGCAATATTACACAAAGCACATAACAATGTGCACCACCATCAGCCTCAAGCCAGTAAAAAGCTGTTTCATAGCCACTTCATGGTCCCTTAGGGAAACCACAAAACACATTTGTTTTTAATGTATTTATTATTTACACAGTGAGTTTGTAGTCAGACAAGAAATAAAATAAAACTAGCATTATTTTAAATTATATTTTTGATACTGAACATACACGGCTTAGAATAGAATAAAACTAATATTCTTCAAAAAAATTCAGCAAAATTATTTTGTGGCCTCATTTTATATAAATAATTAAGACAAAATACCTTGTTTATTCCAATTATTTTTATATAGGTAAAACTTACAGAAATTTTGATATTAGAATTAAGGAGCACTTGAGATGCCTAAATAGCAATAACTATTCATAATTTTCCAATTGTCTTTTGGAAACAAACCATTCTTTTGATATTAACAAGGGTTTAGAAATTATACATACAAATACTAGGGGTTTACAGTTAGATAAATTAGAAATTTTATAAATAAGAAAAAGTGTTAATAGCAAGCTAAGTATTATAAATAACCAAATCCTCTTTGCAAATAGTCACTTTTTAAATTTATTTTCATACTTATTCACAATTTTATAGTTTTGTTTTTATCTATGCTTGTATTTTTAATTTCAGTAGTATAGATTATTTCCTGAAGAAGATACCATAGGTATCGGAACACGTTGAATAATTAATAAATAATGGTTTAAACAAAGTATTTTGTCTAATAATTTTTAAAGATGTATTCATTTTCTTTGTGGAGGGGCCCTCCGAAACTAGTAAAAAAAAATGCAATCACTGGGATGAGAACTGCCAGCAGTGGTACTCCAAAGACTGGTAAGATTGTTTTTTTTTATTTTGTCCTTTTCTCTTTATCCTTTCCCATTATTTTTATCAAACCATCACTTTAAATTTAGTCACATATCTTCCACACAGCTTTCTAGATCTTATTTTAATCACTCGAATGTAACTTTTTCAAGATCATTAAGATCAAATCTAATTTTCATAAATGCTACTTGAAAAACCCTATTGCTATTACTATCAGCAATCTTGTAGTTTTGACATGTTGTAGTTTTGCTAAGTCATTCCAAAATACTAATGGCTCAATAATTCCAGCATTGTACAGGAAACTATAACAGTTTAGTTACAGTTTAATTCATCACTTTTGATGTTTGATGAAACATTTGAGAACGATCTCGTCACAACACCGTATAATCAACCTTACAATTAATATATACCATAAAAAAGTGGACGGATGAAAACCTATTATCAATTAATACTGATAAAACATAATTTCTACAATTTGCTATTCTACAGAAAGATAACACTGAAATGAATATTAAAATTCACATCAAAGCCGGTACTCAAGAAGACTTTTGTGACCAATGTTCATCAATTGAAAAAAAGACTGTATCAAGTACCTAGGAATCATAAAAGATAACAAACTCAAATGGAAAGAACATATTACTAATCTTACAGACAAAATAAGAAAAACTGCCTACATATTTTAAAGACTCGGGAACATCTTATCACTTACAAATCTGAAAATAATATATTACGAGTTTGTACAGTCACATTTACAATGTGGTATTATTCGATGGGGAGGAGCATATAAAACTTCAATATCACAATTAGAAATCACTCAAAAAGTGATAATAAAAATTATTCTAAAAAAAAATTACTATCCAAGTATCCAACTCTTCGCAGATTTCAAAGTACACACCTAAAATAATAGACATACACAAAAAATGAATTATCCAAATTTTTTAAATTAAAAATAAATTTAATATTAGAAGTGAAGTCTACAAGATTTAAGTGAAGTGAAGTCTACAAGATTTAGAGACCAAATTGTTAAAAAAATTTATGCCTTGATAAATATAGTGATTTTGGGTTGCGGTATATTTTAGTTTTGGAATATCAATCTCCCCATCACAATTAGAAAAATTACAGACTACTATAAATTTGTATCTGAAGTCAAAAAGTATGTACACAGACTAACTGAAACATAAATTATTGTGTATATACTCCTTCTCTATACACGAGTCTTACTCTCATAGAAATATATAATGTTCCCTACAAGTTCAGATCACGGTGTGAGCACAAAAATCTTTTATGTAATTTTAAGAACCAATGCTATTTCTCATATTTGTGCGCTGGGGGGAGAAAACATGAAAATAATTACCATACCAGTATAAGGCTACTGCGAGGAGGGCCTGGCTTGACCACATTACTAATGAAGACATATTATTATTAAATTAGTCAACAGAACTAATAATAACTATCAAGGAAAGCTGCACACTTTACTTTAGACACATTCTCCGCAATGAAAAATATATTTTACAACTCATTATACAGGGGAAGATAAAAGGCAACAGAGGCATAGGCAAAAATAAATTATCTTGGCTGTATAACCTCAGAAAATGTTTCAATGTCCAAAATTTTGGTGATCTTATACAGGGAAAATTAACATACCCCACCATGGTTGTCAAGCTTCAATAGAAGGCAGCACATGAAGAAGTCTTGTTAAAAACCGTGTGCGCGCTACATTTTTTTGTGTGCGCTACAATGTACTTATTCTGCAGAATCCTCCTCATGCCCAGCTCCTTTTCTTCTATCCATATCAAATCTGAATCTGATTCAGTAACCTCGTTTACTGCTTGCATTTACCACTGCTACCATCGCTGCTATATAATTTTACTTTTATATAGAATTTACATTCTTACATCTTTCATCCTTCCTTGTAAATCTTAACTTTATTCCAGAAGATTCATATTTTCTTGAAATGACTGAATATTCCAATACTTTCTTTCCTGTAAATTCTTTCCTTACAATTTTCGTGTAATATGTAAATGAAAATGTCAGTAATTGATACAGGTTTATAATTAAAATATAAAAAATAAAATAAATCAAAAATGATTACCTTAGGTTCTTGAAATGTGTTGTAATACTAACTGTACCAGAGGTATTACACCCAAGAATAATAGCTGTGAGCCAACTTTGAACCCAAGATTATCGTAAGGATAATCTTATGAATAATTATATATAAAAAATGAATCTAAAGTCCAAGAAAGTCACTGATTTTGAGCAAAATTACGTGATATCATCCACCAACAATTCTACGTCCACAAATAGTTACTAGAAGAAAGCCTAATTTACGAACAAATACGTGTCCGTAGTGTATCGGAGATTACTACCTCAATGTTTTTATCAAAAGTGCGACGTTGCCGGTAGCCGGCCGGCTTGATCGGAATAATGGTACAAGGTGTAAAATTATAAAAACAAAACAAAAGCACTAAAAATTCAAATGCAATTACGTTTAAATTGTTATTATAAAGAGTACACAGTATAAATTTAAAGAAAAACAATCAAAATGTACTAAAAAACTTAACTTACAAGCGCAGACGTAGACCTTTCCGTGAATCAAACAAACCAAACTAAACAGTTTGACAAAGCAATGGCTGCGTCTTTTATCTGTGGGTCGAATTTAGAGGTGAGCAATATTTATTAATTAAAAAACTTACGATGCTATTGAGTCATTTACAAAAAAATATTAATCGTAATAAATAAATAAGAACCGGTCACTAGACCCGTAACCACGAGTTGTAACTTAATATGTGAAAATAACTGTCACTGTCATTATACAGGTGTCACATAGTACTCAGTTATCCAAGCTTCATTTTATTTTAGTAGAAAATGTTCTAACGTCTTGAGAAAAAGTAGAATCTCAGAAACTAATTAAAATCTTGTGGCAAAAATACATTTGAAAACTATAAGATGTCTAAACGAGAAAATAATATATAATAGATTAAAAGTGAAAGACCTTCTTTATAAAAAGGAATAAATGATTAATGTTTTTTCATTACGTTAATTCAATACGGAACACATGCATGATTTATTCAAAACAATGTTCAAGGTCAATGGTGTTAATATGGAATACCATAACAGTCAATAAACAGGTATTGACCTGCCCTAAGGAGATACATAGTGAGATAGAGATGTTATTATATAGCGGCGGTTGCTGAAATTGAAATACATAGTTAAAAATATGATAACCGAAGAAAGTATCAAAAAAATGCCGAAGCATTTTTCGTTTATAATTAATAGATCTATCTAACCCTACAGTTTAAAGAAGTAAGTAACACCGACATAAAATAACTCTTTTAAAAACAAATATATAATTCATCCCATTGCCGTATTTCTTTGCTGCTGTTTATTTTCATTTATAAACTACTGTATGGTCAATAAAACTTTTAAAGGTATGTATATAAGAATGTTGAAGGGTATAATTTTTATAACCTTTTTACAGAAAAGTTATAGTGTAGTTAAATTATATTATTTTATTTTTTCTAAATCTATGAATCAGTATAATTTAATGTGAAAAAGTTTAATTATTTAGGTAGGTACTCCGATTTTGCTTAAAATAACATAAATTAACAACTCTGACTCCACAGCTTTACTAATGACCCAAAACGGGATCTGTTCTACAATCGTTGCGATTGTTGAATTTGTTTAGCGTGGCTAGGGCCCCCAGATGGCTGCCCGAGTACGCCACTGGCTCGACGCAGTCTTTGATTATATTTCAATAGAGTACGAAATTATAATACACAATATAAAATAATTAAAAATGTTTTAAATGATATTTCATTTATGTAAAAACATATGATTTAAGATTATAATAATTTTGTAGAACTCGTAACCGTTTGATGACCGGTTAGCGGTTAGCAGTTAGCAGTTAGCGGTTGACCATTTAGCGCTCGATAAAATTACTTCTCTGCGGTGATCTCATAATTCTCAGATCGTAGCGCGTAGCAATCTAGGTGGCTCTGTGGGAATGTTAATGCGCATTTATCGTATACAAATCAACCACATACATACATACATCATATTCATAAATTGGGAATTTGATGTGAAGATCACCACGCATAATCGAACATATCGAGCATAATTGAACTTAACATACGTTTCTTGGAGACTTTCTTAGTAAAATATGTCACGCAGCTGCGTTAAAAATTCTTCTTTTCTAGTCGATTTCCTTATTGCCTTTAGCCTGCTGATGACTTCCACGCCAGTAGATCCAAAATTAAGGTATTAGTGTGCATTGCTGTCCAATGTATTCTAAGCGTTTGCCTTCAGCACAATATTTAAACTCCGTCTCGTTTCTTTCTCTCGCTTGCTCTGTTTACATTTCCATTCCGTAGAGGCATATGGAAAAAATAAGCGACTTTTTTATCATTATGGATCTATTTTTCGTAACATTTTACAGGAGATTTGCGGTCGGGGTTGTAATATATACGAACTATGTTTAGTATTTTTGTGAATACCAACGAGGAAGAGATATGTTGGAAAAATATAATATGCATAGGTAAATAAGGAACGTACCGTTATACAAGTAGCCAGCGGCTTAACTACGCCAGTTCAGCCAATGAGATGGAGGACCAAAAATTCATTCGCGCCATATAATACATTTTGTATTTATTCTTTTCTCAGCGCTTATATAAACTAATTTACCACAGCATGATATTGAATTATAAACTTTAAAATAATTATTTCTCATGTACATTAGGTAAACACCTGAAACCTCGATCAATGTATAGAGTAATACCCAGATTATCCCAGTAATGAGATGACCATCGCCGCAAAATGAAAATCTCGGTAATGCGAAGCGAGGATTTTGCGCAATTGTGAGTGCATATAAGTGTCTAAAATACACTTTTGTTTTTTATTCCTTATAAATGTGTCCAACTAATATTGTCTGGCAACTAATATTGAAGTGGCGCAAGTCCGGGGAAGATGGAAACGCCTTGTCGAGTCTTTGGGTTCCCAACCTTGCTGGGATAAGGGGACGATGATAAAAGTGTGAAAACTGTAGGATACGAGAGGGATATTAGGGGCATAGTACTTAATATTTTTATATATTGTATGTAATACGTGTACAGGAGCCTTTTTTATATTTCGCATTGGGGCTCAAGTTAATAGTTACGCCACTGCGTGAGGCTTATTACTCCTCCTAAATGTCTGTAACGTCAATAGCATAGGGTCAATAGCTTGTGAAAAGGGCAACCTTTTAAAAAAGATTTCAACGGAGCAAGCAAATGACGCATTGAGAGTTCGCAGCACGCCGCGTACGGACAATTAAATATTCGAAAAAGTGACATCTATGTTTCCTTTTAAAAACAATAGATCATAAATAAATTTTCGGTTCGAACTTTAGAAACATTTTTTTAAACCATCAATAGATGTCATTGAAAATTATAAATTTTTGATTTGTTTCTTTTACTTAATTACAGATTTTAAATTAAATGCAGTTGATCGCGGCTTCTCTCAATTTGCTTAGTTTGACGTCGCAAAGCGCTACACCCAGAGCGACAAAAGCAGCAATGGG
The DNA here is from genome assembly GCA_031772225.1 of Eubasilissa splendida. Classification (NCBI taxonomy): domain Eukaryota; kingdom Metazoa; phylum Arthropoda; class Insecta; order Trichoptera; family Phryganeidae; genus Eubasilissa; species Eubasilissa splendida. The sequence continues at coordinate 22,412,972 of CM062857.1, read as the reverse complement.
TACGTTCAGTGATGTGCTCAGTGTCACTTTATCATCGCTCCATAGTCCGGTTCAGGGAATTTACATATCGACCCCTCAGAATAACAAGGTTCCATTTGACACTAACACTGTTTTGAGATAAAAGTGTTAATTGAATTTCAACATATATTCATGTATATTTTGTTTTGAGTATGTAAGTATGATCCGTTTTAAAGTCCTAACTTATTTTCAGTATTTTCAATGACCACTGTGAGATGAGGGAAATTAAAAATAAAAATAAAACATTGTAAATTAACAATAATGATCCATAAATTGAAATAAATAATGCAGTTGGAACTTTCAGCTCTTGCTATTTCCTTTAATTATGAAAGAAATAAAGGATAATGAATTTGGAACCCATTTCGCGCAATAACTCAAATTTGCCCAAAATATTAGTTGGAACCTTGTTATTCTAAGGGGTCCATAATATGTCGCCGGATGATATCAAATGGAATTTTCGATAAGGAGTTAACTCGCAACATAACAAATAGATGACTACGTTATCGTCCCTTAATCAGTTAGTTGTGACCATAGAATAGAGTGAATAGATGTGACATTCCTATAAGTCTACGCCTAGTACTGCTTTAGTGTGGAGTGATCAGCCGGAGTTAATTTTATATTCCTGGGCTGTAACTTGAACTTACTAAACAAGACAACGGAAGAATTAAAAATGTTTAATTAAAGACAACAATTAATTAAGAATTAAAGAACTAAAAATAGCTCGAAACAAATACTTCTATGAGATTGCTGGGGTCAAAAATATCGAGTCGACGGAGTAATCTGTTAAAATATAAAACAATAACAGTCCCCTACAGTTGCGAAACGTGGTGCCCGACCCAAATAAATTTAAAATTCAGTTTTTGGACGTAAAATTCTATGAAAAAATTCTGGACCTGAACTTTACAATAAAATCACGAACTAAAAAATATAATTGAGAATAGTCAATCGTAAGATTATGTAGGTTCCAATGGTTACGATGTATTAGCCATGTTGAAAGAATGCCAGACGACAGAACAACAAAAATCACGATCTAACGGATACCCTAACGGTAGTAGTGGAACTAGATTATGGAATAGTGTAGGATGGGAAGGTTCGAGAACAGGTAAAGAACAGTCAGAAACGGGAGTCGGTGGAGAGCAGTTGTAGAGGAAGCCAAATCCCACCCAGGGATTTAGAACCGTGGAAAAACACTCAAGTTCTATTGGATCATAATTCAAAATATTGTGATTTTTTATTTACCGCAAAACATCATACATCTTGCAAAAAGAGTTTTGCAGCCATTTTTTTCTCAATTCCTATTAATTGTCGTCGTATGTTTTATCCATCATCTGTAGATCCTGACGAGCCCACCTCCCATAAAGTCTCCACCAATCGCTTTTCTAATTTATGTCATATCTATAGTAGTAACTTGTAATGTTGAAAACGTTCATACAGTTCGATGAGTTGTAGTTCACCGCGTTCACCGTTTTGTTTTTTAACATTTAATTATCGTTCAAATACTGACAAAAAATATAGCTACACACATATGTTTATTTTATGATAGGGGGAAGGAGGCAAACAAAAGTAAATTTATTGAGCGAAGAAGAGTTGTATGAGACGATATTCACATTTATTAAGAAAGAAAAAAATGAACACACATATTTCATATTGATACAACATTTAATTTGTATTAAAATCCACAGAACTGTATTCTGAAAAACTGTAACTTCACAATAATAAAGTGTTCTCTTTAATATTTCATATCATTTGTAAATTTTAGATGTTACTGGGAACAAATCTGTACAATTATCATTGAAGAACTCTCCGGATTTTTATTTTACGTATTGCTTGATGATACGCGCATAAATATTCAAAAACGAAAAATCACGGATTTGTTTTTACATATCCTCTAAATGTAGGCCGTAATTCAATGAGGAATCTTATTTTTCTCTTTTTTGATGTGTGAATTGGTGAACTATTTTTCATTTTAAATCTGACACTGCTGCAGTCTGTATGAAATTTAAATAGATATTTTAACATGGGATGAGGTGGATCATTACCACTGAAAGATCTTTATTCCTAATTGTTTATTTTTTATGCAACATATTTTTTTCTTTAATTTACTGGTTAAGGGAGTGAACTAAACAGTCCATTCGTTCAGAACGACACCGCGTCTAAAAGAACAGTTCATTCATGAATACCACCTCTAGTAGTTCGCTATTTGTCCATTCGTCCGTTGTCTGTTTGTCAGTTAGTTATTGTATCCCTTATCTATGGTTGGTGGTGCGCCGAGACGTCGCGATCGTGACCGGTTTTTGTTTTGATTTGATCGAAGTGAAGTACTAAAATGTGTCTGGGATTATTTATTCGGCAACATTCATGTTATATCTCAGTTTAGGCTAAATGTGTGTGTTTGTGATTTTAAAATAAAAATTCTGTGATGGCTGATGCAAATTGGAAAAAGAGGACAGGTATTGAGATCAACTACAGCTCAAGCCAAAGTTCCGAAGAAGATGACATGTAAGTTCTCTGTGCAATTAATATCCACGAAACACTCAACAATTATTATGAAGATTTCGCTGTAGCTATATTTAAATATTGTGTTCATATTTTAATATTTTTTCAAAGTGCTTACCTTGTGCTGACATACCCTTCGAAAATATCAAATTACAAGTTGTTTTTTTATGCTGTTGACATGTCAGCAATTGAACAATTACGATAATCGATCCGACTTACGTATTACAGCATACTTAATAATTTAAATATATATTAATTATGTTATCATACAAACCATGGAATTTTTAAAATTTGTGTTGGTTGATAATAATAAATTATTTTTAATTAAACAGTAAACTTAATTTAAATAATCAATTGATTAGTTTATATGTTAGCTATGTAGGTGTATACCGCTGTTTGGTCTTAGGCAGGTGTGATGTCTCAGGAATGATTTTTGTTTACAGTTACCATATTACAATAAATTAATTGAATTAAACACAGATACAATGTGCCGGGAATCAATGTATTATGTTGGTCTCTGGTTTTACCCATTTTTAATTATAAATGTGGCTGAATTTCTTGTATGAATATAGTAAAAATGATTTTCCTAAACAAATTAATAATGGAATTGTGGGGCGGAAGTTATTGAAAGAACATTAAAATATGAATTAATATATTATTTTTAATCTGCTTAATCTATCGAATCTATTTGGACATATTTGGTACAGTTCTTTTAAAAAATACATACGCAAATGTCAATTCACGGTAGTAGAAAAAGTATCATAATAATATGAAGATGCAAAATTCCGAAACAAATTCTTATTTATAAATTTTTGACAGTTGAAATGATGTCGTTCTTTTTTCAGAACAAAAAGATCACGTATCCGTCTAATTTGTAATTTTCTTTCAAATTTACTTACGGAGAAAGTGGCGTTAGAGCTGGACTTTCATTTGTACGCGATGATTGAATTAGCGAAGATAACATTTGCAACAGATTCGTAACAGAATGAAAATATTATAGAACGTATAAGCAAAGATTTTTTAAAGAAGTTATGGCAAAATTCTGACCAACATCATGCTAAAATGATATTGTTTTGTTTGATTGTAACCCGAGTTTGTTGTTTTCGTATGTTTGGGCGGCACATGTAAGATCACACCGATCACCTCACGAATAAATGAGGTTACTTTGTTTAGTTTTTTTATTTTTATAGTGGTCTTCTTCTTGTTTTAATAAATAATGCTAATAAATATTCTGCACACTTAACAAATGAAAATCTATAAATCTTATTATCCTATTCTGATATTGCATGTATGTTATCAGTGGTTGTTCTGCATATATATAATCCCAGAAATGTCATTTTATGTGTCGCGCACGGGGAAGTTTTTCATTAGATTGTCGATTTCATATGGATTACAAATTAGGTGAACGTGTTTGGTTCTGAATGGACATTATTCGAAAAGAAGTCAGGTAGGTTGTTATTTAAATTATAGTCTATGTACGTAGGTAGGTAATGTTTAAATTTACGTTCTATGTACAATTTTTGGCATGCATGCTGTACTTTGAATAATAATAAAAAATGCGTTTAATATATTATGTCTGTAGGGTTGGGTTTTAAAATTAAAGTAGGGGATCAGTTGGTATTTTTTTTAGGGGACATCGCCGACTGGTTCTGATTTCAAATTTTAAAAAAACCCACTGACATTTGATTCGATCTTCAGGGTATAGTGCTTCCAAAAATCAAAATATGATAATGTACGTGATACTACTGCCAAATTATCAAGTCGTTTATGTTAATATTTGATGACACCGTGTACGCTGATGGAATACGACAACGAAATTATATAAGCGTCATGACTCGTGTCCAGGGGCGTGTACTTTAAAGAATAAAAAACTGCATAAATATAATTTCCGCGAAATAAATCTTATTTAAATGTTTTATTTGATATATTGTGTTAATTAGAACCATCTAACGGAGGAATTTATAAATGACAAAGCTACGCATGTGTTTCGCGTATTTTTGTTGTTGTTGCAAAACGTCTTCGTTTAGACAGACGTGTTGTAAAACGCCGCAGGAGTGTATTTGAAGGGTAAACCTGGTATTACATACATTATAAAGTATTTTTAACCCCCTACAATAACATGATTCGAAGAATTTCCCAAAAATAGTAGTAATAATTTTTATTTTAAATGAAAACACATTTTGTTACGAAGTTGCAATTTCAGAACATAGTTTTGTGATATTGTAATACAAATTAAATAAATCAATTAGAAAAATATGCAGAAAAATCTATCTATCCATAAAATAATTTGGTTGCTACCGGGCAATCAATAGATATATCTTTTTTTTCTGTGTATCTTTCTAATTTATTAATTTAATTTGTAATAATATTGATATTTACATTTTTTTAATTTTTTTAATTGAGAAACATGGACATAAAATTTATAGATATTATACATTATAAATATTCTTATACAAATATACAAAAAAGGCGAGCGAACAAGTTTCATAATGTAAGAAATGTTCACTGTCTCCGTAACTAGACCGAAGTCTGTAAGTTTCCTTTCTGCCAATACCCAATAACCAGCTCATGAGATGGTGTTTGAGTTTGTCCATTGAGAATTGTTTCATACTGCTCGGCAAAATGTTATAGGCTTCGGGGGCCAGAAACATATGGAAGTATTGACCAAAGCTTGTTTTCATTTTAGGCTTCACGGTGGGCCTATTCTTTTTTGCTCTCGTAACATAATTATGAGATGGATATTGATGAAGCCCTTTGTTGGAATGCAAATAAAGGATCAGCCATTTTACATAGAGTTGTCGAATATGAAGAAGCTGATTGTTGCATTATTCTAAAATGGTGGATTTTTTCCAGATGAATACAATCTATAGTAAATATGAATTAAATGTATTAATTATAAAGATATACATACAAAATCAATATTATCGAAAAATAAAAACATTGTTGTTGCGCTACCGGGATTCGAACCTGGATCTCTTCCCTAACCGGGGGAGGTGCTTTATCCAACTAAGCTACAGCGGCACTATTTTTATCGACAATTTTTCGACCTTATATGTTACCTTTTTGATATCAATAAATGATGGAACGATTAAATGTATTGATATCAAAAAGGTAACATATAAGGTCGAAAAATTGTCGATAAAAATAGTGCCGCTATAGCTTAGTTGGATAAAGCACCTGCCCCGGTTAGGGAAGAGATCCAGGTTCGAATCCCGGTAGCGCAACAACAATGTTTTTATTTTTCGATAATATTGATTTTGTATGTATATCTTTATAATTAATACATTTAATTCATATTTAAAATATCACAGAACTATGTTCTGAATAATTACAACTTCACAATAAGAATGTGTTCTCCTAAAACAATCTATAGTGACAATACAGTCTCATCGTACTTTCGCAACATCGATGTTAGCAGCATAACTTAAATCCATGCCTAGCGCACGCCGCTGCCCGCGTCCACGGAATGAGACAAGCCTCAGAGATTTAGTTGAGATAAATCCCAGTACCGTGTGCGCACGTGTTGAGATTTTTCTCTCGATATAAACTCGGAGATCATCGCTAGAAATTGGTAGAACCGACCCGTGAAGTATTTTTCGAAATTATTTATTTAATTTCAACGTTTGAATGTTTCAGAGATGATACACAGTCATTCTGTTGTATCAAAAATGTGCCTTGTTTTTGAAATTTCTGAATACGCTGTAGGTATAGAAATTTTGAATTATGTATTGTGAACACTTACTTCCGTGTTAGTGCCTGCTGTGTACGGTGTTCGTGATGCTGGCAACACTGTGCACGGAATAAAGTAAATAGATAATGCAATTTTATTGATACGTGTCCTCAGCACCACATTTCAAAAGCATCAATCCGCCTTCTCTCCAAACACAAAATAATCCGACAAACATTATGAGAAATTATTTAACAATTAATCATTTTTATTTCTTTAATTTAAAATAAAATTAACTATAATATGATTCCAAAATTATTTACTTTTGATGCGATAACCGCACACTTTTAAGTGACAGCAGATCTTGTTTACGCCGTTATACTACAAGGACGAGCGGAAACAAAGAGATTATTATTATATAGTGATTATATTATTATAATGACATTATTTGTATTTAAGATCTGCATGTTTTATAAGATTCATCATTGTTATGAATTATCATATTATAATGCAAATTATATATAATCAGAAAGATATATTTACATTAAAAATCAATTTTATCGCAAAATTTTGTTGTTGCTGCCGGAATTCGAACCTAGATCTCTTCCGGTCCGGGGAACGTGCATTAACCGATTATGATATACCAACACAGTGGATTGACGACAAATGTTCGAACCTGTATGTTACACTTTTCAAATTAATACATCTATCGTTCCATTATTTGACAGCCATCTTCTTTATTTTTACGTAATCTCAAATACCTTTGAGTAATCCGATAGGAGACGCCATAATTAATAATTCATTTTTATTAAATTTTGGACACATTGATACAACTTATATATTATTAAGGAGAACACATTCTTATTGTGAAGTTGTAATTATTCAGAACATAGGTCTGTGATAGTTTTAATATTATTATTATTATTATTATTTTGTATTAAAAATATCACAGCCCTATGTTCTGAATAATTACAACTTCACAATAAGAATGTGTTCTCCTTAATACTAAATATAATGAAAAACATTTTTAAAAAATGTGTTTTTTTTTAAATTAATTTATTTGGGAATTATTTTTTGAGAATAGATTACGAAATTTAAAGTACAAAGTGGTAAAAACTAATACGTACATAGTTAAATATACGTGTCTAACAAACTGGTCATATCAATATTAGGTCATTTAGACAGTTTGCCTGATGTTATCTGACCATGTTAGCCGTGGAAAGCAATAAAGAGGAGGTCTATTTTCGACAACAGACGCAGATCGGCAGAAGAAAAAGAGGAAAAAGTGAAACGGTTCAAGTGCAAAGTACTGAATTGCGTACTTTCCAAATTTTTCTCCCTTGCACTCTAGGATACTGAGAAAAATGTATTATCTCACCCTAACCCCCGGCTTATCTCAACATATCAACTTGTCGGAAACAAAAGGCACTCCCCATCGCTAAAACCCCTCCCCGAATCAACCTTACGAAGCAAGAAATGTGTGTTTGGCTAAAAATAGAAATATTGGAAATATTTTTCCACATGTGACGTCATAAATTTCTACAATAGTATTACGTTTTCATACAAATTAATATGGCAATTCCAGCCTGCTTTTATTATATGTATAGGATGTTTAGCGGAAAAATTTCAAGATTAAATTGTAATTCCTCGTAAACCATCAGGGTGAGGTAAGTGGGAGGGGTATTGTTCAATGCGCGTGATTTACTGATTTGCCAGTCGCAATGAGTCACTGGTCGGGAGCGCATCGCGCGTTTGCGGTTGAGCAATATTTAAAGTGCGGTGACATATTGGTTCATGCGCGTCGCGCTTTTTGTGCTCACTTTAATATTCGACGAGTACCTAAGTGATGGGCCGAGCACGCAACTTATCTGGTGTTGGGTTCAAAAGTTCAAACAAGAAGGGACCAAACTCCATGTGGCTCAAGTTCAACGTGAAATTATGCGCAATCCGCGTAAATTGGTAAGGAAGATTGCTGCCTGTACTGGAATAAAAAAAATCAACAGTGCACATTATTTTGAAAAAAAAACTGCAGTTTCACCTATACAAACTGCAAATCGTGCAAGTTTCTCAACGAAAATGACTACACAGCACGAACGCTTGGAAACACATTGTTTGCTGACGAAGCATATTTTCATATCGATGGCTATATTAATAAACAAAACACGAGATACTGGTATCCCGACAACCCAAGAGAACGCCATCAAAAACGTTTGCGTTGTCCAAAAACGACAGTGTGGTGTGAAATTTCTGCCCGAGGGATAATTGGCTTTTATTTTTGTAACCAGCGAGAGACAGTCACTGCTGACGTGTATTGCCGAATGATCGACGAGTTTTTTGTACCGCAACTGCAGCTGTTACTCGGATTCAACAACAGAACACAATTTCAGCAAGACGGGACCACTCCACACACAGTTAGAGTTTCAATGGAGAAGCTGAGGGGAATTTTTTCCAATAAATTAATCAACAAGTACGGGAAACATACCCTGGGCACCTCGGTCATTGGATCTTACACCGTGCGACTTTTTTTTGTGGGGATCCTTAAGTCGAGAGTTTACAGTAACAATCCTCGAACAATTCAGGCCCTACAAGAAAATATCCGCCGTGAAGTTGCTGCCATTGAACCAACGCTTTGCTCGCGCGTGTTCGCAAATTAAAGAGTCCGATTGCAAGAGTGTCTCGAGAGAAATGGACGGTATTTAGATGATATTGTTTATAAAACGTTAAATTAGCATCGTTAAACTCCATTTTATATAAATAAAATATGAGAATGACATTGCAGATTTTAAATTTTTTTATTTAATATTAAACTTGAAAATTTTCCGCTGGACACCGTTTATAAACGATTACTCAAAGCATGGCTTAATTTTATTTACGGTTTTTTTTTTTTAATGTTTTGATTTCAGTGTCACTACATATCTATATTTTTGTTACGTCACCTTATTTACAATCTAATCTTTTTTGTCACAAAATCCGCTGATTACATCATTGATAAATCTTTCCTTCCGGATGCAATAACATCATACAAACGGAATAAATTAACATTACTGCCTTCTCTCAAACATGCAATGTTTTTACAGTAAAATTTGTCACGAAAGGTTTAGTAAATTTAGTGACATTTAAATATTTACAAGGTGTAATAGAACTAGTCCACAATTCAATGCTGTCGGGGTGGACACCTGACTCAATCTCATACAATAACATGTTACAGAACAGATTTTCACACACATATATATATATATTAAATACTAATTTTTATTTTTTATTAATATTAAAAATATAATACAATTTCAATAATCAGTGGATATATATTTTAACATTTGTTTCTTCTCTATGAGAGTAAGACTCGTGTATAGAGAAGGAGTATATTCGAGTTAATTTATGTTTCAGTTAGTCTGTGTACATATTTTTTTAACTTCAGTTACAAATTTATGATAGTCCGTAATTTTTCTAATTGTGATGGGGAGATTATTAAAAATTTTGATACCTTGATAAATATATTGATTTTGAGTTGCGGTATATTTTAGTTTTGGGATATCAATGTGATCTCTATATCTTGTAGATCGGAATTAGCTTCTAAAATTTAATTGATTTTTAATTTTGAAAATTTGAATTATTGAATTTTTTTGTCTACTATTTTTGATACTTTAAAATCTGTGAATAGTTGTATACTTGGATATTAATTATAAAGATATACATGTAAAATCAATATTATCGAAAAATATTGTTGCGCTACCGGGATTCGAACCTGGATATCTCTTCCAATCCGGGGAAGGTGCATTACCAACTATGCTACAGCGACAGTATTTTTGACGATTAATTTTCGAACCTGTATGTTACACTTTTTCAAATTTATCCAATACTATCGTTGTTTACGCGCTTTTATACTTCGATAAGTAGGCCTGGTATAACATTTTGAATATGTGTGTTCTTTTTGTGTGGATTTAAAAACAGAAAACAAAAGCGAAGCTGCTTCTGGGAAGAGACAGTTTTTGCGATTCGGACGGACTTTTACGGCGGCGATATAAAAACATTTTGTATTATATATTTTCGGATTATCGGACCATCAGACTACAAGGAGAGCGACGTCGGCGTCTACCAGCACAGGTTCACAAAGGTTTGTTTATTTTGGATTTGCATACATTGAATTATTGTATTATCGAATTATTTACGACAACAATTGTTAAAGCAATAAAAAGGTATTTCCGCATTGAAATATAGATTCTATTAAGACAATGGCCATAATAACCGCTGCTAGTACATAACTTTATTATTTGTACATTATTACCACCATATTTTAAAATTAGTATTTAATTTTATTCAAAGAAAAGTTATTTCTGGTCATCTATGTAACGTGCATTAATAAAATGTTTTTATAAATGTCTGTCCGCTTCTCAAGCTGGAGGCCGGGGTTCGTTTCCTCGCCGAGGAGATTTTATTTTTACGCATTTAACTGAATTTATGAATATATTTATCGAATCAGAAAGACTTTTTTTAAATAATTGTGCGGTACACGTGCCTGAGACGTAACACGTTCTGTTTAATGATTCAACGCGTGAATGGTTCACCCCAGAATACTTTTCGGTGACGTCATGATACAGTTAACATAATTTATATTATTATATTTTCTTGGGCGCGCTATATTAAGACAATTCCGTTGATCAATTACGAGTGTCGTTTAGTTGCGTTGAAAAATCTAATTTTCTTAACTAAGTTTGGCATACGGCCATGATAAAACACTGGCTGGCTACTTTACGAGCCAGAGCAACGCTAAATTACTATTCGGATGTAATAACTACTTCTGTTCCGAATTCGTAAAACACATTTTTGACGTGTCTTTCGAATCGGCCGCGACCCGTGTTATTAACATATATCCCCGTCCAAATTTCCATTCATACCTTTCTTCATGCCCGTCTTGTGAGTGCGAATTGTGACCTTGACGCCGGCAGACGTCAACTTGACCGATATTTGTTCGATCTCGACATTGCGATGGCATTCGCGGTGTGGACATTTCAGCTACAGTGCACCGGCACTGTATTCGGTGATGTTGTGTTTTTGATCACGTATTGTTTGTTGTTCTGTGTGCCGCGACATTGCCGTATTCAAGTGGGATCGAAGATTGGCTCATCCGCGCGCCATTGTGTAATCTCGGCGGCGACTGGAGGGATAAAGGAGGCGTTATATACAATCTCCCGGTTCTCGAGATCACTGGTCCTTCGACTGGAACCCTTATCGCCTCATTGACCTCATCCTGTACCCAGGTTTCCCTAATTTCCCTTCCCATACCTTGCGGTGATTCCGATTTACGACCGGAATTGTCGTAATCCAATCCGCGGGACGCGCGAACCGGAGATCGCGTGATTCGTTCATTAGATCCTGTCGATCAATGAACGAATTTTCGAATTCAATTTCAGTATTGCTAATATTCATCAATCCAATCCAGTATATAATATTTACCATCTTAGTATTATATGTAATTTGGTAATAATATCGAAATGAGTAGATGTATTATGCAGATATACTAATTTTGAAATGCATTGTATTGTCAAAGTAAAAACTCGATAGGATGCTAGGTAGGCGCCTATTAGGTGTCATGTGTGTCATACCACCTCTGAATGCAATTTTTTTTTTTTTTTTTGATATCTTACCCGAGAAGTCACCGAAAAAACATGTTCTATGTTTAAACGAAACGGTAGTAGATGAGTTTCCAATAAAAAGTAAATATTAGACAATTAATTACCTTTTACATAGTTATGACATGTTTAATTTACAATGAACTATCTACATTTAAATAATAATTAAATGTATTAATTACAAATATATGCATATAAAATCAATTTTATCGAAAAATATTGTTGCGCTACCGGGATTCGAACCTGGATCTCTTTCCAAACCGGGGAAGGTGCATTTATCCAACTATACTACAGCGACAGTACTTTTAACGACAAATTTTCGAACCAACAGTTTACAATTTTTCAAATGAATACATGTATCGTTCCATTATTTGAAAGCCATTTTACTTTGTTTTTTAATTAAGTTAATTTGAAAAAGTGTAACATATGTGGTCGAAAATTTGTCGTCAAAAGTACTGTCGCTGTAGCATAGTTGGATAATGCACCTTCCTCGGTTTGGAAAGAGATCCAGATCCCAATCCCGGTAATGCAACAAGAATATTTTTCCATACAATTGATTTTACATGTATATATTTGTAATTAATACATTTGATTAGTATTTAAAATATCACAGAGCGTCTGTTCTGAATAATTACAACTTCACAATAAGAATGTGTTCTCCTTAACCCTTCCCAAACCATGCAGTAACACAGGTCTACCATCATAATTGAATCTGTAATATTTCGGTAAATACATGCAACATAAAATTCGTAATTTAAATAATCCTAAAGAAAATATTAGCGCTTAGGTATGACTAGTGTAAAACGAATTATAAAAAGGAAATCCTATAAAAACAATTATTTTTCCATTCAATCTGTTGGTAAAAATACCATTTGTGATATGAAAGACAGAGATCACACACTATTTTCACAGTGAAAAGAACAACAAACATACAAATATAATTGTCTCTTTCTCATTAATTAAACGAAGAGAGATAAGAAGGAAGGAAACATTGTATAGGATTAAACGAATGCTCTAAATTATGTTATTAATTTTTTTTTCTAAATTTAATGCTCAATATTTAGAGTAAATTCGTGCTATTAAAGGCATTCAAGCTAAAAAAATCATTTTTCTAACTGCTATTTTACGGTAACACAGGTTGACAGCATGGCTGCGTTCGGGTATTTTATATCATGGTATGGTAAAGGTTAATATCTACATTTAAACTAACCGTAACTCGTAATATGTTACTTTTTATGATTGTTAATTATTAAGTACCAACCGCAGAGAAACGGAAATCTGCGCCGTGCGGCAGCAATGGAGCCACATGTTAATTTATTAATTAAATTTATTCAGTCGTCCTCTGAACTCGGCTGTGTTATTTTTATTATATGCGGCAACGATGTTTGAACGCGAAACGACCTCGACCGTGCTTCATACGCTGTCGAACCTGCCGCATCGGACAAATTATCTCACGCCAGAAACACCAGTGATGTACATTGGTGTAGTAGAGGTGTTGTTTATGATTCTTCTCACGGAGTCGGATCTTCAAGCTACCCGATTCTTTTGATTCGTTACTTTGGACGATGACTCAAATATTCGAGTTATTCGGATGGTTGTGAATCAGGTTGTACAAACGGTTCGGTACGTATTCGATTTAGCTAGCCCCGAGCGTTTTGTGTGTTATGACGGCGTTGATATTCAGGCCTATTCTCAAAATTGCAATATTGAAATGAAGGTGATTGTTACACCAACCCTCAAAAATAGTGTTATATTTGAATGAGAGAGAGGGAGAGAGAGTGAGGGAGCTAAACGTACCATAATCTGTCAAAACTATCTGTCTATTTTTGTGGGTTGGTGTAACAGTACGTTTATCTCACTCTCTCTCCCTCTCTCTCATTCAAATATAACACTATTTTTGAGGGTTGGTGTAACAATCACCTGCATTTCAATATTGCAATTTTGAGAATAGGCCTGATTATCCCCGTAAAACAAGAAAGGAGTTCAAATGACCATTGATGTGTTGTGCGCTTTCAATCATCTGAGGTTAAAAAAAACTCCGATGAAGCCGATAAATTGAGCACACCTTTGTGTGTGTGTGTGTGTGTGTGTGTGCAAACCTTCCCATGTTGACTGTTGAATAAACTCTCTAGGGTACGCACGCTATGGGGTGTGTACCTTTGTGCACAAATGTACATATGCATGGGGCGACACGATCCCATCCTTAAAAAAAATCAATCATTGCCAAAAGAATCGCATGTACACATGTACAAAGTGTAAAATGATGGTGCCGACACACACACACACACACACATACAAGCTGAAATGAAATGATTGGAGCAAAATGAATGAATCACTACTGCAGATGTACAGACAACGCATCCATATTTGCCGATGTCCGCGGGCGCACACCCTGAAAGGACTCGGGTTCGGAATTGGACTCGGAGCCGAAAGGATCGACTCTCTCGGGACAACGGAACCGATTCTTTACGTTCTTTAAAAAGAGTCGTTCAAAAAGAACGACTCGTTCATACTCGAACACTTCTATTGCGTATTCTCGCTAGTTGTCCACATTTGACGCTCATTCGCTCACATCGCGTATAATCTATTTAAATAATACGTCATTGTTTCTTCTTGCTTTTTATAATGTTGCAGAAATGAGATGTAACAATTATCATTAAACAGATTTATATAATACGATTTGATAAAAGTCTTTATATGGGTGATATTTTTCTCACAAAACTCACGTCTAATAATGTTTCCCCTGTCGCCGTATTAAGAAGCCGTTCCAGTTCTACTGTGGTGAGTTCCGGGACTGCCTGCCTGTTCGTAAATCGAAATTCTGTTCGCAGACTGTGGCATTTTTTGTTCGTAAACAGAGGTTCCACTGTGATTACTTTGTTGATAATGAAGAAAACCCAAAAGTCACACCCTATCCCGGAATAGTTTTGAGAGTTGTTTACTCTCGTTTCGATTCCGCTCAACGAAGCAACGCGTGCAATATTTTACAAAATTTTCAAAGCTTTTTTGAATATATTTTAATGTTATTTACCTTCCGGAAGTTGGTTACTAAAACATAGTTAACATTTTTATTTTCCTTAATTACAATTATTTCATTTTTTATTACATTCAGACATTAACTGATATAGGTTGCACCGGTATCATCGTACTAGAGCCATGCCTGAACAATATGTATCAATTTGACGTGAGACTCGTTATCATATTAAATTCAGGAAACAGCCAGAGAGACGCTATAGAAGTCATTCACCCCCAAAAGGGGAGGGTAAACATCATATTTATGTGTTGAAGTCGCAAAACTCGGTCACAGTCCGGTATAAATAGAGGGTGCGATGGAGATCCACCGCTCTTCCCGGCATCGTCCATCCCAGCAACCCCCAGCGGGAGACCCACACCTTAATAAATACCCGGAAAAGTCGGAGATTCCTTTGTTGCTAAAACTCTCCATTACATACTTATTTAAGACTTCATGTAGATAAACCAACTCCACAAAAATACTGGAAAATACTAAATGCCCCCCCGATACTGTTATCATCCTTTACGTCCACCAGAGATATCCGTGCACGCGTCACATGTTCTGACACATGCAAGTATGTGTGTACACTGATCACATGACCTGCGAGTTCATTTCTTCATTACACAGCCGTAACCTTTGATATAGTCGTTGAGTTTAAAAGTTTGGGAAGAATGTGTAGAGTTGTTAAATCTGTCGTGTAAAAAAGTACAGTCAAAGTGTACGTTTTTGTCAAAGTTATCACGTAAAAAAGTACACTGGCAAAGTGTACATTTTTGTCAAAACTCACGTAAAAAAGTACACTGTCAAAGTATACTTTTTTGTCAAAACTGTCACGTAAAAAAGTACACTGGCAAAGTATACTTTTTTGTCAAAACTGTCACGTAAAAAAGTACACTGTCAAAGTATACTTTTTTGTCAAAACTGTCACGTAAAAAAGTACACTGGCAAAGTATACTTTTTTGTCAAAACTGTCACGTAAAAAAGTACACTGTCAAAGTATACTTTTTTGTCAAAACTGTCACGTAAAAAAGTACACTGTCAAAGTATACTTTTTTGTCAAAACTGTCACGTAAAAAAGTACACTGTCAAAGTATACTTTTTTGTCAAAGCTGTCACGTAAAAAAGTAGTCAATGTGTACGTTTTTGTCAAAGCTGTCACGTAAAAAAGTACACTGGCAAAGTATACTTTTTTGTCAAAACTATCACGTAAAAAAGTAGTCAATGTGTACGTTTTTGTCAAAGCTGTCACGTAAAAAAGTACACTGGCAAAGTGTACGTTTTTGTCAAAACTATCACGTAAAAAAGTACATTTTTTATGTTCCAGCAATGGAGAATTTTGAAATAACGACTTGTGAAGAGTATGTTTTATTGAAGACATGTGCAAAATGTACAAAATCACATGTTCACGGAGATGTATTAAAAGAAGCAGACTTTCAGTTCTTTCTTGTTTGAACTTCAGATGCGATCTAATAGCTCCGTTCTGGTCGATTCCAGGCCAGGTGAGGAGTCTCGTCGAGAATGGACTGCTGGCATCGTGGTTTACACCCGAGCACCTCATTTATATAATACATAATTTAAAGCCCAGCTGTATGTCTTTTTGTACGCAAATTCGAAAGGAAGCCGATACATTACATCGGAATGAAGTGTCAATTTCCTTTGAAATATCATATGAATTGGATGGATGCGATATTTTCTTCTGATGGAATATTTTTTGAATAGAATAACAAATAATTTCATTTCTAATTTAGTTTTGGACAGGATGCCGACCATTAAACATGTTCTATGTTAATTAGCTCGGGGCGCCGGACGCCTCAAACTACCCCATCGAGCCATTAGATGATTGCGTGCTAATTTTTGGATCGATGTGCCTAAAAAATGCTTTTGTGCAATTTTGAGGTCCAATACCACATGTGTGCTGGGGAAGAAAATAAAATCTTACCAGGCTATTTATTTGAGTCTATATACTGGTATATAAAGTATTTAGTGTCTTGTTAAAATTTATGTGCGCATTATATATTTTTAATAATTAGACAAAATACTTTGTTTAAACAGCTATTTATTGATTATTCTACATGTTTCGACACCTAATGGTATCTTCTTCAGGAAACAACAAAACAATTATAAAGTTTAAAAGCTGACGATTTGATTATTTATAATATTTAGCTTGCTTTCTTCACTTTTTCTTATTTCTAAAATTTCATATTTATCTAACTGCAAACCCCTAGTATTTGTATGTATAAATTTTAAACCCTTGTTAATATCAAAAAAAAAAAAATGGTTTGTTTCCAAAACGTGATTGGAAAATTCTGTATAGTTGTTGTTATTTAAGCATCTCTAGTGCTCTTTAATTCTAATATTTTTTTGATTGCGCTATGTTAACAAACCGCAGGCAAATTGCACTGATTGGTCACAACGACGGTACCAAAAATGTTATTTTCATTCGGTAATTACTCTGACATAACGTAGACTTAATGACATTGAATGTATTATCACATAGAGTTACATTAATCGGTATATCTCGCGAGCAGAGAAAATAATCGAATAAATGTGTACAAGTTATCCAGCGTAAGACCGCCCCCTTAAGAAATGACATTGTATTGAAGTGTTTGTTGACGCGGTGTATGATAAGGAGACCGTATTTGTTTTTGATTTAATAATTAGATAAATGTTGACGAATCGCCACGCAAATGCGTAAACACCTACGCAAGTGCGCCGCGCACGTTGTGCGACATTCGGTCTGGGTAACGGTTGATTTATACTATACTATCTGTCGTAATATGGGTCGCCCTAGCGCACCGTTTTTTACGTATAATAAATTTAGCTAGAATCAAAAAATACCTTAAACTATTGTGGATTCTTATTTATAGGCCGAAGATGTGATTATTTTAGAGCAGGCTCGCACTTCGTAGTTCTTCGCTAATGACGGGCTTAATTCGGTGCAGTCTTATGTCAAACTGGTAATTTTTGGTATATTGGAGATTTAGTCCATTGATATTTTTAATTCACGCGGAGTCTGATTGTAGAATTTTTCAAATTTTATTACAAGGTATTTATCAAGCAACGTATTTTAGTAGAAAATAATAAATATTTTAACCATTTCGATAACACTTTGAGATTTGTGTAAAAATACAAGATGTTTTTACCACAGTTTGCAAGTAAACTAAACATAATATGTGTATGTATTTAGACTTTATTGACATGCATATTTTTGTTGTAACAGAGGTGAATATATTATAATATAACATGACAAACATAAGATGCAATTATATTGCAATTAAGTATATGCTCGTAGTTTATTGTGTGGGATGGAGTAGACTTCACCTCTGATTATACAGCGTTGTCCTGGCTACTTTGCTAGACTGAAGTCCGTGTTAAAGTAACCAGTTTTTTTTTTCGTGCTGTTGTGGTGTTATTTAATAAAGATTTGACAGAAATAAAAATAGAGATATAAAAAAAATAAAATATAATAATAATTTAAAAATAAAAATGTAGTGGGGGTGTTGTAAAACTAGTGAATTATTAAGTATACAATAATTAAAAAGAGATACCTTTATAATATGACCTGACCTAAGAAATAAATGGTTAAAGAAATCTTGTTGTAAACTTCATTATTATTCCTGTTCTTATCTTCTGTTTAGACTACCGTTTATTAAAAAAATATGATTAAGGAGAACACATTCTTATTGTGAACTTGTAATTATTCTGAGCATAGAACTGTGATATTTTAAATACTAATTAAAATGTATTAATTAGAAAGATATACATATAAAAATAGTTATATCGAAAAAGATCTCTTTCCAATTCGTGGAAGGTGCATTAACCAACTACGCTACAGCAGACAATACTTTTTTTCTAACCCGTATATTATTGAAAAGAGATCCAGGTTTGAATCACGGTAGTAACAACAATATTTTTCGATAAAATTGATTTTATATATTTCTAATTGATACATTTAATTAGTATTTAAAAACATATGCATTATTAAAAATATAAAATATTTACGTTGGCTAATATTTATTGCTGGCAGTGTATAGCGCCCTTGAGGTGAAAGTTTTTACGAAAATGGCGCTATACAAATTATCCATTATTATTATTATTATATCTTTACGAGTGTGCTCAACGCGTCCCCGAAACTCTCAGCCAGTGCTAGTTAGTGTTATAATTTTGTTCAATCAATTTCTCATCGCATAATATGTGGTCTGCACATATTCACACACGCGCACTATCATATCAGCCGTACTTTATCGCGTCTGCTCGGGTAGTAGAAAGTAAACGTATACAAAATAACTAGCAGAAAGGACCAACCCTTATCCGAGACTGTTATATGAGTGGTCACTCACGTGCCAGTTCCTCTCAACAAAGCAAATCAACGCGGGTCTAATGTGACAATAATTTAGCTCAAAGTTATAAGTGATAACTTTTTACTATATAGTAAATAAAATTACTAAAGTAAATATTTTTGCGGAAACGGGATGTTTGTCAGTAAAAAAAAAAAATTAACTTCTCGAAAGTACATCCCGTAGTAAACTCATTTTACTCTGCGGTATCCGATAGTGACAACGAGAATCGATAGTTAAATATGGCGGACTTTTCACAGCTGTTCCAAAAGTCATCCGACACATTGATACTTTGAATATTGCAGTGTACTATAATTGATTATTCAATATCCCGTTCTTTTAGTGATGAAAGTTCGTCTGATGATGATCTTCGTTGTTTAATATACATTATTACACATAATATGAAAAAAAAATTATCACCAAAGTGACATATATTGAACGCCTAGGCGAAAAAATTCATAGATAACGTATACACGGTATAACGATTATGTATACTGCTGAGTCATCTATCATTTTCAAAGTTCTATCACTACAAACTCGAAGAGACATGGCCGATGTCATTTTCTCATACAAAATAGCCAACTCTAAAGTAGACTGTCCTGATTTACTCAGACGTACATCCATTCGAGTGCCAGGCAGGTCAACCAGAACTAATCTTACATTTAACCTTCCACATTGTAACACCAATGCCAAACGTAATTAATTTTTCTACCGAGCACCCATTTATTTCAATTCACACCTAAACGAACTAGACATTTTCAATACTCAGATTACCTCAATTAAATCTAAATTCAATACATACATTTATTTTAATTTTTATCACACATATTTTATTCCCTATCCCATTTTCCTTTTCCTTTCCCCTCACCCTTCCGTTCCCCTGGAATATATTTTTTATTATAACTTTTATCTTTCTGTTTATATATTTCTTCTCTCACATTTTTCTGCATTATAGTGCTTTTTAAATTTTAAATTGTACTCACTGTATAAAGTGTATTGTATATTTTGAGAAAACATGCAACTGGTTTAAAATAAAGCGTATTTCATGATTGTTTATCACGACATCTCCGTCTATGCTTTGACAGTAGTAAATTAGATGTATCAACAACCCGTAAATGATTTTTACTACGAGCGTTAGTAAAAAGTTACTACTGATCACAGAACCGGCCCTAAATGTTTATTACTTCTTTATATTAGATTTCAGCGGTATTTAGATATCTATTTATTATGAAGCAAGAGTATATAGTAAAAGTTAGTAACAAAACGATTAGTCACATATATATATATTTTTGAATAATAATAAACATTATAATTACAAGCAGATATCAAATATCAATTAAAATGTAATTATAGTGTAGTGACTTTCAAATTTGACTGCACCAGTGTACTGCCTTTGGAAATACTATCACAGATTCGCTCGGTATGAGACTTAAAAACACTCGTTTGTTCCAATAATATATTTACAGTAATGTACAGCGATATACTCAGATATCGCTTATTGCTAATGCCAAGGAACGATGGGTAAAGAGACCCGTTTTTTTTTTTTTCCAATTCCTTAGAGTCTACGATACTCTGAGTACTCTACATGCGGCTAGACCGCCTAATCTACAAACTACAAGTGCATCAGCGCTAGTCACTTTGACACTTTTACAAACTACCTTATTATTATAAACATCTGAGTGTTTTATATTAATACATGAATTGGAAGGGTAAAAAATTACTGATAAAAAACCCTCTAAACAATTTACTGGAAGTTAAGTATTTCAAATTAATTAGGCGCGACACTTTATGTACAGTGCCGCCTTATTCTAGCATCATCCTTAAATATTTAAACTAAAATAAATACTACTAGACTTAAAAATATATTGTTTTTATTATTTTTACAAATCATCATTTGGAGAGTTCTCTCGACGCTGTCCGCTTCTGTGTGCAGCTCAGTCCGGAGGATCGAGCGCGTTGCTTCGCCGCAGGAAATAGTGCCTGGGCAATCTGTATTTGTAAAAGAGACCCGTTCCACCAGTGACGGCCTCTTATATCCCATGACCCCCACCACTAGTTACAATAGAGAGATGTCCATTGAGTTTGTACTATCACAGAGACGCTCCCCGAAGGGAGATTTGGACATTAAGATTTTGAGTCTCGCTCGGCACGATCACGACCTAAAATAAAAAAATAAAATATTTACAGTCACGACTGGAAGAGGGGGGCAGCGGAATGGTTTACTGTCTCTCTCTTCCCGTCTACCTTCCTAGCATTACCCAGCGGGTCAATTGCAACTTCACAACAAAAATGTGTTCTCATTAATTAAAAATATATTAAAAAAATAGTATAATATATATAGAGCGCCACATTCTTCTGTCCCGACACACATTTCTCGCCTCATCCACATTCATACATCTTCTTATACAAGCTCGCCGATTATTGTGCCTTCTAACAGGACTATCTTCCTGTATCAGGTTTACCTGGTCGTGGCAAGACTTCCGCGGACGTCGTTTATTTCTGGTGCCATCAACACTTGCGTCATATGTCTTTCTTACTATTCTCTCCTCATTCATCCGTTTCGTATGATCATCAATTTATTAGAGGAAACATTCGATGAGCGCATAATTTCGCGTAATGGACCTGTGATTTTTGGATTATTTTCTGTGGAGATATGTGAAGTCACCTAGTCTACGCTTATAAACCAGAGAAGATATACGACTTGGAAGCCAACATTCGTCGCGTTATTGCCGATATACGGCCCCAGATTTCGCTTTATTCGAGCCAGTCGCGGCGCCCATATGCGCGAAATCATATTTGAACACTGATGGCATAAAATTATCTTTCTAATACAGGCAATACTATGGCCATTTACCACGATTTATATGTGTTTTATTTCATTTTAAAATTCTATACCTCTAAAAAAACACCCTTTATTATAGTAAACGCATAAACACTGTATATTTCGCACGTTGTCTTTCTTATAGTAAGTGTAAAGTAAGTAAACATACTGGTAAAAATATCTCCACTTTATAATAATACCTCGTAATTTGTGTCAAGAGCAGCTCCGATTTCTCTAGACCTACTTCTATTAGCCACCGGGCTATTGATCTTTTCCGCGATGGAGACGCTTTATCCCATTCATTTGTGGGTTATGCTGAGTACAGCCTTGCATTTGAGAGAATTCCACGAATCAGAGTTACATCTGAGCTGTGTGGGAATCCCACACACTGGATCGGCGTTCCGGTTTACTCCGGTCCGGCCCTGCAAGTATAAATCGTAAAATATTATCGCTTTCGATTTCGAGCTGTCTAGACGTGTTGCACTGAACTTGGGAAGGTGTAGCCAAAGCACAACTCAAGAGGCGCAAATTGTGAAATTGAAAGAAAGTCGAAGGTCGTTAAATTATAATGGAAGCTATTATATTATAGAAATTGATGTTTAATAATGATTAATAATAATTGTTAATTGAATCTATGAACGTCAACATGGAATGTAATGCGAATGAACGTTATAAAACTTACGAGAAGATGTAGTACACGTACCAGCAGAAAACATCCTTCTCAACTAATTGTTCAATAATTGCAATATTTTAATATGTCCAAGAGCACACAATTATTGGATTTTTACCTACAGAGGCACTGTTATTAAACAGATATCTCATAGAGACGAAGCTATTTTATTATATTTTAAAGGAATGATATATAGAAATATGGGAGGGTAATTACAGGGCTTACGACCTGTCTTCGACTGGCTTAAGTGATCACTTGATGGCCTCCTGGAACGAGGCTCGTACCCCCGACCACTAGATCCCTAGGCGAGTATCATAACCACTAGACCTCAAGCGTGCCAAGCTGGTCTTAGTATTGTGAATAAGATTTAAAAGGAACGCTCAGGTGGTTTGATCATATGGAACGGACGAATGAGGAGAGAATGGTTAGAAGGATATATGACGCAAGTGTTGATGACATCAAAAATACAAGACGTCCGCGGAACACTTGGCATGACCAGGTAAACCAGATAATGGAGGATGGTTCTGTTAGATGCCTCAATAATCGGCGAGCTTGTATGAGATGATGTATGAATGTGGATGAGGCGAGAATTGTGCGTCAGGACAGAGGAGTGTGGCACTCTTTCCTCATTGCCTACCCCCGCGGGGAAACGGCGTGATCATAAGTATGCTGTGGAGGTGTATCGCCTCGACGATCTGCTCGCACCCTGCATATACAAAACGGGGCTCTCATTAACCTCTAAAACACGCCCGGTACTGACCCACAAAATACAACAATGATATGCGCCGCAGCCGTCCAGGGAGCCGGCCTTAGCGCGTCACTGCTCTCGCGGTAGCCTTCCAGACTAGTTTATTAAACAACGCTTCTCGTTGTGGAACTGTATTTTAAGAATCAATAAACATCGATCTATTGTAAGTAGTATTTTATTATTTTTATTTGTTAACTTTGTTTTATTAACCACTTATTGAGTTTAAATACATCTACCGGTTTCGAAAAATACCATTTTCAGTATTGACATCCTGAAGAAGAATATAGTATTTTTCGAAACCGGTAGATGTTATCAATAAGTGGTTAATAAAACAAAGTTAACAAATAAAAATAATGATTTTTAACCGCAAAGTTAATTTTGCTAATTTCAAAAGTAGTATTTTATTGTTTATCATGCTGGTCCTGTTAGAAGTCTCAATAATCGTCGATGTTATATGAATGTGCCGAGAATTGTGTGTCAGGACAAGAAGAATGTGACGCTCTATCCTCTCTCTGGAAACGTCGTGAAGTAAGTTAGTTACCGTTCCGGTAATGATACCGCGACAGGCTGACACGCCGGCAATACAGAGTGTATACCGCTCGCGTATCTAGGTATGATAAATAATGCTGTTAATGTGTTGCAACTACAATTTACCGAAAGTGCGTTCAATGTTTCCGTACATATTGCGTCATATGTTGTTGTGTGTATTTTGTGTCGAAATGCACGCTGCAAGGGGGGGGAAGTCGTTGGACGCGTGCCAGACGATTAAGATTACATTATTTATTTTAATAATATTTGACCTTCAAAATGTAACGTTTGCAAGAGTTGTGACAGTCCTATAATTGATCCCATTATCAGATCACTGTAAACACTGGCCGCCTCGCTATCAAACTGTTGATAAATCCCGCGCATCTACCGTACGTTCGGACGGGGCCCGGTCGGTGTAATCCGACGATGAATTGACGCTATAATATCGAATTTTTGTACAATATTTCTAGATTATATTTATTTACACTTATTGATTTCTATTTAATTTTAATTTGAAAATAAGATTTATTTCCTGTCATTGTTGACCGGCTGTTAATCTAGTATATTATATAAAACGTTCATATGTACGTTTCATCTTCAGAGTGCATTGACATTTTTACTCAATTTATTTAATTTTAATAAGATCTCTTGATGATGAGGTGAGCCCCAACACGCCCACACACAACACCCACATTTAATTATATATTTTTTTGCAGATAATAAAAAAAATATTTAAGTTTATAATGGCTACATACCCAGTGCAAGAGCGCGTTGAAATTATTGAATTTTATTATGTATCGCGACGATCTATTTTCGATGACCGACTAATTTTAAAAAATGCAGAGTTTGTTTGGCCTTCCCGTTCCCCAAATTTGACGGCGCCTGATTTATTTTTGTGGGGCTACTTAAAAGGCCCGAGTTTACATGAACAAACCGGCAACAATTCAGGAGCTTAAACAAAATATTCGTGCAGAAATAATAAATTTGGAGACAGAAACGTTGCGTAATGTAATGCAAAAAATACTTTAGAAAGAGCAATTATTTGTCAACAAGAAAATGGAGGTCATTTAAATGGTGTTATTTTCCACACATATATTAAAAAAAGTTAACAAAATACACTTTCATGTAATAATATATTTTTTTAATAAATATTAAAATTATATGCATTTTACATCAGTCAGTACAAGTTGGCCCACTCAGTGACGTGAATTTATTGTATATAATAGCGATGGGTCCACACTGTACGAACTACTTCAATGAACTAGTTCTTTGTACTCACGCTTCGCACGTTTTAAATCGTGCTGACGCTTCAATAGTTCAATACTTCACACCATATTCGCACACACCAGCAAGGAACTTTGTTGCCTGCATCGAAGCTCTCACTCAGCAACACTGTATAGAGAACGAAAGAATTTGCCGCACACTTCGTGTAGTTCATTGCGGTGTGCACTTCGCGAAGTATCATTGAACTATATGAAGTGAGAAGCGATTTCGACCCGCATCGGGAGTGGGCCAATCGGCGGTACCGACATACTTCGAAATTTGAACGCTTCAAGTCAGTGAACGTGCATTTCGTGAAGCGTTCATTATGAAACGAAATTTTGTCCTTCGCTAGTGTATAGTAATGCAATTTTTATAACTGTTCAAAGGTTTCCGATGAAACATCGTGGTATAACATGATTATTTTGTAAATTGAGTCAAAACACTGTTTTATTCCACTTCACTTTTCATTGTGTTTTCGAGAACATCTTCCCATTATCAATATTATAGTTCAAGTTGAACATTGAGTTGGAATTGATCCTAGGGGAGGAGCGAGGAGATATAGGATCCTCGATTCTCACCGAACAGATCCTTCATAGATCCAAAAATCCACACAATCACTAAAGTGACGACCCCCGACTCGGTAACATCATACCGCACCAGAGTTGCATAATATGACTTTATTTTTTTTTCTGTTACTAAGGTATCTGTTTCATGCCGAACCGATTTTATTGCGGGCACTCGTCTCCTTTACGATAATTCCAAAAGCAAACATTGTGACAGTACACTATTTATCTTGGCAAATTAGTGCCACAGACAGGAAACCCATTATCGTGGCCGTTATCAGCTATCACCTACCCTATCACTGCTCGGTGGCTGGCTGGCTGGCTTCACGCCTCGCTTGTGAAATAATAAATCCAAATAAATATGAATTAAATATATTAATTATAAAGATATACATATAAAATCAATTCTATCGAAAAATATTGTTGTTGCGCCACCGGGATTCGAACCTGGATCTCTTTCCTAACCGGGGAAGGTGCTTTATCCAACTAAGCTGCAACGACAATATTTTTAGCGACAATTTTCGACCCTATGTGTTACCTTTTTGATATTAATACATTTAATCGTTCCATCATTTGACAGAGCCATCTACCTTATTTTTACAGAATCTCAAATACATTTTGAGTAAACTGATAGCAGACGCCAGAATTATCAATTCATTTTTATTAAATTTTGGACACATTGATACAACTTTATTAATTCTTCAATTAACTTTATTAGTTCTCCTAAATAATAAATCCAAACAGAATTATCTGTTCTTGAACCAGGTCCGAAGTCTAAGCGCGTTCCGGTGAACCGTGTCAAATCACGCGGTGCACATTTTTCTTTCGTTCAATCTTATTCTTATAAATAAAATCTCACTCTTTAAATATCCGTTTGTCACAATTGAAGATAGAGCTGGAAATTTATACATTTCATTGAAGAGATGTGTCAAATTCCTTTAACCCATTCCCCGCGGGTGACTCGTATATGAGCTGCGCCTTACGTATCCACGACGCGGGTGACTCGCCCGCCGCTAGTGCGTACACACGCGCTGAGGAGCGGTGAAAATTGTACCAAAATTATTTGTGATCTTTGTCCTGTCGATATTTGTCGAGGATTATTAGCCATCTTATGAACAAACACGAAATAATAAAGTTCCTCGTATCATCCAGTATCAGTAGCACTGTTGTGTTCTTGTTCTTACATGGATAATTTTGTTTACGTTATTTTGTTATTATGATTCTGATTCCTGTATTTGTTTATGTTCGTGAGGATGCTTGAGAACCTTTGCTATCGATTTCTTAAAAATAAATCATAAATTTGTTGCATTATCGTTGTGTAAAGTCGTAAATTATAATGACGCCAAAAAATGCCGCGTGTGACAGATGTCATGCGTTATTTATGAACGCGATCAATGGGTTAATATGTATAATATGTTCGAAATAGTAAACAAAAATACCAACATTATACATTTATTTATCCGTCAGTATTACAATCAGTTATTAACATCTTAATACCATCAAAGGTTGGCTCCGGTGTCATCGTGCCAGAGCCACACCTGTACAATTTGACGTGAGACTCGCTATCACATTAAATTCAGAGGGCAGCCAGAGAAAAGCTATAGAAATCATGCACCCCCAAAAGGGGAGGGTAGACGTCACATTTATGTGTTGCAGTCGCAGAACTCGGTCACAGTCCGGCACAAATTCACCCTGTCCAGGTCGCAAGAGTGCGAGGGAGAGCCAGCAGAATGATCCGTTAGGTCTCTAGCCACTACTTTTCCCGGCATCGTCCTGGGTACTAGGTAACAATGGTAATTATTTCATTTTTTTGACGTTTCATTTGATGTTGGATATTAACCTTTTAAATGCCACGAGCGCGTTAACACGCCAAACTTTGGATGTTACCGCCAAGCCATAAGCGGGATAATACGCACTTTTTGGCCTCGCGGGGATTAAAGTCATATTTTTGGCACCAACACTGATGAATGCAAGTGAAGTCTGAAGCTAGAAAAAGAGAAACAAAAGTGGACAACGCGATGGACATAAATTGAGTCAAGCGTATATGTGGCAAATATTTACTTTTATATGAGAACTGTTGATGCAAGCCGAGTTCTCCGTCTTTCCAATAACCTTAATACACCTGTCCCGCTCTGGCCAACTACTAATTAGGGATTTCGGCCGACGTGGGACAGATTGCATTTCGACCCGGACCTGTCAACACATGTCTTTATTTTAACGGTCGAGAGTAACGCCGTGCGCAACATCCGGACCGCGAAAAGGAAGCGGCGTTATACAGCATCCGGAAGTGCAGCGGTAACTCCGTTCTTCACTACAAAAGTGCGAGTCAAGCGGGGGTGAAAATTGCCGTCCAACTCAGGACTGAGATCCGTCTGCCATTATTATTTTCTGAATCCAATTCGGGTTGCGTCAACTAAACATTAATTTTAATCGATACAGTACACAAATGTCTCGCTGATCTTGGGATAGTGAACAGGATTAGTCCTTAGTTATACAGACGAGGAGATGGTTTCTTCGTTTAATTAGTGAGAAAGAGACGATTATATTTGTATGTTTGTTGTTTTTTCACTGTGAAAATAGTGTGTGATCTCTGCCTTTCATATCACAAATGGTATTTTTACCAACGTATTAATTTTATAATAATTGTTTTTGTACTATTCCATTTTCATAATTGGTTATTCACTAGTCATTCCTGAGCGCTAATATTTTCTTTAGGATTATCTAAAATATGAATTTTATGTTGCATATGGTTTGGGAAAGGTTAATAACCCTCGACTCTCGACATTCGCTTGTTTTCGTTTTCAATTTCAATGTTCTTCCACCTATTTGCCACGTCGCGTACTGGACGACTTCCAAGTCTGCGGAGCCGTAAGCCATTTTTATCAAATCAAAGTCGAAAGCGTCATTCGTAAATAGATTATTGGTATTATTTGGTACATTTGGATGGAAATATGTATTACTATTACAAAAGGTCTTATGCAGCGGCGTAACTACGCTAATGCAGCTAACGAGGTTATATTGGGCTCCGTGTTATACTTGGAATCGACACATGGACTATTTAAATGGAACAATAAAAATTTTAAAAATCTATAATTAATGTGTGTTCGATATTTATAATCTATAGATCGCCGATCGCCATCTCGCGCGCATGCGAACGCGACATATAGATAATGATTCCTTTCCCATTACCCCCTTCCCTATAACCAGAGCACCTTTTTTGTTGTCGATGGTTTTGGTCACGTTTCCATCATTCGAAAAAATGAAAGAAACGAAAATATTCATGAAAAAAGAATATTCATTCAAAAGAAAGAAACGAAAATATTCAAGAAAATGAATATTTTCGTTTCATATGCGCATGCGCTGAATCACGGCTCACAACCAAATATAAATAAAATAAAAAAATGAATCACAAATCACGATATTCTCAGATATTCAATCACCGATAGTGAGTGTGACTCAAAGATATCAGTGATTGACTCACGGTTCGTGATTTTGAGTTCGTCACTAGTATCAACGATGATATACAGAATGTAATGGCCGTCTATGTTCGTGGGCTACTGGTTTTTGATAATGCGTATTTATAGGGGTTAACTACATCATTTTATTTTTTGCCCTTTGTCGCCGAAGCCCGTGTAGCGTTTTGGTGTCAAGTGTGCCGCACTCGCGGGCTATTATTAGACCGAGAGCGCGAACGATCGATGGCTGGCGGGCGAAATGTCGAACGTGACCTGTAAGGATTCAGATCCCTGTGTTGCTACCATCTTTTCGGTGTTGGGACAATACCTACTCCGATACATTTTTTTTTTTTTACGAAAATGTGAGTTTTTATTATTAATTTCGTCGTCCCTTTTAGATACCTATCAGATCTTATATATAAAGAGTACAATGCCCTAGACATAAAGCAAATCTATATATGTTGAGACTCGTCCAATATTTCCATGCTAACGACATCTTACCCTAAGTAATAAATCATGGACACAACATCATGGAACAACATGGACATCTACACGCCAGTTCCGAGAGCAACAACGACATTTTATCGAAGATTCTACATGTTCTTAGCTCCGAAACTGTGCAACACACTCAGCACCAACTGGAAATCGTTCACTTCCAATAAGATTACACAAATATGGACCCAATATATGATCCAAATGGGTAGAGATCAATCAGAAGCATCGCTATCCAACATTCTAACGTAATCATTATACAGTGCCTACACTAATAATTCACTAGTTCTACAATACTCGCTACATTTTTTTTCTTCTCTATTTTTATTCCTGACGATTTTTTATCTTGAATTAAATAACACCACAACAGCACGAAAAAAAAACTGGCCACTTTAACACAGACGACAGTCTAGTAAAGTAGCCAGGACAATGCTGTATATATACTATACAATAAACTACGAGTATTTAATTGCAATATAATTGTATCTTATGTTTATCATGTCATATTATAATATATTCACCTCTGTTACAACAAAAACACTTTTTGTTTTTAAGAACACTTTTTATGACTGAACATTTTTCTTTTATTATTTGAAAATCCTTCACGTAATAATAATGCACCAAGTGCACCCCGAACGCAAAGAACGGCCATGAAATCAACACTTTAAAAACAGTAAGATAGTAAAATTCGCGAATTAGTAAAAGAGAAAGTAGACACTTCAATGATTTGCACGCAGTTGTAAGCCTTTCTAATGTTATTCTGTTAAAAAAAACAGCATAGGTAACGACTCCATACAAAACAGATCAATCGAAAGAAATTTTAAATTTAGTAAATAACCAATTATATGACTCGAGTAATTCACTAGCTTAAAGATATAACAGAGTAATATGAATAGGTCAAGGCAGGCGAATTCATAAGAGCGCCATGGGTACAGCGATGAGTTGTCGTGGTAGTTTTTAGAACTAAGCAATTAAAGTCTCTACTAGTACACAGATTGGGTTAATTTTAAAATAATATTTCCGTTTATGTTAATTTTTAATAATGCACAGCTTTTTACTTGTATGCACTGCACGCCCCTGGTAGTTAGGTATAGTTGTTTGCTGAAATGATATGCAGAAATACATTATTATTTTTCTACTTCTGGTTGTCTTTGTCGTGTTGCTTATAGCATTGTTATTAGCAGCATAATCAACTCGTGTCCACGCCTGGTGCACGCCACTGGTACATACACTTACTTATTTATTGTGTCGATTAATGATTTTTCACATTCAAAATTATTTTTATTATATAATATAATTTCGTCAAAATTATTAATGTAGAATGCACGATGCATGCAAGGAAAGCGACCTCATGATGAATGTCAACAAGTCGAAAGTGATGGTATTCGAGAAGCAGGAAAGCAAGACACCGTGCTAAATACTTGCAGGTAATGAATGTTTGGAACAAGTAGATGATTTTGTGTAAACGGAAAGGTTGAGAAAGATATCGAAAGGAGGGTGACTTCAAGGAAAGAAGTGAACGGCGCTTTGAATGGAATTATAACTAATGGAAAGTTGTCAACCGAGGCATGACTAGCAGTACACAATGGAGTCCTGGTGCCGACATTGATTTGTGGAAGTGAGGCCTGAAGTTGGCGGAAGAGGAACGAAAGTAGACTGAATGCAGTGGAAATGAGATCACTTAGGCGTATATGTAGCAGATCCATTTATGGCATAGTAAAGAGAAAGAGTAAGATGAAGAAAGGATCACTTAGGTGGTTTTGTTATATGGAACGGATGAATGAGGAGAGAATGGTAGGAAGGATGTATGACGCAAGTGTTGATGACACCAGAAATAGAGGACGCCCGCGGTAGACCTGGCACGACTGAGTAATCGGCGAGCTTGTATGAAAATATGTATTAATGTGAATGAGGCGAGTATTGTGTGTCAGGACAGAGGAATGTGGCGCTCTATCCTCTCTGACTACCCCCGTCTCGAGACGGCGCGATGGTAAGTAAGGATGTGCGTACATAATTTTTAAATCACATTTGTACAAGGCATTTTTACAAAGTGATAGATAAGATGTATCACATTACTAGTCTGAAGCCCGTTCTAATGCGATTACGCGTAAGAAAAAATAAATAAGTGTGATTATACTAGCTCAATTAAATAAGACCGCTGTATATTGCGTGCGCGTCTAAGCATAGACTTACCGAGTCTCTTTGATTAACTTATTTGTATTATATATTATTGTATATTAGACAAAATATTTTGTTTAAACCACTATTTATTGATTATTTAACATGTTTCGCTACCTATGGTATCTTCTTCAGGAAACAATGTGTACTGAAATTAAAAAATACAAGCATAGATAAAAACAAAACTAATTATAAAGAAATTTTGATATTAGAATTTAAGGAGCACTTGAGATGCCTAAATAACAACAACTATTCTGAATTTTCCAATCACCTTTTGGAAACAAACCATTATTTTGATATTAACAAGGGTCTAGAAATTATACATACAAATACTAAGGGTTTACAGTTAGATAAATTTGAAATTTTAGAAATAAGAAAAAGTGTTAATAGCAAGCTAAATATTATAAATAACCAAATCGTCACCTTTTAAATTTGTTTTCATATTAGTTCTTACTTATTCACCACTTTATAGTTTTGTTTTTATCTATGCTTGTATTTTTTAATTTCAGTATACATTGTTTCTTGAAAGCGATACCATAGGTATCGAAACATGTTGAATAATTAATAAATAGTGGTTTGAATAAAGTATTTTGTCTAATTATGAATATAAAATGAGGTCACAAAGTAATTTTGCTAATATTGAAAAAGTAAATTATTTGTGGTCACCATCTGTTTGAAGATCGTAGGAGTAGTGAATCGCATGTAATTATTGCTATTGTTATGGTGCGTATGCACGGACGAGACTTGATCTTTCCTATCGGTGATTTAGCGGTGAAGGTCGCTTGCAACAGCCGCCGGTCAATCGTGTTGAAAGTACACTGGAACCCGGGCCAATTACGTACAGGGTGAATATTATGTTCCAGGCCGATGTTGTTATTGAATAACCAGGAAATGAAACACATTTTCTTAAATTTAGTTTTTATTTATTGATTATTTGGTTTATTACAATTATGTATGAACTATGACATCGGACAAACGTCCACCACCGGCAGCGTATCATATCTTTCATAACATTCTCTGACACTGTGTCATTTCAGCAATTTCATTTCGAATATTGTCCTGCGGCATCGGAATTGTTGTTGGCTTATTGGCGTAGACCTTTCCTTTCGAGTACCCCCGCAGAAAATAGTCGGGAGCTGTCAATCAAATCATGTGTATCAATCATAATATGTATTACATCTCTCCTGTCCATATTAGCGCAACGCCCACAACCATTTTCACTTTTCACCGAAACTCCCCTCTCCCCAACCTCACACTCATACCGCGCCAATCTATGTAGTCGATAACATATTTTCCAGTTTTAAGTTTAAGTTTATTAGTGAAGATGACGCAGTGAGTGTCGAAAACGTTTTAATTTTAGTTAAAGTGTGGTGTGAAGTAAACAACGTTGTGTTTTATTTTATTAATTAATTAAGTTCTCAAAAGTTAATTAATAAATATAATTTTTTTTTTACGAAGCATTTTCATGTATAGATTTAAAAATGCTATGTAGAATATCGTGTTAACAATAAATATAATAAATAATAGCAGGCTCAGAGGGGCTAGTGGAGAACCTAGCGTAATAAGAATGAAATATGTGTGTATAAATAAATAAAAATAAACAAATTGACCCTCTCAAATTAAACGGTAGTGATGGTAGTATACCGTTAATGTGATTGCGCGATTTGTGTTCGATTGTTCGTAAATTGGCGAACAATTACTAGTACACTAGAAGCTATAGTTAAATCTCATTTATCGATAATTGTTACATTCGAATACCAATAATTACCATTAAATCAGTTTGGTTTGCCATTTTTTTTGTTGTTTTTGTTTATACCACTGTTTATTCGTAAATAAACACATTTCAAGACCAATGGTGCCTTCTTCAGGATACAATGTATACTAAAATTAAATATGCAAGCATAGACAAAAACAAAACTTTAAACTAATGTGAAAATAAATTTAAAAGGTGATTCTTTTGACATTAATAAGAGTTTAGAAATTTTACATACAAATTCCAGGGTTTAAATAAATTTGAAATTTTATAAATGAGAAAATGTGTTAAAAAGTAAGCGTGTTTAACACTTTTTCTTATTTCTAAAATTTCTAATTTATCTAACGGTAAAACCTTGGTATTCGTAACATTATAAATAACCAAATCGTCAAATTTTAAATTTGTTTTCATATTAGTCCATAGTTTTGTTTTTGTCTATAATAATAATAATTTATTATTATTTGATTCTTAGTGCAGTCTGTTATATTATAATTGGATACACATTTGAGCAAAGTAGGAATTTTTGCAATTAAATAACATATAATTAAAACGTAAAACTTAATGTAAGTCCAATGTATAATGTATAAAAAAAATTCTTATAGGTATATAAAGGAGTAGAACAGGATATAATTAGATAGCATATAAAAAAGATATATAAAGAGTAAAACAAGATGCAATTAGGTAATTCAATATACTGTTGTAGCAGTTTTAATCTTAAGTTTGGACCTTTAAAAGTTCTTGGGCGTAATTTCTTCCCTTTTCGTGAAAAATATGCAAGACTATGGTTGTAATTTTCCACCATGAATAGACTTACGCCAGAACAACGCTTGCAATTTGTGCAAATTTATTTCGAAAATCGTGGTTCAATTCGCGAAACTTACCGTGCGCTACGTCCATTTTACGGTCGATATAATCGTCTATTCGATCAAGTAATTCGAATAACCATGGATTGTTTTCGCCCCATGCATACTCTATTTGATAATACCTATCAGCATAAACGTACAGTGAATGAAGCTTTTGTTTCTTCAAGAATGATTCCGGCCAGAACGTTTCAGTCAATGGAGAGCGCTGTAGACCCATGATTACTGACTCTTTCGTTCCCCAATTGAATGGCATTAATGTGGAAGGGCTGTGGTTTCAACAAGACGGCGCAACATGCCGCACGGCGCGCGCCACAATCAATTTATTAAATGAAAAATTCGATGAGCGCTAATGGACCTGTGAATTGGCCTCCAAAATCATTTGATTGAACAACTTTGGATTATTTTCTGTGGGGATATGTGAGGTCGCTGGTCTAGGTCGATAAACCAGAAACGATAGACGACTTGGAAGCCAACATTCATCGCGTTATTGCCGATATACGTCCTCAGCTGCTACAAAAGGTGGTCGAAAATTGGACTTCCAGATTGCGCTTTATTCGAGCCAGTCGCGGCGCCCATGTGCGCGAAATCTTATTTAAAAACATTAATGGCATCCAATAAAGTCAATACTCATTAATGGGCATTGTCACGATTTTTATGTCTATTATTTAATTTTAAAGTTGTATACCTCTAAAAACACATCCTTTACATGTGCGATACTCGTACTGCTGCGTAGCATTGTTCGGCAGAGACACCTGTACGGGTGACGTGGCTCTCAGATCGGTCGGTTTGCTTATGTAATTAACGCGTCGTTTTCGACAACTTATCCGAGGAGTGCAAACACCTCGAGATACCTGATGATATTTAAGATACATAAATGTCAGCATTGTTTGTCATCATATTATTTCCTCGGTTCGCAGGACCGCTACTACATCTGTGTTCTCAGACAATACTGTCATTTGCCAACTTTTAAAATGATAATGGTATGCACTTTTTGAGTCAAAATTGCAATACGGAATAATAGGTTGGGGTGGAAACCTCTAAATTAAAACTCAAATAATAATCATCAAAATATATATTTTAAAAACTATATATAACTCGACCAGTACAATTTGAGTTATTGCATGAAATGGGTTCCAAATGCATAATACTTTATTTCTTCCATACACACACCAACTCTATTTAGCGGATATTAAAGGAAATAGCAAGACCTGAAAGTTCCAACTGCATTATTTATTTCAATTTATGGATCATTATTGTTAATTTACAATGTTTTATTTTTAATTTTCCTCATCTCACAGTGGTCATTGATAATACAGAAAATAAGTAAAGACCTTAAAACTGGTCATATTAGCATATTCAAAACAAAATATACATGAATATATGTTGAAATTCAATCAACACTTTTGAGCTCATCATCTCAAAACAGTGTCAGATGGAACCGTGTTATTCTGAGGGGTTGATGCATTAAAATTGGTCCTAAAATGGCTAATAGGTCTTCACCACTAACCAACTTAACGTGGTCAGAGTGGATAGAGCGCCACATTCTTCTGTCCTGACACACAATTCTCACCTCATCCACATTCGCATGCAAGTTTGTCGATTATTGAGTCTTGTAACGGGACCATCCTGGAGTATCTGGTTTATCTGGTCGTGCCACGTCTTCCGCGGACGTCCTCTATTTCTGGTGCCATCGACACTTGCATCATATATCTCTCCTCATTCATCCGTTCCACATGACCAATCCACCGAAGCAATAATTTTTAAATCTTATTCACTATGGTAATTTATTCATTATTTACTCTATCATGAATGAATTTGCCACAAATACCACGCCTGAGTGATCTCCACTGCATTCAGTCTACTTTCATTCCTCAATAAAAATATGTTAATAATGTATAACACATCTTTTTTATTCCATGTTCTAATTTGCTCCTATTAAAAATGAATAATTTGTTATTAAGGAGAACACATTCTTATAATTATTCAGAGCATAATTTGTGATGCATATAAAATCAACAAATAACGATAGATGTATCAATTTGAAAAGTGTAATATATAAGTGCGAAAATTTGTCGTCAATGCACTGGTTGGTGTAACATAATCGGTTAATGCACGTTTCCCGAATTGGAAGAGATCCAGGTTAGAATCCCGGTAGCAATAACAATATTTAAATATGTCCAAGAACACACAATTACTGGATTTTCACCTACAATGGCACACTGTTATTCAACGAATAATAGATATCTCATGGAGACGAAGCTATTTTTATTATATTTAATTGAAAATATATGGAAGTATGGGTAATTACAGGGCTTACGACCTGGCTTCGGCTGGCTTAAGTGATCACTTTATATATATATAACGTTCAACAATTCTCACCCCTCAAACTCCACATTTATTAAATTTTTTGAAAGTTGTATACATGTTAGTATGTGGACTCGCTTCGAGTACCACTACACCATCGTCATCTATGGAACAAATTTGATAATTCATTTTTCCTTTTTTTTTTAAACAGCATATACGTTATCACTATGAGAATCGTTTTTTTTTTTTAAATTATTTTATTTGTAAAATGTTTTTTAACATATATTAGAATTCGCCTGAAAAATCAATATTTTATATATTTTCTTATTTTAGAATTTTTTAGGTCATAAGCCCTGTAATTACCCCATACTTACATATATTTTCCATTAAATATAATAAAAAATAGCTTTGTCTCTATGAGATATCTGATATTTGTTTAATAACAGTGCCTTTGTAGGTAGAAATCCAGTAATTGTGTGATCTGGACATATTCAAATATTGCTTAATATCTAGTATTTGTTGAACAACAATATTTTTCGATAAAATTGATTTTATATGTATATATCTTTCTAATTAATACATTTAATTTGTATTTAATAATTAGTATTAAAATTTTCTTATGTTTTTGATATCATTTACTATTTTTAACGCATCCTTTTCGCTGTGAGAATTGAATTTGATTATGACCATAATTTTTGGAGACCGATT
The DNA here is from genome assembly GCA_031772225.1 of Eubasilissa splendida. Taxonomy (NCBI): domain Eukaryota; kingdom Metazoa; phylum Arthropoda; class Insecta; order Trichoptera; family Phryganeidae; genus Eubasilissa; species Eubasilissa splendida. The sequence goes on along the minus strand of CM062857.1, from coordinate 22,375,465 downwards.
TCGATCGTTCATACGATCTTTTCAAATGTATTTATAATCAAAATATTTCCTTGACTATGTCATATATAGCTGCCCACTTACATATGGACGCTTGCTTCGAAGTTACACAATATCGCTTTATTTATCTTCAACACTTGCCGCGAATAATATATACGCCCGCGGATTTCATGTCGCGTTACCGACCACGTCATCTCGCACACATTCTTATATATGCAAACATGCAGGCTTTACAATATTTTTGAGTATGTCCAAATCTTTGTAGGAACTGATTACTGTGATTTTATCCCCTAGGAGATTGTCATCAAGATATAGATGTCTCACAGAGACACAGATGGCGACGGCGTAGTTGGTAATAAATAATTGTAATGTTCCAATATGATACAACTTCCGAAATTTAATAGATCTGGTAAATAGGTGAACGTTACATTGTGTAAAGTGATCACAGGTCGTAAGCCCTTAATAGTGATAGCTTCGTCTCTGTGAGACATCTATATACATATTATACATTATAAACATTCGTATAAATATACAAAAAAGGCGAACAAACTTCGTAATGTGAGAGATGTTCACTGTCTCCTTAACTAGACCGAAGTCTGTACTAAAGGACACAGGTTCATCGGTTGTCTGTCATAAATATGAAAACCATTTCGAATTAAAAAATAATAGAAATAAAGTAAACGGGGTTTTAAAAGAATTCTAATAACATAGTAAATAAGTAAAATAGTCTCGCTGTCCCATGATTGAAAACACTATGCAAAACAGAAAAATTAATATAAAGAAATGATGTTCTGTTCATGTGATCATTTCCACGAATCTTTTCTCAATTTCATTTCTGCCAACACCAGCTCCCAAGATGGTGTTAAATTAATGGTATTATAACACAAATAAAATGTATCAATATGAAAGATATCTTCCTTATTGATACATATGATTTGTATTAAAATATCACAGAACTGTGTTCTGAAAAACTACAACTTCGCAATAATAATGTATACTCCTTAATAATGGTATTATTTTTATTTGCTTAGGTTTAAAAATAACTTATGTAATTAGCATTTGAACGCGTGCACGAAACGCCGATCGATAGCCCCGATCACCGAAATAAGTGCACGAATGTAGTACCCCGTATACCTCTAATCGCGATCTGGTCGAATCTAGAAATAACTTACAATTTCTTAGAAGAATCACACGATAACCTAAATAATTACTCAAATACACATATGCCTTTCAGTTGATTTTATCGTCGTACGCTATCGCATTTAAAGTCACAAAATTAATGAGGCTTCGACGGCTATTTCATGTAGAGTGAGATGTAACCCCCCCGAAATGGGTACTCAATAATAAATCTGCAGGGAGGCGAAGAACAGGTGGGACCCGGAATGAGGGGGTCGGGAGCCATACCGGGTGGCAGGGCCATGGATGTTGGCTAGTGATGAGCTCAAAATCACGAACCGCGAGTCAATAACTGATATCTCTGGGTCACACTCACTATCAGCGATTGATTATCTGAGAATATCGTTTTTTTTTTTGGTAATAATTCTAGTGATTTTCTAACGTCCCCGTTCAAAACAGATCGATATCACTTGAATCAACGCCACCTACCGGATTTTCCGTAATTTGATTAGCGCCATCTATTGGAATATATTTTTGTTAATAACGTTTACTCTCGCTTGTTGGTAACTTTGTAGGTATGTTTAGTAATTTTTTTTACTAATTATTTATGCTAGAATATGTTTTTTTTTACGCAAATGAAGTTTTAATAATATAAATAAATGCGCGCAGAATTAGGTTTTATTTTATTTAGTTATTTATTTCGTGTATTGTGATATGATTAAAAACTGTGACTACAGTTTCACTACTAATGCGCATGCGTCGCACGATATCACACTACACGAAATATATATATTTTTTTAAATCATAATTTTGAGTGTATTTATTTATATTATTAAACCTCACTTGCGTAAAAAACATATTTTACGATAAATAATTAATATAAATCTAATTTAATATCATCACAAAGAGAATGAAAATGCTTAAAATAATGTAAATTTATTTTTCGTTTAAATTCTCAGAAAATATTCGTTAAACGTTTTGGCAGAATCTACTAGATAGCGCTGATTCAAGTGATAATAGTAATAGTATTTTAAAAAAAATAAAAAAATTGTATCATGTATCACGATATTCCCAGATATTCAATCACCGGTAGTGAGTGTGACTCGATATATCAGTGATTGATTCACAGTTCGTGATTTTGAGCTCATCAGTACTAGGTACAGTACATTGAAAACCGACAAATGAAACGGAAATCTTATTACTCTCATCGATCTCGCTTCATAGTGCACACTGCACCGTCGGTACAGTGTTACGCGGGCAGTACGCATTTACCGCATTGATCGCACGGTCGTCCGGCGGAGTGACTGCGAGCGAACGATCAATTGTTTCATTGCCCATAAATTCGCTGTTTGTTATCTGATTACGATTAAATACATTAAATTCATTTCATTTTATATTCGAAAACAATTTCATAATAACGTGTACTATCTTTTATCAAAGATGTCATCTTAATTTCTTAGTACATATTATGCAAAGGCCATCAAACGACAACACCGTCTTCACTATCGGCTGCTCATTTCTCTCTTTCGTATTCATACATGTCTTTGTCATTAGATTTACCATTATAATGAGAAACGGGGTCAGTAATATCTTTTTATTTCCTAATTTTTATTTACGTTGTACATATGTTTTCGTCGCAAATAGATTTTTGCAAGGTCATTCGTGCCTGTAAAAAATAAACAATGAATTTGTACCGAGTACTTACCCGCAAATAATCGCTGCCTCTTTTTATGTAATTAAGTATGTAATTATTTATAAGTACTCGCAATGTTAAATGACAAGTCCGAGAGTAAAAATATTTTGTATGTGCGCCCGTATTTCATTTTATATTATTTAAAAAAATATATTCGTGCCAGAAATACCGTAAGATGTATTTTTTTTACAGTGCCTGAATACCTTTCTCAATTGGTTGTCCACTAAATGTGTGGACATCGGTTGTCATGTTGGCTATCATCGCATTGTTGACCGCGGCCCGGTGCAGCTCCTCTACAGTAGACCGGCCAAAACATCGCCTTCTTTCGTCTTCCGGGGGTTCCGACATCCAGAAATCTTTTATCAGATTTTATTAATATTATTGTGTTTAATGTGATAGTTAAAATAAAAATATATTGGCACTTTATATCACAACTGCGTACACATTACATATCGCACTTATATAACACTAACAACACGCCTAAAATGATGCCGCCGGCCGCGGCCATGGCCGATGCTGCCTGACGGCGCACTCACTGTATTTGTAGTAAAACGCTCGTATATTAATTTTAATTAATAATTAAAAAAATAATATATTTTCGTAGAAAGCAATCACTTTGTGGTTTGACATATTGTATTAAATAAAATAACAATAAGCTTGAGATAAGCGAAATCCGGTCGACGTATGATAAATTTCGTGGTCTCATACAAAGTTATTGTTATTTAATATAAAAAATACCAAAAACGAGAAATATCGCGAACGTACGTCAAAATCTAGATGACAATTTACTCAAATTGGAACGTTCCAGATACTTTTCCGACTTATCGCGTCCTTCTCATCATCAGACTCTGCGGCGAAAAAGTCGGCAGTCTCCACTAACGAAACAAGTCACCCTCCACCATTTTGTAAAGTAGAAATAAATACAAAAAAGTTTTCAAAAATTCGATAACTGTAAAAATATAAGCACTTGACGTTGACATGAGAGTTATGTGTGTTAAATTTTCAAATTTAATGAAATTGCGATCTGGCAATGCAAAAGTGAGCGCCAACTGTCAATTTTGTATCGATCGAGATTTCACGGTACATATATACTTTTATTTCTTTATTCATCCGAACCATAATATCTCCATTCGTAACTCTATCCATCCAGTGTATTTTGAGCATTCTTTTGTGGATCCACATCTCAAATGCTCCAAGCTTTCATTCCATAAAGTAATATCGAGAACGTCGAGCATCTGACCGTCCAGATTCGAATCCCAGTTGCAACTAAATATTTTTTCTGCATATCTTTTAGTTAGGTTAGTACAATAGTTACTGTAACAAAAGATTATAGTTGGTATCACGGTACCTACACGATACTGAATTACATCAACGATATAACAAAATCAAATTGGAAAGAACACATTACTAATTTTACAAACAAAATAAGGGAAACTGCCGCCTACATATTTTTAAGATTCAGAAACATCTCATCACTTACAAATCTGAAAATGGTATATTATATTACGCGTTTGTACAGTCACATTTGCAATATGGTATTATTGAATGGGGAGGAGCATATAAAACTTCAATATCACAATTAGAAATCATTCAAAAAATTATAATAAAAATTATTCTAAAAAAAAAGTCTGTCAAGTATACAACTCTTCACAGATTTCAAAGTACCAAAAATAATAGACTATACATAAAAAATTCAATAATCAAAATTAAAAATCAATAAAATTTTTGAAACTAATTCCGATCTACAAGATTTAGGGACCCCATCACAATTGGAAAAATTACAGACTACTATAAATTTGTATCTGAAGTTAAAAAATATGTACACAGACTAACTGAAACATAAATTCTCGTATATACTCCTTCTCTATACACGAGTCTTACTCCCATAGAGAAGAAATAAATGTTAAAAGAAATGATATATATATATATTTAGGAGAAGACATTCTTACTGTGAAGTTGTAATTATTCAGAACATAGGTCTGTGATATTTTAAATATGAATTAAATATATTAATTAGAAAGATATACATATAAAATAAATTTTATCGAAAAATATTGTTGTTGCGCCACCGGGATTCGAACCTGGATCTCTTTTGTATTGATATCAAAAAGGTAACATATAGGTTCGAAAATTGTCGCTAAAAATATTGTCGCTGTAGCATAGTTGGATAATGCACCTTCCCCGGTTAGGAAAGAGGTTCGAATCCCTGTGGCGCAACAACTATATTTTTCGATAGATTTGATTTTATATGTATATCTTTCTAATTAATATATTTAATTCATATTTAAGATATATATGCTACTGATTATTTTTAAAATGTATTATATTTTCTAAATAAAAAAATAAAAATATTTCGTTGGTCAACTACAATCTGCGGATAGGTTAGATATTTAAACGAAAAATGTTAATAAAGTTACAATAATTATTACAAAAATTTGTGAACTAGCAGAAAATTCATTAATATCAAATTGAATAGATCGGTTAGATTTGGAGGATTAGGAAGCCTCCGAAATAAATATTCTACGTTAAATGAAGAATATTTCCAACAAGTTGGCCAAAGTGTGATAAACTTCCAAATATTTAACGATGTTTGTTATTTTTTATCGACATTTTTTTATTAAGTTGTCTAACGTGTTTTAATAATATTGTGGACATATTTGTTGAAGTCTTCCAACCTTGAGAATCACGCGGCGCGCGCAGCCGGGGAACATTATTTGTGATTCGCCGGGTCGCGCTCGCGGCCCGCAGACAAATGAGCCCGCCAATGTTCGGTAATTATCGCGCGGTGATTGCTCCCCGGTTTGAAGCAATTCACACTCGGTGAATTTATGAACAATTTACAATAAATAGCGGGGCTATTTTAGGAGCGCGTTTACGGGGGATGGAAAATACATCGGTGGTGTTAAAATGTAATATACAGACACCTAAATTTATTTGAAAAAAATAGTTATGCTTGACAATTCGTTCTCGCTAACGTTTTACGTAAAAAAAATCTTTTTAGCACTAGCCGAAAGAATCGGGTAGATTTCGTCTAATAAGTGTATTTTTTTTTAAAACTTTTTTTCTAGTTCCTATATTAACGGATTTACGAATTTTTTTAATAGTTTTCGCGTCCATAAAATACGTTATACACATTTAATAGTTTTAATATTAACCTATACAGAAGATGCCATTTTACATCAAGATGCAATTTATTAGTTTTGTTAGGATGCCGTATAGAAGAAGAGGGGGTGGAAAGATCGAGCAACGTAGGACATAACCGGCTATTCAGATTCGGTCACTAACGTTTCTACGTGATGCATACACAATACATGTCACATCAATATTATTACTATTTTTAAACTAAACTTATATGGAAATAGGACTAACTTCCTGGAACAAGGTTCAAACTCCCAACTTCTAGATTATTAGACTAGTATCTTTACCACTAGATCAACAAGCTACTCATTAGATGGATCTAGAATCTAGTATGGATCTAGGACATTAGAATTTGTTGTTCTTACCTTAAAAAATACACTACAAAATTGTACGCTTTCTTCGAATTCGAATGAAATGATAAAAAAGTGGCATATCGAAAATAATTTGTTTTGTAAGCATGAAATGAATTGTTTCAACTGTGACACTGATTAGTTATTATGTTCTGATTATATTAAATGTAATAAAATTGATATAAATATACCTGCGGACAAATGTCTAGCAACATGTTTTGTGGGTCTAGTTTTAATAACAAAAATAAAATAAAAAAATACTATTGACATTAGACTACACTTAAAAAAAAAAGTGCGATAACACTTTGGGTTATCAGTCGCCGCCTGGTACTACTTAAGATTTAATTGTGATGTCCTATTGAAAAATAAAATATTAAAAAACAAATTGTTTTTTGTACTGTATCTTAAAAATGTTGCCAACATTTTGTAGTTGCATTTAAAAGAATCACAAATTCTGCGGAAGGCGGAAGGGTTTATCAGTTATTCTTAACGGGTAATGCAACAGAACAGATGTACATTCGTTACAAGTTAGTTTTTTATTTAATTTATTTCAGAGATGGAGAAGTTGTGGAGCGGAGATGGAAAGCTCTGGACTCCATCTCCGCGGAGTACGATCACCTGGGCAGCACTCCGCCCAGAACCAGGATAAGGAACAAGGAAAAATACAAGTGAGCCATTCTATGCGGATTTTAAAGCACATGTATTATAACATAATGCATTCCAAGCTGATGTTTCATTGATCAAAATTTCAAGCGTAGCTCGGGCTGTGTGTGAGGTGGCACCCTCCTGTTGAAACCGCATGTGTTGCAGGCCCGATCGACAAAATTCAACCACCAAGAAGTTTTTACAGCATTGCCTCTTGCATCCAAAAAGAAATAGAGCTTAATGATACCACATCTGTGTGGGTGTAAAGATCATTGGTGTATCAATTAAAAATTTTCAGTGCCCCAATAACATCTGTTTTGTTTACCAACAAGATCCGCTATGTTGGAATGAGCTTCGTCTCTCATGATGATTTTTTACCAAAAGTTGGGTTTGTGTCTGTTCTAATGTTTTAATGATTTCAACACGTTGTTGATGCGTTAGATGCTCCATAATAAATTGTAATCAACTACTCTCTACGACTACAAAATGTGACATGACAAATGTTTGCCAAACCAAAATGGGGGCCAAACAAAATCGGCCCGGAACATAATATTCACCCTGTATTTGCGTGATTTGATTTCTTAATAAAACAGTATTGTCAGAAATTGTGTAGATTAAATTGTTGATAGTTAAAATATATTATGTGTTAATTAGAAAGATATACATATAAAATCAATTTTTTTGAAAAATATTGTTGCTACCGGGATTAGAATCTGGATCTCTTTCGTGCATTAACTGATTATTCTATAGCACCACAGTGCATTAGCGACAAATTTTCGATCCTGTATGTTACACTTTTCAAATTAATACATCTATCGTTCCATTATTTGAAAGCCATCATCTTCTTTATTTTTATTTTTATGGTGTCTCAAATAATACCTTTGAGTAATCGGTAAATAATATATAAGTTGTATAAATGTGTCTAATATTTAATAAAAATGAATTGTTAATTCTGGCGTCTCCTATCGGATAAATCAAAGGTATTTGAGATTCCGTAAAAATAAATAAGATGGCTTTCAAATAATGGAACGATAGATAAGTTGAAATGTGTAACATATAGGGTCGAAAATTTGTCGTTAATGCACTGTGATGCTATATCATAATCGGTTAATGCACGTTCCCCGGATTGGAAGAGATCCAGTTTCGAATGATATTTTTCGATAACATTGATTTTATGTGTATATCTTTCTAATTAATACATTTAATTTGTATTAAAAACATCACAGACCGTCTGTTCTGAATAATTACAACTTCACAATAAGAATGTGTTAATAATACAATATATTATGATTAAAAAGCCTGACACTGACTCTCTTGAATTGCTTTTCCAACGGCAGCATAGAATGTACTTTAAGTCTAGTAATTTTGGTTTTGAATTGAGAAAATCCAATCAGGTTGGGATTATTCATTTTTATGTCTTAATACGAGTCCATGCTCGTGTTTGAATCCTACTTGCATTACAATCGTCATCAGCACCATCATCATAACTATTGGCTCTACAACCTCTGGTGGATCTTGGCCTGAAGAATTTTCCTTCAGTGATCTCTATTACACAATATTTCACTCCAGTTCTGGACTTCTGAGATATGTTATGTCATTGAAGACATTGTCACTTCACTTGGCTTTGCCCTTCCCGAGCGTCCTGTTGATCTCGTGTTCAGCTTTGGCTCGGGTGATTGCGGTTCGGTCATTCTCTACACATGTCCCATCCGATGAAGTCTTCCTAATTTAACATACCTTGAGACGCTCATCTCATTAAGCGATGTTCATCGGTGTAGTGTCTATGTCAAAATTCATATTCTAAAACCGACCTACTATTGTGTTTGTTTTTAAAATCCTCATTAAAAAATATTGGCAGAATTTATAAGAAAAATTGAAGCAATTAACATGAGCCTTATCATTATACTAGAGGAAGATAGAATGAGACTGCCATTCAGATTTTTTTTTTTAAAATCAGGGATGAAAATTTTCCCCGAGGCGCCACAGTGGCTAGGACTGGCACTAATCAATTTAACACCAACAAAATATCACATATCACAATGGCATCCATAAATTGTCTGGAATTATTTTACCTGCACTTAAATTTTTTATTTCGACATGCGCTAATGCCATTGTAATTCATCTAAAAGATAAGGTAAGCTCAAATAACACCTTAATTAATGGCTTAACGCAATATAAGAGATTAAAAAGCAGATTTAAGATTTGTGTGACAATAGAGTTATTAATAATTGACGATATTGAGAAATAATACTTTTCACACGTCAATAAATCAATGATATGTAAATACAGTAGAACTCTGATCATCTGAGGTAACTCGGACCCAGCCTGCCTCGGTATAATCAAAAACTCAGGTAATGTGAACGTCTGCGAATATCACATTTTGGTTATTTTTATTTGAATCAACATGTTACCTACCATACATACACTAAGAAAAAAACAATATAATTTTAAAACAAATTGCAGATAAATCACGATAACCATTTGCAGTGAACCCCTTTTAAAACGTTTTCCGAGGGACCAGCAAATTCAAACCTATTAAGCGTGAAAACTTATTAGCGGGGATTTCGCATTATTTATTTTTGACATGTAATTTTGCGTTTTAACTAAAGTTACTTACATTCGTATTACGATTTAAGAATGTTTTTTTTTTTTAAATATACACCACGTACATGGAATACATGTCGCATCAATATTCTTACTAGTTTCAAAGAATAGCTATCTAAACTGCAAAAAGAATGCAAAAAAGTATCAAATAAATATTAAAAGAAAAATAAATCGGAAGTAGAATCGCCAACAAGACAAAAATGCGAAATTGATTTTAGAATTCATATAATAAATAATCAGATAAGTCACGCGTAATAGAAGATCAAATATGACAAAAGATGTCACATGTGAGTCGGACATTATTATATTATATTGCGTTAAACATGTAATATTCACCCTTACTGAATCTCATTTGCCGAACTTCATGCGAAAATACATTAACATTTTTGTTCTTTTACGATTTTAATTTGTCAATCACAAATATGATTACGATACATTTTTTTTTTGTGCCGATGTAAAAAGCATAAAAAGTTCAAGCAATCAAAAAAATCTGGATAATTTTTTTCAAAGGTTCATTCAGTTGTCAGTACATATTCAAATGCTCTGCTTTGTTTTTTTGATTTTGTCGATAAATTTTCAAATATATATCTTGTTATACCATGGCACAAGGTAATTGAAAGAAAAGCGCTAACCATTGGTCGCGAAACACATTTTTATTTTTTAAGAAACACGGCTAAACTTGAGAAAACAGTAACTCGTCTGATTTTTACAAAATGCATTTTTCGGTAGGGTTGTGTGCCCTGAATTTAAAATTTCTAGATTCTAGTTGCCATTGTACCATTGTTTTTTTGTAAAGATCCGAGAAGTTACGCATTCTCAATACACACCAGAAATGCTAATTGAAGCTCCTAATGAAAAGGGATGTGGTATTTCCGAAAACGGAACATCAGATTTTGAACATCATAATTTTTTTTTTTTAAATAGTTTCATGAACTAAAACTAACTAATAACAATAAAAAATAAAGTAATTTGCATAAAATTTGTTGATTAGTTGTGTATTATTTATACATACATAATATTATACAAAATATATTCATATAATTAAAAAATGTTGATGAAACAATACAATATTTTAAATTCCCAAAACGTATTAAACGTTCAGTTAATGCAGTACAGTGTACAATTAGAGTAATGGATAGAAGTCAATGCGTTATTTTCTTCTCTGAAACCATTGACACTCTTGCCATAAAACAACCGTTAATGTAAGCTATTTTAAGTATTGGATTTTTCGGGCAGGAATGTTTGCGTAGTTAAAGGTAAAAATTAATAAAAATAAAACAAGATAAATTAATAAAAATAAACCAATACGGCTATTATAAAAAATAATTTCGGTGGTAATCCTTCTTTCCTCGAAGTAGGGCAGTCAATTTTATCGTATTTAAATATGTCCATTTTGTTTTTGCAGGTGAATAGATCTTTTATGATGGGGGCAAAACCCAAAACCCCTAATTTTATTGCACCCATTGAAAAAATACCACTTTCATTTTTGAAAATGTCAAACAAAATTTCTTGTGTCGAAAAACGTATTATAAAGGTATTTTTGTACGCATAAATTGAGTTCAGTCGTAAATATTTTAATTTTTTAGGCGGGGGAAACTTATTATTTGGAAAACGTATTAAGCATAAAAAACTACGTAATTTGTATGAGATTTTTTCGGGACCGAAGAATGTGATCTTATTAGGCGGGAAAATATATTAAAGAGGAACTTATTAAGGTTTCCACTGTAACTGGAATGTATGAATGTAAGAGCAAAAATGAGTGTAAAAACATGCTGACACTATGAAATTTTTTTTCTTTGTGTATTGCACTTCTGTTGTAATTTTCTGTTATTTTACAAATTCTGTTAATGCCTGAATAATAAATAAATATGTGGCAAATCTATTTATGACAGAGTAAAGAATGAACAAATAAGGAAAGAATGTAAAGCTTATCTTAGCATAGTGAGTAAGATTAAGAAAGGATCACTTAGGTGATTTGGTTATATGGAACGGATGAATGAGGAGAGAATGGTAAGTAACATATATGACGCAAGTGTTGATTGCACCAGAAATAGAGGACGTCCGCAGAAGACTTGGAACGACCAGGTAAACCAGATAATGGAGGATGGTTATATTTGAAGTCTCAACAATCGGCGAACTTGTATGAGAAGATGTATGAATGTGGATGAGGCGAGAATTGTTTGTCAGGACAGAGGAGTGTGGTGCTCTATCTTCTCTGCATACGGCGTGATGGTAAGTAAGTAACAGCAGGAAGACACCACACCTGTCATTAAAAATTTCACATCAGGCAATGGTAAGATTGTTGTGCAGCAAGTGGCATCTTTATTTATTATCAAATGTCCACCTAGTCAATAAGAGTCCACATAGTCAAATATTTTATTCTTGGAGTTGTCTACGCGTGCATCTATCTTGTGTGCAGTTGTCATAGAATCTTAATTTATTTTTATTTTTAAGGTGCCTCATTGACTTCCCATCGGTTTACATAACGTAATTACGTTCATTTTACATAGAGTCTTTTTGCGTCAGTTCTTTAAAGAATGGAACCCCTGCATAAACTGAGGCCTACCTGTATATTTAAGGAGACCTGGAATGTAACTTATTGACATTCATTATGTAATTAGGTTCATTTTATGCCAATTATTTTGGCTACCTAACATATGTCATTCAACTTTTAATTTTAATAAATTAATATCTAGAATTAGTAATGAGCTAAACGTTATTGTGACTGTGATTGTGGATTTGGTATTTCTTTTATAACGATGATTGGTAACTGATATTTTACTGTTAGAGGTTTAGTTTCCACCGTATCAGTGATGGCTCGCCGAATTACGAATAATCAGTTACTAATCATCATTACAATCGAACACAAATTTCACAGTCACAATAACGGTTAAAATAACTGTTTAGCTCATCGCTATCTAGAATCCATTGTGACAGGGAAATAAATAATGAAAAGAAAAAATTAAAATCACTAGTCTCGTGGCGATGAATCACTGGTAGACTGACCTTATTAATGATAAAAGAGTGATTCATAAAATTTTCTTATCTTCTGACCTATGAATAGTATAAAAATATTACTGTGGTATATTCTGTGGTGTCTGTTTATATATAGATGACATTCCTTATGTCCATTCATTGTTTTAATGTCAATATTAACTTATTAGACTTTGAGAACAAAATAATATATTATAAAAATTATTATAGAAAAACAGAAACCTTTGCAGTCCCGGATAACATGCGGTAATAACGAAACAGGCTTAATTATCACTATGACCATCACATATGTGTTCATTTGAGGAATCGCTACCAGTGCGGTTCTCGTGTGCCCATTTCAGGCAGATAATACAAATTATTCAGTCCTCCGTAAGAAGAAGAGAAATAAACTTTTTCATTGTAAAATTTATAAAAGTTTTAATTTTTCCCATTTATTCTCATTCTCGTTCTTGTTCTATTGTATAAGTATTTTATTTTTCTTAATATATTTTTGAGGTATTTAAAACAAAGAAAAATCATTTACCTTCAATTCTATTGGAAAGAGAGGTAATACCAGACATTCTCTTTGGAATTACCCCAACATAACCTAAGCCAGAAAAAAACGCATGTTGTAGAATTATACACACAATATTATTTTGAAATAGCTACAAACGTAAAAAAAAAAAAACAAACGTAATTACGTAAAACAAAATTTGATTTCAATATCATTATTTAAATAGCCAATATACAAAAAAAATCTATGTTCTGAAAAATTACAACTTCACAATAAGAATGTGTTCTCCTTAAAATATATAAGTTGTATTAATGTTTCCAAAATTTAATAAAAATGAACTATTAATTAATTCTGGTTTCTCCTATCGGATTTTACTCAAAGGTGTTTGAGATTCCATAAATATAAAGAAGATGGCTTTCAAATAATGGAACGACAGATGTATCAATTTGAAAGTGCAACATATAAGTTCAAAAATTTCTATGTTGGTATAGTGTAATGCATTTCCCCAGATAAGAAAAGATCCAGGTTAGAATTTTGGTAGCAACAAAAATATTTTTTCAATAAAATTGATTTTATATGTATATTTTTGAATGTATATATGAAAATTCATTTTTGTTGCGAAGTCACAATTTCAGAACATAGTTCTGTGGTATTTTTAACACAAATTAAATTATTAAGGAGATCACATTCTTATTGTGAAGTTGTAATTATTCAGAACAGACAGTCTGTGATATATTAAATACTAATCAAATGTATTAATTAGAAAGATTGATTATATATATATATATATAATCAATTTTATTGAAAAATATTGTTGTTGCGCTACCGGGATTCGAACTTGGATCTCTTTCCAATACGGGGAAGGTGCATTATCCAACTATGCTACGGTGATAGTACTTTTGATGATAAATTTTCAAACCCATTTGTTATACTTTTCAAATTAATACATTCGATTTGAAAGATATCCAGGTCCGAATCCCGGTAGTGCCACAATAATATTTTTCAATAAAATTGATTTAATTAATATATTTAATTAGTATTTAGAAATTAAATTAATCAACTAAAAAGTTGTACAGAAAAAAAATATTTGGTTGCTACCGGAATTCGAACCTGGACCTTTTCCCATCTGGGGATGTACGTTAACCAACGTAAACGCATCCTTTTTCCTATCTAAGTCTGAATCGCGGTAACAATCAAGTATTTTTTTCTGTATGTCTTTCTAGTTGACTCGTTTAATTTGTATTAATATATTAGATCAGCGTTTTACTTTTTTTTTTACTCTTATTATAACATCGTGAGTCTTTTTTCTTTTCCTACACTTAACAACTGATGATGTAAAAAAATCATTTACAAAACCAACCTATTGCATCAGTTCCCTTCATTTTTCCCCTTATATACTGCGAATTCATCCATCAAAATTATGGGTGGTTATTAATTACTCACATGATGAAATGCCTGTTTCATTTTTATTGCCTTCTCTAATTATAGTGTATTGATTAAATTATCCCAGTTAGACACACGATAACCTTATCTCGAGTGCCTTAATCATTTATTACACATTTTGTAATGGCTTGTTACTTATGCACTGCGCCTACACTGATAGTGTTTTACCTATCCAAGTTAAGCACCCATTGAAATGTTCCACTCGTGTGAAGACACTTCATGTACATTTCTCATTATAGTAATATTAGAAGGACAAAAGGAAGGATGTGAGGCCTTGGGAATTGGGATGTAGGACGGATGGAAGGAATTTGGTACAAGAACATGACAGGAAGGGTTCAAGGACCAACCGGATAATATGAAGTACACAACCTACCTGCAACGGTGCTTCTTTATCTGAACTTATTCTTTTTTGCTGTAGCCACCCGTCCTACCTGAAATCCCACCCGTGCCACACACACATATAGCAAGATGAACTTATTTTGGTATTCATAAGCGAGAAACCGATCACACAACAAATGTAATGTTACTTTAACACAGACGGCAGACTAGCAAAGTAGCCAGGTGCTGTATATATCAGAGGTGGAGTCTACTCCATCCCACACAATAAACTACGAGTATATACTTAATTGTATCTTATGTTTATCATGTTTATTATAATATAACATGTATATAAATAAATAAATAAATGTAATTCAGTCATAGACAACACACATAGAATGTCCTGCTCTGAGGTAAAAGAAGAGGGGGAGGTTATTAGTTCCATGTTGTTTATACAGTGGTGCATACAGACACAGCAACCGGCGATCCATGGATCTGTCGTGGAGATCGAACAGCTCGACTTACCCGTTAGTCTTATCAAGACTACGATAATATCATGAGCTCTCAACCCTGGTCATTAGAGAGTTGTGGACTAGTCCATAAAGTCTTTACAACCGCGCGATATCGGGTATAACACATGTTCATGCTGCATGCGCCTAATCTCAATCATGTCAGAGATATAAGCATTTTTACATATTATTACAAAAACATAGGTATTTTGAAACTGCAGGTCCCTGATTTGCTCGAGGTCCAGCCGTAACTCTCAAAAGTGCATGTACCGGGCTGGGCTTGCGCAAAAGATCCTTTATCAGAAACATCTCTAGAATTTTTTTAAATGTACATATTTTAAATGGCAGTAATTTTTTCTGTATATCCGATATCTTAATCTGCAAAGCAGCTAACTCCATCCATGGTCAAAAAACCGTTTTTGATGCCATTATTTTCTTCTTTTATTGTTTTATGGTACACTAAAAGCCAAAAATTCCCATCAATTTTAAAACACGTGAAATCACAACAAATGGACAACAATCCTAAGCTCTCACAATATTTCTGAAACCTTTAAATCTCGTAAAATTTGTAATTTGTCAATGTGTTTCATTTGACAGTTGTCAGAAGCCGCTGGGGTTGGCACGTAAGAATTTTTTTTTAAGGGGATTTTTCAAATCGTCCAATTTAGTTTGCGTTGGCGTGATTTTTTGCTTGAATTTGTTCCCGATCATATTCGATATACGTTAGTTTTTTCATAAAATTGTATTTTTAGTGTATTGTGGGTGAATATATATATCTAGTATGAGTATAAAATTCACTTTTTATCTTTATGTTAGCGATATTTGACTGACTTTCTGTGTCTGATTTTGATTCTTTGTATTTTCTATACAAGTTTTCTCATATATCTTTTGGTGGATTAACATTAAAAAATAAGTTGAAAAAAACAAATGAAATTGTGATATCCTTGTCGTATATTTTCTTAAAAGATTTTTATTTAAAATACTTCATCATAAATTTGGATAACCTAATTGTTTGGTAAGTTTTTACACTTTTCTAACATATTAAATAAAGCTGGCATTGAAAAGGTTGAGAAACGATCTTGTCAATTTCTGAATTATATCCAATAATAATGACCTCCACTTAGCATTCTTTACACTGCCCCGTAGCATAGACTAAATTATAGTGACGTTGTAATACCCTTATTAAAAAATCATTACAATAATACCATGCTAAAAACACATGACGGTATATCGTAACGTCATAATATACATTTTATAAATTATGATTGCATCTACAAATCTGCTTATTTTCAAGGAGTTCTGACTACTTTCCAGGTGTATTTTCTTCCCTAATGCCAAGAAGCTGCAGTTTAATAACATAGCAAATATTTTTCCAGAAGCTACCACATTGACGATGCACTGCCTTCAGTTTTGCCCCGAGTACCGAGGAGAAACACTACGGACAATTTCAACACCTGTGATCCTACACTTTTACAGGATACCCAAGGTTTGTATTATTTCATTGTTTATTTGTCAATATTTACTAATTAATCTTAGAAAATTATCAATTTACAAATGTTTTGAAAATACAAGGGACACTGATAGATTTTGGTAGGTTTAGTACCTATAGACTTTGATTGAGGAAATGTAGATTTGTTTGTAGCACAATCAATAGAATTAAGAAAGTATTGCCAAAATGGTTTGGGCATGAGGAGAGAATTGAAAAGAAAATATATGGGACAAATGTTGAAGGCAAACAGAGGAATAGAGGGCGTTTACGAAAAATGTGGCACAAAGTTAAACCGTATATTAGGATGTCTCTATTTAAAGTTTTAACAATTGATGCGTGTGCATGAAAAGATCTGTGAAAGTGAACGAAGCAAAAATTATGTATAATTATGGCATTGTATTATCTCTGCATACCCTTGCAGTGTAACGATAAGTAAAGATAAACATCAATTATGTTCTGAATATGTAACCTCACAATGAAAATGTGTTCTCCTAAAATAAATATATATATAAGTTGTATCAAAGTTTATCCAAATTTAATAAAATAGATAAATTAATTTAATTCTGGCGTCTCCTAGCGTGATTTACTCAAAGGTATTTGGGATTCAACAGAATATAAAGTTGATTGCTTTTAAAAAAGGAATAATAAAATTATCAAATGTAAAAATATAAGTTTTAAATTTGTCATAGTCGTAATTGGATACTGTAGTAGAATGGTTAACACGTTTCCCTGGATAGGAAGAGGTTCAGATTCGAATCCCAGTAGCAACTAAATATTTTTTCGATAAATAGATTTTTTCTTTCTAATTGATTCATTTCATTTGTATCGAATATCCTGTCGTCATGTTCAGGGTTTGTTAATATTTATATGAAATTAACATTAAAATTAAGTTTTCTTTTTTTAACACTGTTATAATTCATTTTATATAAAATAATTGTTTTGACATACTCTTGTCATTCAATTTTTAGATTAAATCACATGAAATTTATGGAACTATATTTATTCTGGCGAATGGGAATATATTAAAAAATATTTACATATTTTTACATCTCGCATTCTTCATTTTTTATTTTAGTTTTTCACGGAAATAAACATTTAAAAAAAAAAATTCTTTCCTTCAGGAGATTGTAAAAAGTCAAAGAGAAGATCTCTGAAGCTACTCCGAGGTCAAGAAAGAGACCTGAAGTTGGACATAGGAAAATGCAAGAGCTGTCGCCTGGACACCATGCCTTCGAGAGTTTCAACAATGATTAATATTCCCACTTTGGTAAACCTATTTTCGTTACTTATATAAGAATTATCATGATTTGAAAATAATTAGCGGTGACCTCTTAAACACCTTGTATACAGGCTATACAGACAATAAATATACTCCTAATATTTAAGAGATACATATGTATAAATAAAACTGAATGTTTGTCTGTCTGTTCTCTACACAATCCTAACCAATCTAAATCAAAAATTTTCATAGTTTTTCTTTCTTTTCTGTGAAAAACATATGCATTTTAAATGTTTTCTAAATCATTTGAATTTGGGTGGTTGGGTAAAATCTACCTGGTAAATTTAATTTTAGGTTTAGAGTCCTGAATATAAATTTTCCATCAAAAATGTATAGCCTACTTTTATTATAAAACTATTACGAGTGAAACAAACTGATTGCATCTTATTAATGATAAAATATCGTTATTTCAGAAACTTTTGTAGCATTTCAATTACTTGGGTTTTATTAAACTACTAGCTGCAGTACCCGGTGTTGCCCGAATTTTGGGGTTGGGGGTAGTTTTTTTTCAAAATCAGATGTAGATAGTAATTTCCCTCTTATTTTGAACGTCAAGTGTGGAAAATTTCATCAAGAAGTATCAAAATTCTGCTTTAAGTGGTGGGGTGATGGAGGTGATTTTTCATAATCTCATGTAGACGGTGACCTTCCTCTTGTTTTGAAGGTCAAGTATGTAAAAATTCGTCAAGGTCGGAATAAAACTAGATTTGTATAAAAAAACAAACAAATCAACAGATACTCTACTTTATATACGTACCAGCTGAAGTACCCAGCGTTGCCCGGGCTTAATGCAGAGTGAAGAGGCTTCAATTAGAGGGATGGGGGTAGTTTTTTCGAAATCTCAGGTAGACATTCATTTTAATTTTATTTGGAATGTCAAGTGTGCAGAATTTCATCAAGAAGTACCAAAATTATACTTTAAGGGGTGGGAAAGGGGGATGGGAGTGGTTTCTCAAAATCTCATGTAGACAGTGATCTTCCTCTTATTACTCTCAAGATTAGGACATTACGCAAGACATACTCACCAAGTCCCTACTTCCCTCCCAATCCCCTTCCACTTCCTACACTCTCACCTCCCTCTCGCCTCCCACTCTCCTCCCTTTCGATTCATTATCGCCCCCCACTCACTTCCCACTCTCCTTCTGCTCCTCTCTCTTTCACCTCCCATACACCTGCTTCTCTCCCGCATCCCTTCTGCTCCCCTTCTGCATCTTTGTAACTCCCCTCCCACTGTCTACCCGCTCACCTTCCTCCCACTGTCTACCCGCTCACCTCTCACTCCTTTCCTGTTCCATTCCCTTTTGCCTCCCACTCCTTTCCCTCTCTCCTCCCGCTCCCCTACGGCACCCCTCCCGCTCCCCCCACCACCACCCGCTCCCCACACTTCCCCTCTTTCTGCTCCTCCCATTCCCCGTTCAACAGAAAGGATATTCAAAATGATTTTGTCCAGTTGAACTCTAGGACCCTGAGGAAAATAAAACATCCCACCCTCCTCTTTTTAGCAATAAAGAATAAGATAAATGCGCCTGATTTAAGTGTATTTGAAAATTTCATTTCGTGTTTTTTCTAAATTTATATTTCAAACTATCTGAAATACTCGGCGTAGTCTGAACTTTACGCAGAGTGAAGAGGCTTCATTTAGTGGGATGGGGGTAGTTTTTTTTCAAAATCAGATGTACAGTAGTTTTCCTCTTATTTTGTAAGATAGCAGCGGCTTTGGAGACTTATTAAGAGGCGGCAGCTTCACTTTTCCATTAGAGCAACACATTCCCGGTGGTTTTCATTTATATTTCTTTACATGGCAATGTTTACATACAACATCTATCCACCCCCCTTAATTTAAATGCCCTTAATTTTGGATCTGAATATCGATTCACAATTCTTGATTATTCCTTTTTATGTCGATCTTGTTGTATATGCAGCACTCTTTCCTCCGAAGTTTCCCTTGCCCTAGATGTAGAAGCTCTCATATGTTCCTGCTGTAGACAAAGCTCCCGTTGTTCAGTTATTTCTGAAGTCCGAATAACGAACACGGTACCATCTTGCACTTTTAGTAACAATTAATTTATTTTACAGTTAAAACGTTTTAAACAAACACACCCACAGAAACTTTTCTAATATAAATAGCTATTCCACATCCATAATTCCGCATCCGCACATGTCAATGTATCAACAATATTGCAGTAGATAATTTTAAACAAAAGCTGACTTGAATCTGTTATAAAAATTTTGAATGTGGAACATCGTCAGTAATATTCTCGTATTACGTCAAGTGTACAAAATTCATAAAAAAGTACCAAAAATTCTGCTTTAAAGGGTAGGAAAGAGGGATGGGGATGGTTTTTCGAAATCTCATGGTCAAGTGTTATATATATATAATATATAACACATATCTATATATATATAGATATGTGTTTACGTGTAAAGCGTCCTCGAGGTGAAAGTTTTTACGAAAATGGCGCTATACAAATTATCCATTATTATTATTATATAGAAAGAGACAGATGATATGGTGAAAGGGAACATATTTAAGATAAGACTGTAGGTTAGATTTTTTTGGTTGTTATTTATGTATTCATTATTATTTATGAGCTTCTTGATTTCTAAAGCCTCAAGTTATTTAAGCGTTTACCTTTATTATCAATGTGGAGAATATTGACTCTTATATTTTTACTGAAGCTATGGTTATTTTCGATAATGTGATTGGAAAGTTTAGAAAAATTATTATTATTTAAGCATCTCTTCTGTTACTTAATCCTTGTATCAAAATTACGACTCGTTTTTCTTGTATAAAATGAGGGACAGTTCTTACATTTTAATTTATAATTACAAGAGTGAATCAGTTTATGATCCATATCTTTAACATTAAAAAAAATTATATTTGTTATTTATATATTCTCCTAATTGGTCTCTTATAATTTATTAGATATTTCTCTGTCTGTCGATTGGACATTTCCACTAATGAATTACATAGAAACTCAGCGATAAAATGAACCATAAACAATATTTGGTGTTGATATAAATTATAGATATGTACATTACAAAACCTTGTTTATCATAGAAACACCACAAAAGTCCTCAAACTTTAAGGATAAACCAAGAGATGTCTCACTTTGCACCACTGTGTAAAACTGTTAATTTGCATGATCAATCATTAATGGTTGGCGTTAAGATTTTTATTTATGATTTGTAGGTGGAATCATGCAACCGCTTCATGTCTCTATCTTCACGGCCTGTGCATTCGGGCCGCGAGCAATCGTGTCCTCCGGCCCCATTGTCTTCCTTGAAGCGTGAGGAGTTCCAGCGGAGCCATCAGCCGCTGCTGAAGACTCTACCACAGAAGCAGGCCACGGATTCCGTGGATATGGACAAGGAAGAGCGGCAGTATGAGAGCCGGGCTGTGTTCCACAGTACCTTCAGCATGCTTATTAGAATGGGGAATATTGATAAGAACTGCAAGAGGACAGTGAGTATTCTTGTTACTGTATAATCTCGGTATTCTCATCATCATAGGACCAGTAATTTTATAAATTATTGAGATCACCCGTTACTATGCGAAAATATTAATATATATTGTATACACAATGTCTACAAACCATTTGATTACCACACATCTTTTTAATGTACAGTAGATTGTCCAAGTCCCGATTATTAGAGTCCTATTTATTATTCAAAATCTTGTATAATTTTCCAAAAGTGAGCGTACTATCTGGAGTGTGTACATTACGCATAAGTACCTCCCACACTAACCACCCACTATGGCTATTAGTATATTTAGTGTGAAATAAAAAGATAAAAGTGATAACGATGATAAGAATTGCACAGAAAATCAAGATTTAACATACGGACGGTCTCAGTGCTGACAGCAGGACGACACCACAAATGACATTGTGGCGGCTGCAGAATATCGCGGCAGAGAGGCGTGGAACAATTATGAAACAAAAAAATACACAGAACTTAAGAAATAAAAATGTAGTGTTTTTATTTCATAGTGTACATAAAAATAAATCGGCAAACTACATATTTTAAATAATGCTATTTTTCATTACATCAAAAATAACCAGTGTAACTATAGTATAAGAGTTGTTTTTAGTATCTGATGTAGATTCGGTCCACGATTGTCGGATAATCAGTGTTTTACTGTAATTTCAATGCAACATATATTTTTTCCTAACACGTGACGGATTACTCATTACAGATTGTACCGCAGGTATTAAATGTTAAAATTAATTGCGCTGAAATTACATTATTCTTCTTCTTATGGAACAATCGTTTGTCACTGTAGTTCAATCCATACCTATTCTATATCTGGTCTTAATTCTCGTTAGTTTCTGCATCTGCTCATTAATGTTTTCTCCAGCTCTTCGCTTACTCAACTTACTAAATATCATCATTTTGTTTCCATCCTACTAATATTATTCAAGGTTTAGCCACTTTGCATATAAACTGCAAAAAATAAGTATTGTGAAGAAAAACTTAATTTTTCTGCATATGCAACAATAAAAAGTATCCATCGGGTGTAAGAGGCAAATGTTAAAATAAGTGTCTGAGTGTGAAGAGTGTTTCGGAATTGGTGATATCTCTTTTCATTTATTTCCTTTTATTTATAACCTTATATATATTTTTTTTGTTTTATCAAAACACGTGACGCTCGATCAGGAAACAATTGCTACACCACTAGACTGGGTTGATGTATAGGTAGTCTTTCATCCTGTCTGTTAGTTTTTTTTTTTTGTTGTAGTAAGGTAACCACTACTTGAAGAAATAATTTAATTTGCACTCAAATTTATGAGATAATTTAAAAAAAAAAAATATACAAAAAAAAGAGAGAAAATTATACATCCCATTCACAAGCAAGCTAACGAGCAACATTTTATGCTGATTTATTGGTGGTGTCAGATGTTAATATTTGTTTGGCGCGCTAAATGAATTGTCAAATGACAAAAAAAGATTAAATATTTTAACAAAAATTAAATAAAAGGAGTGAATAAAAAATTTAATATGTAGTTATTAAAATTAAATACTTGCATAAGTATAAAAATAAATGCATGTATAATATTTTTATGGATGGATATAAATAAAACAATGTTAAAATAATAATAATGATAATAATAAAGTGTTTATTCCAGCGTGATTGGATTTTTTTTATGCCATAAAGATAATACATCTTATATAATACATTTAAGTTACAAAATATTATTTATGTTATGAAAAAAAAAACAAAAAACATAAATTTAAAAAAAAGTTCACACATATATAAATATGACAGAATATAAATACATACTACTTTTTAGTCACGACTATTATTGTATCTGTAGTCGTTGCCATTCTCTGGTCAGGGAACCAGCTTTCCATGAGAGCGCCGCTCGTACTAGACAATTGGTGCTGAGCTCCAGCTTTACACCCGTAACTCGATGTCTCAGAAGTGAAACAAATCCATGTATACGGCCTTCGGCAAACATTGTAGATGCGCTACAATAACGCGCCAATCCAGTAACAGTATTTCGTATGAGTTGTACTGAATTCAGAGACGATTGTACATCACTTGCTTGTATTTCGACCAGAGCTCACAGGTATACATGCTGAATCGATGATGTATAGTGCGATGAAGATGAAGAAAACATAAGAAAGGCGGAGAAATTGAATAGATTTAAAGTGAAACTGACCGTATATGTAAAAGAAAAGACTTTAATATTGTTTATATTATAGCATATTCATTGTTTTATTACTGTGGTAATGTCAAAACTCATGCAATTAGCTAACTCCGCAGTCCCCAGATTGCATTCTTTGGGGAATGAATATGCAGAGGTAGTCGACATTTTTACTGTAAATTTAACTCTTTATAGGACTACATTATTACAATTTTTGTGTCTCAACTCAATAGTGACAGATAAATTGCTTTCACATCTTATATTTATTTTTAATTTTGATTGTGAAAAAACATGCTGACATTATATAATTTTTTTCTTTGTGTATTACACTTTTGATGAAATTTTCTGTTATTTTACAAATGATGTTAATAATGTCTGAGCGTGTATGATAATAATAAATAAATAAAAATAATAAATATTAAATATTCTAGATGTCCGTTGAGGAGCACACTTGGCAGAACGAGCTCAAGGACCTCGTGTGGCTGGAGGTGTGCGCCAAGAGGGCGGGACGAACCCCCACACAGCAGGATGCCTTTCTCTGCTCACGCAGGGATGAGGTGCCTTCCCTGCTGCAGGAAATACTGGACTACAAGTATAAACATTTTGTGATAATATAATCTGCTCATTGACAAAGTTATGAATCTGCATATACGTGGAGTGGTGTAGTGTTCAAATAAGAAGTACTGAAATGCTACTCCCCTTTAGCGTAGTATTAATAGGGTTCTAAATGAAAATAACATTTGTTTTCTTTTCTCAGATATGGTTAGGTATTTTTCATATGTTTAATTAATACACTAGTATCTCTCACAAAAATCAGTCCACAAACAATAATGATAAAGTCCTTACAAAAATTATTTAACACAAACAAATACAGTAAAACCGCGATATAACGAAATCCAAGGGACCAAAAAATAAAAATTCGTAATAACGAATTCCCACATATAACGAAATAAATAAAAAAAAATCCTACTATATGTTACGCGCCGTCGGAAAAAAATGTTGCGCGGCTTCAAAAAAGATCGCAAATTCTGCAAACAAAGGAGGAAAAAGGCCATAGGGAACTGAATACCTACATATTTTTAGTAGTTTTGTTATTAAAACAGATAAGCAAATGGATAATCAAAGGAATTAAATTAAGAACAGAACCTATTCAACACCAATTGGAAGATATTTTTGTAAATTCCAGAATATTGCAAACACAAAACAATATTTTAATTGTTTAAATGTAGAGCCGCTTCAAACATAGTTTTGGGCATGAAACAAAAAATAATTCAAAAATATAAATTTGACAGTTGAATCGCGGCATTTTTATAAAATGAGTCGTATATAAATTACGAAGGTACTTACCGGTAACGGCGGCAACCACTTCAAAATATAATCGTTAAAATTGTTCACTTAAAAATTATCGTTAACATTGTTCACTTAAAATCATCGTTAACATTATTTGTGCGATGGTTAAAGTTTTGCGGGAATTATCACGTACTGAAGCCATTTTAAGGTTTCACAAAATATTATGAAATGTACTTTAAATAATAAATTACGCTACACTAGTATGTATACGCAGATTTCAGTAAACACACGAAAACAATAGTTAATAGAAACACAAAATGCCGTGCAAAAATAGTCCATAAAATGTTTTAACGAATTATTTATATTATTGACGAGTTCACACGAAAACAATTATCAAACGAAAATGAATTTATGTAAATATTTAGTTCGGTCATGCAATAATCGCGTTAAAAACGGAACAAACTTAACTCTACAGACGTTACACTGAGACTGACATTCCCAATAAGTACATACTGCAACTTTCGGGGGGTTCCTGTTAATTTTTGTATTTTGCAGCTGTTTGGGTCTGGGATTGCAATACATATTAGAGGCGTATGCGTACGTAAAACGTGTCCAAGTGAACGCCGCAAGAATTATGTCAAATGGTTTTATGGGCCTACTATGAACCCAAGAAGTTTGAATTGTTTTACTACCTTGTCGGCAGACCGCCGCGCACCGCCGAAAAGGCCATAAAACCGTTCGCATACGGCAGATGCAGCGGCGCGGCTTTGTAAGTGCGAAATAATATTTTCATCTTTTAACATTTTTTTATTTCGTTATAAATTTACGTAAATGTATTGGCATTTTTTCGTACGGGACAAAAATGATTTTGTTATAAATATTAACGGGATTTCGTTATATAAATGCATTTTTATATGAAAAATTGGTTTTAGGGACTAAATTTCGATTTTTTTTTCGATATACGTCATTTTTCGCTATATCGGGTTTCGTTATATCGCGGTTTTACTGTAGTAGGAACATAAAAAATGTAGTTAAAAACATAGACGTCAAAAACATTAAAATGCACAAGACTAAAAAACTAGGTAGGTGGTAACTAATCAACTCACCAAACTCAACTAAATATTAAAGTTTTCAATTTTAGCTTATTCAGCTTCAACATAATAGAATGTGAAAGTATATTTCAAATGAAATTATCTGCTGTTATTTATTGTCACATAAAGTGTATTCAGGTTCAGCTTAGAATTTAAGTTTTCTTAGAAAAATGTCATAAAAAGAACCAGTACGGCGACACCACTATTTCTGGAATGTATTCAAACATACACACACATGTTTTATTGTTAATATTTTGTTCTAACAATTCATACCGGAACGCGTTCCAGTCGTGGAAAAAAGTGCCGAAACGACATTCCGGTGCGTTCTGGACTGCCCCACTACACCACTGTATGCATGTACCATTTTACACAATATACAATATATTTAAATTATGGTAAAAAATACTGATTGTATTTTCATTATATTAATTGATTTATCATTCTGACTGATTAACCATCTTTATACCTTGACTTTCTCAATTAGACGGCTAAAAAGATATACATTTTTATTCAAAACACAGAATGCAGTTGGGTGATTTTTAAACACTAGCTTATTTCAGAAATGTTCTTAGGTTTTCACGGCTGTTCAGAATCTTCTGTGTATAGTTTTCTGGGCTAATCTGCCGTGTATATCTGACCTTTCTGGCCGACGTTTCGGATCCCATTGCAGGGTCCATCATCAAGGCTGATGATCCGAAACGTCGGCCCAAAAAATCACTTTATCTAGAATGATTTTAAATGTACCACAATAAATCTTTTATAGCTTAAAATTCAGAATTCAGGATGGGTAAAATGCTACCTACAGCTTGAGCTTCCACTTGAGGAGGTGAAAATGATACTTATAAAAATGCATAAATCATTATACATAATGTTAAAGTTTGCGTAAGCATTACACATAATATTTCTATTTTATATTGTGGTTGATTCCATCATTTAATTACTAACTTGCCTAGGTTTGTGAATACCGATACTAAATGCACCGGTGAAGCAATCTGGTCCACACAACCCTCGGTCAAAAGGAGTGATAGCGGAGTGGGAAACTCCAGTTGCTCCGATGGAGATATCACACCAGGTGATTTTCACAACTTTGATTTATTTTTACTAGAAAGGGGTACCTGTATTTTGGCTATTGATTTCTGCCAGGCCTGAAAAAATCATTGAATGTAACTAGGGCTCTACCGGTTGGATATTTTCTACTGGGTAACAGTTGCGGATGTTTGCCAAATCCAGATACGAATCAGAGTACAGTAAGTCCTTTATAAGGTAGCATTCAAGTTGTGAATTTTCAAAGATACAAATGTCAGTGTCCAATTATTAATTTTTAAAATATACATTAGTGCAAAATTCTAAATAGTACTGGAATTTAAAATTTGGTGACAGCACACTGGTTTATGCTTGTCGTTTCGCAGCGTGCAGGACCCACCCTTTCAGTATCGTTAACAGTAGTCACGTGCAATCTTCATCAACAAGTGTGCGCGCTCTTCAGCGTAGCTACGTTTTGTTCAATTACTGTGTGATTAATTTAAACCTCAGCACTGTACGATGTCGGATGTGAAGCATAAAAGCAGTGGTGATTGTTACTGTAAATGGTGGATGCTTAGTAACTTTGTTTGACTTATGAACAAGCTGTTGGAATAGAACTCTTTTGTTTGTAAATGACTTGTTATCGGATTTTTAGCACAATGTCATGTCTACAAGTGACTGTATAATTTTAAGTCAACCGATTCATTTATTAATTAAGTTATAAAAAATTTCACCTCAAGGGCGGGCGCATTACACATTAACTGTTTATAGTCCTATACTGTCTTTGTATTTAAAATTGAAAATTGTTATTTGAACTTATGGAAACAATTTTTTTAAAAGGTGCAAAAATATTGTATGCGTGTTTTGAAAATATTGTCTGGTGTTTATTTTTTATGACATGTTTTAGTATAAAAAATGTAAATACTATTTGCAACTATTTGTCAGGGCGAATATCTTTCTAATACAGGATATTCGGCCGGGGTAAATGGTCATGATGGTTTGCGATAGAACACTAATTGCAACTCACTGTTCCACGAACAAATTATTTTGGACAGATTTGTTGCAACTGTAATTGCAGTAAATAAATTTTTATTAAAATGATGGTTTAAACCAATTTAGTAATAACTCATATTTGAAAAAAATAATAATCTTGACAGTGCGCGCAACAATGATATATTTTAACTCAATAAGTAGACTTATCTTTTGTACGAGGCAGTGTTTCAATAATGCTTGGATTGTGGTGTTGTCAGGGATCTCAAATAAATCACAGTGCCTCTGTATTAACTGCAACAACTGCTCACGTGCCATCGGGCGGGCCATGCGACAAGTGGTGGCACTGCTGGATTCGCTGGCGGAGGCGGAGGCACTGTACCCCTCCAGCAAGGCCATGGCTTTCCAGCACCCCGTCATTCTCAGCGAACAGTTTACCAACAAGACTAAGGTGAGATAATCATTTTTGGGAATAATTGTGCATTTCTTAACTCTGTATTCTATAATGTACTAGTATAGTAGTATAGTAGATTATACAAGTTATAAGATTTTAGTCTTCCCAATCATCCACACTGATCATTTGAATTTTTTTTCTAAGTATTTAAACTCATGTCTAGATGAAAAAATAAAATTCCAAGAACATGGCTGTTGCCTAACAAATAATAACTTTTCGGAATTTTATAATCACATAATTGAAATTAATCTCTTCCGATAGCCATAAACTTAACTTTTCCTACTCGGTACCGTATAAAGGATTAATAATGAATAACTTAGAAACTGTTGAAATACAAAAAGTTCAATTTAAAAAAATAATAATAATAATAATTTTCCTAAGATTTCACCACTATCCACATTTCCAATGAAAACAACAAAATTCCTTCCCCTTACACGCCCTCTCCATCTACCTGAATCATTACTAGTGATGAGCTCAAAATCATGAACTGTGAGTTAATCACTGATATCTCTGAGTCACACTCACTATCAGTGATTGAATATCTGGGAATACCGTGATTCGTGATTCATTTTTTTTATTTTATTTATTGATTTATGATTCGGCGCATGTACAAATGAAATGAAAATATTCATGAAGGAATGATGTTATAATTCGTGATAAGCGCCATCTAGTAGATTCTGCCAAAACGTTTTACGCATTTGACCCGAAAAATAAACACACATTTTTGAAGGGTTTACATTCTCTTTGTGATGATATTAAATAAAGTATATATTAATTATATATATTAGAATATGTTTTTTACATAAATGAAATTTGGATAATATAAGTAAATATGCTCAAAATTATGTTTTTTTAAATTTATTTTGTGTATTGTGATATCATGCTGCGCGCACGTGTTAGTAATGAAACTGTAATCATAGTCACAGTTTCCAATCACTGATATTATCGAATATCAATCACAATCACACCAGTGAGTCAAGAGTAGCATTTTTTCTCATCACTAGTCATCACCCAACTGTATTTAATTTAATTGTCATTTAAATTGTGAATATGTTCTTACAGGCCATGTGTCTATGGTATAACATGGTTCACCACCAAAGACTTCTGATGCTCATCATTAAAAAACTCCTGGAGACCCACCGATGGAAGGGTTTTTCTAAAAATAAGACTGAAATAGTTAAAGAAAATCAGGCATGTTGTGGAAGGTACGTTTTATGAATTGCAACATTAAAAATCTTTCCTTTTGCCTGTAAATTGGTTAAATTTATTTATTATTTTTATACATATATAATATCTTTATTTTGATCACATTCAATAAAGCTTGGTAAATTTCTTACAGCAGCAGTACATCTAACGAATCCTGCAAAATCAATCGTTCACACACAGTCAAATTCAACGTTGATTCTACAAATGCCACTGAAACAAACAGCTCCACCGATAACGAAACCACCAACGAAAAGACTTGCGATCCGGATTCAGACGAAGAGAACGATATGAAGCACCCTTCCAATGTCCAAATAGAAATAACCCGAATACAGTCCTCGGAATTGGCGCTCACAGACGAAGAGCATTCGGAAACGAAAGAAGTCTGTGACAAGTCAAAGCGTTTTCTCAACATCGGCAAGTCGCAGGAATGTGAATCGGACAAGCATAGCAATGAAGTGTTACCAAATTCAGATGCGTCAAAATCTCCATACGAAAGTGCCGATTCGTCAGCGGGCAGTGTAAATTCAAACGAGAGTGGATTTGTATCGTCGGTAAACGAAACAGTCGAAGAAACCCCATTTGGTCAGTTATTCAACGTGTACGAGATGGGGAACCTGGGAGATTTGACAAAATTGAGATTATATTTTCCCAACCAAACGTCACCGTACAGGTTAGAAAATTTGAATTTATTATATTATGTTTTGAAATATATTTATAATAGTAGGTAATTACATAACCGAACAATTTTTTTTTTAAATACCTTTTCATCATTATAAATAATAAAGTATCAATATATAATCAAAGTCGATAAAATTTTGACTTTTGATTAGTGAAAATTATAAAATTAAAGAAATATTTTTTACATCAGTACAATATGTACATTAATTTAGTTGGTTAGGTTAGGTTAGGTTGTTATTGTGTACTGATATTAACCCAATAAGTACAATTATTTGACTATAACTCAACCGGTGTCTGCTC
The DNA here is from genome assembly GCA_031772225.1 of Eubasilissa splendida. Lineage (NCBI taxonomy): Eukaryota > Metazoa > Arthropoda > Insecta > Trichoptera > Phryganeidae > Eubasilissa > Eubasilissa splendida. Next base: position 22,344,714 of record CM062857.1, on the reverse strand, counting down.
TCATACTTTATTAGATAAACAATATAAAAAATGTTTAATTCACTTGTATTTAATACATTTTTTCAGGGAGTATATTGAAAAAATGCTGAAAATTCGCGGCATCCGCAGAGCCCTTTATTTTCTTGAAAAACTTCATCTGGTTGTACTGAAGAAGACCAGAATGACGTTAGAAAAATTAGAGGTAATGATTAATTTTAAAACATAAAAACAACAATATTTTTTGATAAAATTGATTTCATATGTATATCTTTCAAATTAATATATTTAATTCATATTTAAAAATATCACAGACCGTCTGTTCTGAATAATTACAACTTCACAATAAGAATGTGTTCTCCTAATAATAGAGTTGTATCAATGTGTCCAAAATTTAATAAAAATGAATTGATAATTCTGGCGTCTGCTATCAGATTACTCAAAGGTATTTGAGATTCCGTAATTGCAAATTCAATGCAAATCCGCCTGTGATGATTGACTTACCCTCCTCTCGTGTACAACAGAGTCGTCCATTCTCACGAGTAGGCGTTGATTTAATTTACAACCTAAATTCTATTAAAACTAGGAATAGGTACCATAATAAATTAATTTACATAACTAGCTAAGCTATGTAAATTAAACTAATAAATTACTACATGTACATGGAATCCGGATATCATGTTATCAATCACAATCATTCGGTTCCAAAACCTTGTATATAAAATTTCTTTAAAATAATCCACTTATAATAATCACACTTCGGCTTTTGTTATCAATATGTGGATACAAAAGATATATATTTTTAGGAAATTCCTACAAAATAACCATTTTCTTCAAAACTTTCTAAACATAAGTGCCTGACAATAATTCTTAGAAGATAATTGATTCTTACCTGAAGCATAACCGTTGCCGCATGAATGGGTACGTACATAAACGACGCAGTGCCAATAGATTCAGTGCATAATTGGTATTTCTTGATTTTTTAATGTTATCATCCGGCTATTGTTATCAAAAATTACACGTCCCATAGTGACCACAATAAGCAAATTCCACTGTATTACTGATCATGTATCACTGATAGAAAAGTGGAGTACATATTTGACTTATTAATTTTGCATTTTTGTACAGTAAAACCGCGATATAACGAAACCCGATATAGCGAAAAATGACGTATATCGAAAAAAAAATCGAAATTTAATCCCTAAAACCAATTTTTCATACAAAAATGCATTTATATAACGAAATCCCGTTAATATTTATAACAAAATCATTTTTGTCCCGTACAAAAAATTCCAATACATTTACGTAAATTTATAACGAAATAAAAAAAATTTAAAATATGAAAATATTATTTCGCACTTACAAAGCCGCGCCGCTGCATCTGCCGTATGCGAACGGAAACGCCGCGCACGGCCTTTTCGGCGGTGCGCGGCGGTCTGCCGACAAGGTAGTAAAACAATTCAAACTTCTTGGGTTCATAGTATCATATTTTGAAGTGGTTGCCGTCGTTACCGGTAAGTACCTTCGTAATTTATATACGACTCATTTTATAAAAATGCCGCGATTCAACTGTCAAATTTTTATTTTTGAATTATTTTTTATGTTTCATGCCCAAAACTATGTTTGAAGCGGCTCTACATTTAAACACAATTAAAATATTGTTTTGTGTTTGCAATATTCTGGAATTTACAAAAATATCTTCCAATTGGTGTTGAATAGGTTCTGTTCTTAATTTAATTCCTTTGATTATCCATTTGCTTATCTGTTTTAATAACAAAACTACTCAAAATATGTAGGTATTCAGTTCCCTATGGCCTTCTTCCTCCTTTGTTTGCAGAATTTGCGATCTTTTTTGAAGCCGCGCAACATTTTTTTGCGACGGCGCGTAACATATAGTAGGATTTTTTTTATTTATTTCGTTATATGTGGGAATTCGTTATTACGAATTTTTATTTTTTGGGCCCTTGGATTTCGTTATATCGCGGTTTTACTGTATGCAAATTAAAGATTAACACAGTGATTCCCAAACTTTTTGGTGCTTGGAATTTTTTTAAGGTGCCCAAATGTCTATATATTCACGCGAACTTGTCTCCTTAGAAGTATTTTTCAAATCAGTTGATACGGTATGATAAAAGCTCTTCAAAAACAGATTTTATGTTGCAAGAGATATTTTTTTCGAGTGACTTCAAAAGCTGTAAGCCACACTTTGGTAATACATTTTTTAAAAGATCATTAGGAATTGTCTGCCTGGAGTATATTATGTATAAATAATAGTTTTTATTGCATTTTCTCCACAGGATGTAATAAAAACTGGTGTATCGGAATTGGAAACTGACCCCAATGATTCAAATTCAGCGGTAGAAGTAAATGAAGATGAGCAAACTGATAATTCAGATGAAGATTTTGAATTTGAGAGACACACGCGCTGCGAAGTTGATGTAAAGGAACTGAAAAAGGAGTATGTTGATTTAAGAAGGTAAAAATTTTAATACATTGTCACGTTACGAATTATGGCATGGCAAAAGAACATGACGTAAGTTCTTAATCTATAAAGGAATCACCCTGGTTATATATTTTTACACTCGGCGAGGAACGTCCGCTTGTTTGTAATTCATTTTACTTGCAATTACGGGCTGGGTTAGTCGCGTGACGGCGGTGGCTTCATACCACCGATCAATTTAATCCGCAGACTCTTTTACAAAAAATATTTGCACGATGAAGACCACTAATAAAAGGCATTGCTTGAGGAAAAGGCCAACGCCAGCGAGCGTTACGATATGACGGAGCGAGACTTAAATATATAACCAGGTTGATTCGTTTATAAATTAAGAACTTACGTCATGTTTTTTGCCATGCCATAATTCGTAATGTGACAACATATTATTATCTATTGATACATTATGCGCTGTATACCATTTGAAGGGCAAATAAAGATTGATGTAAACACGGTATTGTGAAAAATTACCATAATGAGAATACTCAGTGGCAATGTTCCCTCTGAGTTTAGATCATAGTGTGTGGACAAAAAAAATTTTCTGCAATTTTTAAGACCAATGTTATAATTTGTGCGCTCGGGGTGAAAATAAGAAATACATTACCATACCAGTATAAGGCTGCTGGTAGGGCCTGGCCCTGGCTCCACCACATTACTAATGAAGATGTATTAGAAGTAAATAAAAGGCAGCAGAGGCGTAGGTAGAAATTATCTTGGCTGTGTTACCTCAAAAAGGGGTTCAATGTCCAAAATGTTAGTGATCTTATACAAAATAAATCCACATACTGCAATGCGGTTGCCAACCTTCGATAAAAGGTGGCACATGAAGATGTTAAAAAAATATTATATTCTTGTTAAAAATTGTGTGCGCAGTATTTTTTTTTATGTGCGCATACAATTAGTATAGCGCACACAATTTTTAACAAGAACTTTTCAATATATTTTTTAAACTTTTTAACTTCTTCATATGCCACCTTTTATCGAAGGTTGGCAGTCACGTTGCAGTATGTGGATTTATTTTGTATATATGCCAAATTGTATGCGGCGCGCACACCCTCACACCTTAGAGGGAGCATTACTTATTGGTATTATTATGGTAAATTTACGATTAAGAACCCTGAACAATTTTGCTTAAAATATCTGATAAATATTGAAAAAAATTTAAAACTATGTAAAAATTATCCTATATACATTTTATTTAACCTTCCTTAGGCCAGAGCAAGGTGGGCAGAAATTGTCCAAAGGCCCAACATTTATTGAAAAATTTCAAGATATTTTAATAGCCTAAATATGAAACAAAATATCACTTGCAATATAGAAATATAATCATGTATTACTCATATTTTTGTCATGATTGTAATATTTGTCAAGATAGAAGATTCACAAAAATGTTTTCAGATCGCTAATAATATTGCAATAAATTTGTAAATTCTAGAACAAATGGATACATTTACAATATCAATTTGATATCATGAATAAATATTTTGTGTGAAGAATGAATGTGTTCATATACATTGATGAATGTATTTCAAAACCCAGTGTGTTTTTGTCAGCGTATTTTATTGTACATACATCGAAGACAGGTTAAATTTTTGGTATTTTTCAGATATGGAGCATGGTCAAAAGAAACAGTGGAAATGCAGCTCCCGTCTTATAGAAGTTTGTTTCTCTTACTATCTACACTCCCCCTGGAGAACATTCATGAGTTTCTCTCTATGAAGCTGGAAACCAAACCAGACAAACCATCTGTGTTGTCTGTTAAACAGGTATATATTAAAGGACACATTAATTTATAAATCCGATCATATCAGATTAAGTCACTGACATTTTAAAAATATAAAATCGGTCAGTGAAATAAACAACACTAGATAAAAACATGAAAAGCTGATACAATATCGCAGCTATTTTCAATATTAATTTGCGGTGACGTAATTTTGAGTTTTTTCATTATTTTGTTTTATAGTTTATTGTATAATACTTAACAGAAAGCAATAGGCTTCACATGTTTTTAATGCACTTTGTAATATTTTGTTTTATGCCCCAACTATTTGAAAAAAATTGCATGAAATTGATTAATAAATATCTACATACATATATCATTGTTAACTAAATGATTTAAATACATCTCTTGTATTTATACTTTATGTAATACACATTTAATTCATATTTTTTATCTTTTAGTTAATAAGCGAGTTGCGGGATGGTTTAACAATTGCGGTGCGCATAAGGTCTCGTTTCATCCGTCATACGCAAACGGCCCTCATAGTGGAAGAAGACAATTCTGTGTGCAGACAGTTCTTCGACACAGTTCTCGCCACCTTTGATAAAACATTGGACGAGGTGTACAAGGTACCACATTATTTTTATATAATCATTATTTTTTCCATATGTTAACTAACACATATTCAAAACAAAAAGGATCATGATGTAACTATTAAAAGTGATACTTGATAACCCAAACCCATGCCATGCCCATCAATAACTTCCAAGTGAAAGAGTGCAGTTAGACACTAGTCCAGTGAACGAGTATTAATACCCTTCCTGCCGTTAGTGTGTTAATAACGATTTCTAACTTGCACAAATTAATTTGTATAAATCCAGCCTGTAAAGTACTAGTGTTAAACGTTGGTGTTGAAAGCGATAGTATTCTTATATATTGTGTACACAGAAATTATTTCTCATTTTGTGGATTTATGATTTTTGTTCTAATAAGATGACAAGGTTTAATATATTATAATTCCTATAATCAACCTTAATTTTTTTCAATAATTTCTTATATAAATTATGCTATGTGTTATTAGAAATGTGTAAGTAAGAATTTGAAAAATAATTAAAAATAGTATCAAAAAAAAAGAAGAAAAAATATGCTATCATTGCTTTTATTGGCTTAAGTTTTTCGTTATTGTGAAATTTTCCAGTTGTACCTTTCATACCTCTCTGACTGGGCTGGAATGGAACATCTTCCGAGAGTCACGCTGGCAGCAGAATGGACCTTCAATGGTTTCCTGGCCAGAAGCCTTAAACCGGCCGCTACCCTGGCTCCACTCACATTCTGGTAAGTGCATAATATATGTTCATATATAATGATTTAAAATTTCAGATATAGATATAGAACTTATGATTGGCCTACTATGGCTCACATATTATAAAAATCGAAAGAGTGCAAAATAAATTTCTAAGATTTATCGATTTTAAATTTTATATTCCGATAGAAAATATAAATTACGATTATTTAATGAGTCTACTTCATTTGAAATAATTAGCCTGGAGAAGAGATGTGAGCGATATAGTATATCTATATACAATTATCAATAGCATGTTGGATTGCCCTGAGTTGATACAAATGGTTTCGTATAAAATACCAACTCAAACGAGACAACATGAAATGTTCTTTGTAGGTACACATAGAAATAATTATGCTATTAACTTGCCAATATCGCGGATACATCGGCTCGGTAACAGGTTGAATTTTGTTAACATTTTTCATTGCAGGAGCATACCTTAACTGAAGAAATATTTGTACGTAAATTATACTTAGTTTTTATTTTTTTTATGTTATATTTAAACTGTTATATTGAAATGTTAATTAAAAATTTACTGTTTAAATTATATTACAATTTTTATTCTTATGTAAAAGCCCACAAGGGCGTTGATGGAAATAAAATAAATAAAAATTATAAAACTTGCTTACGATTGTTGTTAAAAAATGATTTGTATATAATTAATTTCAGTATCAAGTAAAATGACATAAATACAAGTGCAGCAAAAGTAAAAAGTCATAATTATAATCTGATTGTTTAGAAGTTCTGAATTTTTTTTCTTTGACCAAAAATCTCAATCGATTAAGTGTTCGCAAATTATTATTTGGGCGTGCTTAAATTCAGTGTTTACTTTTGATGGGAATGGACACATCATGTTTAATTTTAATTGGTTGATTTATTATTTATTGATTTTTTTAAATGTTTGTACACTTATTTTATATCCTCAATTTTGTATTTTCATATTACGTAGTTGGGTACGTTTTTCGCATTTTTTACGAAAATGTAGGTATTTATTATTCATTTATATCTGAAGTTATACATTAGATTTGACTTTTTTTAAAACTATTATTTAGATATGATCTTTACACTCATTTAAAACTAATAACTGAATGTTATTTGCCATAATTAAAACAATATGAGCATTATAAGAAAGCCCGCAATCATTAGATTTATTTTCCACATGCCACAAAATTGCTTTAATATAGAAAATTCTTGCATATACGAAATATATTTTCTTATAATCTTGAAGCCAAGATTACAGAGACAAATCTCAATTGAGTCTCAAAATGTTAAAAATTAAGTATTATTATTATTATTATTATTCAATTTGCAAGACATATTACCAATTTTTAACGTTTTTAAAATACTATGTTTCGGTGAAAACATACGTTTTTAAATAATATATTATATTTACTCACATGCTTGGAGGCTTTAGCTACTATTTAAAACTAAGTTTAATATCAGAATCACAATAATCAGTTTTTAAATAATATATTTTCAGTCTTACAAAAGACGATAATTTTAATTGTCCATCAAACTTCAATACGCTGGTCTATATGGCCATGAAGGATGTCGAATCCGCGCTGTCATTATTTTCGTTAAAAAATGCCAAAAATGTATGTTTTCATGCATATTTTATCCACAATATGAATTAATATTGAACTTATTTTACAACATTAGTATCAAATTTCATCAATTAGATGTTTTTTTTTTACTGATTTTAAGGGAAAACAACGTTTTCTTGAACAAAGTAAACATTTTATGTATATTATTTTTATGTATGTCGCAATTAATTTTTTTGTTTACATATAACATTGTTGTATTTTAAACACTACCTGTCTGTTTCATAAATGGTATGTAATTATGAAACAGACATATCACCAAAATGGCAACAGGGCGTTTTAAATCGATAATATTAAACAAAATAATAAATTGAAGCTGTCACAAAATTTTTTAATTTAGAACTTTGATTTAAGCGACCATCTAAATATATGTAGGTACTTTGTCTGATTTCAAAACATATTCATATATATGAATTAGGTACAATAAATTATTTAATTTTCGATTGATTAATTCAATTGATAACACATATTTTTATTTCATTCCATATATAAATATGAAAAAAGGTGGAAAAGACTCTAGACATGTGTTATTTTTGACACTTTTATCGAATGCGAGAAAATCAACAATTTTATTGTCATCTCTTTCTATTCAAACCTTCCACTCTCGCATGATTTACGTATCAAATAATGTCATTAATTGTTTCCCTGATACTTACAAGAATTGAACTATTAGTCTCATATTGAAAGCATATGTAATACGTGTAGAATTTCTCGAATTTCAAACTAGAAAATGTAAGCTCACCTTTAATATATAGAACAATTTTTAATTTTGATTTTTTTTTAAATTTTTTTGACGGATATTATTCAGATATATGTATTTTTATTTGGGTCAATTTTTTACCTACCACCCCGTATAATCAGGAGTACTGTATTCTGAATAAAATTTCTAACCTCTGCATGCTTTTGATTATTAAATCCAACCGTTTGATTTGATTGCTAAATTATGAGCGTAGATGACTGATAATGTCAATTGTCATATTGAAAAGTTTTTTTTTTTCAGTTGTTTGACAGTCAGGCAGCTGGATGGAGCAGCAGACAGGCTGAAGAAAAGAGTGATAGAGTTGGGGCATGCGGCAGACCTCATCGCAGAAAGTAAATCTGACAAGGATGATGCTGAATCTCATAACTCAATCAAGTAAGAAACAAATCTAAACATTATTAATACAAAATTAACTTTGTGGTTAAAATTCATTATTTTAATTTTATTTGTTAACTTTGTTTTTTTTATTTTTTTTTATTTTTTTTTTATTATTATTATGTACAAATGTATATTAAAATTTTGCACCATCAACAGAATGATGCGCTTATAAATTGAATACAATTAATAGTCTTTTTTGATATCCAGATGGAAGAGAGTCAGCGTGTGTCGGGACATGCAGTGCCTCCTGACGGAGGAGCGAGAGAGGACCCTGAGTACGGCGCAGTTCGCTAGGACTGTCTCCATGCACCTTCACCATAATGCTATCTTTAGGGATTATAGGCAGAAAATATATGTAAGTTTTACTTAATAGTATTATACGTATACTGATTAGTAGTTTGTTAAATTTTACTCTTACATGTGAACCCCCCCTGCAACACTATACCTGTTTTTACAAATATTGGCCATTTTGAATGATATACAGAGTTGATGCAAGTAAGCTCACTTACTATAGACATGGATTATATATAGACATGAATTAATGCAAATTCCTTGTTTCTATATTTTCATTTCGGTGTCACCACTGTGTGATCACTTTGGTACCACTTACACAATCAAATAGCTCTGCGATGTTTTTTAAATATATGACTCGATTGGAACGAAAATTTAAATGCTTACAATATAATATGCATTAATATAAAAAAGAAGTCTTGTTTACACAAAGATTTACTTTTCGAAGAGTAAATACTTTTACTGTTGCATAAACTATCGATTTATGTTTCTACAAATAATGTTTGTAAAATGCCCCTCGCCCCGCAACTAATATTCCAAACTCCTCTCCTATCGGATCAGTACAATGCTGGAAGATTTGAATGATGACCCTTAAGCAGAAGATATATTTTAATATAATGGTATTTATTTATAAATTCCTCAATTAGAAAATATCTGCAGAATTTATACGAAAAATTGATGCAAATCAACATGAGCATGAGCATCGTACAAGAGGGGAGATAGACTGAAACTGCCATTCAGGAAGAAGGCCAAATCTCAGAAATCGATGATGTATAGTGCGATGAAGATTTTTAATGAAATGCCAAAAAACATAAGAAAGGAGAAGAAATTAAATAGATTTAAAATGAAACTGACTAAATATATAAAAGATAGGTTTTAGTAAAAGAAAATATTTTAATCTTGTTTATATTAGAGCATATGTATGAGTGCTTATGTATGCATTATGTTAAGAATTAAATAAATATGTACACTTTATTTCATGTCGATCCATTTACTGGTCTGTGGTTTAATGGTATTTTTATTTATTTTATATGGTTTATTATGCCATTCGATGCCCAAGAGGACATACAATACAATGTTGTGGCTTTCATAACTCGGATCTGCCCAAAATCGATATACAGTGTTGTTGCAGTGGTGGTCTCATTGGAACTCAATTTAACATGTTGAAATAGTTTATTTTCTCACGGTTTCTCTTGTTTTGTCTCACTTTTACTCTTTATTTCGTCAATAATCTGTTACATTTTTATGTCTCATGTAGTGGAGTGGAATGCCTCTGGAGACAGGGAGTTGGATCCCTCTAGTGGCCATTCAAGTTAGTTTTACTATCATAACACATGCGCTCTGGCTTAGTTTGAAAATGGTCAAAATATTAGGGTGGCATGTTTTCGTATCCACATTTTTATTGTTAAATTTAAAAATTCAATGTCTAAAAAAATTTGTACACTCTTTCAAAGGTTTTAAATCCAGTATTCATAAGTTAAATTTAAGTTTTATTATTTAAATTTAAGAAGATATATGTAGATTTTTTTTTTGTTATCGCAATTGGTCCAACTGGTCCAGGTACTCCTGATAACGCAAGTTGTAAATATCAAGCAGCATTTCAAGTCTACGGCAACAGTTTTGTTTAATTTTTTAATTGTCGCTAGGTTTGCATGATAAACCTTATATTTAATGTGCCCTCATAAAAAAAATTCCAGTGGCGTGAGGCCTGGAGAACTCGGGGGTATCAATGGTACATCTTCACCCAATCCATCTGTTCAGCAGATTTTCTTCAAGATATGTAGAGATGCTGAAATTAAAAGCTTCTCATTTTCTAATAGACTCGCTTCAAAATGTAACAGATGCTCGATTAAAAAATTCCTGTCTTACGTGTACATTTTTTTTTAGGATACTTGTATATATCATATTATATATACAGATGTATGTATATGGCATCTGTCAAGTACACAGTTTAAAGCACTCTGCTTCTAGCCTCATTCACTACACAAATATACACCTTTATGCTCTAGAATCTTCTATGCAACACTAAAAAAATAAAGGCAAGTGCTTTTGCTTTTGCGTACGGAATCCACTACACGATCCAGAATTGTATATTTTCTATTTATTTAATTCAAATTTATTCCTCCGACAGGGTAATGCATCGCTAAAGTTATTCAGTGACTCCCAACTCAATGATTTGCCCTAATTCATTTTTTTATTATTAAAATCCACTTTTGTTGCTTGCAACTTAAGTAGTACACAGAAGCTGTACAATTAATAAATCGACCCCTCCTACATGAAGTATTGTACTTAACAAATTAGTCATTTTTAGTTCTATTTTTTTACATTTTTGAAACATTTTTATGTGGCAATAATTTTTTTTTTTACATTTTGTTTTTAATATTACATATAATATATATAAAAATTATCTTCTTTTAAAATATGTACAAAATATTTGCAAAATACTAGAATAACTAAAACTGACCTATATTCTGTGTTGATATATTATACATAAGAGGAGTCGAAACATCACTTTCATCCCTTTCATCATCCTTACTTTCCTCAAAATTGTAAGTTCATATTTTAAATACTTATAGATTCGACTGCACAAAATTACAAATTTTAATTAATTAATTTTGCATGAAATGTGTTAGAAATGATATTAGATAGAACATTATACAACTCTTACCGTTTCGAATTATCATTACTGGCAATATTATTAATTATTCAAATTACTAATACTGCCAAAAGAAACAAATTAGATATATCACATAGAAAGATACAAAGAAGAAATCTGTATTTTGATATTGTCGCTACCAGGACTTGAATTCATAACTTTCTATTGCCGCTAGAATACTTTACTGATTAAACTATGACAATCTATATGGAACTGGTCAAATTTGATTTTTATATGTTACTTTTTTTGCAAGACATCTATTTTATTCCCTTGGCACACACACCACCAAATAAATAGTCATGAACTAATCCTCGTGATCACTTTAGTGCCACTCACAAATTGCGACTTTTTAAAAAATATAATATGCATTAATGTAAAAAATACCCAAATATTTCATTTTCGAAGATTGAATACTTTTACTGTTGCATAAATTTGTCATAATCTATGGGATTTATGTTTCGTTGGATAAATGTGTGTAGAATGCCCCTTGTCCCGCAAATAATGTTCCAAACCCCTCTCCTATATATACACATCATATGTCTATTCATTTACTAGTCTGTGCATTGGGAACATATTTTAAATTGCAGTGTTTCTCGTAATCATTTGAACCTGAATTGAACCTGCTACAACTGTAAGATTTCATTAAAAATTATTTTATTACTCATAATAATTACTATTTTCGCTCAATTCATGGAAAAGGTCAGTTACTATTGAACATTACTATTCTTGTAGAAAACTATTGTTTCTCACATGACGGTGCATATAACATGTAATGTATATATATTTTTCTTTTTATTCTATTATATATTAAACCAATCATGATTGACTGATGTTTTCATGTTGTAATTATTTTTCCAGAAAGCAATGGCCCACGTTCAGGATCTGCTGTGTTGGACCATAGACCGCATACAGGAGACTACATCACCCAAGCGTCTCATGGAACTGGATGAAGCAGATAGACCCAGCATGCAATCGCGCACACGAGAGATTGTATCACAGGCCTATAAATTTGGTTTTGAAGTTAGTGTTTTTTTTTTTTTGTAAAAAAATCTAATCTTATGATATTCCATCAAGATTTACCATACTTTTTTATATTAAAATCTAACAAAAAATAACACATTTTATTACAATGCATATATTGACAATACAAAAATGTTTATTATACTTCTTTTGAACATGATTTGATAATATATGATCTTCATTTTCAGTGTCCGATTATTCTGAATCTGAATCCAGTTCAGATATCAGTGTTTTCCCACATAATATAGTTTTGAATTTCTGGTTTCTTTAGCTATTGAAAATAAGAAATTGACTTCTTCTAAGTGATTAATAACCTTATGTTAGAATCTGAGATAAGGATCTGTAGTCATCTGCAGGACAAGTGTGTTGTGTCAGGATAGAAAGGGGACTTGATTCTCCATTAAGCGACAATTTTTATTATTAAAGAGAACACATTCTTATTGTGAAGTTGTAATTATTCAGAACAGACGGTCTATGATATTTTAAATACTAATTAAATGTTTTAGAAAAATATACATATAAAATCAATTCTATCGAAATATATTGTTGTTACTACCGGGATTCGAACCTGAATTTCTTCCAATCCGGGTTTCAAATAATGGAACAATAGATGTATCAATTTAAAAAGTGTAACATATAGGTTCGAAAATTTGTCCTCATTGTATTGTGTTCTGTAGCATAATCGGTTGATGCACATTCCCCAAATTAAAAGAGATCCAGGTTCGAATCCCGGTAGCAACAACAATATTTTTCGATAGAATTGAGTTTGATATGAACGGAACGTTGGGGTCGTTGCGTAATCAATATTAATGTGAATCACAAGGAGGAGGCGGGAGGCTAAATTAAATTAAATAGTGTTCTATATACAAATTTACACGTTTATTTACAACACAATAATAATGAAAAAAAAAGGAAAATTCTTAGTGCTACTTATATCTAACCTTAATTACGGGGGCGCACGAATTGTTCAATTGTTTTTACACTCACTTAGTCTCTTCCCATTGTGGCCGATTACATGGCCACGTGTGGCCCGCCGCGGCGCGCGCGGCAAGCGACATCTGGAGCCCGCCCCTGGTCCCGTTCGCGGACGCGGTCCTTGCAGCCTCGCTCGCCACGTGGTCTCCGTGGCCGCATTCGGTCGTCTCGTGGTGGGCGGCCTCTGGTCCTCCGTTGTGAGCGGCAGGAATATCCACAACTTGCCTTGTGTATAGGCGGGGTCCTCGGACGTCTTCCTGGAGGCACATCGCAGCTTCCTGGCGGCTTTGTTCAAGGCAACATGGCGGTTGGTATGCAGCTAGCTGGCGGCCGGCCGCAAGGCCGGCGGCACCCCGGAGCAGGTCCGGTGCGTTCGACAGGCGTGGAGCGAGAGAGAGTCCTTTCGGCCAGGCAAAACCCACCCGGCGATGCGCGGGGGAGGGGGTAGCGACCCTTCGTCCACCGTGGATACATGTTAGGAGCGGGGTGAGGAGGGGCATGCATTACCCCGGCGCGCGACCCGCACAGCAATATTTAAATAATAGTAACTAATAATTTAAAATTCGCGCCGAAAATAATATTCGTAATACGTGAACGTCACACGTGAGATGCGACCATAACAAGTTTATATGTATATTTTTCTAATTAATACTAGTAATTTAACAATTTTTATTTCAAAACCTTTTTTTTTTTGCAGTTTCACAAAGAAATGTGCCGACTCATCAATGACACCCTCACACCGGAGTCTTCGTACAACCCGTGCGCCAGAAATTCTCTCACCCAAAACAGGCGATCAAAGCTCACCAGAGCTGAGAGTGTCAATGAGAACTCCCATACTTCCCTCGAAGACAACTTTTTCTCCTTGAATGCCTATACACCGACAGCAACGAATCAAGAATTCACTTACCCCAGTGGTACCAATCTTAAAGGCTCGCAGAGGGATTCTTTAGATTCGTTTTCGAAAAATTTGTACCGTGGAGGATACAAAAATTTCAAAAACAATCGTCTTCGAGGGTCTAAATTTCCCAGTTTTGATTCTGTCGCCGGAATTTCACTGGCGGAGTTGGATCATGACGACTTCAAGAATGGAATTCCGGGATGTGACGAGTGCAACAGAGTGAAAACCAACCTGGGCGAGGATAAGAAAGACACTGAGACTGCAAATGTAAAAAATCTCAATTGCATTTCAGATTTTAAAATTTGCGATTGGGAAGAAATGGTCTCCAGGAGCTTGGTGAAGTTTTCGAAGCAGTGGATGAACTTTGCAATGGAAAGGTGTGAGAGAGGGCGAGGTTTGCGCCCCAGGTAAAGGACAATTTTAATTGAATCTTAATTTAAGATCTACAAGGACGAATGTCAATTATTTCGTTGTTTGTAATATTTTGAACTAAATCTGTAATAAATATATACAACTCTTTGATTCATACTATTGATGGTAAACCGTTACTGATTGTGATGATGATTTGTAACTGAGATTTATCTGTTGGATATTTACTTTCTAATGTACCAGTCAGTTGTGAATCATCGTTATAATTGAAAAATTACGGTCACAATAGTGGTTTAATTAACTAGCAATATTTGAATATGTCCGAGAACACAATTAATTGTTTAATAACAGTGCCTTTGTAGGTAGAAATCCAGTAATTGTGTGTTCTTGGACATATTCAAATATTGCTAATATAGTATACTGCTCAAAATAAGAAAATACAGTAAGGCCCCACTTAACACTGTTTCAGTATTACGTGGTAAAATTGAGATTCCTCGAAATTGCGCACAGTGATGACATATATGCTGTTTAAAAAAAGGGAAAAAAGAATTATCAAATTTGATCCATAGATGGCGATGGTGTAGTGGTACTCGAAGCGAGTCCACATACTAACATATATGCAATTTTCAAAAATTTGATAAATGTGGAGATTGAGGGGTGAGAATTGGTGAACATTATATATATATATAAAGTGATCACTTAAGCCAACCATCGTCGTAAGCCCTTTAATTACCCCATGCTTCCATATATTTTCCATTAAATATAATTATAAAAAAATAGCTTTGTCTCTATGATATGTCATATTTGTTTAATTAACTGTTTAAATAACAATTTAACCATCAATAATTCATGCATATAGTTTTGTCATTATTTTGTGCAGGATTCTAAAAGATAACTAAGCAAATTTTGATTTAGATCAGTCGAAGGGTTATAGGATTGTTGTATGAGGACGGACAATCAATGAATTAAATTTTATGTTACATAAAAATATCACTAATTTGTAATGAAATTTTTATATACAGTGGTACCTCCTTATACATCCTTAATCTGTTCCAGATCCATATACACATAAACAAGAAATATACCAAACAAATTTTTCCCATTAGATAATCCTGATGTTATTGGTATATTAGATAATACATTGATGGGGGGGGGTTGCATAAAATAATTTAAACACTGTTTAATACTGAAATACGTAAATATAAAAGCAATTAGATGAAATGAATGAAAATTTAAAACGTTAGCAAATTTAATATCATCTTTGTTTTTCACAATTGTTGATACCGTCCCAGATACGCATGCCACCTTCATACATTTCAACAATCTCTTTTTTCACCTCCATGGTTATCCTAACCATTTTCTTTGTTGCTTGGCTTGAATTTACAAAAAAATTAGGTGATAAAACACACAATCACGTGAAAATACACAAAGAGTTATAGCGCGGTTTCCACCATTAACTGAATGGTAGAAACAGGCATACTAACGGTTGTGGGTAGTCGTGGCAGGGACGCCTCCTCTCCAAAAACCGAATTCAGCCGAACGAGAATGAGGACGTAAGCGCGCACCATTTGAGACATGCGGACAAACAAAGTCGTATACCAAATAAAAAATTTCAAATCACATTTCAAGTTGGACTTATTCCAAGGCTAACTAACGTATACCGAGGTACCACTGTATTTTGAATTTCGTTTTATTTGAATGCTTTTTTAATCGAGTGACAAAATGGTTTTATTTAAAAAAAAAATTGGTTTTTCAGTTTATAGTTATAATTTTGATTCTGTGGATTTTTAATTAACGGGATTTTACATAATACATACAATCTGGTTTTGTTAATTTTTTTGTTTCGTAATTGGTTTTGTTATTTTAATAATTTTCCATTAACTTTGTAATAATTTTCTTTCCCATTTTTAGATGGGCAAATCATGGATTAGAATTCCTGATGCTAACGTGCGATCCTCAGCACACAAAGCACCTCACAGATGAAGAATTTGAGGTGAAAATATGTTTTTATTTCTGTTAAAATCTATAAGTTAATATTTTGAAAATTTTATGAAACGAAAAATGCTTTTAGGAAAGTTTTGTGATTCGATTTAAAAAAAATTGGGAACTCTTAAATATGTACTCAATGAACATTCAACATGTGGTAAAGAACTTCTTAGTGAACTTCTTAGCCTACCTAAAAAATCAAAAATAATGCATGCCTAGTACCTACTTATACAAAATGAAACGTTAAGGGGCAGTTGTGTGATCGGTAGTAAATTTGGTCATAATAAATAATTACTATAGTCAAAGATAATCTCGCCTAATAGTGTGAGAATTTGATTTATTTTAATTACTACTAAGGAGAACACATTCTTATTGTGAAGTTGTAATTTAATAATTTTTAATACAAATTAAAGGCAAAGGTTCGAATCCCGGTAGCAACAACAATATTTTTCAATAAAATTGATTTTATATGTATATCGTTCTAATTAATACATTTAATTTGTGTTAATTTTAATTATTCACCATTACATACAATTTTATGCATTATTCACCCCTGCGTTCGAAATAGGTCACTTTGCTGGCGAAAAATTCATTATTGGACATACTATCATCACAAATAGCGGGATATTGAATGATTCATTGTCATATAGTGCAACATTCCAAGTATCAATGTGTCGGATGACTTTTAAAACAGCTGTGAAGAGTCTGACATTTTTAACAAACGGTTCACGGTTTTTACCATCTGATGTTGGAGTGTAAAATTAGTTTACTATTGAATGTAATTTCGGTGAGTGAATATCTTTTACCAAAAATTGAACGACTCGTTTTTGCAAATTTTTATACCATATTAAAAATTTACCACTGATCTCACAACTGGCCTCAAGTGACTGTTTTCTAACAAATTAAATTTTAAAATATCAAAAATAAATATAATCAAATTTAATTCCTTCCTTCCTTCCCAGAGAACTATATAAATAACACTATGCAACGTTTATACATACTAATTGTACTCATTATACTTTTTAAATAGAAATGCGTATATAGAATGCATGTCACATAGAATATTCCTAACTTAACTACCACCTTACCGTTTTTGAGCGCCACACTCTTCTATCCTGACACAATTCTCGCCGCCTCATAAAATTCTTACTTTTCAATATTCTTACTATCATCAAACTAAGTTAAGTGCTTAGCGCTATGTGAAATCAGGATAAATTTACTGGTCTCTCTGGACGAGGCTTGGTGGGATAAAATCCCGTGAACTGTATCAATTACAATAATGATTAATTGACGCAATCTGAATTGGATTCAAGTGAGGAATATTGGCAAAGAGATCTGACCTATCTTGATCTCGATCCTGGATTGGACGTCATATTTTCACCTCCAATTGACTTGCACCCTTTTAGTGAAGAACCGAGATATCACTGCACTTCCGGAGCTGTTTATAATATCGCCTCTTCGTGGTCTTAGCGTTATGCATGGTGCTGCTTTTCGGACAGTAAAAAGAACACTGATCTTGATAGTTTAGTGTTAGAAGGCAATCTGTCCCCACGTCGGCGAAATCCCGAAGTCATTAGTTGGCCAGAGTGGGACAGGTATATATTAAGGTTTATATTGAAAGGATAGAATGCACAGGGAGTCAACAAGGCTCAAACCTCCGATCACTAGGCGGGTGTCTTACTGCTAGACCAACAGGCACATCACTTTCGCTTTATTATATACTTTTAGGAGCTCAAGATAATGATGGACAGTTGTATCTCTCATGTGATTGGTTCGTCAAGGACTGGCGGCTTGTCCAGCAGCATGTCTTCACCTCCCGGTGCTATCAGTGTACCGACTCCACAACGCTCTAGATCTTCTATTAATTATCCTCAGGTAATATTTTGTTACAGTTGAATGTTTAAAGGTATGTTTATTTTTTAATGAAATTATATTTTTATTGTAAAGTTGCAATTTAGAACATAGCTCTTTGATAATTATAACAAATTAATTGAAAATAATATTTGAAATGGAAGGACAGAACACTTTAGTTTCTGTTATTATTATTATTTTGCTGTTCAATGTTTTTATTTAAATTTATTGTAACTATGTTCCTATATTTCTATTTTTACTAACCAGAAAATATTATAAAATGTGAAGCAGTTTCCCTAGATCAGGCCTACCTAGCCTAAGTGGGAAATTGCCATAATATAAAATCAAAATAAATAAATATAGGGAATAATGTATAAGTCCAAAATTCAATGACAAAGTAAAATAATTGGGAACTCATTCTCCATGTAAGATAAAGTTCCGGGTTCGATCCCGGTGGTAACTATATATATTTTTTGATAGATAGTGTTTTGTGATTCATCTGATTTGTATTATAATTATGTTTTGTTTTTTGCGCAATATCAAATCTATTTCATGTACAATGATGAGATATGTATTTTAATAATTTATATTCTTTAGAAATTTTATCCTTTATATTCTTTAGAACATTTGTGGCTGCTTAAAATCATTGTGTCATACAGCGTGACCACTACATTATACTCGTATCTGGCTGTGGCTGTTCTTTATATGACTTTTTGCTATAACTTTTTTTAAATTATGGCTCAGTTTAGATTAACGGCCAATTAAAAGCAGGAAAGGTATTTTTATGAATACAGTATCTTTCCCTTACATACCGAGGATCAATTTTTTAAACCAGGTCCTTCCACAACAGTGGATGGTGACGATGACACCGTGGTATCATGCAATTCTTCATGTTTCTCCACAGACTCCGGTTAGAACTGTTATAATTTGCGTTTTTTTATTACAATGTTATTTTTGTTTTCAATTTAACTGTTAAGCAATAACATGGGGGATGATACTTTCCCAGAAAATCAACGCTCTACAGGAGAAATTAATAACAAGGCTTTCAAAGTTTGTAATTTATTGGAAAATAATTTTAAAAAAAACATTTATATGCATGTACAATAAAAAAAAATAACACGATATATTACTTCAAAAGTGCCATCAGTGGTTTAACAACTTCACTTGATTTTTTTAAATATTTTTCTTGATTGTATAATACAAACAGTTCATTCTGTCAAATCGGTGTCACAGCCTACAGTCACAAAATAGTCACCTGCTTCTACCCTTTCAATAATTTTAAATTTAATTTTCAAACTAAGCATCTTCCTGTTTCTTTTTCGCCTTTACTGCTTGAATTTGGCCTTTTTGGCATTGTAACGGTCACACGATAATTAAATATTGCAGCGAAATGTTGTTACCAACTATATTAATTTACTCTAACATAAACAAACGTGTCATTTGCAGAAAATTGCCGACTTTGTAATATACTTGGGAAAGTATTAATATGGTCTTTAGATATGGGATGCCTAATATTACATTTTAGTGTGGTACCTATGAAATTTTAAAAGGTAGCATGTACCCGCGTTATAACAAATTCTTGTTCATTGAACCCGTGTTAAGCGGGGGACATATGTATGTTATGAAATGATTATATTCAAATTCAACACAAAATATTTCTGTGATATTTTAAGGGATCATATAGAATTTGTATCAACATTAATGATTCATTTAAAGCATTCAAGACATTTCGCATTACAGTTGACATTTTTGGAACACATCTTAGCTCTAAAGTGAGGTATTGGTGTACTTTGATTATTTAGTATATACAGTATTAAAATAATAATATCCTGTTTTTTTCTAGCATCCATTTGCAAAATCCTTTTTGGCTTCATCACCGCCCGCAAACTTTACTGAACCTCCATTGCTGATGCCCCCACCTAGTCCTGGTGAAACTGGTAAATATTTTGTTTAATGAAAATTTTACACTACTTATTTTATTAATTCAGTTCACTGAAAATTATTGCTTTTATTAATACAGATGTAATAAATAGTATATGGTAAAATGTATATCTGTATTTATGTTATGAATGATATTTGCGCAGTGCGCCAAGGCAAGCAAGTGTCAGCCCTGCGCGAGTTGGATTGCCGACGAGACTCGGCTCTGAGGAGAGCAGGCGTGATAGGCAGCGTGCGGCAGGGGACCATGCACCGTGAGCATTTCAGGCCTCGTCCCGTCACCTTCAAATGGCAGAGGGGCATAAAGATTGGTCAGGGGCGCTTCGGAAAGGTAGGCATTCTAATTTATTTACTAATGATTATTATTCTTCTGATTTTTATGATCATGATATTTTTTTTTTTTTTTACTAACTTTATAACTTGATTTGTGTAATTGCAGGTGTACACAGTTGTAAATACAGAGACTGGTCAGCTGCTGGCTATGAAGGAAGTGAGTCTCGGACTGGGTGACAGGCGAGCGGTGGAACGAGCAGCCAATGAACTGCAAGTTTTGGAGGGTGTGGTGCACCCTAACCTAGTGCGTTACTATGGAGTGGAGATACATAGGGTTAGTGTGATAACTTTGCTTGCCTGGTTATCTCGTGTACGGATTATTAAAAGATAAACAATTATCAGTTTATTATAACACATAAGTATAGAGGTCAATATAATATGTTGTTACGTAATGCACTGGCATCAGCGGAACATCAACGCATCACGCCACCAGCTAGACTCAGTCTGTGGGTAATGTATGTCTGATGTCGGTATGCCTGATTACTGGATGGGATTGGTCTCAAACAATAACAACCCTGATTTACACATTAATTAAATGAAACATAACAATCCCAACATTGTAAGCACGATATAGTCTTTGACATCTTCTTTCTTCTAGTTAAACTCTCCTCCTGGTGAGGACATAATGTTACCGACTTAGTACACATCAATTTAAACCCAGCTTGCCCCTGATGCCATCTTGTCATTGTGGAGTCCGTCAAGCTCATCCGTCTGCCATCGCGGCAGTCTCCTCTAATCCTGCGGATGGATCATGCTCATTTTAAATCTCTGAATCCGCCGCAGGAAAAAACCCTCATTTGCTATCTAGGTCATCGCCATTTTTCGATTCCCTGCAGTGGAGCACCGTCTCCCGTGTGCACCTCGCCAACTCTCGCGCAAGTCCCCTTCCCTTCGTCCTGCCGACCGTGTCCACCCGGATCGGTATAGTAGCGCTTTGTATCGCCGCACATTTTTGAAATGTCACAATGTACACTTCAGAAATAGTAATTATAATTGAAAGGAGCTGAGATGAGAGAGAGATCTTCCACTTAGGGCGGCGATTTATAAAGGTTTGCCTTCCCCCCACTCACACTCTCATGGAGAACACATACACACAAACAAGTGACAGTTTTCACAGTTAGCATATTGACATTTATTTTACACAGTATAATGAATGCCTGTTTTGGACTGATAATTATATTATATATCGTTCAGTAGAAACATGTTAATGTGGTATTCGAATTTTTTATTATTTTTCTATGTCCTATTCTTACCAGTGAAATCTAACATTCAATAATGGCTTTGATATATAGCTACTTATTCATCTGTATCTCAGGATGTTGTGAATATGTTGAATGAAGACAATGTTTGTCATAAAATTCTATTGCTATTGTACATTAAAACATTTATTATTTTCTTAACCAGGAGGAGATGCTCATTTTCATGGAGCTGTGTGTGGAGGGCTCACTGGACTCGCTGATTGCGGGAACTGCTGGAGAAGGCGGACTCCCTGAACAGTTGATACGTAGATATACTGGCCAATTGGTGTGCGCCGTGAGGGCACTCCATGTCAGAGCCATTGCACATCGTGACATAAAAAGTGAGCATTGAACAGTTTCAGATTTCAAATTACCGCACGGCAACTTTGTATAAAACATCAGAATTCAAATTCTTGTTGAAATATGTCTACAAAGACAAGTGTCTACCCTCCATATTATGTGAAATTATTCTTCTCATTTCAATGTTAAATCTTCAGAGATTATTATACATATAATAATTTCGTTCGCATTTTCATTGTTTCATTTGCATTTTCTAAAAGAAAAAGATTATTACTAATTTAAATTGATTTTTTACAGGTGGAAATATTTTCCTAACTGAGGGAGGCAACTGCCTAAAGTTGGGTGACTTTGGCTGTGCTGTTAAGATTAGGGCTAACACAACAGTGCCGGGAGAATTGCAAGGATATGTAGGCACACAAGGTTAGCACAACATATTTCTAATACTAACAATTTTACATTTGATATGCAATATATTATCTCAAAATGTAAAAACCCACCAAGATTTGTGTATTGTATTGCATATATACATGTGTAAGTTAGTTTATTTGACATCTTGATGAAGGAAATGGTATTGACCAAAACCAGTTAGTTTATAAAGTGGTTAAAAACAAAGTTTTAAATAATCTATATTGAATTTTTTTATTACAGCATACATGGCGCCTGAGGTATTCATGAAGTCTTCGGGTCACGGTAGGGCAGCAGACATTTGGTCTCTCGGGTGTGTGGTGGTAGAAATGGCTATAGGAAAGGTTTGTAACTCAAATTAAATACTTTACGCCTAGTTAGTTTGTTTTAAAATCATTTTATTTGTGTTTTATTAAATTACGTGCATGGGTGAGACTTTATTCTCTCGTTTTAGAGATTTGTCAATAAAGGTTGGTATGTGTCAGTCGTGTCATTCTACTCTGCGTATAAAACACAATAGGCAATGAATTATAGCTCACTTTGCGCTAATTGCACTCAATTACTATCCTTAATACAAATCAAATGTATTAATTAGAAAGATGAAAAATATTCTTGTTACTACTGGGATTAGAACCTGGATCTCTTCCAATCTGGGGAACGTGCATTAACCGATTATGCTATATCAACACAGTGGATTGCACATTATGCATATAAAAATTAAAAAGTAAAACTTTAAGACACCAAACCAGTGCGCAAGATTGACAACTTCAACTAACCTCATCTTTTGGCGGGATTTTGATTGGCGTGCGGCGGCCATTTAGGGTGTATTTATTATTATACAAATGGTCAAATCCCATAGGGCGGAGTCAGCACAGGTATAAAAATACTCGCAAATGTTCAGATTTATAACAACTACATATAAAAAAAAATTCAATTTTGAACAAAAGGTCATTTGAGGAGATAAAATATGATAATATTTTAGAATTCTGAAATAAATTTATATTAGCGAGCTTTTACTGTATTATTTGATTTATACCTTTGACATAAAATGCACTTTGATTACCAAACCAAATAATCTTTGTAAGTACATAGTTAGTTTTTATTTTAATATTAGAAAATATAATATATTTTAGAATTATCAGTGGGATATATATATATTTCATTTAACATTTATTTCTTCTCTATGAGAGTAAGACTCATGTATAGAGAAGGAGTGTGTATGAGATAATTTATGTTTCAGTTAGTCTGTGTATATATTTTTTTTACTTCAGATACAAATTGATAGTAGTCTGTAATTGTTCTAATTGTGATGGGAAGGTTGTTAAAAAATTTGATGCCTTGATAAATATAGTGATTTTGGATTGCGGTATATTTTAGTTTTGCAATATCAATTTGGTTTCTAAATCTTGTAGACCGGAATTCGCTTCTAAAGTTTAATAGTCTTTTTTTTTTAGAATAATTTTTATTATCATTTTTTGAGTGATTTCTAATTGTGACATTGAAGTTTTATATGCTCCTCCCCATCCAATAATACCGTATTGAAAATCTGACTGTACAAACGCGTAATATATTATTTTCAGATTTGTAATTGATGAGATGTTTCTGAGTCTTAAAAATATGTAGGCAGTTTTCCTTATTTTGATTTAAGATTAGTAATATATTCTTTCCATTTGAGTTTATCTATTATGATTCCTAGGTACTTGATACAAAAAAAAAAATTGGTCACATGAGTCTTCTTGAGTACAGGCTTTGATGTGAATTTTAATATTAATTTCAGTGTTATCTTTCTGTTGAATAGCAAATCGTAGAAAGTATATTTTATCAGTATTAATTGATAGTAAGTTTATCATCCATCCACTTTTTATGGTATTAACATCCTTATTTGCAGATATATTAGCGTCAGTCCAAGTTTTTTCATTAATTATTAGTACTGTATCGTCTGCATAAGATATTATTTTACCATGTAATTTGAATTTAAATATATCATTGGAGTATAAAATAAATAACAATGGTCCAAGTACAGTACCTTGTGGTGTGCCAAAGTCAGTGGTTTCAGATGTGCTATAGTGTCCATTTATTTTTACATTTTGTTTTCGGTATGTTAAATAATTTATAAACCATGATAAAACATTGCCATCGAGGTCAATATTTTAAAGTTTATTATGTAGTTTCTTGTGTGATAAGCTATCAAAGGCTTTTCTTAGGTCTATAAATATACCAATGCATTTGTCACTGTCATCTATATAAGTTGTTTATGTAATGTGAACATTGTTCCTGTAGTCGTCTATCTAAATTTATTTAATTTTTTTCTATCATAGCGTCCGTGGAGCGAGTATGATTCCAACTACCAGATAATGTTTGTGGTGGGAATGGGGGGGCGTCCGGAGCCCCCCGCTTGGCTCTCCCCTGAAGGATCTGATTTCTGCCTCGCCTGCCTCCAGCATGACCCCAAGCAGCGTGCCGCTATTGACACACTGTCGCATCACCACTTTGTTAAAGTGAGTTTGTTCATAATATAATTAACAATCATTGTATTTTAATAAACAAAGTGATTTTTCCGAATTGTACTTTTTGAATAAATAAGTATTATTTTAATTTTGTTTCAGGTTAATCGACATGAAGACTACTAGTCAATATTGTGTAGCTATTTAAATAATACAAATATTTTTTTAATCTGTATTAAAACTGATTAATAGTTATAAGTGGTATATATTTATTTTTAGACATTTATTGACATATTATAATATGTGACGAGGAATATTAATATTTCCAAAGCTTTTGTCATTCTATGTTTACATTTTTTGGAAATATATTTCAATTTTATTTAGAAAATTCATTTAAAATTATCAAATTGAATTCAGATAGTATCAATTGTTGGATTTTTATATGTATCATGTTTGATATTGATTACAGTAATGGTCTTTTTTATGTGAAAATAATTTTGGAGACGCTCACCACACTAAATTAAACATTTTTTAAAATTGGTTTGTATACTTGTGTCAGTGAAAAACTCTCCCGGGTTGTAACGCAAAAAAATTATACATTTTAAAAAAAAGTAAGGCCCAATCTATACAAGCTTTACATGCCTCTGTTTTCAAAAATATTTCTTTGCTTAAATCTGATTTTTATATTTATAAAGTACAACTAATAGGATTTCATATCTTTGAGTATATATGTGAATATATTTTTGTTTTTAGTGACTCGGTTTATGTAAATATTTATGAATATTACCGATTCATAAATCTACACATCATTCCGTTTTAGAATTCTCGTTTTAGAGTTTTCTGACAATGTTTTAATACATATTAAAATCTATAGCTAAAGATGACATGAAAGTTCTCGTTTTCCAAAAGGTAATATTATCATTATTAAGGATTATGTTCATCTGAATGGGATATTTCTGTTATATTATACATAAGAGGTAACCAGATTATTTTTGAAAATGTAGCCAGCTAGTTTCAATTTTACATGACAAGATAAACAAAATCATTCAAAATCAATGGTGATAGCAGGCGTGTGCAGTCAGCGTGTACATTGAAATAGGCCATACGTAACTATATATTTTGGGAAATAAAGAGAAATTAAATTAAACAAATAATAGATATCTCATAGAGACGAGGCTGTTTTTTAATTTTTTATTATGTTTAATGGAAATATATGGAAGTATGGATAATTACAGGGCTTACGACCTGTCATCGGCTGACTTAAGTGATCACTTTACACAATGTAATGTTCACCATTCTCACCCATTAATCAATCTCCATATCTATCAATTTTTTGGAAGTTGTATATATGTTAATATGTATATGGAAACACTTTGAGTACTACTTCACATTCGCCATCTATGGACTAAATTTGATATTCATTTCCTGAAACATCATAGATGTCTCAATGAGAATCTAAATATTTTTTTAAAATTATTTAAAACAATATTCTTTATCTGTAAAATGTTTTTTTAACACATTATACTAGAATGCGCCTGATAAATCAATTTTTTAATTTTTATATATTTTCTTATTTTGTCCAGTATATTATTAGCAATATTTGAATACATATGTCCAAGAACACACAATTACTGGATTTTCACCTACAAAGGCACTGTTATTAAACAAATAATAGATATCTCATAGAGACAAAGCTATTTTTTAATTTTTTATTATGTTTAATGGAAATATATGGAAGTATGGATAATTATTTATTTGACAGAATACTATGATATATTAAAATCTGAAAGAAAAAATATTTTAAATTATTTAGCATACAGCTTATTTTAAAGTACTGACTGCGCGCCGCTGAGTGGTGGCACATTTTCATTTCTTCATATATATACATATCAAATTCATCATGTTGACATCGCTTCCTCTAATGATATACAAAGTATTAGTTATGTTCTTCTAATGATATTGTTTTATGACTGTTGAAAGTGTGTAGTAGTTAAAAATAAAATATAATATATCTTGATAACAAGCTTTCTGTAATGATTTAAATTAAGCATGAACCCCTACTCAAAACATACATTATTGTACAAATGTCAACGTCATATATATCTATCAAAATTATAAATTCATCTCTCTTTGATAAATTATCATTTTAAAACATTTATCAAAGAATACATCATTTTGAAAACAAGTCCGATAGACAGAAAGGAAAATTAAAAATATATGAAAACATATAAATTACATTGCATTTTTGTTCTTTTGATTTTGATAGCATTTTATTATTCAAAAACATCTTTTTTCTAACATTAAATACTGTACATGAATCAGCATAACTAATATTATAAAATACATATGTTTTAAACAGTATTCATATACATTAACTGCCCTATTATTTATTCAGTACGTATTATACAAATAAATGAGAAATTCATATTTTACCATCTGTTAATAATTAAATAGATAAATCTTTTGACTTTGGTGTCTCTGAAGTAAGTTACATAACAAATCTACCGAGATTATCAAGGATGATGCAATCTACCGGCAATATAAAGGTCTTGGGTTTGAGTGCAGTGGCAGCTCTATTTTTTTTTTTTTTAATTATTTATCCTTTGGATATTTTCAGTGACATATTTGCTTTGGATATTATTAGTTATATTTTTCGAAATACAGCTAAACCATTTGGAAATAAGTATATTTTTTGACTAATTTGAGTGTAGCGAGCCTGTTCAGTAAAATTGAATTTTGGATAAAGAATGGCATTTATATTTTCCATATTTTACAAACGGGGTTTATATTAGCATTTTATGCGAATTATATGTATATTTGCATATGACACTGATTAAGAATATATTTTCACTTTATAATATTGTTAGTGAAAATACTATTTTATTTTTGTGACCGTTTTTTGGACTACTATAATATTATATTCAAAACTATGTATAGTATTGGAAACTTTTTAAATATAAAATTATCGATGTACCCTGTAACCAAATAATTAAGTTTGTGTATATTATTGTCTGACATCTGGCTTGACTAGGAGATTTTACTACGCAGCTTTTAGCTTTAAAACTCTAGTGACTTGAAATGAGACAGACAATTGTCTATTTTGTTATCCCGTTGAGCATTTTAAAATTTGTAACATAGTAATTTAAGTGTTGTAATGTTTATATATTGAATGAAATTTATACAAACAAAAAATATTATTAATTATATCAATATTGTTATATGCTTAAATTCGGCATTGGTGCGTTTTCATTTATTAATAAAATCTCCAACCCGGGTACAATCAGCTAATACCTTCATGATGTTCAGTGTTTCAATGAGAGAAGTGCATAACTTTAGGAAAATATTTTAGAGGTCAAATTTAGTCTGATTAACTTCATGAAACAATTGTTGCTTCTGCACGGAGACACCGACATGCAGAAGCAACAGCGGCTTGGTTTGTAATAAAAAATATTATATATGATTTTGAATTTATTGCGGTATGGTTTTGAAAATGTTGACCTTCAGATGTTCTAAAATTGTGAAATGAAATCACATTTTATTTGTGAAATTGTGATTTTTCACAACATTTTTCCATGGTAATTTAAACAAATGGATAAACATATATGTGAAAATATTGATGATGCCCTTACAAGGTGAAACGCATCTCGAGTAAATTAAACGAGTACAAGTGATTCTGATTTAGATATGTATTATGTTTTTTTTTATTGAGACATCTTTTGTTTTCCCATCAGGTTCTACTCAATGCTCGAGCTGTTGATAAACGTTGCAATTAAAAAATGGTTACTTCGAACAGAAAAAACATGTCTCACTAAAAAAGTGAGATTAAGTAGGTCATAATCTATAGGTTATTATGGCACAATTGATAAAGCAGTGTACTGGTAAATAAAGTTTCATATTTGAATCCCGGTGGTAACTATTTTTTTCAATAGGCAAATATTTTTCTGTGTATTTATTTGCTTTGTTTTAATATTGAAACATTTTACTTAGAATCAGCAGTCTGTCAAAAAAAAAAGTTTATGCACGTCGGTTAATAGCTGTCATACAGCCAGAGTATTTTTGTACAGTTTTCAACATGAATGCTGGTTAGCGGATCTGAAATTTCTACAAATTAATGTTATGTTGTGCATTCAGTTGAAAAATAATTGTTGAGTTAAATCAGATAATAAATCATTATTAGTTAATCATCTCGCAAATTTTGGAAAAATGAAACTTGACTGTGTATTAATTGATATAATCCTGGATAATCAAGAGTCTATTGTATGTTCAATTTCTCTGATTAGAATAGTCCCTAAAGTTATGCAATGTTTATTCTAAACACCTGAGCATACATGGATGTTAAAAACTGAGAGGAAAAGAGAAAATTATATTTTAACTAATTATATTTTTTTTATGGACTGGAAATGCATTTTTAAATACAGTCGAACTTGGTTATAACGAGTATGAAGGGACCAGCTAAATTTGCTCATTATAACCGTTACTCGTTATTACAAAAAATATTTAATATCCAATGAAATTAAAAGCAAATCAAATACATATGAAAAATTAATAATCTATAATTGTATGAACAAAAACATTTAAAAGTAAATTACTACATTCAATCAAAATACTGCTCTGTTTTAAAGTTTAAAACTTATTACTACTTGCACACAAAATAAACACCCATTGTTTTTTTCTAAGAATTCACGAACCTGAAAGGAATTATAAACAATAAGGAACCTCGTCGGCAGACGCTGCTTTCGATTTTATGACTTCTCAAGAATTAGGATTTTTAGACCGTGTAGTGTATTTTGTTCACTTGTTAACAACATTTTTGTATGTTATATCAGTGAAGCGAGCTCACTATAACAGTGAAGAGTTGTATGAAAATAGGCTTGAATCAAAATAATAAGTATTTCCTCATTATATCCATGATCTCACTATAACCGTGCTCGATATAACCGAGTTTTACTGTATTTACATCACTTGTTGAATATTTCAAATAATAAAGTTGTGTTGATGTCGCAAATTTTTCAGAGACAATTTGAGTTTTCATTTTTCAATCAAACATTGGCACTTTGTACATCTAATCTTGTTGATGGGTTTTTAAGTTTTGCTCACTAAAATTCTGGCATCTTTTATAATTGATTAGATACAATTTAACTTAGGTTTATACAAACCTTTACTCATTTCCAACTATCAGTAGCACTTATAATGAATGATTTATTAATGACATGTTTATGAATTTAGTGTGAGGTATTTAATTGTTATTTTTTATAATTATTTAAATCATGTGTCTCTTATTAATAAATCCTTTAAATAAAATGATTGAATTTATTTTTATATTCATCAGTGAAATTTCATTTATATTTGCTATGTACATATGAGACCATCCCCTGTAACAACACTATATCATTTTTGGGTAGATCTGAGATGAATGCCACAACGTTGTATGTCTTCTTGGCCATTGAATGGTATATTAAACAACCATATAAAATAAACAAAAATACTGTTACACATAAATTTTAAGTATGTAATCTTACCTGCAACAACACTGTATATCGTCCAAAATTTATAACCGGCCCCGGTAAGATATCTGACTAGAAACAGATAGACTAGATTTTATGGCTGCCCAATTTTATTTTCAATCTTATTTAGCCATGACACAAACCCCTTTATTTATCGAGATCCAAAAAACTATTGGACAGTGTGTTGCATTATGTCAATTAGGTATCATTTAAAAAATATGTTTAATTGGGTATTTGTTTGCATTAGTTGTACTGTAGCAGACCATTTTTCTTTTTTGATTAATTATAATTCATGTTATGAATGTGAATAACAATATTATCCGAGAATTCAGGTACATGTTGCATCTACCTACAAATAAATTAATACTTGATGCCCTATGTATAACACTTCCTGTGTGCCATATTTAACGGCAAAAAAAGGATATCTGCAATCCATACTTGCGACTAATTTCCACGTTATTCGTATGTAAAAACACGTGTCCTTAGGAATAATATGATAGCCTATTTATAGCACGTAGGCAATAAATATGCTACTGGTAAATATTTTGTAATCAGTTCTCTTGAATAAATCCAAAGTGAAACAACTTGAGTTTTTATTGATGGAGTACATCCTGAAATCGTAATACATAACCTTCGTCGCTACAAATCATTATCAGTCAGTTAAAATATCCAGAAGATTGAAAAAACCAGCACCCGAGGAAGAATATGAAAATGAGAAAATACAAATTCTGCACATAATAATTCATCAACATTGAAAAATAGATTTTACAGAAACCCCGGCCACAAAGCAACTTTACGTGGTGATCGAGATATGTGAAAAATATGGTGGATGGTTTCTGAAACATTTTATAACAAATTTATCAGCTAAATATTGCCTCCAGGGCAAGTCCTAGATCAAAGAGCTTACTTCGGAATTCCTCATGACCCAAGATCAGCTGAACTGAGAAATTGTCAAACACCGGTGGTCTACCCCAACCTCTCTTTGACAGCATCAAAGGGGAGGAAAGAAAAAGTCCACCTCCCCAAAGGTACCGCATTCCATCTTTCTTAGCCAAAGTAATTTTACGCGCAATCACAGAACCCTGTATTCAGCATCTGTGGGTGTCCCAAATGACACCTCCAAACCCTTTCTCAAGAAGCAGCGGGTGTTAGTCTCTTAAACAAGTAAGTCAGCAGGAAGTACCCCCGCTAACACCAGGAGAACAGCACCAGAAACAGTTTGATAAGTCTCCGTCAGTGCAAGCAGTGGCACTCTCTGCCCCCTATTCATTTGCCCTGTCCCATTATTACAATCGAATTTTTTTTCTGTTTAAGTTGCTTTTTAGCATCAAAGCCACAGAATAAGGATAAGGAGCGAGGGTCAGTTTTTTTCTCCCATACCAATCCACTATTAAGTCAATCTCCTTATTAGTCCTTGTCTCAAGTTCTTTCCGGCTCTCATCAGATACTAATAATAGCGCATCATCCGCATAAGCAATGGATTCGCAGTCCCAACATGTTGGGTCCGAAACAACAAGGAATTAAAAAATTGGTACACAAATTAAAAAGCTAGAGAACGATAGGAAATAGATTATAACACAGTGTGTTTTCCCCGGTTTTTCCGACCTGGGGAACTGAAGTTACAAATAAAAGATAACAAATATTGACTAAAATGAAAAAGTAATATCTATCCTGGTCAGTGAGTCCAGCGATTCTGCTCTTCCTTGCCATTAGCGTCAACCGTGGACTAAGAACCGCTGAGCTTCGCAGCACCGTTACATTGCGTTGCTGTCGGTCTTTGCCGCCATTCGCCGTGACCCACGTAACTATTCTACATCATTGAATAGTTTTACATACCCGGCCAGTTGAGCCCCGCCTCCGCCGAGGTGCCGCCTTTGGAATCAGTGCCCGTATGTTCAAATACTAGATGCCTGCACCGGTACAGTAATTTCAGAAATCATAGTGCCTGACCATTATTTTCTTTTGTCTCTTTCTTGTTTTCCTTAATACTACCTGTACCATTTCTTATGTTTTATGTTCGATATTTTTTTAAATAATTTCTATAATCGTTTCAGTGTCTCACTGAGGTCTCTTGATACCCTCGTATTAATAAGTATTTTTATATGTAAGCTGCATGCTTATGTGGATATTAATTTTGTAATAGCCCGTAACAGCGTAAATATTAATAAATTCTCGAGTCCGCGTTTCTTTTTTCTTATCTTTTTCAACGCCGACTCCATGGATATAATATATCTTTTATCAATGATGAATATTGATTTTATCACTACGTCGCAAATATGTCAATATTCAAATTAATATCACTGCCGTAAGTGTGACTTGAAAAGCGTAAAATCTTTTTTTCATTTAAGTCATGTCAAAGTAGATACCCAACGTTCCTACTTGAAGTCCACATATTATTTCTCCTCAAGTTGTCTGTCTAGATTATGAGAGAATAGGATAGTAGAATAACTAAAATAGAGGGGATCACCTTTATCTGCGCTTTTTCTGACGTTTGTGTCGGTTTGTTGAAAATATGTATTGCGTTTTCATTTCCGATCTTCCGACGTAATAAAATGGCTACAATGGAAAAACAAAAACCGAAAGAGGTATATTTTATAATTTATTTAAAAATTTTCGATCGCCGGGTTTTGCCGCACAAAAACAAACATAAAACTGCATCGTATTGTCATTTCTTGTGCATTATTATTGACACTTGAAACTCAACATGTTTCTTTTGTATGACAAATTCTATTGTATACGCCAAAGTTTGCAATGTGTTATTTTCGTGTAATTTATTTTTTTAATAATTTTTCAGAAGAAGAAAAAGACAAGATTGAAAATCGAAGAAGAACCGAGTCTTGTTGAAAGCAGTGAAGACATCGTCGATGATGAATCGCGCGATGTTGAAAACGAAGTTCGTGAAGTTGAGAATGTAGCATCCACTTCTAGAAGTGATAATTTGACGGGGCAGGACACTGAATCTGCTAAAATTGAATATCCAGTACAGAGAACGAAGATCCCAGTAGCTGTAGATAGTGAATTAAGTACAGCAACAGAAATAAAAGTAGACATTCTTGAAAAAATATGTAACGTGACTTTATTAGACAAAGCAGGTCAGAGCTGTCGCGAAGTTTCAGAAGCTGCATGCAAAGTAATACAGCCATTACCGCTCGTAGAAGACAGTTATGTCACAACTGAAAAAATAAAAACTACTAAAAAAACTGTCAGCTTTAGTAAATCTTCTGCAAAAACATATAGCGAGCTGTCTTCTGTCGTAAGTCAAATGAAACAACTGGAAATGCCAAGTTCTTCCAGTGGATCATTTAGGCTACGCCAGTCTGAGGTTGTCCCATTTACATTTGAGGAAATCGAATCGCTTTTTGGCGTTAAAGAGTTGACTGCCGCTCGGCGATACGCTTCCGTATTTGAAAATAATGAAATCCAAGCGCCGGCAGCCACTCACCCATTGTACGAAGCTTTAACAGAATATCAGAGAGCTCGATCGCAACAAATTTTTAACCAGAGAGAAGTTGCTTCACTTTCTGCAGAGTGCTCCGATAGACAGAACGCTATTTGGATAGTGAAGAGTTGTGTCAAAAAATCAGGAGCGAGATGTGCCGATGGATGTTATTTAAATAGTTCCTACAGTTACCAGGACGCGATATTGCAAAAGTCTTTATTTACTGATTTTCAAAGAAGTCTCACTTTGCTCAGAGAAAAAGCAACAGAGATTCATTCCTTACATTCTCATGATGAGCATCTTCATAAAA
This sequence comes from Eubasilissa splendida, assembly GCA_031772225.1. Lineage (NCBI taxonomy): Eukaryota > Metazoa > Arthropoda > Insecta > Trichoptera > Phryganeidae > Eubasilissa > Eubasilissa splendida. Next base: position 22,310,486 of record CM062857.1, on the reverse strand, counting down.
TACAGGTAATTTTTAAATATTTACTATGATAATTTTCTAATGCTTTGCTTATATTGTTTAGCTAGTGTCTATAACAGTAGAAAATACTTTTCTTGGTGGTCCTTGGTGGGATTATTTTTATAAAGAAAAAAAATATTGTTGTATTTGTAGGTAGATCAAAAATTTATTTGCTTCTATTAATGCTATTTTCTTTTTAACTACTAATTTATTGAATGATTAAAATTACCATATTCGTCGACATGTACAATTATTGTTGAAGTCTTCCAATAAGACTCATAACTTTCATCCTTTTTAAAATATTTTACAATTGGACACGCACAATTCATTATCCATCTTTCAAAGAGGCGTGTCACGAATTTGTTGATTTTACAGCACACAATATACTCGTATTAACAAATGTGTGGAATTTTTCACTGATGAAAATGATAGAAAAAGATACTTACTGATTTCTATGGATATTTTTTGATTTAAATACAGTGTATGGTGTATTTATTCCATAAATATGACTTATTATTACTATTATTTGTATGACATCAAAATAAGAATGGTTATGTCAAAATGTTTTTATGTAATATTACTTTGATATAAAGAGGTCCCAATGTTTTGGGCACCACTCGATATGACGTGGGCTTTCGTCCTCGCCCAATCATCATATTATCACTATATTGTTGGTCACTGAGAAGGAGGCGGGGATGGAAATCAAATAAGCGATAATTATGTATATATTTACAATTTATTAAATTAAATTAACGAGGAAAAACCTTAGGCCAAATTCTTAATCTACTTATTATCTACTTTATTATAATCTTAAATTAATCTTAATCTACCTTAATTAAGTTGGTGATGATTCGGTCCGGGCTTCGCCGATCGATGTCTGCCGCGCGGATGGTAACCGACGACGCGATCTGGGCGGGACCGTGACTTCAAGTCCGCTCTGCAATTTCGTCCTTCTGGTGGGTGGCCTCGTTCATCAGCTCCTCCGGGCTGCTTCCTTACATTTCCGCTCAAGTTAAACCACCGTTCCGGTTAGATTTCTCCGATTCCGCGCTGTCCTCCACTTCCGCGCGATACTTCAGGTTCCGTTGTGAGAACTCAACTCCGCTTTTTATTTATTGCGTGAGTGTAACACTCTTTGCTAGACCCTTGACTGTCTAGATTAAAGCTGTCCGATCCAACTGCGGTATTCAACTGTCGTTTGAGATTTTCCATTCTGACTGCCTTCATCCTGATACCGGCCGGTCTCGGCCGCTGATCGCCAACCGTCCGATGGCTGCCGGTTCTTCAACTGACTCCCCGGCTCACTCTCTTCACTGAATTTATTCCAACTGGTTGATTCTGAGTTTAAGTGCTGAGTTAAGTGCCGAGTGTTAGGTGCTAAGTCTTAGTTCTGACTGATAGGTGCTGAGTTTTTGTTCTGAGTGTTAGTGCCGAGTGTTCTCTTCATTGCTGTGTCCGGCCTTTTAAGCACCTTAGGGCGTGTCCTCAACACGTCCCTTGGTCCATCCCTTAAACGGTGATTGGGTGCTCTCTTTTACTCAATTACAGAAGCATTTTACGGCTCTGTTCCCGGATTAGCTGTGAAACTCCTTGTATTAATAAATATTTGAGATCTCCCGTACAAGATCCGAGATCCTTTTTGGCTGGCTAATTGCGGCCGTCGCAAATGCGTATTCTCCTGGCCATATATTATTATTTTAAAAGGTAAGTCGTCGACAGTATACATTAAGATGGAATGCATTTCTCGGGGATGGACCGTCATAAAATCCCCCCTAAATCCCCCAAGAAAGCAGACACATTCACTTAATCTTATTGTTTGCGCGGCCCTGTTACCCATGCAAATCCCTTAAAGGAATGCATCGCGTTTGGATTACCTGTTAGTGCTCTTTTCTTTGTTAATAATATGGGGAAATTCGCATCACATTAATCGCCGGGCACATCAACTTCATTGGAATTAGATCCAGATATGCTTGTTTGAATGGATTATGGGCATGTGTTTGGGCAATGTAATTCCAGTCGTAACTCAGTTTCAACAAAAAAACGAGATACATATTTTTTTTTAAAGATGGACGACAAATTGATAAATAAATTGAGATTGTCCTATACACCAGAAGGTTTAGGTGAAGTCATATTTTTATTGGAACACATAATCATAACTTTTATTTACATTTATTGTGGCATCAAATGAGGCCAGAAAGCTAACTATTAACCCACTGTTGGTCGCTCATTTTTACTTATGTCGTTGGTCACGCCTGAATGAATAGCCGCATCTCAGTTCTTTACATTTTTAAGCTAGAGTATTGAATATTTATTTATATCTTTCGTTTATCTCTAGTGTATTTGTAAATCACGGCTCGCCATTTTTATCTAAGTGATCTAGAAAAAAGTTTGGGGGTTAGGACGGTGGTTAAATGAAATGTGATTGGCGTGTTGAGGTGTTTATTGTGATGGATATAACAATGAAGACAGATAGAATGAAAGAAATGAATGAAGATGTAGAAGGTGCGCGTGTATTATGAACTGAAATGAAGCGAGTTGGTGGTCTTGCTCGACGCGAGACCGCCGTTGTGAAATGATGAAACTAGAGAGACTGCTTGGCGGTGAATGCACGAGCCAGACTTGTAGCAGCAGCGCGGCCGGCTGAGATGGCGGTGGATATGAATAATGATCGCTACAAAAAAATACAATTTTTTTTGTTATATTATTCAACAAAAAAAGAATAATTTTATGAAAAAAAAATTAAAAAAATAAAATAATAAGATATAATAATAAAATGAAGAAATTACCGAAAAATAAAAATTGCAGCCCAATGAAATTGTTTTTATTTAAAAAAACTTATACACGTGTGTAAAGGTCAGTAAGCATCAGTTGATCATTCTGCTATACGTGCATATACAATACATAACAAATGACAGCTTACTTCGCACTCAACACTGTACTATCTTTTTGCGAGTTTTGCGAATGAGAGTCTTATCTGTGCATGCACCCCAACATTATGCAATCTTTATTTTTGTTTAATTATAAATTATTTATCTTATTGTTGCATATTAGATACGGTCTATGTGACTCGAGAGTACATTCTGAGATAATCAAGAAAAACCGTTTAAAAAAATAACATGATGAAAAATTACACTTAGATTTATTGAAGAACTTGCTGTACCCTGCGCGCGTTGCTACGCCAGCAACTAAAATAAATTTGAAGGAAAGACATTACAAAAGGGCTTGTAACGCAGCCACGATTTCTCGTCTAGTGCCCGCATTGTAATGACATCGTTTTTCAATTTGTTCATCACTGTTTGCCATGAAATAAATTTGAAGAAACTTGTGATCTGCGTCCGACAATGGTAGAAGTGATCCGGCACGATGATAAATTTGCCCTTGGACTCTGAATGTTGGCATGTAATTTTCGTGCACGATGTTCGTTGCACCGAACGATGTCATTTGGAAACATGAATTGTATTTGCGGATGTTTTCCAAGAAATGCTTCGACTCACGTGTAACACCTGATAGCAACGTTGATAGTGGTTCGGATGGTGGATGTAATTCTGGCAGTTTAACTTTTCCACTGGCGCAGCACATTCCTGGCGTTTCGTTCTTAAATTTGAGGGCGCTACAATACATGCAAATTTTAATCATTTTTCCAATGGCGACACTTGGATGAAGACTGTAATCATTATTACTGTCATAATGGAATGCACCAAGATTTAAATCAGCGTGCAGTGTTCGTCTTGATCGAGCGGTGCTTATTCGAACATTTTGCAGCCTTCTTTCCCGTTGTTCAGTTGTCTCAGACGAATGGGCCTGAGTAGTACGTATTCAATCAGTTTCTAACAGTAATAATATGGAACAGAAGATTGGCAAGCACTGACATTCGCAGCTAGCAGCTGGGAGAACTAGAGAACTGCGTTACCTATAAGGGTGCAAAGATAATATTTGCTATCTTTTTCAAATGTAAAGAAAAGTAGCGAGAGAATAAAGCATGCTACCTTAAGTTAAAGCGTCGCGTTAAAAAATAAATATTTTAAATCGAGGACGCGCAAGATATATTTGTCATCTTTTCTAGTCATCGTGAGTGAGAAAACAAACAATGAGAATTAACTTAATGCGTCGTGAATGATATAGGGGCGGAACTACCCATTTTGATGGTCTTGGACTTTGGACAAGCACATCGCATAGCGCATGTGTATTTTCCAGATTGCTGACATCTGACAAAAAAAATCAAAATAGGCGAAAAATAGATTGACAAATTCATCTCATAGGGTCCAAAAATAGCTTCGAATAACAATATTCGATTTGTAAGTACAATTTAGTATGAAAACTTTCCAGAGGACATTCTGCTCTAAAACTTTGACTTGCGGCGAATTTCGAATAAACATTCTTCGAATAAACGGGGTTTTACTGTACCTATATTTTAACGGAGAACAGATTATTTTTTCAGTTGCAGTTGTAGTTTTTCAGAACATTGAACAAAAAACAAACAAAATGGTATCATTTTCATAAAATATGTCACATTGACTATATTTAATGTGTAACAACATTATGTTCTTTATTAATTTATTTTATATTATAACTCTCAGGTTATTTAATATATATTTGAATGAAAATGTATGCTCGTTATATATATAGTTTACATTTTTTATAGGTAGACGAAATAGTCTGGATGTCCACTGTAAGTGGTAGCGAGTCCATGAAAGACTCGCTGAGGATAATATTCTGGGTGCTACGTACCTCTGGTTGGGGCTACGATCGGGAACTCAGGAGACAACTCAGGACTTGGTGCTGTTCCCTGGCCACTGTTTTGCTGAAGCAAGATAATTCTCTGGAAAACATACTGTTTCTTCTGCATCATATACTCAGGTAAAATATTTATTTTAGAACGGCTTATAAGATTATTTATTTTAGAATGGCTAGTGTAGTGAGACTATTTTTAACCCACAATGTACCGCATCTGAAATGCGTAAAATTTTAAAAGAGACCAATTGAAAGCGATTAGAAGGACATAGAATAAATTTATTTATGATAAGTTTTTTTACCACACTATCCTACCAGTAATATAATAGTCCGTTTGTATGTCTGCGTGAGTGATATTGTTCTCATCCTGTCAGGTTGCTACAACATTTTTACAAAAATATATGTAATCTACTTATGATAAGATGAGCCAAATATCTAAAAAGTTTGTAAAAATGTGACATGATGGCAATTTTATTCATTTATAAAAATTAAAAAAGACATAATTTTATGGTTAATCAGTGTGAATTGAGAGAAATAATGTAGAATTTATACCAAAATGGACTTTCGGACAGTGAAAATAATCCTAAATATATAATTTCTTTACATTTGTTCTTTTGTCCGTATGTCCACGTCACATAGCATTATAAAACAAATATATATTGAGAGCTGTCTGTATTACATTAAAATATAAAATTAACAAGATCTGCTTTTGAAATTGTGCAGTTATCATATAAAACAAAGTAAATTATTTTGCTAATGTACAAGACACGTTTTTTAAGTAAGTACATACCTGATTTTTATTTTAAAGAAGCAACATCATTTTTACAACACTTTACTTTCTTCGGATATTACACACTGTTAGGTAATTTCTTCTTTCTGCCTCGGCTTCATGTTCAGGGGGGAGGCATCTAGCCTAACTGGTTCTTTTTTAAATATTGACAAGTCAAATGGTTATGAAATGAAAGAATATTTTTATATAAGAAAAATTTATAATCTATATTTTAAGATACTTGCATGTGTTAAAAGTGGAAAATGAGCAATTTTCTTTAATACTTATAAATAAGGCTATTCAAAAATAATTACAATAAAATTAACATTAAATATTTGTGTTCATCATGCCAGCATTAATTTCTCTACCAAATTGCCTATGTTGACGCTTGTCTGATGTAGATTATGCAGGTCCCTCACGTAAGGGATTACCTCTTAGGATGGTCCTGGATACTGGACGTGAAGTGTGGTGCCAGCGTAGGGTGACGGAGTTCAGGCTTGTAGTTGATGACAAGAAGATGCCCAATTATCCAGGCAAACTGGAACTCTGGACGCAATATTCTTATGCTATAGCGACAGTCTGTTCTCGCTACACCGATTATATTTATCAACTTTTTATAGATCCAGCGGGACCCTTTTTGATACTTTCATATTTACGATTAAACGCAGAGAACATCACAGTCTAAGCTTAAACTCGAGGCTTGATACTTTTAGAGACGATATAGATTTTATTTTCTGATTGAAAATAAAATCTGGTCTTAGGTGGAGCCACCTATCTCGATGGAGAATATCAGAAGACTGCTCGCCTATGGTGATGCATCCCTCAAGGTGCATTTGCCTACGTGACTCTAGTCACGTTCGCCGCATCTCTTTATTGCTGTACCCTCGCTGCGTCCGTACATCTGCGTCTAACAATACCGAGTTTTTATAACCGTCCGTCCCTTACTTCGGTTAAGTGCTTTTGTATCCTTGAACAAAATATTGTTTTGGGTAATTTTGCATTCTAACAACACCTTAAACTACTTTTCAACATAGTCGCCACAATAGGCACTTGCCATAACGGAACACCAATTTTAGTATACCTTCGCTATAGAACGACGCCGCCTGGGATGAAAACCATGTCAAGATGAAGGAAAAAATGGAAATCACTTGGCGCACCAAATCAGGACAAAACAGGACACACTCGGCGATTAAAGTCAGCTGGTTTCATGTTTTGTGCATTTTAAGAAATGAATCACGGACTGTATCTCACAGTCGGCGGGCTGATCTATTATCTTGAACATTTCAACCACTCACTACAAGATGGCCACACTATGTGAATGTCTCTAATGTTACATGTGGTGAGTTAACAGATGAAGGAAACCATTGTACATGCGCAACATTGCAACCGCAGTGCTACGCCAGGAATATCCAGCAATGATACTTATTTAAAAAACGCGCCTTGTATTTTTATTGATTTTTTAAAATAAATTAAGTTTATAAAAAATATTAATTTGCTGTCATTATTGATGGGTTATTTCTAATAAACATACCAATATATTGAAAATGTATGTTTAATTTTCTTAGGAATTCTGTGATTTTAGTATATATTATATAATAAATATTTTCTAAAACTCATAATAACATTGTTGGTAGTTTTACCTACAAAATTTTGAAAGACATAAGTGATTTAGAATTAAATATGCTCACAAAACTTGATGATCTGATTATTTCTGACTTGATAGGTTTTCTCACGCAATATATTTTTGAGATTGTCAGATATATATCTGTGTGCAATTTTGCGCAAAAAACATTTTTGAAAATGGTAACTTTACCATAACCATGAGCAAATATAAAAAAAAAATGTCTTTAGTAATATGTATTATACATCATAAGGTGGACAAGTAATTATTGGCAAATATGGTATATGCTCAGATTTTTGCAAAAGGCAAGTTTTCCAGTAGAGTTGAGTGCCCTGAATTCAAAAATGAAAAAATTTCTAATCTTTAAAGTGTAATAACTTTTTAAGTGTTTCCGACCCAATCAATTTTTTTTTTCATTTTTAAAATCAGGGCACTCAACTCTACTGGAAAACATATTTTTAGTAAATGTCTGAAAATATACTATATTTGCCAATTTAACTGGTCGATAATGAAAGACTTGATTACAGGATTACAAAGATAATTCATTTTAAATATTCAATATGTTTCATTGACATATAAATTAATACAGTAGAACCCCTTTTATTTGAAATTCAATATAATTTGAAATTTTCAAACACTTCATGACCCAAATTGTTAGTTTCATATTTAATCAACCTCTTTAACACGAAAACCCCGTAAACTCGTAGTATGAAATAATTTTCAGGCCCTTGCGTGATAAATCAATACATTTTTACGTCACATAATTCGAAAATTTAAAGTTATAAAAAATTAACAAAGCACCCGGTTTTTTGACCTTGCTGACCCGTGTGAAGCGTTCTTTATGTATTTCGCAATACCTGTCAACACAATGCGTGTCTGAGTCTGTTTTGTGTGCAACCTCCTTTATGTATGCAAATATTTCCGGGTACGCTTTTGTCAGTTGGCTGCTTTGGCAGTTTAGTCCTTTTGATTTTTTTCTTTTTCTCTAAATATTGAGTATTTAAATCGAAATATTCATAAATATATTATAATAATATAACGGAGGATTCATCATTCGCAATCTAACGACACGAGCATTTGGTCCGGTGGCAAATACAGATCTGTACCGGGTGAGGCGCGGGGCGAGGGGATACAATTTGTTTATACAGCCATCTTGTAAATAATGTCTCGATACAATTCTACACAAAAATCTTAGGTTGCGTTGTATAAACAATATAGGCTAATGGTATAAACAATAGTTTATTAGTATAATACAAACATTTTTTTTTTGTAAGATTACGTTTAGATAATTAATTTTTGACTAACCATTTTTATTTGAAAATGATTTTTCTAGGAATAGCTAAAATATGAATTTTATATTGCACGCAATTACGGAAATATTACTGGTTAAATGAGCTCGGTAGACATGTGTTACTCTGTATGGCTACTTAAGGGTTAATGGAATCATTCATAAATGATTGTCAAATTATTATTTTATTAACTGCTCTTAAATAAACAATACAATTTGGACAACTATTGAAATATATTTATGGGATGAAAACATTTCGACATTTCAGAGTGACACAAGGAATAAGATGGGCTTTTCACCTGGTAAAGTGTTTTGTGAATTCGGTTAACGATATTTCTAAAGCGCTGAGTTTATTTGAGGTTATTATATCACGCCCGAGCACATCTCAGGGGAACAGAGAAGAGAAAAATGATAAACCCGCTCCGCTGCCTGAACAGGAAGGACGTGGCAAGTATTGTTTGATTAGAACAATGTAATTATCATCAAAATATTAACTTTGATGGCTGTAATGGAATATTCTACAGGCTTATAAATGTTCTAGATGATGAATATTTTAAATATATATTTATGTTTATCAATTATCCCACGCATTGTAAGTCAGACGTGACTTTATTCCCAATATTTTAAAGGTGTTAACGGTTCTACTGCTGCTTCATCCTTTGCTGATTTCACGTCGCGCTAACTTCATGTTCTACTATCCAATTTATTTTGGTAGAACTGGAATAGATTGCAGAAATTAAAGAACTGTTATTAAAAAAAAAATCAAAACAAGCAGTTGAACTGAATTTAAATCTATGACAAAGGATGCGCAGTATTTAGACAGATAATTTAATAAAACGGATGTACTTATCATGTGGCTGTTGGCACTCAGGCACACTATGAGATAAATAAAATTTCAATGGTCTGAAGTAACTCCACAACAGATTTGAAAGATTGTCAGTCTTACAAATTAATGTTTTCATTTTCTTTATAAATGGAAATAATTTTCTATTTAATTTAGTTTGGCATTAGTTAAAAATACTTTCAAGTAAGGATGTTCTAAAATATTTTTATAGCATATGGCAAAATATGATGATTGAATTAGGAATTTTATTTAATAGGTGACGTAGCCATGGCATCAGAAGCGACGGATGAGAACATGTGGCTCGTTGTAGATTCGGATGGTGAGGGTGCAGACCTAGAAGCCGGAGGGGCACGTAGTGCTGGAGTGCTGAGAGAGAATGATATTCTCGGATTGATTAAGCAGATACCCTTCGAAAACATCTTCAAGGAGCTGATGGTTGTCAGAAGTGATGGACAGGAGGTAGGTTTTTCTTTTTGTTATGTATTAACTTACAACTATCTTATATAAACTGGTGAAGTAATGCGGGTAAACAATTATTACTCTTATATATTAATTTGATATCTTATCTACACAATGCAATATGATATCCAAAGGAAATTTGAAAATGAAAATTTGAAAATTGAGTTTAATTAATTAATTAATACCCTTCCCGCAGTTAGATGCTAGTCCAGTGAATAGGTATTAATATCCTTTCTGCTGTTAGTGTGTTAACATGCGATTTATTTCATCTGCTATAATGAAAGAGATGGCAAAATCTGTAAATAAATTATATGAGCTAACCCGTGGACCCCGTGCGTCCATATCTTCATAAACAATATCAAAACAAAGTCGTCAGATATCTGAATTAAAAAAAATTGCCATTATGAATTTAATTTTTCAAGTGTCATATTTGGCATTTGATATTTAGATTTTTGTAAGTAGACAAAAAAATCAAGAAGATTAATAAAAAAAGTTATTTTCATTTCCACGGTTCTGTGATCTTAAATGGTCATTGTCTGTATGGATGTAATATACAGTGGAACCTCTATATTGAATACCTCTATATGGAACCTGGCAAATATAGAAACAGTTTTTCCCATAACAATTAACTGAAATTCAATTAATTCGTTCCCAACCCCTTAAAATAGTACATAAATTAATCAATTTTATGTCAAAACTTTACCTTTATTGCACTGAGGATACATGATGGTAGAAGCGGAAGAGGAGGAAAGTTATTAATATTTAGAGGAGACAATTTAAATATCAGGTAACTCTAATTCTGGTGATGGTTTTCGTTTGCCAATGATTCGGTGGCACTCCATTTAACAAAGAACTTGCCCAATGTTACCTGTTTTTGTCTGTTAAAACTTTCATGAAGTAGTCAATCACATTACCATTGAATCCATTTATGTTTTGGTTAACTATGGCAACATTTGGGTGCCACTTTTCGACCATATTCTACGTTTTGGCCCAGTTAGACAGCATTGCCGGGCGGTGGAAGTGACAAGTATATAAAATATTAACGAATATGGAAACATTTGTTTGTTATTAAAATATGACTAATATCGAACCAGACAAATATAGAGGTTCCACTGTACAAAGAACCTTATTATGTATAAAAGGCGTGCGCTTCCTTTTATTCATATTTGCAATCTTGCGTTAGTGATTTGTCATCCACAGGTGCTTTTCTAATTTCAATATAGCACCTATGTAGAAAGTAGAAAATATGCATTTATATAAATTTTAGCATTTTATTATGCAGATTCTTTTGGTCTTGTATTGATTTTGTATCTGAATCAGAACCTTTCTTGTTACTGAAAAAAAAATGCATGACATTTTATTATAATTATTAAGTTGAAATAATAGTATTGAAGTTAAGACACTTTGTACATATTTTTAGTCTATATTTTGCGGAGGCAACTTGAATGGTGGTCCAGTTTTGAAGGTCTTCGCATCGATGCGAGTGCTACTGTGCATTATAAGGAGTGGCCTACTGTCACACAAAGAGTACCAGGAATTGACCAAAGAGCTTTGCAGGTTGGCTTTGCATTCCATCAAATATTGCACTGATCTTTGGGAAGTTGCCAAGTGAGTATATAATGACATTTCGTTCATTACTGTTACATGTTACATTTATTTAATTCTCCATTCAATAGGTTTAAATTTTAAAGTACATTCAAACAGATCGTCATAATCCTACCCTTAAAATATGGACAAATGAAAAATAATTCATTTAACGTTAAATCAAAAACTAGAAGTCATACAAAAGTTGAAGTCTGGAGTGTGTCTCGTATATGTGAGCAATATAGCGTAAGAAAACTATTTCAGATTATATTATCACATAATATTTTAAATCCATTTATGGAAACTTCACTGGCCTTGTTTTGTGCCGTTTATTTTCTTAATAAAATAAAAAACCTACCTTTATATAACGGACTTTCGGCTTTAACGGACACCCCCTCACCCGCATAAGTCTGTTATATCGAGGTTTTACTGTAATACTCTTTCAACACTTAACAGTTAATTTATTAACCCTTTAGCTGTGCAGTATCACAGGTCTGCTGCCCCCAATTAAACCTGAAATTGTTCTATAATTACACGCAACATAAATTTCATATTTTACCTAATTCTAATATAAACATTAAGAAAACAATTATGTAAAGCGAATTATAAAACAAGAATTATTTTTCAATTCAATCCGATGCAAAATTGATACGTTTGAAAAATACTGTTTGTAGTAAGACAGAAAGAGATTACACATTAATTTCACAGTGAAAAGAATAACAAACATACAAATATAATTATGTATCTATTACTGATGAAATGAAGAGATATAAGGAGAAATACATATTATTTTGTACAGGAATGCTTCGAATTGTTATATATTTATTGTTTTTTCACTTTTTATGCTGAATATTTAGAGTAAATGTATGAGATTAATTATTTTAAAGCTATTTAAGCTAGTAAAAGCATTATTTCTTATTTAAAATGCTAAAAAATTTCTTATGGTAACACACGTTGACAGCATGGCATCACGGTTTAGTAAATGTTAACAAAACTAACAAAATACTAGTATGATGGTAAACCGTTACGTGACTGTGTCGATGATTGGTAACTGAGATATAACGATGATTAGTAACTAAGATTCAACTGTTGGAGGTTTACTTTCTAGTGTACCAGTCATTGCTCGAAGAATTACGTTAATCAGTTATCAATCATCATTACAATTGAATATAACAGTTTGAATAACGATTTTACCGTCACTACAAAATACTAAAGGATGTTATTTGTACATTGCTAGAGATGTTTTTTTTTTGTTAGGGGACAGTCTCATATGATAACAATATTTTTAGCTGCAATTGTGAATCGAATCTGGTGGAACGTGTGGCTGCCGAGTACAACAGCGTAGTTCTGGCAGGCTGGTCAACGTTGGAATCTGCTGGCTCGAAGGACGTTGCGATGATGTTTCTCTCGGAAATGCCTTTTGGCTTGATTAGGATAGAAACTATTCAACAAATGTACAATTGTATAGTTGAAAGCCTTATAGGTAAGTAAAGCAATGTACATAATTAATCAAAAGTAGCGAACAATCTAAATCATCTTTATTTATTTCTTTGTCTTTATTTATCAACTGTCATACTTGAAACGTGTATTTTTTTGAAAAATATACAATAATAGGACTGATGAAAATATTATATTATTTAGTAAGAAATTATTGTGTTTATGATACAAAATAAATAATATGCAAATTTAACAATTTATAACTATTAATTTTAACATTTTGATTATTTCGTAAATACAGATTTATCGTCTAAACCTTGGCTTTGGACCCATAAGAAAAAATATTCTGTTTATGTATGAATTTTCCATACTTAGAAATTTTTCTGGCACACTGAAAACAAATTTAATGGTAGCAGTCTTTCTTATAATGCTTGTATCGTCTTAATTATGACAAATAATGTTAATTTTTAAGAACAAATTATTATTGTGAAGTTGCAGTCTTTATAGAATATATTTAATTTGTATCAAAATAATATTTAATTTTACATTAGTGTAAAGGTTCTATCTAAGCAGTAGTAATCTGATAAAAATAAATAATAAAAATCCACATTTTTGTAAAAAAAGCGAAAAGATAGAATAGTTTTGAAATGGGTCCCTTTAACACATTTATTTAATTCATGGTATGATTTTATTTACTATTTAATATAATATCTATTTGGTTTTCAGTTTCAGACAGCGTATGGTGTTACTATACTCTGGTTTGCATTTCTAACATGGGTATAACTAGGACAGAAGAAAACTTTGCAATGATGATTATCAAAAAATTATTTGAGGTAAATTTCTTATCTGATTTTATCAACTTTTCTAAAAGTCCACCAAGTTCCCATTAATGTAATATTTCCGACACTCACAACAGCAAAATAATTATATCATCACCAAAATGCTGCACGCTTCTTCAAATGATTATTATTATATTTATTTTTGTAGAAAGCAATCACTTTGTGGTTTGACATATTAGATTAAATAAAATACAATCACTTTGTATGAAATCACAAATTTTATTACACGCCAACCGGTTTCGCTTAGCTAAAGCTACTATATTCTCCCGAAGAAGGTTAAATTCAACTGAAACTAGTTGACTTTAGTACATACTATATGCATAATAAAGTGGTTTAAAACTAAACATTCTTTTATTTAATCATTTCTAATTTATTCATTTTTATTCTAACATTATGGATATGCTATATATATACTTGAGTGACCTCATTTCCACTGCATTTCATTTCTATTTGGCCAGCTTCAAAGTATTCATTTTGATCAATAATAAATAAAGATGTATATGGAAGCGCATTAGCTAATTAGCTAATCAAATCTGCCATTAGAAAAAGTTTCACATAATACTAATGATTACAGATTGGTTTTGCTTCCGATTTCTCCGAACTCGGCTGCGGTGAGTGGGCGCGCACTCTGTGCGGTTCCACCTTGCGCAGTAAGCCCCACCTGACTGGAGTGCTGCTTCTGGGTGCCCCGGCGCTGGTTTCGCCCCAGTGGCTCGACGCCCTTCCCCTGCCACTGTGGAAGCCTCCGTGTAATGAGATTCTCGCCCTGCTTGAGCAATGGAAAATAACTGCCCCGCATTTAATCCAATTCTTATTGAAAGGAATGGATTGGACTCAGAAAGGGTATGTTATTCTTATAAATTTGTTGCATTCTAATATTTTAATTGTACAGACTATATTGCATGTTATACTGAGGTTGAGAATTTTTTTTTTTTTCTCATTATAAGATATTGTCAATAGGTTTTTGAATTACACAAAAAAAATGCTGTCAAGTGTTGGTGTTATGAATGTGAATAACAATTATCCGAGAATTTATGTACATATATGGTGCATCTACCTACAAAAGAATTACAGGGTGAATGTTATGTTCCAAGCTGATGCTTTTGTTGAATAACTAGGAAATGAAACAATACATATTTTAATTTGGTTTTTATTTATCAATTATTTGGTTAAAACTAAATTACCCTTTCGATTCTTTTTACTAATAACTATGTTTGTTGTGTTAATAATTTTCATTTTCCTTGAATGACATTATTGTTAACTTATCTTATTATTTCATTTGAAATTTTGAGTGATCCCGAGACACCAGCGGAAGTATACGCTTATTTGATGCGATGTTCTAAAAAAATGAGTCAATAAATGATTTTTTCCAGCCGAAACATACCTGACTATTAAAAATGTTTAAATTTGTTCTTATTATTCTTATTTTAGTGTGGTAGTTATTAGTTATAGTGTACATTATTTAATGATTGTTCAAATTCCTGAGAACATTTTAAGGTAGGATCTTTATTTGTTACGAGAAATAGATCTAAGATTCAGACAAATTAGTTTCAGTAGTACATATAACAAATTACATTGAGATTTGTGAGATGTGTTAGTATAATAAATATTGCGTTTTCGAGATGATTTTGTGAAATATGTCAAAATATGTATACACAAAATTTTCAGCTTTTTTCATAACTTGCGATTTTTACGCGATCACATCGAGAAATCTTGTAAAATAAATAAAAATATTTTGGTCCCTTGAACTTGAATTAACGCGCTTCTACTGTATTTATTATTTAAAGATATGAGGTTTTTTGTAATGAGTTATGAAGGGTACAAATCTTTTTTGGTTCCTAATAATCTGTTATTTTTTTCCAGTGGCCTTGATTTGCAGACCCACAGATCCGTTGGCATATTCCTAGCTACCATGGCTCAAAATATAATCCTTCCCAAGAATCAACATCCCGAGTGGGTGTGGGAATGTGTCTTCCCCCTGAAGCTCCACTGCTACGATTGGAGTATTGACAGATCGTGGGCTATCCAGGCGGAGAGCATTCCAGACTTGGATTTATCTGGGAAATGCCACATCAGCAGCGTCGTAGCCATACTGGCGACATCTCTCGGCCATTCTGTTCCCCAGATAATCTTGCAGTCTGCCCCCATGGTGGTGAAGCTGGCGTCAGCGGGACGGTTTGCAGAAGTTGTGCACATTCTGCACTACATCTTGCCAGTGCTGGCAGATTGTCCGGAAGCAATTGGACAGTCTAAATAGTAAGTGAATGTCAATTTCCTTTGAAATACGAATTAGTCGGATTCCAATGTTCCCTCTAAGGTGTGTGCGATTTGGCGTCATAGCGCACATAAAAAAATATGGCGCGCACACATTTTTTAATAAGACTTCTTCTTTGTGTGCCGTCTTCTATCGAATATTGGCCACCATATTGTAGTATGCCAATTAATCCTGTAAGAGAGACCATCAACCACTGTCTGAGGTTACACAGCCAAGATATTCTTTCTGCCTACCCCTTTGCTTTACCTTCCAATAAAATTCTTATTTTGTTTCCATCGATGCCTGGAATCCACCATGAGACAGCCTGCTGTTTTTGCTCTTAGACACCTGCTCCTACCCATAGATTCCCTACTTGCGACTTATTTTCTCCCTGATGGCATCCCCCCATCAAATTAAATGATATATTGACAAGATACCAGATTATTATTTGAGTTGTATATATTTTTTTCATTTACAGTTTTAAAGAATTGCTTTCAATAATGATTCGCAATGAAAAGAGTTACACGAAGATGGCGACGAGCCTTGTGATTGGAAACTACGCAGGTCCCGTCATCAAACTGCTTGTGAGCATGATGCAAGCGCAACTTAAACATTTTAAAATGTAAGATAGTGATATTTTTATTTTTATTTCGGAATCAGCATAATTTTTTTATAGTAAAATTTTATTAATTTTCCAAATATGTATAATTTATTTTAATGAACTTATCAATTTTTTAATTTATTTAAAACCTATCCCGAATCGTTTTGAGAGTTGTTTACTCTTGTTTCGATTCATCATAATTACATTTATTTTAATTTTATTACATTCAATTATTATTAACATTATCATCATAATACCATCATAGGTTGGCTTCGGTATCATCGTACCAGAGCCATACCTGTACAATTTGACGTGAGACTCGTTATCACATTCAATTCAGAAGGCAGCCAGAAAGAAGCTATATAAATCATACACCCCCAAAAGGGGAGGGTAGACGTCACATTTATGTGTTGCAGTCGCAGAACTCGCAGTCCGGTAGAAACTCACCCTGTCCAGGTCGCAAGAGGTGCAAGAGAGAGCCAGTAGAATGCTCTGTTAGGACTCTCTAGCCACTGCTCTTCCCGGCAGAACTTCTTATTATCAAATTTTTTTTCACACATGGATCCACTCTTTTTAGGTTCTCCATGCACTGTCTGCGGCCACTCTTAATGGTGTGGGTACACTGGCTGACCTCCGTGGAAGGCTGGCAGGGAGACTGGGTGATCATCCACCTCCTGGACACGGCCCTCGGCTGTTGTTTCTTGCATCATGACTCTGTCAATGGCGCCGCTTCTTACTTCGGGACACTCATTCAGGTATTCAATTTAGTAAACTTATTATTATTTTCAATCCAAGAAAGATTAAAGTTAGATTAACAATTATATTATTATCAAGGAGAACACATTATTATTGTGAAGTTGTAATTATTCAGAACATAGGTCTGTGATGTTTTAAATACTAATTTAATGTATTAATTATAAATATATACATATAAAATTAATTTTGTTGAAAAATATTGTTTTTGTGCTACCGGGATATAAAAACGGGAACGAAAGTAGACTGAATGCAGTGGAAATGAGATCACTTAGGCGTGTATGTGGCAAATCCATTTATGATAGAGTAAAGAATGAAGAAATAAGGAAAGAATGTAAAGCTGATGTCAGTATAGGATACTTAAGGGGTTTGGTCATATGGAACGGATGAATGAGGAGAGAATGGTAAGAAAGATATATGACGCAAGTGTTGATGGCACCAGAAATAGAGGACGTCCGTGGAAGACTTGGCACGACCAGGTAAACCAGATAATGGAGGATGGTTCTGTTAGAAGCCTTAACTATTTGCGAGCTTGTATGAGAAGATGTATAAATGTGGATGAGGCGAGAATTGTGTGTCAGGACAAAAGAGTGTGGCGCTTTATCCTCTCTGCCTACATCTGCGGTGAAACGGCGTGATGGTAAGTAAGTATATAATTAGTTTTTTACTGAATCGTTACCTATGCTGTTTTTTAACAGAATAACAATTAGAAAGGCTTACAACTGCATGCAAATTGTTGAAGTGTCTACTTCCTCTTTTACTAATTCGTGAATTTTACTATCTTATTGTTTTTAAATTGTTAATTTCTAATAATTAATATTTAGTTTAGTTATTACGTAAAGGATTTTCAAACAATTAAAGAATCATGCTTAGTCATAAAAAGTGTTCTTAAAATCGTCCATACATTTTTTATATCCCGGTAGCGCAAAAACAATATTTTTTGACAAAATTGATTTTATATGTATATATTTATAATTAATACATTAAATTAGTATTTAATTATATTATTAATAGAATCGGCGTTAATTTTGTAGAGTTTCATCATATTGGATGGATATAAATGAAACAATGTTATTACTCTACTTGAGTTTATTAGCACTACTTTTTTATATTCTAGACATCATATTAGTAATACCATTGATAACACTTCACGGAGAAAAATACTGTATACTGACTTAATATCCATTAAAATAACAAAATTTCTCCGTCCTCATATTAGAATCGCGTATTACACCAACAACAACTTAGGCGCATTACTTCTCAATTCAAAGTCAAAAATAGATAACTTAGAAAAAAGCGGGGTTTACGAAATTTCATGCGGAGATTGCAATAGTAAATATATCGAACACACATCTAGAAATCTCAACATAAGATTAAAAGAGCGCCGTCGTTATCTAACAACTTTTCCGAATTTGCGAACCACATCATGGATAATAATCATTCCTTTCAATCGTGTACCATTAAACTTCTCCATCCCGTCACGCCTAAAGGTAATAAAATTAATAATTTTGAAAGTTTAGAAATAAAAAAGAATTTGAACTCGGGTATTAATCTGTTAAACAATATTACATTTTCTAACTCATCTCCTCTCCTCTCAATATTCCTGTTACAGCCACCTCTCCACCGTCCACCAGTAACTCCACCCCCTCCATCTGTCAGTACCTAATTACTTGTATGTCTACGACTTAAGCCTTGTCTCCTATATTTATGTCTAGTCAGTTTAATACTTCACTTGTCGATGAGAGTTACTGTTCTCTCGAAACTCAAGTAGTGCTAATAAATTCAAGTAGTGTAATAACATTGTTTCATTTATATCCATCCATTAGATTAACAAGTTTACTGCTAATTATAATATCTACACATATTTCATGTGATAAACAATTAAAATGATGTACCAATTCTAATTGACCTATATCTCTGTGCCGAGGCTTAAACTAACCCACTGTCACAGCTCTCAACTGTTTGGTAATCTAAACAAATTAATGTTACCATAAAATACGTCAGGTGCGTTGTCATTGTGAAACACCTGGGTTATGTTTTGGAAAACGCACCTCGTGCATTGTTAGCAAGAGACGTGTTAAACGAAATTTTCTCATAATAGTAATAATAATTGATAAACTGAAATATTTGCGATAGCTCTACTGAGTATGTTATCATCAACAGTTTTTTTCTATTTTTAAAAATAATGTACCTAATATTTCTCAGACCTCGACCGCTGCCAAATCTCCCACATCGGGTTCCGGCTTCAGCTGGCTGTGGAATATCAATTCTTCGTTCAAGGGTCTGGTGCAGTGCTCTGTGGAGGCCCCTTATATGTGGCACGCCACTCTGTGGACCGAGCACACTGTCATAGAGCGTTCCACTGGACTATGGCAACGGCTGATAGAGAAGTTGAGTCAGCATAAGGAAGGAACCAAAGTCAACATCGACAAGGCATTAAAGGTATACATATTTAAGGGCTTAATGTAACCTTTTAAATGCCAAGAGTATTTTCTTTTACGATGTAAGAATCAACAACTGTATATTTTATTTTACAAGTACTGAACCTTATACTATCATTAGAAAATGAGTTAACGACGCATGTTGATATTTTTAATACAAATTGTTTCAAAAGGCACTTTTATCAGTGTACAATATTTCGCATTTTTATCTTGTTGGATTTTTTCTTTGTATTCGTCATATTTGTTCTCTCGTCTTGAAGGCTTGGTCTAGGAGATTAACCTTAAATAATCATTCTAAAATACGACAAATAGCATAACACGAGTATTGGAAAAATATTAGATTTAATAAAATAACAATCACTTTGTATGAAACCACAAAATTTATTATACGTTAACGGGTTTCGCTTATTTCAAGCTTCATCAGGACTTATTTGAAACTAATCATAAATACAAAAAGAGTGAACTTATATTTACATAAAGAGGGAGACAGAATACATATACAGATAGATGGAACATTAAGGGAGAGGAAAATATGTTATGTGTAAGTGTATTTTTTTTTGTATTTATGATTAGTTTCAAATACGTCCTGATGAAGCTTGAGATAAGCGAAACCGGTTGACGTATAATAAATTTTGTGGTTTCATACAAAGTGATTGTTATTTTATTTAATCTAATATGTCAATCCACAAAGTGATTGTTTTCCACGAAAATATGGAAAAATATTGTTAAGTAACAAAAAATAAAAACATTTTTCAATTTGAATTCAATGAGTATTATGTCACAAGGCAAGACTGTTATGGAAACATGAATCTTATTACCATTGACCATAGAATGAGACACAATAAGATAAATCTCAGAGATTTAATTGAGATAAATCTTTACCATGTACATATGTATTTAGATTTTGATCAGGATTTATCTTCTTGAGATTGATAAAAAGAGACATAAATTCAAGTCCGTATATATGACATTCTATTTGACAGCCCAAATGTCACTTTTAACCATAGATACAAATATTTATTCTGAAATGTTAGACGAACAAAGGCATTAAATTACAAACATTTATTCCATTTTAATTGCTGCTGGAGAGATTCAAATTCACCCAACTGTCAAATGGACCATAAATAGTCAACAGACTGACATTTGACCTCTGAGACAGGGATTACAAAAGCCGAGAGTTGTTTCTAAAGAATTTCATGACAGCAAAATTCATACCTCAAAAATTGTTTCGAGTCGAAAATCTCTTAAAATTTTAACCATGAACCGATAAGACCATAAGACCGAATTGATTATTATAGATTACCTAGTTACATATTACATACTACATATTGTGTTTAGTCTAGTGGTAAAATGCTAAATACATGTGAGGATAGATTAGGGACTTATTCACAAGTTCACATGTGAGGATAGATTAGGGACTTGTGATACCCAAATCAATACATATAAATATTATTTTCATTGCTTTACCCTATAAAATTTTTGTTTTAGAGTGTTGGAGGTTCTGATAATTCAGGCACTCTCGTTATATATCGGTGTCTACAATGCGCCATCTCTGTCTCTCTCACGCATCCCATCTACTCACTTGTTTGGCAGCTGTTCTTCTATTTATATTTGGACATCAGTTTTATAAAGTAAGCTATTGATCTTTTCCCGATTATAATGCCTGAAAAAATATGGACTCTATCCCGCACAAAGTTGTTTATTTTTGAGACATCTATGTATTACCATACCATACCGTCAAAACCATGGAGCTGATGGAAGTATAAGATATCTAACTTCAAAGTTGTATTACGAAAAGCTTGTCAATTTGACTAATTAAATTGTTTTAATAGAGTAAATCCTGTGAAAATGCATGTTTTTAATAGTGTTGATATAAACCGTGATTGTGATTGGTGTTCGATTGTAATGATTATTGGAAAGTGTTATTTAACAATTGGAAGTTTAGGTTTTAGTGTGTCAGTAATTGGTCATCAAATTACTTGAATAATTTAGCAATCATCGTTATGATCGAACCCCAGTCACACAATCACATTACTGGTTTATCTCAATAGAACTGGGAAAAGGTTAATGTTTATTTGTTCTACCTGTTATATCATTAACCCCGCCTGATATTTAACTTTGTTACACATTTTATTTTATGTATTCGTTAGTATATAGTTAGAAGATACAGTGGCATCGAAACCGGTCGACATTAAATTATTCAATGTGGCTTATACAAAGTTTGTTAGTTTATAAAAATTAATAATTATGTCCAACCACAAAGTTAACACTACGAACATCAACAATACAAATTATATTAACAAATAAACTGACACACATGCATATGGAGTTCTTCAAACAAGTGAACTAATATGTTTATAAGTTTTATAGTGAAATCTTATAGTTGTTTATGGAGAAATTAAACATTTTATGTGCTTAAGGATCATTCTTTACTTTTCTGTTAAAAATTTTATATATAAAAAATACAATGCGTAAACTGGAATACAGGTCTGGATTTGCTTGGGATCCAAAAATTAAATTGAAACAATCTTCTAAAAAATTTTCAGTATACCTGCAGCCAAGGCCAAGGTGGTCATTTTTCACATTGTCGCAAATTAAAAATTATTTACACAATATCATTGACCAAAATCAATTAAATAGTGTGAAATGTGATAGATTTTTATAAAATAATAAGTGGTTTTGTTTAACAAAAAATCAAGAAGTCTATTATTTCAAAAACATTTTTTGTGGGGGCTTTCATAATATGCCCTTGGAACAACATTTACATCGAACTGAAATATTGAAGTTTAAAATGTTCAATATTAGTTTTTTGATTTCTTTGGTAGAGTTCGGTTCATCCCCCGTGAGGTGAAATTTTTTACATTTGATTTGTAACACAATTTTAAACAAATAAAATTATTGTCAGAATTTTGATATAGAAAAGTAAATACCTTGTTGTTCCACGGCAATGATGTATAAGGGCCTAGGGCTGCTTTGAGTGTGAGCCCGACCCTGTTAGAATCCCTTAAATAAGCTCTGTGGGTTTTGTATAGTTTTAAAATATTTTGTCAAACATTTGGTTGATTGATTTTTGTCTCAATGAAATTGATAATGAGTCATATTAACACAATCAATTAGCAAATGCTGAAAAGCTTTTAAAATTTATTTTTTAGTTCCGAAACTCCCAAGTTGGTGGGACCCCTATTCTTTGAGGGCTTGGTCAACTCTCGGCTTCTGGCGAGAGCTAAAGCTAGACTGCTGGAGGCGGAGAGCTTCCACAAAGCTAGATCCATAGATTTATGCGACGATCCAAACGGATTCAGATCGAGATCCAATGAAAGACAATGGTACCACGAGTGTCAAACACAGTGAGTAAATATATATAATTGTGCAGAAAGATGTATTGAAAACCAATTTTTGTTAAATGTTTGAAGGATATGGCGCAATGCCCTGATCCCCACGATGGTGTTATCTCACTTATGTGTTGTATTTGTGTCCAGCTTCATCGGATATTCCAGTTGAATTTTCTGTAATAGGTAATTAAAAGACATGACTTACAATTGGAAGTTGTATATTCTGTTTGTTACAAAGTTACATTAAATACAATTACCTAACAGTAATATATGTAAACTAGCAACTTGGTGTCTCCCATTATTCCCAGTCGGTGGCCCTCTGTGCATCTGTCTCAATCTCTCCGCCAAATTGGTTAGGGTCTCCGCTAGGCTGTGCACTTTGCAAGTCCGCGCATAGATGGCGACAGCTGTCTGCCATAAATTATATTTTTATGTAAAGAGCTTTGTAAATTTTTTAATCGGAACATGAATTAATAGTAACATGAATTCCAGTAAATAATTGTATATAATTAAATTAATTGAATATATTGTCATTAACCTTTTCATAGGATACTATTACAGATTGTTTTATGTCAATAGACGATTTATTTGTTTTAACCAGTTTCATAACGTTGCTAGAGAATTTGAGAGATATCGCTAGAAAAAACTTCAAAGCTTGTATTCAAGTAATGTTCAACTTAAAATTATATGAGGTAGTCGATATGTAAAGGTGGAAAGACAATGATATTTATATATGCCTTTGGCTCCTTGGCTTTGTTGAGTGAAACAGTGATATCTCTAAGTCACAATCATTAACAGGGATTAAGTATCTAAAATTGATTTGTCTGATAATATTTTTAACTAAAATACCTACTTAAAAAAATATATATTCTTAGTTATAAATACAGTAAAACCGCGATATAACGAAACCCGATATAGCGAAAAATGACGTATATCGAAAAAAAAAATCGAAATTTAGTCCCTAAAACCAATTTTTCATACAAAAATGCATTTATATAACGAAATCCCGTTAATATTTATAACAAAATCATTTTTGTCCCGTACGAAAAAATGCCAATACATTTACGTAAATTTATAACGAAATAAAAAAATGTTAAAAGATGAAAATATTATTTCGCACTTACAAAGCCGCGCCGCTGCATCTGCCGTATGCGAACGGTTTAATGGCCTTTTCGGCGGTGCGCGGCGGTCTGCCGACAAGGTAGTAAAACAATTCAAACTTCTTCTTGGGTTCATAGTATCATATTTTGAAGTGGTTGCCGCCGTTACCGGTAAGTACCTTCGTAATTTATATACGACTCATTTTATAAAAATGCCGCGATTCAACTGTCAAATTTTTATTTTTGAATTATTTTTTATGTTTCATGCCCAAAACTATGTTTGAAGCGGCTCTACATTTAAACACAATTAAAATATTGTTTTGTGTTTGCAATATTCTGGAATTTACAAAAATATCTTCCAATTGGTGTTGAATAGGTTCTGTTCTTAATTTAATTCCTTTGATTATCCATTTGCTTATCTGTTTTAATAACAAAACTACTAAAAATATGTAGGTATTCAGTTCCCTATGGCCTTCTTCCTCCTTTGTTTGCAGAATTTGCGATCTTTTTTGAAGCCGCGCAACATTTTTTTGCGACGGCGCGTAACATATAGTAGGATTTAAAAAAATATATTTTGTTATATGTGGGAATTCGTTATTACGAATTTTTATTTTTTGGGCCCTTGGATTTCGTTAAATCGCGGTTTTACTGTACCTATTTCTTCAATCATTGCAGTTACTTTGTGGCAACATATTATACTATTTATTGATAAATCAACATGTCATGAAACATATAAGTGGTATAAAAAAAATGTTTTCTTAGTATTAATTATATTATTAGCTATATTTAGATTTGATTTTTAGTTATTTAGTATGCTTTTTACAAGAAGGAAGGGTTTATTAATATAAAGATGGATTAGTATAATTGAACTTTATTCAGGTCCTATTTTGTTAAAAAAAAATTGTGTATAGTGATATCGTAAAACAGTATTCACAGTAGTGATGAGATCAAAATCACGAACTGTGAGTCAATCACTGATATCTTTTGATAATTTTTTTATTTTATTTATATTTGATATGCGGCGCATGTGTATATGAGATGAAAATATTCATGAAGGAATGATGTTATAATTCGTGATCAGCCCCATCTAGTAGATTCTGTCAAAACGTTTTACATATAACTTACATTTTTTTAAGGGTTTTCATTCTCTTTGTGATGATATTAAGTTAGATATATATTAATTATTAATCCTAGAATATGTTTTTACGCAAATAATGTTTGAATAATAATTGAATATGCTAAAAATTATGTTTTTAAAAATTTATTTTGTGTATTATATCGTGCGGAACATGCATGCACATTAGTAATGGAACAGTAATCACATTTACAGTTTTCAATCACTGATATTATCGAATACCAATCACACTCACACCAGTGAGTCAAGATTAGCAATTTATCTTTTCACTTCTCGAAACATTGTTGTATTATTTTAGCTATCGATATATGAAATAGAACATCTGATATATGTGTTTGATTTCAGATTGATGAAGGCATTTCATTCGTGGTTGGATGATGATATGTACAGGAACACATCAGATTCCAGAAGACTGTTAAGGCCTTTTAGTGATAAATTTAATACTTTGATGTCCGGCCACAATGTAAGAACTTTGCAAAATCTTTGCCATCAATGTCTTATTCAAAGTGTTTTGATTTAAAATGATTTATTATTATTATTATTATTTGCAGAGTGCGTGGATAGAAGCTATTGATTATTTCGAGTTGAACAGCTTCCAGCCTCCCGTTTGGCCGGCGGCCGTATTACAAGGGAGTCGGAGCAATCGCAAAATATCATATACAAACCTTCGCGGGAAGACTCCAGAGGCGAGCTCGAGTGAGAGGATTCTCCTGAGGTTGAAGACTTACGAGAAACCCGTTTTGGAATCTGAAGAGTACGGGAAGAAGTCCAGGATAGAGCCGTTGCTCGATCCTCGATTGACAGGGGACTTCAGCACAGTTCACAAGCTGATGAATGATCATTTGAAATTTTTGGAAAAATGTGCCCAGTGAGTAGAAGCTATTATAGAAAACATTTTGACTTTGCTAGAAAAAAAAAATAAATATGACAATGTAAGCACATTATCGTGTGATGCCTCAAGCATCTTTATTCATCTCTTGTCAGGCTCAAGATTGTTCTGGGGTGGAATTTAAACTATATTAATAATGAAATGAACCTTATTTTTACGTTTGGTACAATTAATCAAGATATAATAGATATAGATAATTTAAACATCCACTAAATCATATAGGATAAAGGTTAACTATTAGTGGAGTCCAAATATAGCGAGTCCCGGTTTAACATATGTTCGGATATAACGCGATGAGTCATCGAACCTCTAGTGGCTCGTGTTTATTAGTTAATATAGACACAGAAGGGTCACCAGTCATCAATATGAGGATTGTATTTACGATGTATCAGAAGGATGTATATGAAATGTTTCCAATATAGAGGTTGGTATTTGTGTGAGTGTTGAATGAAACGGTACTTACGATAGTTGCGTATTTATTTATAGAAGAAGCACAATTGAAATTAAACTGTTTGTTACATTATACAAAGTTCAAGTTAAACGACGTTCACTGAAAGCGGTGCTGTGATGCGTGTGAGAAGATGTGTCCGAGGAGGTGGCCAGGAGAAGAGTGGTCAGTTCTATGGCTTCTCGGACTGGTTTGATCGCGGTGTATTCGGACTGTATCGCTGTCAAGTGATTTTTTAGCTGCATCTGTGAGGTCTTCACAAACCTCTTTTTAAAAAAAAATAGTTTGCACATTTTTTAAAACTACTTCTTTTGTGGTGAGTCATCCAAGCAGCGAATGATGCCACCAGTTCACAGAAACTGCCATGGCAATCAGGCACGCGCTCCCATTGACCGAGAGTGGGGAAATTAATCGTTATTACCTATATCTACAATAAAGATTTTTAACCTTTTGTATACCAACTTTATCTATTATGGAAGACACCTGTAGGCCAGCCATTTTTCAATAACATAAATTTAATAAAAAACAATAAAAATAAACACAATATGGTAGAAAAGTGTAAAAACTTACCAAAGAATTAGGTTATCCATATTTATGATGAAGATTTTTAAATGAAAATTTCATCAAAATCTTTTAAGAAAATATACAACAGGGTTATCACAATTTCACTATTTTTTGTTTTTTTCAACCAAAATATATATGAGAAAACTTTTATAGAAAATACAAAGAATTAAAATCGGACACAAAAAATCAGTCAAATATTGCTAACATAAAGATAAAAAGTGAATTTTATAGACACCTAGATATATATATTCACCCACAATACATTAAAAATACAATTTTGCGAAAAAACTGACGTATATCAAATATAATCGGTAACAAATTCAAGTGAAAAATTACACGAAAACAAAGAAAATTAAGTTGAACAATTCGCGAAATCCCCTTTAAAAAGAACTTCTTAAGTTCCAACCCTAGCGGCCTCTGGCAGCTGTTAAATGAAGTGCATTGACAAATTACAGATTTTACGAGATTTAAAGGTTTTAGAAATATTGTCAAAGCTTAGGATCGTTGTCTATAGATGACGGTACAATTTCGAATAAGTGACGTGTTGAAAATCGTGATTTTTCACGCGTATTTAAGATCAAACAGTGTCTTCATGGCCTTGAACAGGTTAACTAATAAGTGTATGTTTTCAATTATGATTTTATTAATTCTTTCATATTCATCTTTCTATGTGTTCATGATTCAATTTACTACAATTTTTACCCTAACAAAAATGATTTATTTGCAGAATTCTTTTAATAAAAAGTAATTTACTAGTCAGCAGGCAAACGTGGGTGAAAAGGATGAAAATAGGGATGATTTAGAATGTTTGATCAATATTGGATTAATGAACACTAATTTTCTTGAACTTCGATTTAATAGTTTTTTGAACAGTAATGACCGTGTTATGATGGAGCTCCACTGCATTTAGATTTTTAAAAAAGACCTATTCAAAATATCTTATTAAACTCGATAAAAACATCACGAACGCAGTAAACTATTGCGTTAAAATTTTTTTTTATTTCATGTTGCCTTTAAAAAACTTTTTTTTTTTAAATTTCGGTCCCGTGAGCTACGAATTAACAGAGTTTTACTGTATGTTGATATATTCCGGCAGCCTGCACAGTTTTTATATCTCCATGTTCAGTTTTACTGATGCGAAACAATTATACCGTGTTTGCAGGGTGGTAATTTAATTTTAAATAATATTTATAAAATACTATTGTATACAATTTAATGCGACCCTGGATAATCTATAGTGTACCGTGTATATACCTTTTTATTAATTTCAACATATATTCCAGGAAATATGACAATACTTTCCGTAACTTGAGTTCAATAGATGGGAATCTGTGTGATTTGATTCCATCTTTATATGAAAAAAGAGAATTCTGCAAGAAAGTACAGAAGTCCTGCGGCGAACGGTGTTTGGGCAAAGTGGACATCTTATTGACGGTAACAAATATTGATTTCTTTTAAATGCGGGATTACCTTACTTTACAATACTTTCCTAGTATGGCGCTTTTCAAATATATTCATGTTTATTGTTTTCGGTGCTAGCTTCACTATCTCCTTGAATAATTACTTCTTCATTTGTCAGTCACCATAAGCAAAAGATAATTGAATGGATTAGATGACAGTGATGAATGGGTAATAAATAAGGTTGTGGTAGTCGTGCCGATGGTAAACAATGAAGCTCGCCCCCTATTGTCAGTGCTGCAAAATAAAGCTTTGGGAATAATACTCATAAGAAATATATATACTCGGACCAGTGCAATGCTGAAAGATCTGAATATGATGACCTTTAAGCAGAAAATATAGTTCAATGTTATGGTATTTGTTTATAAAATCCTCAAAAAGAAAATATCGGCAGAATTTATAAGAAAAATTTATGCAAATCAACATGAGCACGAACATCATACAAGAGGAAAAGATAGACTGAGACTGCCATTTAGGAAGAAAGCTAAATCTAGAAATCGATGATGTACAGTGTGATTTTTAATGAAATGCCAAAAGATTTAAGAAAGGAGGAGAAACTACATAGATTTAAAATGAAACTAAACTAATGTGAAAGATAAATTGTAGTAAAAAGGAACGATTTTGATCTTTTTTATATTAGAGCATATATATATAATACTTATGTATGCACTATATTAAGAATAAATAAATATGAATGATGAAAGTCTACGAGCTTTCATGAGATGTCTGATTGTGAGGGAGGTAAGAATTGGACAGAAAGTGACCCGTTTCATGTGTAGCATTTTTCCTTTGGCACTTTTTTTTTTACTCCTAACGCCATTGTGCACTTAATAAATTATAATGTTAGAAAAAGGGTGTGATAAGGTTTAAGGTGACATTCGCTTTACAGTGATGTTTTGAAATCTAATCAGCCACATTAGCGAGGTATTCCTGTACATACCCAGAATATTAATGAAGACTTTCCAGATTGGTAATAATTTTTCTAACTTGTTTTTGTGGTAGGGTGAGGAATCAAACATCAAAGACAGTGTAAATGTCCAAATAGGATACAACAGAAACACCCACAAGGCTGCCCTCGAAAAAGCTATGAAACCTTACGACGATGTGGCCACTCACACGGCAACTATTACCAAACTTGCAAAGTAAGCCAATTTTAATTTTTAAATATATTAAAGTTTTTGGCAACAATAATTCCGAGAGTGACAGTTGTGTCTGTGCGCTTGGAGTGACAGTTGCGTTTGGATTAATTGGATATTTAAAAAAAAAACAGATATTTATAAACTTTATTTATTTTAATATTCTTAATTCTACTTGTTTTTATAATTTTATTTATTTATCTTTAATATATTTCGCACATTTTTGGCTATTTACGCTTTTTTCAGTTGAATTTATTTATTGTTACATTTATTTTATTTTGACATTTGTAAGAAATTCTTCTTATTTTTAATTTTTGGGCCCAATGGAGGAATTTAGACCTCCGGATCCTCCAGACCCTCTTCCTCTTCCATCTCTCCTATCACGTTTCCAAACAAGGAAAATTGAAAAAGGTCCATAAAGATAAAGAACACTTTTGAAATGACCAGCATCATCCCATCTCCTATCTCTTCCGCACCAACCATGACCTCTGACCTACCTTTTGCTTCTCCTGATAATATAACCCGTACTCAAATTCGGTTTTCTCTCCTTTCCTTGTTTGTGTGCAAATAACAGAACAGGGAACAATCCATCCGACTGACTTTGGAAAATATATTCCCCAGCAGAACATTCCTAGCATCTGCGCAGATGGTGGTATCAAGGCAGAATCTAACAACAGAAATTAACAACATTGTTAAGGTTGTGATTGTTATATCGTTGGCGGCAACATTATTACTTACTTACCATCACGCCGTTTCACCGCGGGAGTAGGCAGAGAGGATAGAGCGCCACACTCTTCTCGCCTCATCCACATTCATACATCTTCTCATACAAGCTCGACGATTATTGGGGCTTCTAACAGGACCATCCTGTTATCTCTTCGTGCCAAGTCTTACGCGGACTCCCTCTAATTCTGGTGCCATCAACACTTGAGTCATACCTTTCTTACCATTCTCTCCTCATTCATCCGTTCCATATGACCAAACCACCTAAGTGATCCATCACTTTCGACTTGTTGACATTTATAATAAAGTTGATTTTCTTGCATACATCGTACGTTCTACTCTCTAGCCTCTGATATTCTTGTTTAACCAAGATTACTATGTATTATTAAATTACTCAAATATATACTATTCTATTTGTGGGTACCATCCTTACGCGATTACTCAATCGTGCATTATGATGAATACCATTAGGTTGGGGCATATTTAGCAATAATGTTTTGATTATAAATTTATTCAATAATAAAGTTCATTCAAAACATGTTAAAATGGTTATTCTGGAGCATAATTGCCGTCTACTTCAATAAGTGTTTCCTATTTGTTTGGGATTCCATAGGTCGCATTTTTTTGTCGTAATACGCGCTTTGATCTAAGCTTGTGTCACCAGATTTGAAACGATTGAACCGTTTTTGGACTTGACTTTCACCAGTCGTTCCTTTACTAAAGAGTTTGTTGAGATGGTGAAAAGATTGTGCTACAGTCGATTGTTTTTAGAGATGATAAAGCATGATATGGCGAATATGAAGATAAACACATTTTTACTACCTAAAAATAAAGGTATTAGTAAAAAATTTAAACAAAATGACAAATTTGACAGATTTGAAGGGGCCCGGTAAAATGTTTGTTAATTATGCATCAACTTAATATTAGCAGTATGACAAAATGCGCAAATAAATTTAATTATTTAATAATATGGAACTTATTCATTATACAAACACAACAACAGTTTTTCACATATGCGATAGAGTTGTATTTACAATAAACAAGAACCAAACAACAAAATGAATTCCATATTATTTTATGATGAATTTATTGTAGAACTAATCTCGTTCGTAATAAATGCCTAATAATAAAATTGTATAATGAAAATGAGGAGAAAAGCAATGAATGTAGTGGTGCCAATGTATTGCTTATTTTCTAGGTTGGCTTACGATGGTCACATACAAAACTTAGGCGATAGAGGTATGATGCTATTTAACACATTATTGAATGCCATCAAAGAAGAGAATACACAGTTCCCTCCGGCTAATCAAGTACTGGTTAATGTTGCCACACAACTCGGAGAGGTAAGTCTAAATATTAATTTAAAAAGATAGTATACATATATAAGATGTGATCTTTTAAGTTTCCTTTTTAAATCAGAGTTAAATGTCACGACCAAACTGATAATATTAAGCTACGCGCATATATTTATGCATTCAACTTGTCCTGTCGTAACCGCGCGTCAGGTTTAGTAGAAAAATATATGAAGAATTAGTTTAAACCAGTACTATTCCTGACATCTCGTGGTCACAAGTGAAATCTTATTGTTTATTTATACAAAACAGTTTATAAACCGTGATGTCTCAAAATTCAGTTCAGTCGTTTGAATTTCGCACTCTCGTGCTATTGCATGTTAGTTAGTGTTTGTGAAGGTCACCTTAATATTATTGAATTTACGCGCGCAGATGCCGGTAATTTTGTGTTGTCAGATTTCTTCTTTATTCAAATGACATGATTTTCAGTATAATATTTGAACACACATGCCACTCATATCGATGACAAACGCATTGCATGTGCTAATTACGCACTTCTAAAATACCAGAAGTGTTTCGTTATTGGCCATTGGTGTGAGCGGCATTTCATGCGTGTTAGTGCTATATGATACGATGTGAAGTGCTAATATAT
Organism: Eubasilissa splendida; assembly: GCA_031772225.1. Taxonomy (NCBI): domain Eukaryota; kingdom Metazoa; phylum Arthropoda; class Insecta; order Trichoptera; family Phryganeidae; genus Eubasilissa; species Eubasilissa splendida. The sequence continues at coordinate 22,278,139 of CM062857.1, read as the reverse complement.
ATTTTTTCGATTACAGTTATCGAATTTTTGAAAACTTTTTTGAATTTTTTTTTACAAAATGGCGGAGTGGGACTTTTTTGTTAATGGGGATATTGCAGACTTCCTAGAAATTTCCGATATGCTTGTTACTACGGCAGAGCCCGATAATGAGTTGGATGAGAACTACGTCGAGGATGATTATTTTGTGGTTCACATCTATGATGAAGTCCAACCATCAACAAGTGCAGGGGTTAGGCCAGTATTTGAATGGGAGACAGATAATTGTTTCGTTCCAAATATACATAAAATCTGAAGTCGTCCTTCCAAATACAAAATAAACTTATTGGGAATATCAGTCTCAGTGTAAGGTCTGTAGAGTTAAGTTTGTTCCGTTTTTAACGCGATTATTGCATGACCGAACTGAATATTTACATAAATTCATTTTCGTTTGACAATTGTTTTCGTGTGAACTCGTCAATAATACAAATAATTCTTTAAAATACTTTATGGACTATTTTTTGTGTTTCTATTAACTATTGTTTTCGTGTGTTTACTGCTATGCATACTAGTGTAGTGTAATTTATTATTTAAAGTACATTTCATAATATTTTGTGAAACCTTAAAATGGCTTCAGTACGTGATAATTCCCGCAAAACTTTAACCATGGCACAAAAAATAATGATATTGAAAGACATCGACAACAAAGTGGACAGTAAAGGCAAGATAGCCGTAAAATATGGTATTCCGGTTTCGTTTCTCTCCACAATTTTAAAAAATCGGAAGAAGATTGAAGATGCGTTTGATAGATGTAAGGCGAGCGGTTCCCAACAGCGTGTACGGCCTGCCAAATATGAAGAATTGGAAGAAAAACTGTTCGAGTATTTCTCCCAAATCCGATCAGCGAATATATCTACTTCTGGTTTAATGCTTATTGAGAAAGCAAAGTCGTTGGCTCATCAGATGGGAATTGATTTTAAGGCATCTAATGGGTGGTTAGATCGCTTTAAAAAGCGACACAACATTGTTTGCCTCGCGGTTTGTGGCGATTCCCAAAAAGTTGATGAAGAAGAAGTTTCGAGCTGGATAACAAACAATCGGCATATTTGGGAGAAATACGACGCAAAAAATGTTTATAACATAGATGAAACTGGTGTGTTTTATAACATGATGCCAGATCGGACACTAGCTCTTAAAGGAGAGAGATGTCATGGAGGAAAACGTAGTAAGGAACGCCTGACGGCCGCGTTATGTACAAATATGGACGGATCCGATAAAGTAAAGATCACAGTCATCGGAAAATATAAAAAACCACGATGCTTTAGAGGCCTTACTTTTAGCAGTTTTCCCGCTGTTACTTATTGCCATAATAAAAAAGCGTGGATGACGCGGGAAATATTTAAGAGCTTTGCTATTACGATGCAGAGAAAAATGGCAGCACAAGATCGTAAAATATTGATGATTTTGGATAATTGTTCAGCACATTACGCACCGGAAATTGTTGCGCCAAATATAGAATTTCTGTTCCTACCTCCTAATACTACGAGTGCTCTCCAACCGCTAGATCAGGGAATAATACAGAACTTCAAAAGCCATTACAGAAAAAGTTTATTGCATTCCTGTATTATACAGGTAAACAATGGCTGTTCTGTAGAAAACTTAAGAAAATGGACGGTATTGGATGCATGTCGAGCTATGAGTATAGCATGGCAATCGGTAACATCTACAACAATCGCGAATTGTTTTAAAAAGTGCGGGTTTTCTTCGCTGCCCGTAGATGAAATTGACGCCCCTCAAGCGAGTTTAACAACGGGTGAAAGAATTTTGTTGAGATCTACAAGTTACGATGATTTTATTTCTTACGACCATGAAGTGATAACGTCTGCTTTGTATGTTCCCGCGCCTCGCATTACGGTATCTGAGACGAGTGATGAGGACAAAAATGACACATTGAATGAGGAAAGCAATGAAATCTCATTTGCTTCGTTACCGTCAACTTCCGAAGTTTTTCATGCCTTAGATGTTCTCCAACGATACGTATCGGGAAGACCAGAATTACCGGTGGATGCATTTTCCCACTGCGATGCATTGGCTAAAATAATTATACGAGACAGTGAAAGAAATGTTAAAACTAAACAAGGGAAAATAAACGATTATTTTAAGTGAACAATGTTAAAGATCATTTTTAAGTGAACAATTTTATCGATTATATTTTGAAGTGGTTGCAGCCGTTACCGGTAAGTACCTTCGTAATTTATATACGACTCATTTTATAAAAATGCCACGATTCAACTGTAAAATTTTTATTTTTGAATTATTTTTTATGTTTCATGCCCAAAACTATGTTTGAAGCGGCTTAATAATTTCCTATCCTAAACGTTAAGGCCTGACAACACTGTAAAATTTAATTTATATATTTTTTTTTATCTCAAAGCCGTACGAAATCGCAGTCGATGGACGCTTATAATAAAATAGAAGCTCCATGTTTATTGTTTATTTTAGTTATACCAACGTTTTCATATTTTAGTCTATGAATTTTACGAATTTTGCCGCCAATTGGTGGTATGATGCTGTTTCACCTAGGGTTTTTTCTGAGCAGTTAACAGGTTAAACTTTGTTATTTTTTTAAGTAAAGTTATATATTGTGAGAAACAATTTGATTTGACTAAGTCGTTTGCAGTAAGAATCAAAAAACTTGTATTGTGCTGCATGTTTTTGTCGTAACTATATATATTATAATTGTGTACCCTTAAAAATGGCGGGCCGCAGCCTTGGGGAGGATGAAATTATAGAAATATTTTTAGACGCTGACTCTGATTTTGAAATTAGTGAAGAAGATCAAGATGTACTATTTACTGATGAAGCAAGTGAGAAAGAAATGGACGCCCTTGGAATGAGTCAACCCAATGATCAAGATGTACCATTTACTGATTAAGCAAGTGAAAATGAAATGAACGCCTTTGGGATGAGTCGATTTTAGACGAAAGCGAAAATTTTAACTTCTTTTCTTCTCGGACCTCGGGTTTATTTATTCTAATAGTTTATGAATCAGATGAGTTCTGGTTTCGACCCATCTACTTCATTTTCTAAAAATTGATTTCTTTACATATTTCTTGAACAAAGAAATAATGCCAAAAATAATAAAGAAAACCAACAAATATGACTTAACTGCTATTTCCAAACAGGAACCGTCTCAAAAGTCCACACTTTGTAGATGGGTAGACACATCTACCAACTAAATATACGTGTTTTTTTGCAACTTTAATGTTAATGACCAGAAACTGACATCTTACTATCGAGGAACACTAGTCCACTGACCCGTTGCTCGCCTGTACTATTTTCGGAAAAATCACGGCCAGAGATCGTTATGAAATTTTATTTTGCATGTTACACTTTTTAGACATTGACGCACAAGTTCCCGGTGACACACAAACTTCACAAACTCAACATTTTAATTGACCATACCCGTAATGTATGCATATTTTTGCTCTCTCATGTGAGTTTGCCATCGAAACAGTCAAACTTTTTTGCCTTTTGCTTTGAATTTACAACACATAATTTCAACCTTTTTTATTATTTTAATTTTCTGTTTTGTAAGGTGCCTTTCCTGATATATATACAATGATGGAATAATATCAAAACAATTGCTTAGGCTTAAAATTTTATTTTGTTTGAGTATATTTATAGTTCATCAAGCATCGGTTAACAGATATTTCACAGCAAGAATGCTGTGGTAGACGGTTCATTGGCGGCATTTCTTTCTTAACCCTTTCTACCCTGACGGTACTTTAAAGTACTGTCAAATTTATCTTGTCATATATCTTACTGTGGTGTCAATTCTCTGACGATACTACCAAGTCTATGTAAATAATAGTCTACTCGATTTATTTAGATTACAAACATTAGTTATATTTTTGGCAGGTGAAATTGGTCAGTTGCGCATTGTTATAAGATTAGGTAGGTTTGACACACTTTTATTCCTTGCGATTATTAATAGTAGTTATTTTGACTAAATTTTTTTTCTTAAATTTTCAACTATTTTAATGTTTTAGAATATATAGAATATATTTCCTATTTTTTGTTCTATGCTATATATTTTTATTTTTTGTACTGTACTTAGAAGTACTACAAATTATAATTAATAATATTTATATACCGAGATTTGTTTTTTTTTAATTTTCTTCACAATTTGCTTATTTTATCTTTGAAGAATATTACAAAATATATACAGTTGCTAGGCACGTAAATTTAATAATTCGATGTAGAAATGGTTAAAATGAATCAATAACTTTTACAATTCTTGAATTTCAGAAATTTGTCACCAGTAGTGGTGTACACTGCATACAACTCGTGGGAAAGGTAAAAGGAGCCGAGAGCATCGGTCTGATCGGGACCTTGCTGCGTCCTTCACAGCTCCCAACTTCCGAGATGATCCGGGTGTACTCCGCCATCAGCACTCAAGTGCAGAATGCACACGTCGCTTTCAGTTACCTCTCCAAGGTAAATGTTGTTAAATATTATTGATAATTATTTAATTAAATTCTAATAACTATTAATGTTAGTGCTTTTTGCGAGTTTGTCGCGTAATTATTACTATTTTAATTAATAATTTGTAAACAAGATGAGAATTACTTTCCTTTAGGATTTTGTTAAGTTTAACTTAAGAATTAATTGTTTAGTTTGATATATCCGGATGGCTTCATGATGTAAGGCCCACGGTAGCAGAGAGGAGCCGGTTCATATCTTTGCTCTGCGATGGGCTTGGCGCCTCAGGATGTGAACCCCTGGAAGAAAGACTCATATTGCATGAGGTTTGTTCCCTTTTATTATTTTCTGTTAAGAGCAACTATTAATTTATACATACTGCTCTTTTTACGAGTAATTAATCACCTTATTGAAAATCTGATCATTTTACTTTTTACATTTTTTCTACCCTGTCCAATGCAAGGCTGCTGGTTTCATTCACCATTAAATCTTAACCTCTCCACGAGTTGGTTTTTGGGAATAAAAATGTATGTGAGGAGTGAGTTTTATTTAATTTTTAAAATCTTAACTTTTTTTATAGAAAACCACATTTTATGAATTAAAAACTTAATATACGTGATTTAGCGACAATAATTTGCAAGCTTGCGTCAACCGTTGGTTGCATTAGAGCAGATCATTTCTACTAAGAAAAAATTCACTTACCAAGGACAAGACTTTGAAGAAAGGTATTTCGATAATTGGGTTTGTGGACCTATATTTATATCAAATATATTCTCATCTTCACCTTCATTAAAATAATTAGCAATGTCTTGTTCATTCAATGAGTTCAACATGTTTATTTTGTTTGACTGTTCTTTTACACCAACAATAAAAATATGATAAACAACACTGAAGATGAAACTTATTTAGAAATAAAAATAAAGACACATGACGTAATGTTAAATATTGTTCACAAGAAGTAAAACGTAAATAATTAATTTCACATAAAACATAAAAAATATCATCACATCTTTCTAGATCCCATTCAAAATTGTTTAAAAGAATATAAATACATCATTAAAACTTACAAATATAATGAAAGTACTCTTATAAAAAGATTTTTGTTTCATTTGTCATCAAAAACAGATGTTTTGAAAACAGCACAAGAAACTATCACTCAAATTCGTAAACAAACCGCCACTCATGGAAAAAATGTTGACGACTGATGGTGGACCGTTGACAATGCCACGTGTATTTTGATTTTAAATTTGTGACATCGGTAAAAATTTTAACTGCTTGAAAACTTTGTAAAATTATTACAAATTATCCATAGATGGCAATAGAATGTATATTTTTGGAATATACCTAGAGATGCCACAATGACAGCCATGACATACTCCCGGAGAGGTTAACAATCTGAAATCCAATGTTATAACTGTTTTTTTTTTGTTCTCTCAGTTAATGTGCATTCATCTGAGTAAAGTCCTGGCCTGGGAGTTCCCCGTACATCTCGGCCAGGTCCTGACGTCACTCTGCGCTCTTTCTTTGGAGAAAAAGTTGCCACCCGACACCTGGCAACACTGCATTAACATTATCGAGACTTATCCACATCTGCTTACTCATTTGCAGGTGAAATAAATTTAAAATATCCAAAAGTGTATTATTAATATTTTATCCCTTAACTGGACAATCTGAGTCTTGAGTCTTAAGACCAAGATGTACCGTACATACTCGTCTATAACTCAAGGGCAGTTTTTTGACTAACAATTATGAAATGTGCTATGACTCGTGGATAAGTCGAGGGTAAAACCTGGGACTATGAAATTCTGTAATTTTTATAATTTTGTCAGATTTTACCTAGCAGCTATAGCTGCACTGTATACTTAATTATGGCCGGTATATGATTGACTCCAGAAGTATCACACCAGATGCTTGTATCTTAATCTCCATAAGTTAACACTCTGCAGACTACATATAATCGACATGTCTGAAAAATTCCATATATCAATCAATAAGATTTTATTTATTTATGTCAGCTAAAAACTGGATTAAAAAAAGAGCAATCATGAACAGGAACATTACCATTTATTAACTGTAAAGAATCCCTTAAATTTATTACAGGGAATTCTTATTCATGTCCTCCAAAATAACACAAAAATTGTTGCCCCGTATTCAATGTACAAAATTTTATCAAAACTAGCACTGACCCGTGGATAAGTCGACTCTGCGTATACACGGTATATCTTTTTACAGAATATAAGTATGATATGTTTATGCAAAGTCTATATAAATTGAGTATTCAAGTTATTTTTTAACCCCAAGGCCGCCTGCGTCGGAAACTTGCGACAGAGAAAGAGACAAAGCGATAAATTACATTGGCTATGGCCGACGCGCATGTGACAGTGCGCGGCGTCAGTAAATAACGTTTGATATCACGGGCGCTGCATATCAGATTTTAAACCAAATTATTGTTTCCAGTAGTGATATCATACGTTGACCCATAGAAATATTATTCAACTCAAGAACACTAGGAATTATGTTTGAAATAGAGTGTGAAAAACATCATTTTTCCTCCATACTAAGTTGACAGTTAATGCGTACTTTTGTGTTGCCAGATTTATTTTATACCATAGATAAAAGTGATTTATGCGAATTTGCATTGAAAATCTAACACGCACTCATATTGACGTCAAAGTGCTGATATTTTGATTTTATTTTGATTGTCGAAGGGTGACTTTTTGTTAGTGGAAATATTGCTGACTTTTTAGACATTTCCGATATGCTCGTTACTACTGCAGAGTCTGATAAGAACGGTGCAATAATTTGGAAAGTATATAGTTTTTTCGTAAAAATAAAATTTGAAAAAGTTTGCCTGTGAATTTTGAGAATTTTGGCGCCAATGTAGTGGTATGATGCTGTTTTTATATGTGTCACAGGCCTGTGAAAGCATGGAGTTGGTGGGGCGACAGTGGTGGACCAAGCGCGGTGCCTGGGGGCCCCACGGCCTATACTCGCGCTTCGGCATGTATGGTCCACAGATGGGGAGACTGGGCGCGCTGCTGGCCTCAACGGTGCTCAGCACAGCCATGCTGCACAACCCACCGCTGTTTACTAAACAGAGTAAGTAATGTGTACTTATTAGATTTTTAGATGTATAAAATATCCAATGTTAAAGATATATAAATGCAATTCAGTAATGATATTTAGGTTCATACTATGTAATGTCATTAATATTTTGTTCATTTTGCTTATTTTTACTGTTACTTTTGTCCAAAAACAGTTAAGGGTCGGTTGTGCGATCAGTTGTAACTTTTTACTATTGATTGTGTGATCGTTGGTAAAAAATATTTACTTTTCGAAAGTACATCCCGTAGTAAACTCATTTTACCCTCCAATAACCGATAATAAAAACGAGAATCGATAGATAAATATGGTGGACTTTTCACAGCTGTTGCAAAACTCTTCCGACACATTGATACTTATAAAGTTACAGTATGCGACAATTAATCATTCAATATCCTGCTATTTTAGTGATGAGAGTTCATTCTTGTGTAATATACATTAGTTTCAACACCAAAGTGACAAATTTCGAATGCCTAGGTGAAAAAATCCGTAGATAATACATAAAATAAAGCATATTTCGTGATTATTTGTTATGCCTATAGACATCTTGACATCTTTGACAGTAGTAAATTTGATGTATCAACAACCCGCAAAGGATTTTTACTTCAGGCGTTAGTAAAAGTTACTACGGATCACACAACCGACCCTAAATTGCAGAGCATATTTTATGACAGCTTTTTCAAAATGAAATGAAAATGTGCTGAATGACCAATATTTAACATTTAAACTGTAAAAACATTTTTGTGGTTCGATTAAACATATTTGATACCAATGTGTAAAAAAAAATACTGTTACTATATAAATATGTATGCGAGAAATACTAAAACAATTAAAATGACTTAATTTGTTAGTTACAATACTTTACATAGAAGGGGTTAATATTTGGTATAAGGGTAGAATTTAAGTGCTTTGACATATCATGACTTTGGAACAAGGTAGGATTCTGAAATTTTGATTAAAATTAACTTTTTTAATCTAAATTCTAACAATGAATTTCTCTTTATAACTTACAAATATGTAAAATTTCCTGATTCCTGATTTTAGGAGACAATAAAAAAAAGTTAATTTTTAGTAGTATTTCTAATATTTTTAGAACATCAACTGTGGTTTTGAATACAAATAAAATGTATGAGTAATATAATATGATTTTCCTGAAATATAGAATCAGTTTATTTTATTATTCTAAATTATATAGCACTATTTGTGTAAAAATTTCATCTCACGGGAGACGAACCAAGCTCAGATGATACCGTGTTGTTCCACGGGTATGATATAATATGTATTAAAACTGGGAACTATCGTCCATAAATGGTAGAATGATTTCAAATATATTATAATGAAATTGGGTTTAATTTTCTCTGCAAGGTTGATAAGTGCGTACAATCAAAGTTTGATAGATCGCTCACATATAGCATTTAAACGGTTAAGAAATTATTTTATGTTGTTTTCCTAGTCTTCGGGAATGTGTGCATCAAATAACAGGTTTGTCATCATGTTTTTGTGTCATTTTAAATTTGGTGTACCTTTTCCATTATTTCAGTATGTTCAATTGTGATGAGTGCGATGCGCACCTTCTGGGACGTGTGGCTGACTCCTTGGTGGGGCGGAGCTGCTCAGGTGTCCCCGTGGGTGGACGACCTGGCGCGGGGACCTTGCCTCATGCCCTGGGGCCCAGACGATACCGTAGGTCCTGAAAAGATGGTGGACGCCCTGGTGGAGACTCTGCTTTACTGTTCTGGGACACTGCCTGGTAGTGAATTGTTTTTATAATATTGTATATTAGGTATATCAGAATTTAAAAAAAAAAATTATGAAGTAAATTTTACTTATTTATTGTGTATCTAAAATATATATATATTTTTTTAGATACTTTTCTGATAACTTTTTAATGCCTCATAAAAATCAGGAGGCTTTGAATTAAAATACTCAAATTAAGTCCTATATTAACTTCTCTCTTCATATCTTTTAAAAATTTTATTGACCAGAAACATGAAAATCTTAACGGTGCAAGATCTGAGTGTAAGTTGGATGCTGAATCATTAACCATCCCAATTGATTGGTACAAATTATTATGCTAAAACACTTGATTATCATATTTATTTATAATTTCGTTCAAGTGATCTGGTTGATTGCAATAAAACTGCTGTTATTGTTTTGCCAGAGTGTTTCAAAATGAATTATGCGCTTTGTCTCACCACACAAACAATGAAACCCTTTTGGTGTTAGAGCTATTTTAGTGGTTGGTTTGGCTACCTAGCGTCTCAACAACTGTTGTATTTACTCCTCGGTTTAAATACGATAAGACACTTTTCATCTCCAGTGATCAGATTATTCAAAAATATAATTCTTGATTCCAATTTTAAAAGATTTTTTGCTTGCATTTTTCCACTCTATCTTTATTCAGCTGATGCGGTATCCATTTTCCTTGTCTCCACGCCTTTCTAATATTTTTAATGTGGTTCTTGTACACTCTAGAAGTTGTAATTGACCATTGAAAATAGTTGTAAGAATGACATTCTTTTCCGGTACACCTAATATATTGAGTTATATGTTGGAATAAAATTAATTTTAGAAACAGAATTGAATGAATTTATTACTTATTTACTGGTGCAGAACAATCCAAGACTGATCTCACCTCATTGTCATGAAAGCCTAGAATTGTGTGAGAACAGCAGCTCAGAAACTGAAAGTTGATCTCAAAGATTTACAATCAATTACATGTTGCCGTTTTAGATGCTTTTCTGCTTAATAAAGGAATATTTTTCAGTTCTGAAATAATCCCATTTAAATGACATATTTTTTTCACATCTTTCCTCTCCAGTGATGTAAACTGAGTTGACATTGCCTCTAATTATGTGAATATCTCTGTAAATACATATACTAAATACAGAGTTCATATTTTAGGTATTCCTCCGTAATATATATTTATGTATTAGATAAAATAATTACAATATACAAGTATTTACCATAGGCAACAATAAAAAATGTTTTCTCGAAGAACCTGATGTGTATTTGTGAATACATACATGTATGTGCACGTGCAGAGAGGTGTGGAATGCGTAGTGCGCGGGGTGTCGGATGCTGATAATCACTTTAGTTAGTGGCAGAGCGTGTGCTGGCCGAGTTAGACTTGTCTTATGCGTCTTTGTGCTGTAGTTCCGTTTATTATTTTATACTATTATTTTTATGATTATTATAAGTAATACAAATTGCAAAAGTCTCCATGTACACTGAGTTTACAGCACCGTAGCACGCATTATTATTTTAGCCCCGCATGGGAAAGGTTAATATGATTTAAGGTTAATAATTGAGACTTCCCCTGCAACAACACTGTATATCGGTTTTTACAAATGTTAATATATAGATGGAGCGTCAGCCATCTTGGATGGTATACAGTGTTGTTTCAGGGAAGCTCACTTAAAAATTGTGTTTAAAAATATTTTATGGTTGTTTAATATACCAAGAAGGATATACAACGTTGTGACATTCATAACTCAGTTCTGCCCAAAACTGATATATAGTGTTCTGGATTATTTTGTATGTTAAATAATAAATTGTTAAATATTAATGATTTATGGTTTTTAATCTGTTAAATGACAGGTAGCCTCAACGATTTTCTGAGCCTGACTTGGCAATGGTACACAAACAACTTTCCCCATTCTGCGGTAGCCGGCCATGTCCTCAACAGAATTCATCGAGTGCTGGCAAAACTACCCTGGACCATCTACCCTGAGCACTGGGCTACATTCTCCGACCTCCAGACAGTAGCGAAGGTGCCTACCAATACTTTAGAAATAATATGACAACTTTGATTTCTTGTCTTGTTATTTTTTCAGAAGAACATTTCCCACTTATTAATATTATTACTAGCACTTTTAATATTTCATATTTTCTTTTTAATAAAGTATTACACCTCCGAAAACAAATTGTTAATGTGCAAACATGTAAATAAAACTTATCTGTTTAGGTCACGAATCTCAACCTGGCATCGTGCAGCCTCTTCACACTGCAATGTTTAGGAAATAGATTATGGCAACCGTGGATGGATAGTCAACCGGCACCGTTCCATGCGCCCGCTGTTCAAATTATTCTTCCTCTCTTGTTCAAACTCAGGTTTGATCAGCAGGTATGTTGTATTTTGTTTATAATAATTGCAGTCCTATTGATATTGTTCAGGATCAGGATAAAAGGAAATCTTTAAACCTAGGTGTCACCTATAGAACAAAGACTGTATTTCCGTGTTATCGTTATCTTTTCGGATGCTAGTTTTTTCAATCTTCATATGATTTTGATTGACTGATAATGATTGTAGAGAGATGGGTGAAGGTTATGTATCAAGATTTCAGTATTTATTCCATCAATAAAAACTCAGGTTGTTACATGTTACATTTATTCCAGAGAACTGGTCCTAAAATATTCACTGTGTCCTTTCAGAGGCTTGCATGCAGTGGCATGCAGTACATATAGATTTAGGTTAGACAAAATAAATCTGTCATTTATATGACCCTACCATGTATATATCTGTAATTTTAGAGTACTATTAATAGTGTTTTTAAAGTTTAAGTTTTAACATAAAATAATACCTTCTTACCCATATAAAAAATGTGTAGATGTTTTTAAGAACACTTTTTATGACTGAACATGATTAATTTATTATTTGAAAATCCTTCACGTAATAACTAAAGGAAATAATTATTTCTATTAAAGGTTCTGACAATTACTCTTTGTTTTTCCCAAATCAAAAACCAATCCATGCAACAAATTTAAAGAACAATCATGAAATCAACACATTAAAAACAGTAAGATAGTAAAATTTGCGAATTAGTAAAAGAGGAAGTAGACACTTCAATGATTTGCATACAGTTATAAGTCTTTTTAATGTTATTCTGTTAAAAAAACAGCATAGGTAACGACTCCATACAAAACGGATCAACTGATAGAAATTTTCAATTCAGTAAATAACCAATTATATGACTCGAATAATTCACTAGCTTAAAGACAGAACAGAGTAATGTTAATTGCTCGATGCGGCAAATACACGAGAGCGCCATGGGTACAGCGGTGAGTTGTCTTGGTAGTTTTTAGAACTAAGCAATTAAAGTCTCTACTGATACATAGATGGCGCTAATTGTAAAATAATGTTTCCGTTTATGTTTTATGTGTTATTTAATTTATATTTGTTTCTCAGAATTTTTGGTAATGTGCAGCTTTTTTGCTTGTATACACATGTACTCGTGTGACATAAATAAGCTGTTATACAGTACCTAAGAACACATATTCTTAGGTATGGTATAACATGGAAATACGGTCCCAAATACATAGCACTACAGTGTGCACATGTTCTTTTAGCTGTTTAAATCCGTCTCATGATATATAGTTTGTACATGGAGCACTATCTAGTTATTCGTTTGTAGGAATGAATTTTCAGGTAATTGTTATTCATGTTCGTAACATTTAGGATACAATAGGAGAATATTATGTAATCTGATATATTTAGAATTGGTAACTCGGTGAGAAAAGTCTACGCAGCTGACCACTAATGAATGTTGTTCGATTTGGACATATTTAATATTGCAGGTATTGGATGATGCTACAGAACTTCCCTGGAAATACCTGAGTGTGAATGCGTTTGAGGAGATAGTTATTTGGTTTATGGCAACCACAAATTCCGCTACCAAAATATTCCATTCCAACAGACTTGTCCCGTGAGTATCAGAATATTTCTTACATGTCTCAACTAATTTCTTATTCCCACTGCAATAATTTTAATATTTCATTATTATAGTACCTTGTAATAATGCATTTAGATCAGGTATTAACTCCTACCTTTTCTCACTGTCTTTCACTTTTTACAGTAAATAATATTATACTGGTTGAAGTGTCTTTCTCGCCTTGGTTATGCACAGAAGAGTAATGATTAAAAACTGCTCTGTTTTCAGGCTGCTCTGCGCAGCGGGCGGGCTCGTGTCAGGCGGTGAACTGAGCACTGATTGGAGGAGTAAACGGACTTGTCTCATTCGTGCGTGGGTGGGGGCCGTGGCTGCTACCAATAGCGCTGCTGTGGCAGACAGTATCAAAGATCTACTCTCTCGGATACAGGAAACCATTATGAGTTTAGGTGTGAAATTAATAATTATTATTGAATAATTTAGAATGGTCTTTGCACCACAAAATTGCCTTCTGTGCATTTTCTGAGAGTAATCAAAATTGCATTGAGCAATTCCATTTTGTAGGCAGAGCGGTATGCATAGCGTAATTGATTTGTACATTCCTTTACAAACAAATTTCTGAGAAGAGTGATTAAAGGCTCGCACACACGTCATAAAATAAGTTTTAAATGTGAAAACCTGCATTGTTTTGAGATGTTATTTTGTTATAATTATTATGACCATCTGTTTGAAAATGATTTGTTATAATTGTTATGACCATGCGTTTGAAAGTGATTTGCTACAAATAATATTTGATTGTTGTTTCCAGAAAATGTTTCAGACGAGGAAAAATATACAGAAGGATCAGCTCTGCTTAGTAGTGCCATTCTGATGCACAACATGGCGGTCCTCTCGCAAGTCGCTCAAGAGGTATGTTATTTATTACATATAAGAAGAAGTTTTTTATATTCTATCAATAAAAGAATCCAAAAAGTGTAAATATATAAATAATCCTTATAAGAAATTAATATAATTCATTGCATTTCATCTTAGGGCCGGTTGTGTGATCAGCAGTAACTTTTTTCTAACACCCGTAGTAAAAAATCCTTTACGGGTTTTTGATACATCAAATTTACTAGGCGCGACAAATAATCATGAAATATGCTTTATTTTATGCATTATCTATGGATTTTTTTACCTAGGCGTTCGAAATCTGTCACTTTGGTGGTGAAATAATGAGCGGGATATTGAATGATTAATTGTCGTATACTGCTATATTCAAAGTATCTATGTCTCAGATGACTTTTGGAACAGCTGTGAAAAGTCCACCTATCGGATATCGGAGAGTAAAATGAGTTTACTACGGGTGTACTTTTGAGAAGTAAATATTTTTTTACCAACGATTTAACAACCCGTTTTCACAAAAAAAGTTACTACTGATCACACAACCGGCCCTAAAAGAATTTAAAAAGTGTAAATATAAAAATAATTCTTATAAGAAATTAACATAATTCATTGTATTTCATCTTAGTTGTTTTTGAAACAAATTATCAATCTTTGGCTACATTTGATGTCAATAGTATTACAATTTTTATTATTTATTAGGAATGGATAAGATGGATTGATCAAACGTCAAAAGTATGTGTAACCTCATTAATAAGTTGTTTGCTGCAAGTTACACAGAGGGACGCCTTCGCTAATCTCAGCGAACAGGCCCTACTGGTATTCTTTGAGCTTGAAGGTAATCATCATATATCATAAATTATTTTTATTAAAACATTTTTACACCAAATCTAAAATTATATCTTCTATAACATTTTTAATGAATTTGTTTAAGGTGAATGGAATTTTGTTGTGAATACCTGGAAAAACAACTGCATTATACCTGTGGATTATTTGATTGCAAATTCCAAACTATTGACAGCGTTAGCCACATACAAATCTACCGATAGGCATAAGATTCAAGGAAATGCTATCAATCAGCTGGATAAAGGAATCTTACAAAGTTTGCATGTGTTTGAACCAGAGTAAGTTATTTGTACGCTTTACGTATACAACAATCCCAGGTTTCCGATTAACAATAAGCACACATATGATATATGAACTGCACTAACCTCTTTAATTTTGCTGTCTTTCTGGTCCAATGTTGTTCTTTTTAGCTGGGTTGTCTTCTTTAGATTTCGATCGACCGAAGCGCGCACTGGCGGTTTATTTGGACCGCTGGACTGGTCGAAGCACGGGATGTAATAAGAATGATGCCTGTCGGTTACCGTCTTCTTAGCTTCCGGAAAAAGGCGGCAATACTCACACACATACATGTACATTGTTATAAACCAGGAAACCCAGTGGTGCCAATCGAAGTAACAAGGCGCGTAAACACTGCCCCAGATGCATTCCTGAAATTCAACACACACCATTATTTACCTAATTTCATGAATGTTTTCAAAATTAAGTGTACATGAATGCCTTAGATAGCTGGTTGGTCTGGTTGGTTGGATTGGTCGAAGCACGCGATGCGATTGATCCGCCTATCATTTACCGTTTACAAAAATAGGGGGCAATACTCACATACACACACGCACAATACTATCAACCAGGAAACCCAGAATAATCGAAATTATTATCGGCCAATCGGAATAACAAGGCGTGTAAACAGTAGGAAAGTTCTTCTTCAGTCATGTTTTAATCTATACGACTGTCCACTATTTCATCAATTTCCACTACGTCCAATATTATTACGTTGGAACCAACGTCTAAGTAAGTCTACAAGGTTTATTCAATCGCATGCATTTGTCTATACACAATTTTTGTTCTACACATTTTTTTTGCTGATTCCAGCTATACGGAAACAATAAAAAAGTGAAATGTTAAAATTACATAGGCGAATGAAAAATGCGTATCAATGACAGGCAAACGACCAACACATTCTTGGCTCTATTTCGAATTGCGAACTGGCCGGACGAATTTGAATAAATTTTAGATGTAAATCGCGGGAAAAACAAACATAAAACAGGGTTTTAAATATACTAAAATGACACGGGACTGCAGAAATAACACACAATTGGAGGTAAAACGTAAATGTAAAATCGGGGTTCCACTGTATATATACATATTCTAAAACTTCATAGGAATTATTTTTTCTAACTCCTGGGCATTTAAGAGCTTAAGCAATTATACATGTCATTTAGTTGATCCAATTATGAAAGTAAATAAATACTTTTATATTTCAGATGCACTTCTGAGAAACAATCCAGCCTTTGGGTCTGTTACATGATATCATTGATGAGTGACAACAGCTTAGACAGAGCCAACACTCTGGCGGTTATCAATCAGATTGTGGGCATTCTGGAGAAGTGGTCCCTGGAGCCATCGTGGGGGCTGCTCAAGGCCATGAGGCTGGTGCAAAATAAGGCACCGACTCAAAAGTAAGTCAAATTATACGAAAAAGATACATCTTGATGCGCGATGAAAGAAAGGTCTGGTAATATCTAGAATTACAAACGTCCTATTTGTGGATCAAAATATTTAACACCGCGAATATGATTTATGAACTTGATTACCAATCTTAATTGATCGAACTTCACAATATCTCAAGTGCGTAAATCGTGGTTGACAGAGATTTGAGTGTCATCTATGAAGTTTGTGCATTTTGAGAGCATGGAGATTTATGCCCGCTCTAGGAAAAATAGTTTTTTTTTTTTTATCATTCAGTGGCATACAAAGAGATTGTTTATATGCATTTTAATTCATGTTTTTACTCGTAAACGTTGAATATGTGATAAAGATAAATTTAATTTGCTTTCTATTGAATCCCTCAATAAAAATGACTTAGAAAAATAATAATTCTAAGGTACAGCGCGATTTTCTTACGGCTGTACATCTTTGTTTTCAAAAGTTATTATTCATATTTCATCAATTAGCAACGTGGACATAAGTTGACATTTTATTTTTCAATATTTTAGATTTGGATTTTGTTTCCCTAATTACATACATGGTGTAAAAGTATGTGACTGAATTATTTTGAATTACAAATTTTTTATTGAGATTTTTTAATTAACAAATTATTACATAGGTAATATGAAATTGATAATTTGAGTTGTGAAATACGTATTAGAAAAATTTCATATTATATGTATTTTCATTTATTTTTCTAATACTTTTCCTTGCTCACACACCTTATTTGACTTTGACTCAATGTTTGCCTGGTGCTAGTACATAATACGTATTAACATTATTGTGATTCTCAAATGAAGGGGTCGTCGAACCCATTTTTATATTTGAAGTTAATAAATTGATTACAGTTATTTCGGGCAACATTGGATTTCAATATAACGTTGGATAAAACATGACAAAGTGCTTTTTTTTTTTTTTCTTATAATAGGGAGCATTCTGGAAATTGATGTTAATAACAAACCCGATTTATCTGCTATAGTTAACAGAAAAAAAACACCTTTGATCTGTCAAAACTATTTTAAAACAAACAGAAAAGACAAGAGCAGCATTTGTTTTCAATACATCATTTAGTGTATTTCTAGTGCCCCAAGAAGGTACACTTTGTTTAAAACAATAATTTTAAACGTCACACTTAGCTTACAAGCAAAAATATCATTCAATTATGCTATCCGTAAGGAAAAAACTTGTTTAATTGAGATTATGTTATGATAAGATATTATTATTCAGTGTAACATTGGACATTTCCAAAATCACCGGAATACTTATAACGGGGTATTTTTGGATTCCACAATTGTAGCTATTTATCACTCAAAATAAAATAAACTCGTATGTTTCTTAAAATTTAGAACCTTATGTTAAAAATATTAATAAAGTTTTTATTGTCTCTACCCCAAACAAGAAAATATGATATAAAGAAAGACTACTCAATAATCACTGCAAGAAGCCTTTGATAAAATTTAATTGACTACACCTATCCACATTGCTCGTCGCATACTTGTCGATTTTTAATTTATTGCGCTATAATTTACTTTTTAGGGCCGGTTGTGTGATCAGTAACAAATCTTTACATTAAATTTACCACTGTCAAAGATGGTCAAAGACAAATCTCGCCTCTCGGTGTGGCAAGGCGAATAATCATGAAATGTGCTCTATTTTCTGCTTTATATGTGGATTTATTCGCCCCTGCATTTGAAACCTGTCATTTTGATGGCGAAATTGTTTCAGATTATGTGCTAATGTATATTAAACAACGAGATCATCATCGGACAAACTGTCATCACTAAAATAGCGGGATATTGAATGATTAATAGTTGTATACTGTAAGTATCAATGTGACAGATGACTTTTGAAACAGCTGTAAAAAGTCTACCATATTTAACCATCGATTCTCATTTTTACTATTGGATATAGTTTTCAGAGAAGTAAATATTTTTTTACTAATGATCAAACAACCCGTTTTCGCATTTTTTAAAACTTTTTTACTATAGTAAAAAGTTACTACTGATCACACAACCGGCCCTTACTTATTATATGCTATATTTAAAAAATTCTAATATATACAAATTAAACTCCTATTGTGTTAAAATTACAGATTCAGAATTATTACGAGGTTTGCTCTCTGCTTGACATTTTCCTATCAACAAAGGATCAAGGGTTCAAGTCCTACGCATGTATCTCCCGAACGCAATTCTTATTTGAGGAGTGAGGCCATGTTGGAGGCCTTGTCGGACCAAAAACCTTACGCTGACAGTAAACACATTATATTAAAATATTTTGACTTCCTGAGGAACCGCAATAATAGCATTCAAGATTCGTTGAAAAGCATGTTGGAGCTGTGTTCCGAACTCTACACTGATGTTAATTATTTGCTAAACACAAGTGAACTATTTAAATTGTGATTCTAAAAGTGAGAATATAACGGTGCTTGGTTATGAAAAGATTTTTGAAATGAGTTACTATTTTATATAATGAAGTTTAATATAAGTAAAGTTTTTTTTTTTTAATCTTTCTCAGCATCGTAAAGGAATGCAATTTTATGTATATTTTTTTATCAGTAAGGTTTTTATTTTTAATAACATTGACTTCCTGGATTTTGCTTTCTCTAGGTATTAAGATATTTATTTCAATTTTCCTTTAGATGGCAAACCCAGCTGTTTAAATTTTATTTAGGTTATTATTAAAAATTATTCTTGTATAATGTGAACATACGGATTTAACACACCGACGCAGTTATGAACGTAAATGACCGTAACTAACAAATATATCATTTTGAATTGTTTTAGTATTTTGCATGTATTTGATACTATGTACTTACAAAATGACCTGTTTGTCAGTTGTGATACTTTACATAAGAGTCATTATATAAACAGGAACTGGTGGAAACCATTTAATTATAATTTAATCACATTTAATGTGTGTGTTTTAAATGTGGGATCTTAAATTAATTGAATACTAAAACTCAGTTGGTCTTGATTTTAACTATTCACAAATATGAAAACACAATCCGTATGTTTATTTAATCTGAGTGATTAAACTATGTATATATCATGTAAAGACTGCTACTGTTAGCATTTCAGAGCATCCATTGATTCTAAGATCTGTAATTTCATCATGTATTACATAATTTTGTATAGTGAAATATGTATTTGTATGCAGTCAATTAAAAAACTGGAAAAATGTATTAAGAGGGTATTTCAACATTCTGTATATTATTTTAACTTAACTTATAATTTTGTATTTAACCAACCATCTTCAAGTGAAGTTTTTGAAATGCAATATTTACATTTATTTGTTCTACAACATTAAAAATTTGAAATTATTCAAAATAATAAAAAATTGTATTAGGCGACATTAGAAAATATTATTTCTGAAAATCATAAAGAATCTATTTGAATTTTATTTTAATTGCTGAAACAACAAAAGGTACATTGAGTCGGGTGCAATATTTTCAATTTTCGTAAGTGAGAAATCATACTAAACAGAAAACTTTCATCATCCTGGTGTGGGTCTTGGCCTTATCAAGATTACATCTCCATCGGTCTCTGCTGCAGTTGCTTCCCGCCAAGAATGGATAGGTTTTTATATTATTTTGCCACCTCATTTTGGGTCTTGGATTATAGGTCATTCATACACTCTACATGAATGTTTTCAAAACTAAGTGTTTCCATGAATGCCTTAGATAGCTGGTTGCCAGGTTTCCGATCGTCAATAAGGGCACATATGATACACAAACACTGCAATAACCTTTTTATTGTGCTTGCTGCTTTTCTACTGCATGGACTAGCCATCGAAGCCTCTCTAATTTTATGACTTTCGGCTCATCATACAGGTCATAAAGTTCCTGGTTATAAAAATCACACTCTATTTTTTTTGACAGCTCCGGAAATTCTTTGGAGGTTCCTTATTTTAAATACATCTAGTGTTGCTTCATCTTAACACTGATCTTATCAAAGGTTTATACAATACCTTTGTTTTTCTGGACATCATGATCGCTTTTAAAACTGTAAAAAATTCATTGTTCGTATGGGATTTTTTTGAGATAAAAAATTTATTTATATTTATTAAAATCATCTTATGGATGAACATTATAATTTTATTTAAAGCTTACACTGTACCATGCATTATTGTGTTAATGCGATATGACACATTCACCCAAGCGCATGCAGCGAGCGGGATCGCAAATGTATTTATAACAAATGTAATTTCATGTGTAAAATTAACTTATTAGAAAAGTAAAAAAGTTATTTCAAAATTGTATTATTACTTAACTCTGCCGGCAAGATTACGCCAGTTTATCAATGGTGTCAGACATTAGTTTTGCATGCTAAATAAACTGTAAAATTAATATGGAAGGAATTCAATATGTATAGAATTAAAATTAAATACTTGCCTAGGTATAAAAAAAAATGTGTGCGTAATATAGTATCTTATAAAAAAAAATTCAGGGACCTAATACTACCATCAGACCATAAGATGTACCCCAATTTTGATTTCTGAAATAACTATTATTTAAACAAAAAACTAACACATTTAAAAACAATAATTTTAAACAAATAATAGATATATCATAGAGACGAAGCTATTTTTTAAATTATATTTAATGGAAAGGTATGGAAGTATGGGTAATCACAGGGCTTACGACCTGTCTTCGACTGGCTTAATTAATCACTTTATCAAATATAACGTTCATCATTCTCACCCATTAATGAATCTCCATATCTATCAAATTTTTGTAATTTGGATATATGTTAATATGAGGAAACACTTCAAGTACAACTACACTATTGCCATCTATGGACTAAATTTGATATTCATTTCCCTGAAACAGCATAGATGTCACAATGAAATTATTTGAAGCAATATTCTTTATCTGTAAAATGTAAGCCCTGTAATTCGTCTCTATGAGATATCTATTATTTGCTTAATAATAGTGCCTTTGTAGGTGAAAATTCAGTAATTGTGTGTTCTTGGACATATTCAAATATTGCTAATAATTTTTAAATTTGAAATTTATTTGTATGTTACAAATTAAAATTGCTGCATTGCTCGTATGCTGGAATGGTCCCGCGTTCCACACATTTCTTGCTCATTCCATGTACTCTGCTCACCATTACATGTACATCATACCAAAATAATAATAAAAAATGACAATGTTTCAAATAAAGCATAACTACCACTAGTAAATCTGGAATGTTTAATTAAAATTTTGCAAATTAGCTTTTGCAATATATCTAGTGATTTATCTAGTTTTATGTAAAATGCTTATTTAAAAACCCATTTTACTGTTACAATAAAATAATATATAAGCAGTATTTTTGGTGTGGTACGGTATTGTATGATACATGTGATATGAAACAATATGTAAGACATATAAAATTTGTAAGACTGGAATATTATGACAACGATTATCATAGATTATCTTACATTCCTAAGAAAATTTTGATATTATCACATTTATATTAATTATTAAAAAGTCATTAAAAAAATAATTTAGTTCCAGTGTGGGTTTTGTGTATTTTTAAAATTGTTTCCTTCTAGTCAGATAGATTTTATTTTATAGCATTATTCTATATTTCAATCCCTCCTATGTAAAGTGTCGCAACTAACAGATAAGTAATATTTTTAGTATTTTGCATGTATTTTTACATTTTAAAGTAATTTTTTTAATATATTGTGTTCAATATAACAGGATAGGATACAATATTACTGCTATTTGAACAACCAGTATGACCTATATTTAATATTTTACATAGGAGGGGTTGATTTTCTGAATTATCGTGTGCTGGAGAGAACAGTCATCTTTCTGCTACACATATGGTCTCGATTGACATACAAGAGTGACAAGACACGTGGGAGTAGATTGTCATATCTATTCTTTACGTTCTTGATGCTAATAAAGTAAAGCTTTTAGTAGATTTTATCCATAATTATTGATCCGCTTGGAATTTTATTGACATAATTTAATAAAATTGTTTTTCAGTAAATCACATTCTCAACTAATCAAATTTTATTCAGAATATAGGGACACAATATTACACTGTTATGTCGGAAATGTCAGCTTTGACAAAAATTGATTTGTAGCGGAATAATCCAGAAGAAATTCTATTGTACACGATCAATACTAAAATGACAGGGGTCTGATGGAAAAAAAATTCTAAACTTAATTTTAAAATTTTCAAGCGTTATATATTAAATTCTTTTTTAAATCTTATCATTAAATACCCATATCTTAATTTTCTTATAGAAAGTAATTGCAAAAATATTTTAATAGCACTTTTTTTTTCTTAAATCTTTTTGGAAAAGCATTGAATGTCTGGATTTGATTCAACAATTTTTCTGAAATATATTTTAAGTTATTTTTGTACTGCAATGATATTATAATTTCAAAATATGTACTATTAAATTATTCTTAATTCATTGATAGTACGGTCTTAAAAGGTTTTACACATTGTTCTTTGCAATGGTACTACTATTATAAAAGATCTAGATTAAGCGAGTGCTGCAGAACATTAAATGAAAGATAGACGCATAATGCGAATGTAGGCTTTTCTATAAGTTATTTTTTCTAAAATTCTGATCTTACAATCTTCTCAAGAAGTTCTGTTTTGGTTTAAAATTTCTACCCGGCTGGTGCTTCTTGAAAATTCTAAAATGACTCCAAAAATGACACAATTTCAATTCCAATATTACCATTTTGTCTGTACTTTTATTGATTTACTTTTGTTGTATTTGTTTTATTGTTTAAATTATTTGTAATTTTCGATTGCGGTTTTATCCTGTGGAATTTTATATTATACTCTTAATAAAATTTATTAATTTGCTACTTAACTTAAAACTATTGTTTTATTTCCCATTTATTTTATTTATATGAATTATGATTAATTCAAAGTATTTAAAAAAATAAGATTTTAGTGCTGCTCTAATTTTCTTTACAGGTTTCAAAAATGTTATTATTTTGATAAAGGGTGACCAGTGGAAAATTTTCAAGTTAAATAAAATAAAATAAAGTTAAATAAAAAAAAAACTACAATATTATTCTCATATTTTATTTATACAAAATGGAGTTTAACGATGAGGATTTTACGTTTTATAAACAATATTGTCTAAATGCCGTCCATTTCTCTCAAGACACTCTTGCAATCGGACTCTTAAATTTGCAAACACGCGAGAGCAAAGTGTTGGTTCAGTAGCAGCAACTTCACGGCGGATATTTTCTTGTAGGGCCTAAATTGTTTGAGGATTGTTGCTGTAAACTCTCGACTTAAGGTATCCCCACAAAAAAAAGTCACACAGTGTAAGGTCCGGTGACCGAGGTGCCTAGTCTCCGTACTTGCTGATTAATTTATCGGGAAAAATTCTTTTCAGCTTCTCCATTGAAACTCTAGCTGTGCATCTTGCTGAAATTGTGTTCAGTTATTGAACCTGGGAAACAGCTGCAGTTGCGGTACCAAAAACTCGTCGAGCATTTGGCAATACACATCTGCAGTGACTGTCTTTCACTGGTTAACAAAATAAAGGCCAATTATCCCTTGGGCAATGCAAACGTTTTTGATGGCATTCCCTTGGGTTGTCGTGGCACCAGTATCTCATGTTCTGTTTATTAACATAGCCATCGATATGAAAATGTGCTTCATCAGTAAACAAAATGTTTCCAAGCGTTCGTGCTGTTCCAAAACGTTCCAGCATCGTTCTTGCTAAGATTTCACGTAAATAATAGTCATTTTCGTTGAGAAACTGCACCATTTGCAGTTTGTACGGGTGAAACTAGTTTCTTTTTCAAAATAACGTACACTGTGGATTTTTTTATCCCAGTCAAGGCTGCAATCTTTCTTATCGATTTACGCAGATTGCGCATAATTTCATGTCGAGTTTGAACCACATGTTCTGGCGTCGCTGCTGTCGTTGATGGTCCCGGAGGAGTTTGGTTAACCATTGTCCTTTCTTGTCTGAACTTTTGAACCTGTCATCAGATAAGTTGCATGCTCGATCCATCACTTACTCGTCGAATATTAAAGTGAGTACAAAAATCGCGACACGCACGAACCAATGAATCACCGCATTTTAAATATTGCTCAACCACGTACACGCAATGCGCTCCCAACCAGTGACTCATTGCGACTGCCAAATCATGCGCGTTGAACATTACCCCTCCCACTTACCTCACCTGATGGTTTACGAGCAATTATAATTTAATCTTTAAATTTTTCCACTGGACACATATTTGAAATGAAAATCACAATTTATTAAGTTTTTACAAAATTTTGATTTATGGTTAAAAATATATAAGTTGAAAAATTAAACATTGGTTAATAAAAAATTTGGGTTTTGCATCCGAAGGAGGTACGTGATTTGGCTTAGATGATTAAAAAAAATTGTGTGCAAATCGGTTAGATGTATCATGGCTGGAAGGAACTTTTCACTATTTTCATCATTATCAGTTGTGCATTCTTCATTTGAACATTCCATCAAAGTAATTTGAGGGAATGTTTGGATAAAGATTACGTCCCCGTCAACTACAGCAAACGACATTATCACTATCACTACTTTCAGAATCAGAGTTCGATTTGTCAACATCCTCGAAAATTTTTGTGTGTCGTCTTGTAATGTCGCCATGTCTGTTGTAGATTGTAGAAAAAAAACAAATAATTTTAAGTGGTAAATCTCACATCTTATAAAGAAATTGTATTTTATTTGTATAAATAGTAGTAGAAGTAGACAAAAATATTTGCGTGCCCAACTACATGTTTGTGTTTTAATGAGCACGATCGGGCTCCTCTGCACTAAAACAGTTAAATCAGCTTTTTTCAATTGATAAAATAATTATTCTTTCAAAAAAATTCATTTATTAAAACACTTTATTATATGTTACACAATTTGGATTATGTTTGTACAAAATATGAATTTATCCCAACAATTACATTTCTGCATAACAATATATATTTCAAAAGTAACATTAAAATTTGTTTTTAATTACACATCCTAATAATAAAAAAGTTCATAAAATTTCCTATTTTTAATAAATGAATTCAATTCAATTGTCAATAAGTACCTATATTACATTTTTAAAGAAAAAAAAAAAGATAAATTCTAAGAATGTTTACTTTCCGTACTTCCAAGAAAATTCTAAAATTATTCATGTTTACATTTTAGTCAATTATTGTATTATTGCAACATGAGTACAAAATGTTTCTTTAAACAGAATGGTAATGCAACCAATATTTTTCAATCTTTTTAATAAATACATAGGCCAATGCCTAAGGAAATAATGTAATAATAATAAAAATTTTATTAAAAATATTGGCAAGAAAGCTTTCTGCCACAAAGCATTTTGCTATTTTTATGGATTTTTAATGTGAAATTGTTGAATACTAAATATAATTCTCAAAATTTGTATGTGACACTTTTAATAATGATCTGCAAGCCATGTGCACGCATATTTCAAATAAAATAATTATATAATTACTTCTTTAATATTAGCCAAATTACTTTGTGGCCATGTTTTATATAAATAATAAGATAAAACACTTTGTTTAAACCATTGTTTAATAACCAAATCCTTTTTGCAAATAGTCACCTTTTAAATTTGTTTTCAGGGTAGTTCCTAATTAGTTACCCACTACTTATACTTTTATAGTTTTGTTTTTATCTATGCTTGCATTTTTAATTTTAGTACACATTGTTTCCTGAAGAAGATACCATAGATACAAATAGTGGTTTAAACAATGTGTTTTATCTTATTATGTATATAAATTATATATAATCGTCGTTTTTTCACTTGACTGGATATGAAAAAATATTGCTCTGACTAGTCCATTTTTTAAATGAATGTAGCCAACCTAGGTAAGCACCTAATTCCCAATTATAATTTAATTCAATGCCAGAAGGTAGGTATATCTACCAACTATTCTGCATATGAACTTGTGCAATATACAAAAAATTTACATATCTTTTCAATGTGTGGATTTGTTATTCAGCCGTGATTTTGAATAAACTAAAATCCCCTTGAATTAGTAACAAGAAACTTGGAAAGTAGATAAAATTTCGAACTGCATTTTGTATAGCGTATAATACATGTAATTTTGTATATCTTTACGATGCAAGAGATTCAGAATATATTATTTTAAATTATGAATTATTGGGATTTTCGAATTAAAGTTTCTTTAGTGGAAAATTGATAAGTAGGGTCATTAAATATTTCAAATTATAGGAGTTTGAGTCTTCTCTTGCATTCTGCGACACTTTCACTAAAAATTCTAATCACTATAGTAGAGAATATTAAAAGCACGAGTTATTTATTGGTCAGACTTTAAAATATATTTACAAATACTTATTTAATAATTTTACATATACCAATTTATTAAACTATATCTATATGGTCCACCATCCGCATAATTGTGGGATAACCTACTACATATTTACAAAAAAGATTATAACTTACTTATTCCATAAACTCTACATACTCAAAATAATTAAAAATAAAAGGAACCCACAAAACATACGTAATAAATTTTTCCCTTCATCTGTCTAAAAATACAAAATTTCTATAAAATTTAAATGTAACTTCTATCCATGAGTTACTTAAATTTTGCATTCGCTAATGTGCTATTTATGATTAATCATAGTACTGTGTAATAATGTATATTTATCAAAATTATACATATAATTTATAAATTTATTATTTGCAAATTGTATGTAATAAAATTTTCTATTTCAAATACTTTTTTCTTGCAAAATGCATACCTATTCCAATTATGGAGGAGATGGTTGCGATTGCTCCAACTTTAACTCCGTCCAGCTTACCGCCCCATAGCCAACCTTCTGGTAAACAATTCACGGCGTGCACCAGATCCATGCTTAGTTTAATGCAAGTTATTGTCTCAATAATACACCGCGCTGACATATGGTTCTTCATTTCTTCATTCATTGGGAATTTATGCTGTTTTTTGGTTTGTCTCAATTGCTTGAGACACCTGAAAAAATTGTTTAAAAAACATTTAATATTATTTGAATTGATTAGTTATCAATCATTATATATATTGTTTTAACAATATGATAGTATACATTGCCAATAAGAAAAAATACCTAAGTAGCAAGATCATATAACTTAAAGTATATCAAACTTGTTTTAAATATTTTTCTTTTACATGTTCAATTTGAAATGAAGTGTATATTGTTTTATTGCCAATATAAAAAAAAAAAATCTCAAATTAACGGAATTGTATGATTTTTCTATTGGCAAGTATATTTCGATGAGTATATAAAACATGTTTTTAATAGATATAGATAGTTAAGATACCTTAAATGTTTTCTATTTTAATATATTCAATAATATTTATTATGCATTTATATTATGATACAGCAAATATGTATTCAATTGAAATGAAATACTAAGACTGCAGCTTAACATTTGTCAAGAACTGCCATTGTGAATAATTCTTGGTTATTTCTAGGCTAAGATTATTTGTGTACTATATTTATGCAATTACATTATATGCAGTATGCAAATAATTTTGTATCATAATTTGTTTTTTCTTACTGGCAATAAAGATAGTACTTTATGCATTTTTAAAGTAATATAATAAGGAATGTTTTTCACATTTAAAAATAGTTTCTACGGAAACCCCGACTGCAGCAGCTTCCATAGCCACCCACGCGTAGGGCCTAGCAATAACTAATTGGCAATAGCCAATTACTTTTCTGCTGGTATTATTTTAATACAGTTTACTTTTCATTAGTTTATACACATATCGTTGCCCTAATTGTACTTCATACGTATTTTTGTTAATTTAGGGGAACATTCAACGCTTTCAACACAGTATTGATCATTTTTTTATAAAAATATTTTTACAAGACGGGCAAATGGGATTTGATGACAAATTTATCAGTAAACAATAGATAATATCCATATATATTAACAATGTATATAACATATAATTCATATAATGGGTATGTCATATGTGGCCACTCTACTGCATATGGACATGGATTGTAGTACTATTTTAGAAGGCATCTCATGAGAAACGACAGAGTAGCTACGAGCCGCAGTAACGTCTACTTTGAACTTTAACATATATCTCTCTTCCGTGATCAATGTATTCATATAAGTGCCCTGTTTGATTTAATGTCTTGTCCATACCTATTCTTTGTGGAGTTAGCCAGAAGTAGCAACTGTAGTGCAAAACCCCATGTGGCTTATGGTGGAAGAGTCAATTTGTACCCTAAACCACCATAGATAGACTTTATAAAAATTCACCTGATCAGCGTGATGTATAATGAAGTGACCCAAAAAGTTGTGTTGGCCGTGTCAAAACCTTCAGCTTGCTTCTTTGTGAGTTTGAGTATTCCACATTCCCCGAGCCAGCAGATCTTTTCGAGTGGGAAGAACAGTTGGTCCACCACATTAGCGAACACTCCGAGAAAACTGGACACTTTATCAGGTTCCTGAAATATTAATATTTTTAAATACTGAAGATCCAAATAGTTTGAATATTAATTATATTATTTTTCAAGCTGCCTCCAATCTGACTTTATAAACTAATTTAACACATGAAAATTTTAGATAAATAATAATTTTGAGTTCAATTATATTTGATGCACAATATTCATCATTCAACTACTTAAAAACATTAATTGAGCTTTTATTACTATTATAACATATTTAATAAAATAAACTACTGTACACCTACTACTATAAAAACTACATAAATATGCTATATCTCAAAGGAGAGTTTTAAAAATACTAAATTGAAGTATGTACTAAAATAATAAATTTAAAAAAAATTAAAATAGACTTAAAAATCTTTAATTATTTTTATTGAAAATAGGTTAGAAAAATATCAATAACATAGCCATACTCAAATCATTCAAATAAATATTGCATATTTTAAATGTATTTATTTCTGTTTGCTTACTCATATTAATTGTCCTTCAATGTTTGGTGGAGTGTGCTATGCGATGATTCTATTACAATTACAAATTATTGAACTGCACAGGGTCCTGCTGGAAGATGCATGAGCACTGTACAATGACGGCAATACTTAATTTGGATGCAAAGTTGCATATTTATTGTTTTATGATATTTATAATCTAACAATAATAAAATATAATATTAACACATTTGCAACAGTTTATATATAATACATACTTACATCTTTACCAAGGCCATACTCCAGAGTAAACCTTAACATGGGCAAATCATCAAAAAGCCTCATGGTGGCTCGAGTCGCGGAGAGTTTGCTACTCGCGCGCAAGAGGCCTTCATTTTTGGAAAGACTTCCCCACAGTTTGAGTGTATAACATGCCAAGCGAACAATCTGTAACAATAATTTACATTTTTAAGGACAACACATTTTTGTTGTGATGTTGTATTTTCCGAATATAGTTCTGCGGTATTTTAATACAAATTAGATTATTTAACATGATCAACATGAACAATGAATCAACATTAATTAACAAATAGAAAGATATACAGAAAAAAACTATTTATTAAAAAAATATTAGTTGCTATCGAGATTCGAATCAGGACCACTTCCTATCCGAATAATAAAATGGATTAATAAATTAATTCTCGCATCCCCAGCGTGATTTACTCAAAGGAATTTGAGATTCAACGCAAAAAAAAGTTGATAGCTTTTAAAAATGGAATAATAAATGTATCAATTGTAAAAATATACAGATGTAGTGATCAGAATTCATATCCACCGCCATCTCAGCTGGCATCGATGCTAGCGACAGCGCGGCCAGCTGCTGCTACAAGTCTGGCTTGATGCTTCACCGCCAAGCAGGCTCTCCAGTTTCATCGTTTCACAACGGCGATCTTGTCGGCCCGCGCACGCCGAGCGAGACCGCCAACTTGCTTCATTTCAGTTCATAATACACGTGCACCTTCTACATCTTTATTCATTCCTTTCATTATATCTATCTTCATTGTTATATCCATCACAATAAACACCTCAACACGCCATTTCTTTCATTTAACCACAGTCCTAACCCTCAAACAGATATAAGTTCTAATTTTGTTGTGCAAAAAATTTAAGTTTTATATAATAGAGGCACTTTTACAAGACGTCTTCTTTGAACTATTATTTTGAAAACTTTAGTTCAAAAAATTTTAAAAAAACTTGAAAATTTTCTGTTATCTCTAGGTTTTAAAATGGCCACATAAGCTAAAAACATAGGTAAATAAATATATCATAGAAGAAAATATAGTTAAATAAATACATTGTAAAACATAAATCAGTTTTCATTTGCATACAAATATAAAAAGTTCAAAGTTAATGACAGACAAGATTGTCTCTATTATTAATAAGTAATATGTTATTTTTTCTCAATTCGAAGGTCCAATGTCAAATACATATTTTTTTTTATAAACATTAGAATTTTTGGAAGCATTTAAAGTCCAAACACATTAAAAACCTATTTTTTAAAATAATATTATATTGGCCTCCAGGAGAGGAGCGACAGATATAAGTAGAAATTAATAATATTGTTAGTTTATGTCAAGATAAATTCAATGGACATAATGATAATAGTTAATATGGTGATACCTATACACATACGATAAAGGTAATTATGAAAATCGAAAAGTTGATAAGAATTTTAGAGAAAAAGAAAGTCTCCTACCTTATCTCTACCATTATATGTTGAAAGTAAATCACATAAATCATCCATCGCGAATAATATTCAGGTGTACTATGTCAACGCGGGTGAGTTCTAAAACAGCCATATGATAAGATACGTAATCTAGTATCAAACTTCACTGTGCTTTCACTTTTGATACAATCTGCCTGAGGCAGTTTTAGAAACGAGGGAATAACCTTCAAATTCTGCATTCTTAAACGTCAAAAATGTAAATTTTCTTGACACTAGTCAAGATTCAAGATCAGCTGTAGTCGAGCGGCTAGAACAAATTCTAATGACCGCGAGAAATAGATCTCTACAATATTTTACCTGCAGGATATAAAATAATTTAGAAAAAATATTAATTTACAGCAAGAGCAAATACTGTTTTCTTTCTTATATTTGCTTGTTATGACCATAACGAAAATATGCTTTTCTAAATCACTTTAATTTTGAATTATTTTTAAGATTCACTGGACGTACGATTTTTATTTTAACTATGAGATTTATTGCGAATATTGCAGATTTTAGATAACATGATGTGTTTAAAGGGTGCAGTTTATATCTAGGAATATATATGAGTAGGAAATAATTTTATTATTGTCAATCGAGACTTCATAACAATAAAGACTTGTGTTAAATACAAGAAATAGAGAAAAGTTTAAAAAATTCGGTTTATAATTTTAATTTATTATATTGTCGTTATTGAATTATACAAAATAAGTAACATAGTAAATAAAACTTTCTAACTTCTACTTCTTAATCTCCCCTTTGTTCTAATCGAATCCATTTTTGGATAATATATTTCATGCGTTTCTGTCGTGCGCCATCTCGATAACTTCCAGCCATTGCACACTGTAATTGAGCCAGTCGACTTTTTCTGGTCTCCCTGGGGCATCTTCTGATATTACTGACAGGATCCGTTTCAGTAATATTTTCTCTGACATTTGAAGAATGGTTCCGGTCAACAGCTCCGAGTAGTTGAAATAAAATGGATTAGAAATACATTTAGAAATCGAGTATAGATCACAATATTAATATTCTCTAGACACTTGAGATATAATAATTGGTTCTTTACATGAAAAGTTTCAAGCGATGGGAAAAAAGTTGTCGGGTAATAAATTATAATTATAATATGTATTACATAATGAAATTTTTTCTTTAAAATATAAGCTGTATTAAAATTACCAAATTTAATAAAATTTATCAATTAATTAAATTCTTGTGTCTCCAATCGGATTTTGCTCAAAAGTATTTGAGATTCTTCGTAATATAATGTGGGTTGCTTTTAAAAGTGGAATAGTAGATGTATCAATTGGAAATATTAAAGAATATAATATGTTCAAAATTTGTCGAAAACGTATTCGATTGCTATAGCAAAATCGGAAAACGCGCTTCCCCGGATAAGAATAGATCAAGGTTCGAATCCCGGAAGCAACGAAATATTTTTTCGATAGGTAAATTTTTTTCTGTATATCTTTCTAAGTGATTAATTTAATTTGTATTTTGGCGGCCTCCATGTTTTCTGTCCAGCGTATTTGATAGAGAACTATGACATAAATCTTTGCACATTTCTCACTGAATCTCCGAGAACTATAGTTTTATTAACATTGAATATATTAATTTATTGTATGGTGATCAAAATATAATAAAATGATAAGTTTACAACGTTATGATGTAAACGAATGGAATAAGTTAATTCTAGTTATAGATGAAAAGGATAAAAATAAAATTTTATGTTAGTTTTTTAGAAAGGGTAGAGGGCAATAAAGTTTAAACATCGCATATTTTATTTGTTCAAACTCACTCATTTCTTGGACTGTATGAAATTTTCTTCATTAAATTATTTATAAATTTATTTCATTACTCTCTTTTGCTATTTTATTATTTTTAAAAAACACAATTTAAGTATTTTGTAAATAAACATTATTGATCTTACCCACAAAAACGAAGCTAGATATTTGTGTAGTTTAACAACCTAAAATATCTACCAAGCACGTCATCTGTCATTTTACTTGTAATTTCTAATCTGTCATTTGTCGAGCGTTCGTATCTAATGGTTGTGGGAGGTTTTAATAAATCTCTCATTTGTGGAGTTTTTTCGTCATTACCATCAAATAAATATTAAAGTAATAGAACAGGCAAAATGGTAGGTTATTTATTTGTGTATTCCGACGAGTAAAACTCACGATATTTCAAAAGCCATTAATTTAGTATGTACTTTAGTCAATAACAGGGACGGCATCCTCAAATTCGCGTGAAGATTAGAATTATTTTTCGTTTAACATTATTGTTTATAGTCATGGATTCTAAAGTAATGTGATAAGTCTGTACCACAAAGAATCGCTTTTATATGATCAGTGTTTATAAGTAATTTATAACAGGATATTTTTTATCACACGTAATTAATATTAGACTAAGCAATGTACCGTTCCACGATCCTGATGGTTTTGCCGTATAAATAATAAACTTAAAGAAGTAATAGGACTCCTAATTAAGATTGTTTATTTACTTTCATTTCAGATGCAGTTTATGTTGTTATTTAGTCGTCAGGGTAAATTACGACTGCAAAAATGGTATGTGGCTCATCCAGACAAGCTAAAGAAGAAGATAACCAGAGAACTGATCACTACAGTGCTTGCGCGGAAACCCAAGATGTGCTCCTTTCTCGAATGGAAAGATGTAAAAGTTGTATACAAAAGGTGAAAACTATATTTTTGATACACTCTTGTTATCAAATTTTAAAATATCGAAGATCAAGATAAATATAAATCTTCCTTATGGCCCGTGTTCACGGAAAAGATTTTCGACTCAAGGTACAGATTTTGCTCCCATGAGAGAATACAGAATGGCCAGCGTCCGCTCCATGCTAAACCGATTGATTAATATCCCACTAAGTGCTGTTAATAGTTAATTGATAAGATGCTAAAATCAAAAGTTAATAAAACTCAAGGAAACATATTTGTACTCGGAACATAAAACTAATTCCACCAAAAATACTTATTGGCGGAAAATATTGTATACTGATCAAATTTCCTATAAAATTTCGAATGATTTCACTTTGCATGTAAAACCCGCGTTTTGCACCAACAACAATATTGGCGAAACTCTACTCAATTCAAAAACAAAAATGAATAGAATTAGAAAAAAGCGGAATATATTAAATAACTTGTGAAGATTGCAATAAAAAATATGTAAGTCAAACTGCGAGAAATTTAAATACTAAAATAAAATAATATCACCGCTGCCTAAAAAATAACTTCTCAGAATTTTCTAACCACATAATTGAAACAAGCCACTATTTTGATAGTCATAAACTAAAACTTCTCCACTCGGTACCTTATAAAGGATTAATAATAAACAATTTAGAAACCGTTGAAACAAAAGAATTTAAATTCAGAGTAAACACTAATTAACAACATAACATTCCCTAACACTTCACCTTTACTGTTCATATTCCCGTTAATGACCGAAACCTCCCCCCTCTTCCCGAGCCCCTCCCCATTACCCGAATAGACTACAATACTGTATTTAGTTTAGTTATCACCTGATGATGAGAGGGACTGCACCTCTCGAAACTATAGTAGTGAAAATAACTCAACTGATATCTAACAAATGAAATTTTAAAATATCAAAAATAAATGTAATAAAATGATGTTCCTTAATTCTTTTTCAGTGAACTGTATACATAACATAGACAATGTTAACATTCAAATGTGCACACACAATGTTTACACATAACTGTGAAAGTATTATTTGTCATTATATTTTGATTATACGATATAATTTTAAGTTGAACACTGCTTGAAAGAAGATCAATTTAAATTATGAAAGAAAGAGAAGGATCTTAATTACGCAGATATTAGTTCTTCAGTTCAGACATCTTGGGAGTAGGCAAAATACAATAAAAGTACTTGACAGTGTAAGAAACGGTTATGTGATCAATTGTAAATTTTTACTATAATATCCGTTTGCGGGTTGTTTGTATGTCAAATTTGCTGAGTAGCTTGTTGGTCTAGTGGTTAAAACGCTGGCCTAGTGATCTGATGGTCGGGAGTTCGCGCCCCATTCCAGGAGACCAGCAAGTTAGTCCTATTTTCATAGTACAAGTGTTTAGCTTACTTTGAAAATAGTAAGAATATTGATTTATTCCATGTACGCATTTCTATTTTTTATTTAAATATTTTATATAGTCAAACATAATCTCGCCTAATAGTGTGGCAAGGCGAATAATCATCAAATATCTGCAAATTTTACCAAAATTGATTTATTCTAAATATTCACCATTGTACAATTTTATGCTTTATCTATGGTTTTATTTACTACCCATAGTTATATGACAATATTTAAGTCATCCTCATTTTTATTAATATTTAACCTATTTCCTCATCTCCAGATATGCATCTCTCTACTTCTGCTGCGCTGTCGATCAAGGTGACAATGAACTGCTGACTTTGGAGCTTATCCATCGATATGTCGAACTCCTTGATAAATACTTTGGAAGTGTAAGAATTTTAAGCCATACATACAGCATAATATCTTATCAATTCAATATAAACTATTAAGGCGATCACATTTTTATTGTGAAGTTGTAATTATTCAGAACATAGGTCTGTGATATTTTAAATACAAATTAAATGTATTAATTAGAAAGATGTATGTACATATAAAATCAATTTTATCGAAAAATAAAGTAGATGGCTTTCAAATAATGGAACGATAGATGTATTCATTTGAAAAGTCTAACATATAGGTTCGAAAATTTGTCATTAATGTACTGTGTGTTGTAGCATAATCGTTTAATGCACGTTCCCTGGATTAGAAGAGATCCAGGTTCGAATCTCGGTAGCAACAATGATATTTTTTGATAAAATTGATTTTATATGTATATCTTTCTAAGTAATGCATTTAATTTATATTTACAATATAAACTATTAATTAGAAATTCACTTATCAACGCACATTTTTTCTGGCTTTTGATGGATAGCATCTATCATCATTTGATAACATCTACATAAATAGTTTAATTATAAAGCAGAATGTGCATAGGAGCTTGGAAAAACAAAATTTGCAATTTAAGATACTCATCTTTAAAAAATGTAATATGATGTAACAAATTATTGACTCAACTGTAAAATAATATTTGTCTACTGCGTCACATGAAAGTGAGTTTACAAAATTGGCCAGTTTTTATTTTCCAATTTCCTTTTCTAATTTTTAATTCTTCAATTCGCTTTTAAGGTTTGCGAGTTGGACATCATTTTCAACTTCGAGAAAGCGTACTTCATTCTCGACGAGCTGGTGATCGGAGGTGAACTACAGGAGACGTCCAAGAAGAATGTTCTGAAAGCCATCGCAGCCCAAGACCTTCTGCAGGAGGTCAGTAGTCCTGCTAACGAACTACTATAGTTACCTGTCTTAATTGTTGCTTGAACCTTGCCTGTTTTTAAATATAAATTATAATTGTTATTGTTATCCACTTTCCGTCAAGCTTATTATTATTTAATTTATACGTATAATTTCGTATTTAATTATTTTGGAAATGTAAACAAGAAAATAATATACGGCTGAAGAATTTATAGAAAACAATGAGTACCGAATCTCTTGCATTTTTATGCAAAAATTCCCAATAATAATGTGTCAGATATTGTGGGTATATTTATTTGTTTGAATTTTATTTCTAAGAATTGAAAAGGTTTAAAAACATTTAATATCAAATACATATTTACTTGGTGGCTGTTTCTTCAAAATTGCCTTTACTCGGCACTAAAGACCACTGCCTTTAGTAAATGTCCATAATGTGATCTCTTTTCTTGGGTATCTTAAGAGATTAAGCCTGCAAAAGTCTTAAATATTGTGTGTTTTAAAAGTTTCATAAATCCTATAACTGGTCATAATGTTAGGATTTTATTTAAACTGGACAGAATTGTATTGTAATAAAGTATTTTTGATAATAAGAATATTTTATATAATAGAACATTAACAAATCGTGGTTTGACTTCGTGTTTTTGCGATTATTAAATGCTGACATTTTCTAAGTGAACAACCGCAGAGTATTACATATTAAGATCTTTTACTATGTGACCAGTGGAACCTTGACATTTTATTAACAATTTATGCAAATGTATTAATTTAAGACTGGTGTGGGACATATTTAACATTATGTAGTATGGGAAGTTTTACTAAATTTACAAGTACAGGTATTTTTTAATATGTATGCCTAGAATCTTATTGAATGGTAAAATATTTCATTTTTTAACTCTTCATGTATAATTTTTATTTCTTTTTCATATTTTTTGGGTGGTGAGAATAACGTTTATTGTAAGTTTATTGCATGATTTAGTATTATGTTTAAACTAGTGTTTTTTTAACAATGGATTAGACATTTTATTGTTTTGTTTTGTTTTATAATTTACTCTGTGCTATATATAATATTTATTCTGAGAACGAAAGAACGGTTGACATTCTCTTGTTAATTATCTATGTACCTACCTATATGTGTATTGAAGTGTGGGTTAATGTTCTTTTGTTAGCAAAATGACCTGCTTGATGAATATTTATTAAAAGTTATTTAATTAGGCACAATGGTATTAAAAATATATTTTTATGTGATATCTACATTCCTTTATATCGTTCAACTGATGCTTATCAAAAATATATACATAAAACAGATCTTTGTAAATTCATAGATTTTGTGGTTTTAAATATAAATGCATATTA
This sequence comes from Eubasilissa splendida, assembly GCA_031772225.1. Lineage (NCBI taxonomy): Eukaryota > Metazoa > Arthropoda > Insecta > Trichoptera > Phryganeidae > Eubasilissa > Eubasilissa splendida. Next base: position 22,240,136 of record CM062857.1, on the reverse strand, counting down.
CCATATTTACTTGAGTATAAGTCGAGAAATTTGTTGCCATTTTGAATAATAAGTGTTAACTTTGACTTACAGTCAAGTCACAAAATTTGTTGCGTGTCATGTTTTAAGTGAACTAAAAATTTAACAAATGTATGAAGCCAGTTGTATGTTGAAGGGAGTGGAATATGCAGACATTCATGGAAATTCAATGCAGGAGGGTCACTGTCAACAAAAAACTTGTTTGTGACTGCCGAAAGATGAAGCATTGTAAATACAAAAAACAAAATGTGCTTGTTGTGGAAACGTATTATTTTAAAAATATATTATATATATATACACCTAATATAATAGAACAATAATAATAAACTATTAAAGTTTTTCCTGTCACATTTTTTTTTAACTTTGACTTATGATCAGATTGCATTGCACTTGAGTATATATGGTAATCTCAAAAATCCATTTTATATGCCTATCTTGCAACTAATTGAAGCATATTTTTAGCTAGTATTAAGAATTGATTAAAATATGTAATCACAAGTTCTGCGTTGCTTTTACTTAAAAATGTTAAAATTCTTGCATTCATCTTAAATAAAAAAGAATGCAGTTATTTGAATGTTAAGTGAATTGTATACATATTATATCTTACGTCCAAGCCGTGCCTTGTCAAGCACAATAGTTTCCTTTTTAATGCAAGTCTCGGACTTACTTTTTAGTATTAGTAATTATTTAAAATTATGAAAAATAATTGAAATGTTTTAAATGCATATTCAAAACTAGTTCGCGAGAAAGTAATATTATAAGATAATATTTTTTGTTAATTCTATACTTAATAACAAATGAGCTGCTTATTAAATTTGATGTGCTTTAATGCTATTTGGGTGTGACTTCACTAGAATAAATTTACTGGTGAAATCACTAGATTTCTTTCCTAGGTATTAAAAAGAAAATCTTAAAAAAACTCTTTAGATATTGATATTATTATTAATAACAGCAAAAACATAAAAATATGTTAGTTCATTCCCATTAGTTAATTTAAAACCATCTATGTTAATCCTTTTTCATAGCTTTGGTTTTGGTCAAGTATTTGATATATTTTCACGATAACATTTTTATTAAAAGTAATGATTGACTTTCTTGCAATTCAGTGTAATACCTATAAACTTAAGTGGGTTTTTAGAATGTACTTGGATACTGCTGATTGTCTGTCCTCCGAGTGATGTGGCTTTTCATTTCACTTTCTTGGAGTATTAACCGGGGGTGTGCACTGCGTACAAGCAAAAAAGCTGTGCATTACTAAAAATTCTGGGAAATAAATATCAATTAAATAATTCATATGTTATAATTATGCTAGCGCCCACCGTGTATCAATAGAATCATCAGTTGCGTAGTTCTGGATGCTACTGCGCGACGCCACCGGAGTGCTGTAGTCCTCTACTGGGTTATTCTTTTTTTATTGTTACTACAATTGCTAGCTACTATTTTAATCTATCATTCTATTCAAGCCATACAATTGCGACCTACTGAATTGAAAATTACACTCAGCAGAGTCAGAATCAGCTTATCCATGTTGTACGGAGTCCTTATGCTGTTTCCTAATAGAATGACATTTGAAAGGTTTTTAACTTAGCTTAGAGTTGATAGAAGCATCTACTTCCTTATTTACTAATTTCCAAAATTTACTACCTTTCTAACTGTTTTGTTTTCATGATTGTTCTTTGCGTTCGAGGAAAATGCATTTTTATTATGATGGATTCATTTTGCTTACAGACGGTTAAATTAAAGTCATAAACCTAAGTACAATGTAGCATATAGTATATTACTATATCATGGCAACAGCATAACCTAAGTCTATACCTACTGCACGCCACTGGTATTAACTACTACTCTTGTCTGTTCTCTTATTCACGTAATTAAGTATTCGTGTAATGTCCAAAATACGTCTTTTGGATCTCTTTTTTTGTTAAGAGTCCATGTTTTGCAGCCATATGTGAGCAATGATTGAACAGTTTTAGTTTTAAACACAATGGAACATCACTTACGAAAATTATATTCCGATGTTTGAATGCTCTCTAGCCCTGCTTTGTTCTGCAAACAATTTCTTTAGATATGCCTTCTATTATGGAAATTTGTGGTCCCAGGTAGACATAGTTATCAACTTAATTCATACCGAGTTCCATCAACATGAATGACTCATTGTTCCTTTAGTCATTGAGATGTTTATCTTCAATCCTGCTCTGCCGCTGACTTCTGATAGACTCCTGCATGTTCTGAAGGTCATCTAGATTATTTGAAAAGATCACAATATCATCTTCAAAAATACTCGCTATTTACGCAACCCACAGGATTGACGAAATCATAAAATTCTGCAGAAATATGTGCCAGTGGATTGGATCCAAAAGTGGATTGAAAACAGTTAATAATGATGATAACTTATCATGTAATACTCCGAGATGCAAGATTTTATATATATATATACTGCGTCTTATACGCAATACAACTGTAGTATAGGTAGATAACCCTTTATGACAAAGACAAATCATGAGTACAGCAAGCAAGCATCTTCGTAAGTACATACAGAATCATTAAATGTCACACCTAGTTCATACTGTTTACTGAATGTTGGAATATGCATTCTTACATTGTGTATTTTTTAGTTTTTGCTGTGTAATAAAATAATATTAACACAGTTCAAAGATCTTTTTTCAACATTTCTTTGATTATTTTGGAAATCTGGACCCTAATAAAAAAATACCTTATCTTTTTATTCTTAATTGCTCAAAGCAATAATATTATAATAAAAGAGTTATGTAGCATAATGCATGCGTACGGCACTGCATTGTCTTCTTCTTGTTATTAAACATATAGCACAAATTTTCATAGTTTTTCAATTATTTTACAAATGCAACAATTAAAATACTACAATTTCAGATAGGCGGTGCATCATTGGATATTATACAAACCATGGTTTGATTAAAAATACTTCTCAGATATTTAATGATAAAATTCTTTTAAACTTTAATTTATTTTTGTTTAATTCGTGCTCAGCACGATAATTTAGAAGTCAAATTTCAGGTCTATGATTTTGTAAGCAATATTGATTATTTTTGGTGAAACAAAATTTTTTAAATTCATAAGAATATACAATTCAATTTTCGATACAATTTTCCATGCTGAATATGTTATAGGTATAGTATTTAATGGACAGATTCATTTTTAATTGAGAATTCTAACACAGTCACTTCAAACCTGACCCTGGTGATGTTTTAATTGAAGTTTTTCTGTATATTCATAATAGTAATGTGATTCGGGAATACATAACTTAAAAAATATATATTAGAGATGTGTAATAAATAGATAGAATAACCATAAATATTGTTAATATTTTCAAGCTAAGTGTTTGTGCTATGAGTACATAACTAGTAGGCAACTGTCTCTCCGCTAAACCAAACAAGTGTGTTGTATATATATTATCTATTTTAGTGGTTCCCAACCCATTTTCTAATTTATTTCACTATTCAAATTATAAAATTTCCGCAACACAGTGAAGAATACTTATATACAGTAAAATCCTGTTTATTCGAAATTCACCGCATGTCGAAGTTTTGGGGCAGAATGTGGTCCCTCTGGAATGTTTTCATATTAAATTGTACTTATAAATTGAATATCGTTATTCGAAGCTATTTTTGGACCCTATCAGACGAATTTGTTTATCTATTTTTCGCATAATTCAATTTTTTTTGTCAATTGTCTGTAATCTGGAAAATACACGTGCGCTACGCGATGTGCTTGTCAAATGTCAAAGTCCATCCAATGGGTAGTATCCGCCTCTATACCGATTCACGACGCATAAAGCTAATTCACAATGTTTTCTCACTTATTTACAGTATGCTAAAGAACGATGACAAATATGTCTTGTGCGTCTTCGATTTTTAAATCTTTATCTTCTTTATCGCGGCGCGTTAACTCAGTTCGCATGCTTTTTTCTCTCGCTCGTTTTCTTAAAATTAAAAAAAGATAGCAAATATTATCTTTGCGCTCTTATAGGTAATGTGATTCCCCCAGTTGCTGGCTGTGAATGTCAGTGCTTGCCAATCTTCTGTTCCGTATTATTACCATCATTATTTTTGTTCATGTAGCGTTTGTATATTTTGTTGTACATATGCTAGTACTCAGACTTTTCAAGTGTTTTCAATTTGTATTAATTTTAATAGTCATTTCTTTCTATTTAAGTTAAGTGTCAAGGCATTTTGAAGAATGCGTGTTTGACATTTTTCAAATTTTCTCGTATCTTGTTAATTATTTTATTGCCATTGTTTTAAATGTAAAGACAATGATTTATTGTATAATCTCTAATATTTCTGTGTTAGACATTTTGATATTTGCGAATGCGTGTTTTGACTTATACGTATTTCATTAAATTTAAATTAAAACATTTTTATGATTTTGAATAATAATTTTATATTCTCGAAAATGGCACCAATGCGAATAGTTTGCTAAAAAAATCTATTTAATACAAGAGATTGACAAAAAATATTATCCAAAACAAAATTAACAGAAGAATATGCGACCCCATTAATGATGTTGTTGACAATATTAAACATGATGACAGATAGAACTTAAGCGTTGAAAGGTGAGAAATGTCACGGAGGGAAAAGGAGTACGGAAGCGGAGATTGAAGAAGAAAAAGAGCAAGACGTCAAAGGCAAGTGCAAAATGCCCTCGCGACCACCGCAAAACAAAGTTTTAAAAGCGCTGGAAATTTTTGTTGCTAACTTCAATACAGTGGAGAAATGGCGGTGTTGTTATTTGTTATTAAAAATGGCGCGAAAAGATAGTCCATTATAATCGGATTTGTTAAAATAATGTTATGATTTGTGTTCACTGTATTTTGGTAACTTGTTTGTTATTTTAAAATGTATGGGTATAGGTATATATAATTACTTCGGAGGTGTAATGAAAAAAGATTGTATGTAAAAAAAAAAGAATTTTTTATTTCTTATTTTCATTATCGTAAATCGTTATTCAAACGTTTTTATTGATTTTCGGCCCCCTCAACTTCGAATAAATGGGATTTTACTGTAAATATCACTGTTTTCAAATTAATATGCAAGATGAGATTGCCAGATGCAATTCTTTGTAATAAAGGTTTTTCATAATAGCATAATACAATACATACATAATACAAAAGCATAGAACATATGAAAATTGCATAACGGTTTATAAATTTATTTTAGAAGTGAAGAAAAACATTTTAATTTGAGTAGAAAGGAGTTTACTCAGTAGATGCTTGAATTTTACTTACCGGATGCAACAATATTTTGATCGCCCATGGTACACTGGTGTGTTGTGGCACACCGGTTGGGAATACTGCTCTATTTGTTAACTCTTTAATTATTATTGATGAATTAGAATGTAGAAAAAAAAAATTTTTTTTAAAACGAAAATAAATTTTGCACATTAAATTGATAGTTTGAAGTGCTATCTATCTGCTATTCTTATGCGTTCAAATTTCAGTCACAAAACTTGGTGTGCTATCTAATGGGACCAATACATATATAATCAGTCAATTACTTTGGGTACTTTGCGAACACAAATACTTTGATTTATTATTTTAAAATGTACATTTGTAAACTCATATTTGTCAGGGTAGATATTTAGACATCGGCAATGTTCCCTCTAAGGTGTGCGCGTGCACACTTTTTGGCATCATAGCACACATAAAAAAAAGTAACATGCGCACAATTTTTAACAAGACTTCTTCTTCATGTGCTGCCTTCTATCGAAGTTTGGCGACCATGTTTGTTTATCGAATATATAAGATCATCAACATTTTGAACAATGAACCACTTTCTGAGTTAACATAGAAGAGATAATCTCTTTTTACCTGCACCTCTTCTACCTTCTATCTTCCTCTGCATAATGAGTTGTAAAATATCATATCTTTCATTGCGGAGAATATTTCTAAAATATGCAGGTTTCCTTGATAATTGTTATTAATTCTCTCTACTTAATTCTGCATCTTAATACATTAGTAATGTGGTTAATCCGGGCCCTACCAGTAGTCTTATACTGGTAAGATAATGTTTTTAATATTTTCTATCCCAGTACACAAATAATGGCATTAGATCTTAAAATTGCACAAAAGATTTTTTATGCGCACACTGTCATCTAAACTTAGAGAGAATTTGAACACGGGTGCAATGAAATCACTGTTTTTAGTCTATGTTTAATAGTATTGAAACCGGGAGGTATTGACATATGCAATACACTATAAATTTTAGAATCATTCATGTGTACAGTATTATGAAAAAACTTTAATTGAAATATCCATGTGGGATCATTTGAAAAGGTTATCATCTACCATTCAATTAAATGCTGTGCATTTTGATAATATTATTATCAGAAATAAAGTATTTAGGATCGGTTGTGTGATCAGTAGTAACTATTTACTATGGTGAAAAAAGTTACTAACATAAAAATTGTTGTTTGATTGTTAGTAAAAAAATATTTCTCGAAAGTACATGCCGTAGTAAACTCATTTTACTCTCCGATATCCGATAGTACTTGGAAAGTTGCAGCATACGATAATTAATCATTCAATATTCCGCTATTTTAGTGATGAGAGTTTGTCCGATGATGATCTCATTGTTTAATATATGAATGTATACATTATCATATAATACGAAAAATTTTCACCACCAAAGTGACAGATTTCAAACGTCTAGGTGAAAAAATCCATAGATAATGCATAAAATAAAGCATATTTCATGATTATTTGTCGCGCCTATAGACATCTCCATCTATGCTTTGACAGTAGTAAATTTGATGTACCCGCAAAGGATTGTTGATACATCAAAAAAATTACTATAGTAAAAAGTTACTACTGATCACACAACCGGCCCTTAATGTACATATATATTTGTATAATTAAAATTTATATTTAAAACACATAAAAGCATGCCATCACCAAGACACCATAGTATTGCATGTCAAAGGATATCTTAGATTTTTGCATCATAATATAAGTCATTTAATTTTATCCATCTTTCACATATTTTTAGTCTTTCAAAATACTTTGACACTCGGGAAGATTAATGAAGATGTGAGAATGTGTCACCGAGTGTAGATCTGTTCTTTCCGACATGCTTTTTGAAACACTGGAAAATTTGATGGCACCTTTATGAAATCTTAACACCTGCACATTTCTCGGTTTGTTTGCACAACTGTGTCTAACTAATGTTGTTCTATGTTTTCTGTTCTATCACACGCCTGGCATAAAGGATCTCAAAGACAGTCTGAATCAATAAGGTTCTTCCCCTTTATTTATTTTTCTCCTTTGCTTGCCGTATTTTTGAATTATTTTCCTTCCTTCGTTGTTTATTTTACCATACGGTGTCGAGTGCCAAATGCTTTTGTATGATGATGAAATATTATCAGTATTTAATTGTATTTATGGAACCATTATTATTTGTATTTATCATTTAAGTAACATTGAAGGTTGTTTTTGAAAATAATCCCTCCAGAAGTACAGTTTTGTATGGTAATGATACCTATCAGCATTTGAAGGATAATGTATCAACATTGAAATATTTTTGTATTTTATACAAGTATGTATGCTGACCTGGTATCTTCTTTTATTTCTATTGTTTATTACATATTTTTAAACTTTTATATTTTTATTTCCTATATTTTAGAAAAATAAGTTTTACCTGTTTATTTTCAATGTTTTGGAATACATGTTTTTTTAGTTTGTTGGAAATCTCAAAAATTAATTTCTTGATATTCCTTTTAATAAGTAGCTAAAATTTGTATCTATTCATTTAAGCAGTTTTTGGATAACAGTGTGATAAGCGTGTACACTAACGGCTGTATTGTTTTATGGAATTACTAATAATAACTTTTTTCAATTCTGAGTACATATATTTTCCGCTTATTTTCAACAAGTTCAATTTAGAAATGGCAATTTGTATTACTTTAATTCTACTATTGTTTAATTTTTATAATGCACCATGAATAGTGCATTAAATCAAATGTATTTTCCTAACAATAAAGCGCCTTATGCAAACATCAAATTTTTCCACTCGAGTATCAATCAATTGTATAAATAAGGCAAAATTTTTATGGAAAAACAAAAATGTCTACACACAACAAACGAATAACATACTTTTTACTTAAGTTTTGACAGATGACTTTTCCATGAAAAATATCATTCAAACGATTGGGGCATAGATAAATCTGCTCAGAGAAATGTCACTGACAATGCACTCGACATAGATATAAAACTTATGTCGAATGTAGTTTTAATATTACTAATTTTCTTCTTTATTTAATATAATTTATATGATTGTAATTTTAACATATATGTATTACAATTTCAAAGAGGTAACTTTATTTAATTAAAAAAAAGCTTTATATATATGAGAAATAATAACATTATATCTACAATACTTGAATAAGCAAATGTTTGATTTCTGGTTGATGTCTAAAATAAGAGGTAATTCAAAAAGTAAAGATCTTTTAGCTTTAAAAAATTAAGGAAATGATTTATTATACAGTTTTATATATTTTTTAAAACTTACGGTACCTTAAACCTGATCTTAGACCTGTAATCACCCACTGCCAGTCCGTTTAACTCCATTCAACAAATCCAAAACTGCCCATAAAGGCCGTGGGAGGTTTTCGATCATCCACTACACAATCCAGACCTTGCTCCGAGTGATTTTCACCTTCTTGATGACGAATTGCAGCTTGCAGTCTACAATTGGTTAAATAGACTGGCGGTGGATGACTACAATAGCGGGATTTAAAGCTCATGAACAGATATATAAAGGTAGGAGATGAGTATGTAAAGGTAAAATATTTTCTTAATTTTTTAAATACAAATGATCTTTACTTTCTGGATTATCCTCTTATCTTTAAGATACATTTGATTGGTTATAATTACTATTGAACAATTTACAAATGTAACTGAATATAGCCATAAAATATGCAGCTGAAAGTGTACATATTTATTTAGAACCTATTTTAATATTTGTGCAGCTAAGCAGTCCCGTCCCTACTAATAATATATATTTTTTCTGCTTTAGCGATTTAAGTCTTCTTATATTTATATTTGGGGCTGTATTACAATTGGTATTGTGTTTATGAATAATAAATTGTAATTTGATAACTGAAATGGCAGAAAAACTTAATTTATTAATGTTTAAATCATTTGCATATCATTTATTTTTAGAATAATTAATAAAAATGTTTGATTTTTTTAAATTTAGTTACAAAATTTTTTCACTTGGCTGAGTGAAAATATTAGGAAACGGTTTTGTAAGACACCAAATCTGTTCATATATAAATATTTCAATTTCAATATTTTTATAATGCAACTCACAGTAAAAAGTTCATGTGAAAGCATCATGTAGTCTAACGAGTCAAAAATCTTGTCATTACTTATAAGATATTTGTTAAAGATTCGCCAACATTTTAAAACATGGAGAAAGTGTATTTTTTTTGGCAAAACATTTATAAATTCAGCTTCTGATTTGGAGCTATATATATATATATTGTAAAATAATTATTCTTTATAAAATTATTATTGCTTCTAGTATTGAGTAGTGTGAAGTAGATATGCAAATAGTGTGCACCTAGTGCAATTATTATTTTTATAGTTTTATATATTTTAATATTTAGGTTCACAAATATCTTTATAAATTGCATGTGAAATTCTGATCAAAATATGTACATTTATTGTATTATCGTGTATGTTGGTGTGGTTAAATCAATTAAGGGTACTGCAAATCTCAACACTAGCTTCAAATTGAATCAAGTTGTGAATCTCAAATCAGATATAAAATATTGGATATAAAAAATATTCGATTGATTTATGACAAAACATTGCTTAATATTTGTCGAGATAAATACAATATATTTTTTTTTATAAATACCATAGTTTTTTTTAAATAAGTTTGTATGGTTAGAGTTATTGTTTATAGTCTTCTGATTTTTCTTAAATTATAAACATGTATAATATAACAGTAACAGAATAATATCAGCGAATGCGAGGATATCTTAAGGCAGCGCTGTCCAACATCTCGCGGCCTCTGGGCTATTTTGCGCAAACATTTTGCAGGCTAAAAAAGTAGGTAATTGAAAAATCTGTTTATTTCACCTCATAACTTATTCTATTTATACAAAAATAATAATGTAAAAAATAATACGTAACAAAAAATAATAAAAAATATCAGAATCAAGGTATTTATTGGGAGCACGGCGTAACACAACTAGAGATGTTTTGATTCAAATAAATGGTACTATCGTTTTGATGGTTAATACCGAGTGAGTTTTGGTCAAAAAATGCATTAGTTGGAATACAGATATTTATTAAAATTTTATGTAGAAGTTTAGGACCGCCGGTTGCTGGTTGGACAGAGCTGCTCTGCGGGAAAATTTTTATAGGAGATCATTAATAGTAACATCAAATTACTTTGTATTTGTCTTATTGTTTTTATTCTCTATTTGTCCATAATTTGTACCTTCTATCTTGTTCTTCAAATTGGTGGACGTCTTGATATTACTTCATGGTTTGTTTGCTAGTTAAAAATTATGAAAGAACTGTGGCATTTTTGTAATTAAAAAATAAGTCATTTTTAGTTGATCTAGTATGCCACACGTATTTGATACATTTTTTTAGTATAAATTATAAAGCAGTAATTTTTATTTTATATACTGTGATAAAATATGTATCAAAAATATATGGAGTACTACTAGAACTAAAAATGACCTATTTGTTAGTTATGAAACTTTTTGTAGGAGGGTCTGATATTTTAAATTCCTATCAAAAAGTATTATTTCCATTTATTCTCACACTCGCCATATTACACACCTAACAAATATGTGTTAAAACTTGCATAAATAAATTGAATACACCTAAATTCCAATTGGGCCATTAAATTTAAAAATAAGATCTTTTTTCATTCTATAAGCAGTATAATTTCTTCAGGTTTTCAAATCTATAAAAATGGGCTTAAGGTTTCCCTTTCAAAAATAATTCATATTTCTGCATTTTTTAAGAAAATATGGCTTTTTATAATTCATTTATATCAGAAGTTATACATATATATTTGACTATTTTCAAAAATATTTCTTAGATAAAATCTTTAATCGGCGATTTGAAATAAAAAAACCCAATAAACACACATTAATAGGATTGATATAAATATTATTTAGTAAGAAATTATTGTGTTTTTGATATAAAATTTGATTTTAAATACATAGTAACTGAAGCCTCAAGCATGTAAGTAAATATAATATATTATTTAAAATAATTTGTATTCACTAACACAAAGTGTTTTAAAAGCGTGAAAAATTGATCATATGTACTGAAAATTGAATGGTTTATAACTCTATTAGTTGTTAACATTTTGCTAATTTGGTTTAATGCAGATTTGTCTCCGTAATCTTGGCTTCAAGATTATAAAAAAATATATTTCATATATGCAAAAAATTTCTATATTAAGGCACGCGGAAAATAAATTGAATGGTCGCGGTCTTTCTTATAATGCTTGTATTTTCTTAATTATGGCAAATAACATTCAGTTTATTGGTTTTAAATCAGTGTAAAGGTCCTGTCTAAGTAATTGTTTTTAAAAACAGTGAAATCTAATATATAACTTTTGATATAAATGAATAATAAAAACACACATTCGTAAAAAACACAAATATATTAATTATTTTTTAAAGTACATCTTTAATTGTGGACAGCAGTTGAAGATGATTTGAGATACTGTTAAATTAAATTAAATGTTAAATTAAAATTTATATCCCCCCATAATGTAAGCAATTCTACTGGACATGACACTAAACTTGTACCATTGCAAATTTGTTGGGTTTTATTCAGAAATGAATGATTTTATTAAATTAATAATTGATCAAAAAGATTTGTTCGTAGGTGATATTTTAAGTTACCGTAGAAAATATTTGAAAGGAAGAGGTGAGGACGGAAATGTCTGCATTTTATAACTACATCACTTTACTCGCAAAAATGAATGCACTTCATTTTATTAATGAAAGATATTTCATAATTAAAGAAATGAAAAAGAGTTTTTTTTTTGTATTCTGTGTAAGGTATTTTATATGAAGTATCCATAATATTATAGACATTTATAATATGTTCTCTTTTTGAAACAGAAACTTAGTAAAAAATGATCAAATATATTGAGACGTTTCATTAATCGGAGAGGAAAATCCAAGTAATTCTAAAAGAGGAAACCTGAGTCATATTTTCTCAAAGAGTCAACTTACAGAATCAGTCTTAAATTCACCTTCCTAATGATTTAATTCAAAAACAGAAATGCTGAACCAGGCTAATGTCAAGTGTTCTCGTTTTCAAATTGAAGCTATAGAGAGAATGTATTTTTACACATTGTTAATGTCATTTTTAAAAAGATACCTGAACGCCATCCAGCGTTTACCATAAAAATAATAATTGTGGAAAAATAATTTCTTTGATATATTGTCTATTGTGAGTTCACTTTGTTTTTTGAATTTTTCATTATTGATTTTCAGTAAATATTTTTACTCTATGTGACTGACAGGAATGATTAATTATTCAATTCTGCAAATTTGCATGCAGAGTAATAGTTGTTATAATCACTGTAGCCAAGGTGGATATATTGGTATAGGATAACCACAGATTGATTTTGATATTTTGTCACTCTTTCATTTTTGGTTTTATATATTTAGAAAAGGTCAACAGTTTCATGCTGAACCGATTAATTAATACAATTTCAAACACAATAAATCAGGCTAGCACAGACTACAGTTTTGTATATCTAGGAATCTTTTTTACTGTACTTTTCAAGCAAATAATATGTGAAGAATCTTGCCAATGTAATTTTATCATTTTCTTCACTAAACATTAAAAAAATGATTGCTTTAAACATTTCAAATATCTCACCTAATTAATTTGAATATTGTCTGTGAAAAGGCGATACCGCGTATGAGCCAAAATATTAAAAAAACGTTTTTTTTTGCTCCTTTTTAGGTGCACTGGTTAGAGTTTTCAAATTATAAAATAGACCAATAGATTTTTTGGAATCGGCTTATCAATGCCTCAAAAGAAAGATGTTAGGGTGTTAATTGTTATGTCCTTTTTGAATATTTTTACAAATGGTTCATGCGCGATATTGCACGTACTCAGATGATAAGAGTTATAAATGTTACATGAAGAATGAACAAATTATTTTAAAAGATAGTCAGTTAGGTACTGTCTTAATATTTTTTTATGAATTAAAACGAAAATATATAAAGGTAAAGATTTAACCACCCAAAATATCTAAAAATGTTTTTTTTTTAAATTCAAGCTTATGTACCTTTTTTTAAACACATTATTTTAATAGGTCTGTCTGCATTTGAAATTAATATAATCATTTGTTCCCCATTTTTTCAAGTGCATTCATTGCTTTTTGTCACAAAAAATAATTTTTGAGCACCAAAAGTTGTGCAGCAATATTTATGTCATAGATATCCTAAAAATAAATTATCCACATGACTATTAGCATGATCACTAAATATAAGTATTTTGCTGCTAAAAATAATGTTGAACATCAAAATTTGAGCATCTAACCTAACCTAACCTTTTCCTTCAAATATAATGCTAATGTTCGCATTCTAATGTAAAATGAACATTTTTTGATGCCAAATCAAATTTACTGCGATCATTAATAAATAAATTTGTGCTCGGAAATTATTTTTAATGATTGTTAAATATCTTATTTTTAATGTCCAAATATTATTTAGTTGACCGACTACATAAATTATGGTAAGGAATTTGCTGGTCAAAAAATATTTTGATGCTCATTTCAATAGTTTCCTTTTTAAAATAGGTAATATTTTTTCAATATTTATTATTTGCAGAAAAGTTTTATGATCTTATTTATTAGTTTATTTTTTTAAAATTTCTAAATTTTCTTGGTATCGACAGTACCTACTCTACCTTTGTCTTATGTTTTATTTTTATGCTAAATTGCAATTTTCAGAAAAAGTATTGTTATCACCTAATTTAATTTATTTAATACATATGTATAAAAATACAAAACACAAGAAGAATGATCTCAAAATTCAAATGTGAATCATTTGACTAATTATTTTTAATGCCATCTGATGGAATAGATTAGTATAATCTATTTCCTGCATTCTTATGAAACTTGCTTTGAAATAATAAAAGAATTTTGTGGTAATTCTTTTTACTTGACATGTGTTATTGATATGCTATTACTTGCCATTCAGCAAAATGACATTTCAAAAACTGTAATTTCAAAACTGTATATATTTAGGAAATTGGTCAAATGATAAAAGTATTAAATTTTTTTTTGTAATTTCAAGAAATGAATATATTTATGAAACAAATTAATATATAATAACGTACATTACATTCCGTATCTGGTCATTATGTTATATAGTTATATCAGTTGAATATATTAAAACACAACAATTATTTGCACCGTTGCATGTTGTGCCAAATTATTTTTTACAATACTTTTAATATTTTAGATTTTTTAAACTAATTGTTAAATACAAAGATTGCTGACAACTTTTTTTTATTATTAATAACATTCTTTACATTAATATTTTTTTTATTTGGCGTGCGTTCAACGAAAAAAAAAATAATTTACCACCGTAATGGAAAAAAATAATTATTATTATTAGACCATCAAATATGACAAAAAATCTAATTTTCATATTATTTTTACCAAGTCAATGAATCCTTTGTAGTTTGCTCCTGATTCATTTGCATGGAAATATATTATGATACATTTTATTTGAACATATATTTTAATAAGAAAAGTCAGTCAGTACAAAATCAATATTTTTATGTTTTTACTAATTCTTGTGAGAAGAATGAATGAAGTGAGGTTTAAAAAGTGTTATAAAGTTTGAAAATATGTGTTTAAGATAAAATATGAACATATAGGAAATTATAATAAATATTATTAAATTATTATCGGTTCAAGTTACAATTTTATGAGATATAAAAGCATGTGAAAAAAGCAGCCAGAGCTTTACATTAATTATATTAACCCCTCCTACATAAAAAATTGTAACTAACAAAAAGGTCATTTTTAGTTGTAGTATTTCGCATATATCTCATACATATATTGCAATTTTTTATATGTATTGTATTATATTATGTTCTATTGAACACAATATGTTTTAAAAATTTACTGCCAAGCAAAAATGTTTCAAATAAATGTGAAATACTAGAACAACTTTTTAGTCTTTTTTATTACTTTTTTGTTAGTTATATATGTACTATACTACATATATACTTTATATGGTGTCAATATTTTAATAATACCTATTATGCTTTATATATTGACTATTTTTAAACTAAGCCAAAATGTGCTACGAAAATAGGACTAACGTAGATGGGAGCTAGCAGGATTAAACCATCCACATTTGGTACCAAAGACAAGTCATGACATGACATTTGTCATAAGCAGAAAAATATTAGACATAAAGTGACTTGAACTGATGATTTTCAAATATAATTTATTCAGATTGGTCTATTTTTGTCATGTGATTTATATTTTTGTCATGTTATATTGTGTAGTGAAACAAAATGCATTTTAATATTTATCTGTTTTGTTTTGTAAATGTTTATAATTTGTGTTTTAATTTAGTATTTCAGCTCCACCTTCTCTTTCTTCTTCACTATTATATGTAGCAGTGATAGCTCCCTTTATTGTTATTTTTTCTTGAAATATATTGAAGGAATGTTGTTTTTAATCAAACCAATTTGATGTTTTTATTTCATTGTAGACTAGTGCCTTAATATTCCTTTCCCGGACTTCTAACGAAGCATGCCTCTGGATATTGTTACTAAATAATAAAGAGTTTTTTTTTTTGCATTTATTTTGGTATGGTTATGTTCTAAACTTCTGGTAAACTTTGAGCGGGGCTGGGAGTATATAACACTTCTCCGTAAATAGGTCACTGGTTACATGAATATACTACACAAATATTTCACATTAATGGTCTACAGCAAAATTAACAATAATAAAATATATATTAAGGAATTACTAAAACACAAACCCTAAAGTGGTGCAATACTTAGAAAATGCTCTTGTTGGAATTTAATTTTTGTTCTCGTACTAATACAGCGAACACTTGCTTAGTGTGTTTCCGTTTTAAATGTTTTCCCACTTAGATGATCACATTTTTTTGGGCCCAAAAAAATTCTCTACAAATGATGCATTTTTCAAGAAATTTCAAAATATTGGCCCAAACTCAATTTTAATTTACTTATGTATGTATTATATATCAAAAGTATGTTAAAAAAAAAAATTTACAATTGTTTGACGAAAAATTGAAATGATATTTTCTTATGTTGCAAATTATAATTGGACCAAACAATTATTATATATTGATAATATAAAATTTAGAATTTTTTTATAGAAAAAATATGGAAATCACTTATTATGTATTCCCATGATTGATTGCTCCGATGGAAAATTTCTTAAGAGGGTTTCATTGTAATTTGCCTAATTACGGATTACAGTTTGATTACTTTAACACTATCTGTTGTATGTGATTTGACATAATATGCTAAATAGTTAACATGCTATGCCATCATTTTAATTGATCACAGAGAGTACTTAATATAAAAATGATGCCTTAAACTAGGGCAGTTGTAAAGAGATAAAAATGGTGATGTTGAATTGTGATCAAATTAAAAATTAAAAAAATTACAATAATAAAATATTTTTAAAAGGCTTAAGCTGTATTTAATATTTGTATGTAATTTATTTAGAATACTATAATTATTACATCAGTATTGCGAGTAATCCAGAAAAAATTGACATCAGTCCATAGAATTGCGAAAAGGTTTCCTGCTAATTTTTACATATGTAATCTTGAGGTGTATTAATATAATAAAACCACACAGTTTTAACACATTGACGTCCATGGGCGTTATCACGTTGTCTTGCTAGGTGCCGCCAACGCCCAAGAGCGGACTATTTTCATATATTTGCATCAGTATATCATTCAGTTCACTGTATTTTGTATTTGTGTGTTAATTAACAATAAATAAGACAGCGTTTGAAGGGAACTGGAAAGCCATTAAATCTTTGCTTAAGTAAATTTTAACCTATAAGACTATTTGCTTCACAAATGTCGAGATATGTAATATAAAGTTGTGTTGTAAATTCAAGCATTGTTGAGTGGAACCAATAAAGGGAGTTTCAACTTCTATAACGGTTTCGGGAAAGGGTGGGTCCCTTATGCATCAGTATGTCGTTGGCATCCCCTGTGATCTGTTGTTTTTGTGGTGGATGTGTGCTTGAGCAATAATATATAATCGGTGTTTGCTAATGTTCCAAAAAAGAGTCGGCATCAATGGGTTAAGTAATAAAGCTGTCAAATGGCATAATGGAAAATATGAAAGAGTTTAATAGTCAGTTTTATCCTACGTAATTATCATTTATGTGTTACATATGAGAATGTAGATTGATTTTTTTTTGAGTAGCCTTTTAAAACTACCTGTAGTTCATATCTGCTATGACAATGGAATACAATTTTTGTATCAAAAGTTTGCTAAAAAATATGAAAATTGCAGACCAAATAAAGTCAATTTACCCACTGATCTAGTGGGGTGTGGAGGGATCAAGTGAAATGCATTTGTAGTATTGAATAATTACAAATAAATAAGTAAAATTATAGAAATATGAATGTGACAGATTTCGTCAGTTGTTAGCTAGTCCAGGAAGCTAGTTATTATGAAAGTCATGTTTCTTTCGTTTCGAGGTATTTAAAGGTTTGTGTTTGAATTGATTAAACAATATTTTTATATCACACAACACAATGTTTCAAAATTTATTTAGTCATTAGATTTATTATTTATTTCGACATATAAATGTTGCTTAAAAGAAAATAAAAAATTTAAGGTTGAAATGACTTACTCTATTATCAAAGTAAACATTAGCGGAATACTGTTGAACGTCGTAACAATACACTGAATATAAAGCTTTAAATTTTTCATAATTGTTACAATTTTCATCATATTATATTAATTTAAAACAATTTGATGCAAAATAATTAATAAACTAATTTTTTTCAATTTCTTGACTTAGAGCACAATAATAAATTTTTAAATTCTGGCTCGGAATACCGTATCGAAGACCAACATCATTCCCAGAGAATGAGAAACTGAATAAGATCATTTTGGTTTTACACCTATTTATATTGATTGCATGTTACCAATATACATACCTTGACTATTTGACTTCCTAAGATCAGATCAAATAACATGCTCATAAAATACATTAACATGCTGCGCCTTCAGTATGGTATTGCAAGATGATACTTACCAAGAATAATACACCATCTACATCCTGATGCTGGACCTGCTATGGATTCCGAAACATCACACATCAGAATGTGTCAAAAATATTGAATAAAACCAAGAAAATGAACATTTTGAATTTCAAAAAAACAAGTGAAAAATGGATAGATGCTTTGCAGATACAACACAAATACACATTGGATTAATATTTCTAATACATTTTCATATTGGTAATATTCTTAAAATAAAATCTTTGTGTGTCATTTAAAAAATTTCAAATGTTACTTTAATAATCAAAAGTTAGGTTAGGTTAGTTAGACAATTGCAGACATATTGAAGGTGCTTTATTGATTTTTAAATTACTGATTGTAAAGCTCTTAGTTGATTTATGTTTTGCAACAGGACGAAGCTGTGGACGGAGCGTTGAGAGATATCGGCCTTCTTTAGTCCGGCTATCCAGAGAGCACTTTCCATCCTTCTGCTGCAACAATCCTTGCCTTCTAACTCCGAGAAAAAAAATTGATTTCAAATTGTGAATCTTGATTTTTTTCTGTCATACAGAAACGAGTATAATTTAAAAATATTTTAAATACCTCCTTTGAGAGACAAATTAGAAAAATAAATCTTTTTGTGACCTTGAATTTTATTTTGTAATAAAGTCTTGCCTAAACAGTAACATTAAATGGATGCATTGCTAACTAACAAATTTATGTATTCATATTTCAGATATTTAAAAAATGTGTTGTTGGTTTACCAGGATCATGTATTTGTTTAAGGATCTGGTGAGTTAATATTTATTCTTAAGGCTCTTTCAGTGCTAATTGTCAAATCTTCGGACCGCTGCGACGAGTCTTTTTAGTATGACGCGGTTAAGGCAACATCTTGCTGTGATTTTGTTAATTACTCTTTCAGTGTTAATATTCATACAAGCAATCAATGAATGCAACGGATGATTTTGATTGACGGGTAGCAAAGTATCGAACCAGCAACCGCGTATCTCCGCATCTAAGCTAATAACCTAAACTGGTAACTATTTGGTAGGTAAGCGCTTAGCACTGAAAAGGGACTTAAATTAAAATCCTGCATAAATTTTTTGGCAATTTGGGGCAAGTTATATTTTTTTAATGTTTTGATAACCAGATTTGACAATATTTAAACTGTATTATTATGTAAGTATGTAATTTAACTAATATATTTGTGTACTAATGTGTAATAATCATCTGGCAAGAATCACCGATCTTCCTATATTTAAGATTACTCTTATTTTGTGGTGCAATTTTATTGTATTAAGTTGTTACAAAAGTTATACATTTTAAAATTTAACTTGTAATTTAGACTTCATAGATTTGCTTAAAATTATGAATATAAATAGTTATTAACCACTTTGGAAAAAATCTCAGTGAAATTATCATGAGTAAAATCTTTTCAATTATATTAAAATTGCTTTATATTATTTACTTTTTACGAGAGTACATATTCCAAAAAAATATCAAATTTCTTTTCCAGTCAGTCCTCATTAGGTTGTCCGTCTTTCAAAGAAGCGTTTCTCGAATTTGTTGATTTTACAGCAGGCGATATATTAATAAATTGTGTGGAGTTTTTCATTGTTGAAAAATAATCTAGAAAAAAAATATTACCGATTTCTACAGATATTTTTTGATTTAAAGACAGTGTGAGGTGTATTTATTCCATAAATAATATATTACTAATTACCGTCATTTGTAAGAATAACACATCGAAATAAGAGTGGTTAAGTCAAAATATTTTTATGTAATATTATTTCATTGAAATAAAATGTGTTTGGGCCATGTAACCCCAGTTGTAACTCAATTTTAATAAAAAATGAGATATGCCTTTTTGAAAGATGGACAACGATTATTGAGGCTCATGAAACCGCAATAGATCAAAGTATGTCTTAAAACTTATTTGTTTTCTTCTAGAATTGAATAAATAATTTAATGAGTTAATATCACAATAAAAATGCTGACATAATTTAAGTAACAACCTAATTTGTTAATAACCTATGAGCAAATATTGTTGTTAAGTTGTAGCAAATAAGTTGACAAGTAAATGGTTTATATTCTATAATCTTCAAGCACCACAGATTTTTACATTTTGTAATCACTGTGAATGTAGAAAAAATAATTAATGCACCATATTTTCAATTTGATTGATTCATTCCTGAGCTGTCACAGTAAAATTACAATTACTCAAATTAATTTAGATTCCTTTGGTCCATTCCTTTATATTAAGTATTTATGTTTTTGGCAAATTCAATTTTGTCCTGTTGATTGGACTGAGCCATGTAGTGTATGTCGACCTTTACTATTTCGCTTCGATATTGAATTAATTTCAGTTTGAGATTTTGTGTTATATAGTTATAATTTTTTTAAATAAGAATTACGATTATATCTGTTTATTAATTTTTTTTTTTTTGATTTACTATAAAATATGTGTATTGATGAACAACATTCTGTCGACAATTAATAAATTCATGTTTTATTTGTGAAGTTGCAATTATTCAGAACATAGTCTTTTAATATTTAAACCAAATTAAATAAGTCACTCGGAAAAAAAAACAGAACTGCTACCGGGTTAAGAACCCGGAGCTTTTCTATTGTCTTTAGAGAGCTCTTCCAATTCAGCTACATCAATCTCGTAAGATTTCTTCTATGCTTCTTACTTTATTGAGGCATTTATTTTTAAAATTAGTAGAAAGCAATCATCTTTTTAAAATGTAACAAATTTCATAACCTTGTTCTCAATCATGTTTTTTTTTCATTTTTAATTAACTCGCACGGAATGTACTTAAGGCTATTGTTTATAGTCGATTTAAAAAGACAAAAAATAGGTTATTCTGTGTAGGTTTGTATTTTGTATTGAAGCAATACTGGAAATATTAAAATTACCAATGTTAAGTTAGTAAGAGTAACTATTAATTTGGGTTACTTAAAAAATAATATTAAATCTGTATTGTCATTGGTTACATTGAAACCGGTGAAAAACTGCTATTTTAGTGCCAACCAATCCAGTGACCCAAAATTTTGTACTGACAACAGTGGAAGATTGTATCCACGCTTTAATGTGAAAGTGCAAATTACTTTTTATTTCTTATTAATTTGTAAAAAAAAAAAAACCTTTTTTTCCGGGTATAAAATATCATTTTTTTGATACTTAGTACTATAGTTACCATTTAATATTAAGAATAAATATATAGAAATTATATTCATATTAATCATATTTTTATTGTACCACATTTAAATTGGTTCTATAAATAAGTAATGAATGCTTGAAAGATGACATAAAACAAATATGTCTTATTTTCTGTAATATAAATCAAACTACATAGCCAGAGCTTTGTATATATTTTTTGTTATTAAAGACTTTATATAAAAAATCATGCCAACTACAAATAATTATCTACAAATTCTAATGTTTGAAGAGAAATTAACTTTAATGAATCTGTGTTTAAATATTCACATATTTAAGAGACCAAAAATTAATTTAATTAGTTGAGCTGCAGTACCTACTACAATCTGAGTTTCCAAACAGGAGTATTTGAGGTAATTTTTCTTTTACGGTAATATTTTTAATGAAAAACTGTATTTCAAATATGTCAAACTACAAAGTGTTTATGTAGAGTAAAATTTTTTATTTTACCAGTGCCATAAAATTTTTGAATGTTAAAAATCAATCTAAATATTGCATATTTCTTTAGTTAAAATCTTCAACATGTTCCTGAGATATATTACAGCAAATTTTTAAATGAAGTTATTGAACCATTTGACAAAGTGACGAGACAAGTCTTTCTGTGGCAGATCCTCATAAAATTCTGGCCTTGAATGCGAATAAGATTAATCGATAAACAAAAAAGTTTTATAAATCTATTTTTTTTGTTATTTTAGCAGTTCCTTTTTCTCAAGAAAGTTTTGCGGTATAAATGTTTTTAATTCTTTTTGTTAATATTTATTATTTAAATTGTTTTATTTTTTGTTATTGTTTTAAGCCTAACAGATGCATATATTTAACATTTACCTATTATTTTCTAATAGAATTAATACATCATACAATTTTAAAATGCATGGTAGAATAGAACCTCAATTAGTTGGATTAAATGGGGATAAAGGTGGTCCGGATAATGAAAAATCTGGATAATCAAGAGAAAAAAATATTGATAATATGTATTATTTATGTATAATTTTTATGATAACAGAAATTTTGTACATCTTCATAAAATAAATCTAAATTGAATACAGATTTTTTTTTTTAAATAGAGATGCGTACATGGGATACGTATCACATCAATATTCTTACTACTTTCAAACTAAGCTAAACACTTGTGCTATGAAAATAGGACTAACTTGCTGGTTTCCTGAAACGAGGCTCGAACCCCCGACCACTAGATCACTTGGCGAGTATTGTAACCACTAGACTACAAACATGTCATTAATTATTAATAATTAATTATTTACTATAACTTAAAGATAAACTATATGCTAACTATATTCGTCATATATGTTTTCACTTTTTCTCATAATAATGATTCAGATATCTGTCTATTGATTTTGATTGAACCATTTTGAATGAGCCTTTTCAACTTCTTTATTTTTCAATTTTCGATGTTCTGAACCTCTGATCCTCAGACACAAATTATTTTATTTTTTATTTTTATAAAGTATATTAGTGAATATATTTTTATTATCAAATTGTAATTTTAAAACCTTGTTTTTTGATAACTAAAACAAATTAGATGAAACACTTAATTGGATTAAAGTTCCGGGTTCGAGTCTGCTGATGCCATATATATTAGACAAAAAACATCTCAAATTGCTTTTGTTCATATGTATGTATTTTAAAACATAAATTTAATTTAATGCTAATATCATATAAATTCTCTACCAAAAATTTTTTGTTTCAACAATCCAGATTTATATTTTATAGATCCATTTTTTGAAGTTATCAATCAAATTAGTTGTTACACATTTTTATTTATTTGGCATTTAAGACGTGAATTTATATATAGTAGCAATATACACATTAAATTCAATTTAAGTATGTATTAATAAAAATCAGTAACAATTGGATAGACTAAAATATTTTTTGTGTTGCCAGGAATCAAATCTATGATTATACAGTCTCTCAAGGGCTGCACATTAGATGATATTCATTTTAGATTTTTTATATTATTGTTTTAAAAAGTAGTGTTTGCAAACTGTTTGTATTCTTCCTTTAATAATCTATTATCCTATTCATTTTATTTCCACAACACAATGTAATTTTTATTTTTACATTTACAAAATTATGATTTACCCTACATTTTGAAAGTAATCGGCCACTTTAACAACATGTCATAATTTTAATTATATTTTGATTAAATTTGTTGCGACTTACAGGCGGACCTCGACTTTTGTACAATTTGCTATTTCGTACATTTTCTTTCTGAATTTAAAAAAAGCGCATGCGATCGGTTTGTGCTTCAAAGTTGTCATTTTGATGCAGGTTGTCAACTTACTAAAGGTTGGAAACCTGTGTAGATGTACGATAACGATAATAATTTATTGATTGCACAAATAATTATACGGAGAACATTGAAATACTTTCTCTCCAGTGTGTATATGCATATGACTTTTTAGGCTTCCTTTATGAACGAAAAAGATACAGCGTGCTATACAGAGCTTTATCGAGAAAAAAGAAAAATATGATACAATCAACTCCTGATAAATTTATTAAGGAATTAATTCTCTTTCATGTACTTTTTACTATGTGTTTTTTTCCCTCTTCTTTCATACATTTTTGAGGAACCAATCATGTACAAAAGTCGCGGTTCACCTGTATAAGGAAATAATGTTCTTTGATATTTAAATAAATGTAAACATGTCATTGAAAAATTCAAATCATACACCTTTTTCAATTAATTAATATAGTATGGTATAAATTTCTGTTATAAAAATGGACTAAGTATCCGGCTGTCATCTTTTTCATTTAAAGTTAATATTTGTGTTTGATAAATTTATTAAAAATAAATGTGTTACTGAAGAAGAACAAACTTGAAGCAAATTATTAGAATTATCATAAATCAGTATAAGAAAAATAGTCTATCGTCAACAGAAATGACTGTTTACTTCTGGTAAATAATTATGTAATATGATTTGAAACACTGAAATAAATTAACTAAAAAATTTATATAGCAACTTACAATTTTCTGAAATTGAAATGAAAACATTTAATAATATATTTTTTACACTTCTCTTCATTCTGTAGCTTCATTTGAGTTTAAAACTTGTGTTCATGTTCAGAGTTACACTCTTAAATTAAATTAAAACTCAACTGTCGATCCCAATGACTGGCAATTTTCTTCTGATGGTGATTTTATTATTCAGATTTCATCAACGTTAAAATATTGTAACCTTGGCACAACATCGTATCTGACATTTTTATCAAAATTGACTTTTTTGTATCAAAATTCTTACCATATTTTTCTCTTTAAAACTGAGGTACAAAAATATCAAATTCTCTAATAGTTTAGGAAATAACAAGAAACCAAAGTAATGTTTCAGAATTGATTTGAACACTAATAAAATGTATGCGTTATATAGGATGTAACAGACCTAGTCCACAATGTTTTATGGGTGGATACCTGACTAAATTACGAGTTGAAAATGTTCAAGGAATATGTCAGAGATATAAGCATTTCAAAAAAATCGTTATTATATGAATATTTCAATTAATTGAAATATTTTATTGATTTTAAATTATGTATTGAATACAAGAAATTAAAGGTCATCGAATTTCGAGTGGCCAGACTTATTTTGTTAGATAATTTAGGGCCTGAAGCAAAGATATACGTTAATAATGGATAAATTTTATAAATATTTATTTCGAAGTACGTAGACTTAAAGCTTAACATGATTTTATTAAAAATTCAAACAATAATATTTTCCGTAACGGTGCAGAATTTGCACATAATCCTTGAACATTTTCGACTCGTAATTTAGTTAGGTATCGACCCATAAAATATTGTGAACTAGGTCTGTTACACTCTATATAATATAACATGCCCAAAATTAGG
The DNA here is from genome assembly GCA_031772225.1 of Eubasilissa splendida. Taxonomy (NCBI): domain Eukaryota; kingdom Metazoa; phylum Arthropoda; class Insecta; order Trichoptera; family Phryganeidae; genus Eubasilissa; species Eubasilissa splendida. Next base: position 22,214,754 of record CM062857.1, on the reverse strand, counting down.
TTAATTTTATTACTTTAAATTATAAAGCATAATTTTTGAAAAGCTTTCACCTTGTGGGTGATGAATCAAACTTGATACCTTATTGTTCCAAGGGTATAATATGAAAGAATGTGCATTTTTGAATCATCGAACTATGGTATTCTGCAGGGTTTTGGGATTACGCGTTATTTCAATGACATTTTGTTTTGTTATATTATTATTATATTTTTAATTATTTTTACGTAAACTCAAGACTTCCATCAATAAAAAATGTCACATTTGATTTGAAAAAATATTGCAATATATATATCAGCGAATTAATTTAAGCTCTTAAATTTTTACAATGTTTTGAGTGAATTTTTTCATGAAATATTTTAACATTTTTACACATGTAAATTTTTATTTTTTTTATTTGACATTTTTACAATTTTTTTATAACATGAATTAAGTATTTTACATTATTAAAATTACATGTTTTTTTTTTCACTTACCTATCCAAAAAAGAGACTAGGTCTTGTGCTTGGAGAGGGGACACTATAATAATTTTATGTATTTTATTTATTGTCTATTTGCGTGCTTCTGAAGTGTTCTGTAATATTGTTTATTTTCTAATTATGTGTTTCTGAAGTATTCATTTATTTTTTTTCTAAACCCTTTTATATCTTTTATTTCTTTAATTTGTGTAGGGAAGCATTGAAATTTTTTATCCCTAAGTATATAAAATTTTGCTCATAGTTTTGTTTGGTGTTACATTTAGGGATTTTAAAGTTATTTTTGAACCTTAATGATGTGCTTGTTTCAAATTTTACAGTGTTATTTTCTTTAATTAATTGAGATTTTTTTGTAAATGTTTTCTACTTTGGGAACTGGGAATTTTGCAAAAAGTGTTTGTGTTGAAAAAGTTGATCTTTTTTTAATATTACTTAGATGATTATTCTCTGTATTAATTTTACCGAGTTCATTATATAATTGTATGCTACTCCCCACCCAATTATTCCATACTGGAGTAGTGAGTGAACAATAGCAAAATATACCTTTTTAAAATTATTTATACTTAAAATGTTTCTTAATCTTATGAATATATAAATACATTTTCTTATTCTTTTCACTGATTCGCTAATGTGACTGTGCCATTTTAAATGTTGATCAATAATTACACCGAGATATTTGATTTATTTTTTTGGGCTTATGTTTGTACATGAGTCGTTACAGGTAATTTTGTTACAGTTGTCATTATGGATAGTAATTTTTATATGGGGCAGTGTAATAGGTTTTTTCGGAGTTTAAAGAAAGTAAATTACTATCGAACCAGGATTTGAGTGTGTTCATGACGTTATTTGCATGTTCATTTGTAGTGTTCCAGTCTTGTCCGTCAACAATGATAGCAGTGTCGTCGGCGTATAGTCAATTTTAGTTTGAAAATGTCATTGACATAAATTATAAAAAGAAGTGGGCCCAAAACTGCCCTTGTGAATGTGTAAATACTTGCCAATTATGTATAGCAAATATCTGAATATTTATCTATTGTTAAAAATCAACAGTAACTCCAAATGTTTGTGTACTGGTTTAGAAAAAAACATTTATTAAATTTTAAATTATTTGATCATTAAAAATTCACAGTTGTTGACATTTTCAGGTGTCTGATGAGTAAGTTGGACTTAGACTGTATTTAATAATTGCGCTTTTAGGTTCACTGTAATTTGGATACTATTTTTAAGGTTTTCATGGATAATGTATAAAAATTTATAGTTGTGCATATTAACACAATTATAAAAATTTATAACTGGATTTGAAACGTCCAAAAATAACTCATATCAATTAGAATATTGAAGTTTATAGTCATACTTTTACTACCAACATTTTGAGCATTAGGTGAGTTTGTTAATTTTTCAAACTATTCTTCTTCTTATACTGAGTCTAGAAGAGTTAAGGCCGGTTGTGTGATCAGTAGTAACTTTTTACTTTAGCAAAAATTACTATTACTAATTTTTTTGCGAAAACGGATTGTTTAATCGTTAGTAAAAAACTATTTATTTTTCAAAAGTACATCCCGTAGTAAACTTATTTTGCTCTGCGATATCCGATAGTAAAAACGAAAATCGATAGTTAAATATGGCGGATTTTTCACAGCTGTTCCAAAAGTCATCTGACACATGGATACTTTGAAAGTTGCAGTATACGACAATTAATTATTCAATATTCTGCTATTTTAGTGATGAGAGTTCATCCGATGATGATCTCGTTGTTTAATATACATTATTACACATAATATGAAAAAATTTCACCACCAATGCAATGTGACAGATAGCCTAGGCGAAAAATTCCATAGATAATGCATAAAATAAAGCATATTTCATGCTTATTTGTCACAATTATAGTCATCTCCATTTAAGCTTCGACAGTAGTAAATTTGATATATCAATAGCCCGCAAATGATTTTAACTACGGTCGTTAAAAAGTATCCATAGTAAAGTTACTATTGATCACACAACCGGCCCTCATAGTTAGATTTTTATAACTCGAGTTGATTGACTGATGATTGTGTAAGCAAAACGTTTCTTCCTCTATTGTTTATTTTTTTAAATATTATCATTCGTTAAAAATCAAATTTAATTATGTTTAACCGTTTACAATTTTTGTACCTGCAAAACAATCTTATATTGTAGTTACCTTTATCCTCTGTAATAGTTTGCCCAAACAGGTTAGGTGTCGGGTCCATCCTTTGAGTAACATGAGACAAACTTCATGTTGCGAGCAGCAAATATCCTCATCTCAATCTAATCAACAGATTGAGGATTCATTGTAGAATGTAGAATTTTTGTTAATGTCATTACCAATTTTATTCTTTGACTAGAATATTTTTTTTGTAAAACTATGCAATTTTGTAATTTTCTACCCTAAAATGGTTTTATATCCACATAGTATTTAAGACAAACATTTTTTTATATAAAAATATTTTCTCGATGTAAAATAACTTTTAATATTAATACTTGTTTTTTCTTCTTCAATAAATGTTTATATATAACTTTATGAATTATTTTTCAATTTGTTTCCTTGTTGCTAAATTTTCCTATATGTCCTGTATCCACAGAAGGAGACAATGTTGGAGATTTACCGTGTACATGTGATGACATTTTGTTCTGGAAATAAACTCAGAGATCAGCTTGAGATTGTTAGAAAGAGACAAAAACTCAAACCATTGTACGCAGCGTACATTCTGACAGCGAGATTTGATACATGTATATAACTATCACCTAAAACTACCATCACTATTCTGAAAGTTATCTAAGTCATTAACATAAATTAGAAACATTTTCACTGCTTCTGGGGAGATTCAAAATCATCCAAATTGACTAACGTGACGACAATGATATTTGACGTTTATCATACGAGCGTGAAGATAGGCGTGAGATGATGAATCTCTGAGATACGGTGTGTGCACGGAGACTATGAAAGCCGAGAGTTGTTTCCAAAGCATGTCATGGGAGCAAAATCCATATGTCAGAAATTGTCTCGGGTCGAAAATCTTTTAAAAATGTCTTCTATGGACACAAGCCATTACAATTGGTTAAAGTATGTATATCCAAAATTTAATAAAATTAAATTGAAAAATCTCTGGCGTCTTCTAGCGAATATTTCTAAAAGGTATTCGCAATAAAAAGGTGATAGCTTTTAAATTAATGGAATGCAAGATGTATCAATTTGAAATAGCTGCAACATATAAGTTCGAAAATTTGTCGACCATTTACGAGGCTGACGTAGTGTATTGCTTATCGCACTACCCCGGATACGAAGAGATCCCAGTTCAAATCCCGGTGGCAGCTAATTTTTTTGTTGATAAATTGAGTTTATCTGTACGTATATCTTTCTAATTGATGTATTTAATTTGTATTAAAATTAATATTCCTACTATTTTTCAGACTAACTTTGCTAGTCTTCCTTCACGCTCGATGTGAGTGGACAATTTTTAATCCACAGTTAATGAATTGATAGTTCTGCATTTTATTCTAATAAGTATATGGTGCGGTTCATTTAGGACTGCAGTATGGAAAGCAATAAGGAATATGTACTTCATATTAACATTATTTGGGAAATAGGATCCAAATAAGTACGACTTCCATTTTTTCATACATATAATTTATTCTATAATTATTTTATTTATATAATTTTATTCTAATAATGTTATATCTTAATAAACATTTACATACAATAATAATTAATATATATATATATATGTATATATATATATATATATTAATATATATATATGTATATATATATATATATATATAATTTTAATATTTTAAATACTTAGAAACAACATAAAATAAATAAAGTTTTGTACGTTAAGTAGAGCTTAGCTCTTCTCGAAATGTTTTGGCATGTACACGAGTGCATCTCCTCCCACCGGTGAGGAACAAGCTCCTATAGTTACCGCCACAAAACGTTCAATCTCGACTAGCGTGACATCTGACACAGATTAAAACATAACTATATTGTAGATTGTTTTTCACGGAGGTAACTCTATGTAGGAGCGCCTAGAGATGAACTCGCAAATATAATCTTGTAAGACTTACACTAGCAGCGGACGAGGGTGAGGAGGAAATTAAAGGGATGAGGTATGGTATGAAGGCCGCGCAGGGGGCCGTAGACCCCCTGAGCCCGCGCGACCCCGCCCGCGAGGTGCCCCTGCGCGCCGGAACCTCCTCCGGCGCGCTGAGGCCCCGCACCGCTCTCCTCGCACGCAGGCCACAACAAACAGAGCGTTGTGTGCTCGCATGAGATGGCAGAGCCCTAGGCGGATAGATACATGAGGGGTGAAATGAGATGGATGAAATGGATGATCCCCGCTGTGCGCTGCGCCGGGAAGGTTGTTACAGCTTCCCGGAGCAGAGAGCGGAGTTTCTGCTCTCCTCTGCCCCGCATCAGTTACCTTACCTTTCTCTCGGTTTCATACCACGTCGGAAGGTCGATAACTGAAACGTTCCCGAACTATCAGGGGGCAGATTGAAGCAGTCAAGTTGTTCCGAGTGTATAAACCACTCTCTCTCGGCGTGACAGAGTGAGTACACTCTTACGCCACACTGGCCAGCAGCCAGAGCTGTTACTATGCAGCACTTTCTATACAGCACTCGTGTTGCAACTATCGCTGGTTGCAATCAACTTTAAATGTCTGTTGCAAAACACTAAGTACTCGCAATTTTTAAATGCACTTTTAACAATCGCATTACCTTTCAAAACATTAAACACATTCGGCGTCTCAGCGCGTGTCAGAATATTCACATTTCCAAAATAAGATAATTTGACAATCTTTTTAAGTAAGATTATTTTCAATCAGCTGCTGTCGACAATGCCGAACACACAGTGTTGTAATAACTGATTTCTTTAAACCTATAAATTTGAGGGTAAGTTAATTTGTCCTAAACGACAAACTTTAATTTACTATGATAAGTTACTGACTAAATATTTGCTGCAGACCTTGTCGGTCCGGGCTCGTTCCAGGGAAGATCCCGGGAGCGAGCCCGTGCGGGAGCCCTCTACTGAACGGAACACCCGCCAGTGTTCATATCTAGAAATGTACTTATACACAAATCTATAGTACAAATAAGCGTAACATCGTCGTCCCATATACTCCTCGTCTCCTTGTCCCGCCTGAAGATGTTACAAATTTCCAATTCGAGGACGACAACATTTAATCGAGTACATCTACTAGTTTAAGTACAATAAATAATAGATATCAAAAAAGATGTAAAATAAGCTACTGAGATCTCGTGTCATTGACACGGCGCGAGTTCCTTCACTGTTTCAAATGATTCGAGGAAAATAAATATTCTAAAAATAATTTCACATCTGACTAGGGAGCTTGGCAAACTTAAAGGAAAGGAAAACTTCACTCGCCTTCAATCTCCGAGTGTCATAAATAGATTGGCTCGGCCAACGAGCAGCTGACCAACCCGCAACGCCAACTTTCCCAGTTTCTTCACCGGGCCGCGATTAAACCACTCTCCGGGCTTCCCGCTCCTCCGCTCCTTTCTCTCCATAGCCGACTATTGTACACTCTTTGCCTTCGTGCTTCACTGAGATCCTATCGGATGGGAGCGAATGCCAAGATGATTTGTATGAGCCCTGAGGAAGAGATATCGCGAGACACTCTTGTTGAAGTTTGACATTCGCCCAAATCCGAGCGGGATCTGTCCGTATCACTGTTAACTAGTACCCTGTCCGTCACTTAAGCAGTTCCTGAACGGGCCATCGCACTGTGAGAAAGGAGCGATCCAGTGTTTACCGACGCATGGTAGAGAATGGTCCAGGTTAAATCAGGCGCTCGCTGTACCAGATTCAGAAGTCCTCGGTGTCGGGGTGTGGCGAGAGGGCGCCGCCCATGGAAGGCTCCGTGTTGCGGCGCTTCATCTTGCTCTTCAGTTTCTTCAGCATCGTGGCCTGGAGGGGGGAGGGGGACAGAGGACAGTCACATCAGCCAACCATGTTCTATTCTCCATACTCTACTCGCAATTGTGGCAAGTTTCACGTTGACAAATTAAGTTTGAGATGTTTAAAAAGTATATTATATAAAAAGATATTTTTTCTATAAAAACCTCTCCTTTTCATCTGAATTAAAAGTAATTTGTGCTAATTTTACAGGCTAAGTTATATTGGCAGCTATGTTTAATGAATATATTTATTACACATCATCACCAATCCAATCCCTCTTACAGAGGTAAAACACATGTAAAATATACAACATGTCGGAGGAATGTACAGAAACAATGAAATGGTCAAATATATAACAGTGGTTGCTGTCTTTACTTACTTACTTACTTAAATGCAATCATATACTCTGAGCAACAAAGATGAAATGTAAATTGTATCCAAAATATATATTATAATAAATGTATTGCCGGATAAATGTGGTGTCATGGTAATCAATCAAATAATACAATTTTGATGGAAGCAAAAAGAATATCAAAGTACAAAAATATATAGAGATATACGCATGCCAATAGTGCCAAGTGGCGTGATGTGACTGGGGGGTGGGAAGGGTGAGGTGGGGGGCCTACTCGCGTGTGTCCGCCCCCTCGGCTAGCTGTGGCTCCGTCATGCGTCGCTTGGCTTTTATTTTCTTGAGCATCGTCGCCTGTCACCCCACAAAACATACATTTATTCCATTAGGTACCCTGACTCCGAGATGCGTGACATATCGTTTGGGAACTATCACATCAAATTGGGTCCACAATGCTAAACATCATTATTGGCCAATCATGTGTTACTTCACCAAATGTAATTGTTTCATATATATATATATATATATATGAAACAATTATATATATATATATATATGTATCCCAAAAACGTTATTAAAGGCATCAAAAAACATATGTTCGACAGCCTTTCACAAAAATTAAGAATCTCCAAAAGATATGAATGTACAAAATGATGGTTATTTGTGTTAACGTGAATATAATTAACATTCAGATATGCAACATATATCTGCAGACTACCTTGTAGTCAATTGTTATTGCACTGCCTCTTGACAATGAGAATCCACCAAATATTTGGATTATGTTGATATTATTCATTTTTATAATATCATAAAGGAACATTTAAAAAATATGTAGCAAAGACAATCTTGCAGGGTTTTCTAGTTTAATCTGTAAGAAGGGATTTCTTAAATAAAAGCGTACCTGTTGTGACTTTACCAATGCATTAAATATGCTTGCCCATTATCAATAAGTCAAATTTACATAACTGGTGCATTTATACTTGTTGTTTATAATTCTGTATCACCGAGAAGGACATTCTGTTACAATGACAAATGTTTATTAAAAAATACATACACGTTTTTTGTGAACAGAAATATTGCCTAACATGGTAATAGTATTATGTGTTATTAGTTTTCACGAGTAACACATAACAATTATCTGTCAAAGTATGTAAAAAAAAAGCAATCCCTTCTTGTATGTATGTGTTTATAAATCATAGTGAATGTTGAATGGCTTCATTCTATGTAAAACATCCATACAGTAAAATGATAATGTTTACATAGGTTCATTCGTACATAAAAATGCTATGTTTTTGTTTAAAAAAAAGAACATCTTCACAAAACATTATTGGGTACTTAATAAAATATTGTTATAAAGTATGCAGTGGAGCAAGGGGTACACGCACAACACGCAAGGAGGACAGCACAACACGCAAGGAGGACAGCACAACACGGAAGGAGGACGGGGCAAGGACACCAAGCCTAGAGTACTATTGCTAAGATCCTATTGTTTCACACGACTTGTACTGCTCTATCCATGTGTTCCTTTAGTGTTCCTTCACAAACATGCATGTTCTATGGTGCTTGGGACCGCCGATTTGCAATCACTCAACTGCGCATGTTTGAAATCTTATAACTTTTCTCTTCGGCTACTGTCGACGGCTACGCTTTTTCAAATGCAGCTTCAGCCTGTCATATTACGTACTAACAGTCGTCGCACGCTTCGTCTTCTTTAACATTGTGGCCTGTTGGTATTTCAATTGTTTAAAACGTATGATTAGTATATTGAAGAACAAAACATTTATCATGCAGATGGACTTGGAGAGCTCATTTAAAAAAAAATTATCATTGAATTCATTAATAGTATCATTCGATGAACGTTTATGACATTGAAGAGAGACTTTATCAAGCTTTAGGGTTGTGTATATTTTAAATAGACGAGTAACGAGAGACACTGATCAAGCAATCTTTATTTCTCATCATTGTTAAGTGGGCAATGAGATGTTTTACAAACAGATGAAATGAGCGGTATGCTGTTTTAAGAATAATCAAATACGATGGGATAAAGATATTTAATATTTGCAATAGAAAATGTGAATTTTGTCAACAGTTTATTATTTACTAAAAATTATTTTACAAACGAAAAGAAGTTCAAGATGTGCTGTTTAATAAATACAAAAGTTTCTAAAAATACAAACATTTGTTATCTCAAAGGGAAAACCAAACGAATGTGCATAAACTAAATTGAGATACAATAATACACGAGATAGTCATTTCAGGATTTTAACGGAATAGACAAAATTAATAATTCCAAATATTACCAGTCTATTTTTAATTTCAATTTGGTGTCCATGGAAAGATTTCTGTGAATGATTGATGAGAGGATAAAGAGTGATGAGATGGTGGGCTCGTGCCGTTCTTGTCACATGCGATGGGATCATGCACGGTTCTTACATCAGACAGGAAAACAAAGGGTATTATGCTGAATGCTGGATTTGTTATGCGGAAAATTAAAAATACCAAAATAAAAAACAGTACCTATCCTAGTCTTACTAAAATCTTTAAGAAGTTAATATGTTTATTTGTAGTTCGACTGCGGAATATCTTGAAGTCATTTACAAAATTAATTTGTAAATATTTTTTAAACTCTGATAAGATACGCCAAAAATCTAGAGTTCCTTCTAATTATGGATTACAGTGAGCGCATAAAAAATCTTTTGTGCAATTTTAAGAACCAATGTTATTTGTGCACTTGGAGAGAAAATAAGAAAAACATTACCATACCAGTATAAGGCTACTGGTAAGGCCTGGCCTTGGCTCCACCACATTACTAATGAAGATATATTAAAATGCACAAATAAGTCAAGAGAACTAATAACAACCATTAGAAAGCTGCTTACACCAGTCATATTCTTCGCAATGAAAAATATGATATTTTACAACTTATTATGTAGGGGAAGATAGAAGGCAGCAGAGGCATATGTAGAAAGGGATTATGTTGGCTGTATAACCTCCGGAAGTAGTTCAATGTCCAAAATGTTGGTGATCTTAAACAAGATAAATCAAAATGCTGTAACATGGCCGCCAACCCTCGATAGAAGGTGGCACATGAAGGAGAAGTTTGTTAAAAATTGTATGCGCGCTGTATTTTTTTATGTGAGCTATGACGCCAAATTGTGTGCGCGCGTACACTCGCACACCTTGGAAGGAGCATTAGTTTTAACAATGAAAGATGAAGCAACACTAGATGTATTTGAAAGAAAGGTCCTAAGGAGAATTTGCAAAGCTGTCAAAGAAAATGTAGTGTGGCAGGCGTAGGCAATGAAACTAGGAACTTTACCATCTGTATGGTGAGCCAAAATTCAACAAATAAGGGAGGCTTAGATGATTACGCCATATAGAGCATATGAATGATGAGCAACCCCCGAAACAGCTATAATAAACCCAAAGGAAGACAAAGAATGAGGAGATAGGACAGTAAATAAAGACCTATCCATTCTCCGTGAAAGAAATTGGCGGAAGCAGCTTCTTTAAACTTATTGTTCATATTTAATCTAAACTTTGAAAAATTATAATTTTTATAAATTATGATAATATTTTACCTTCTTGTTGTAGTTATTTTCTCAATTGTGTTGTTATAAATTACATCGCTATGTTAGTTGTTTAAATTCATATTGCCTAAAATAAGTTCTACTTATTAATTAATAGTGAAGTTTCTATATTGGTCTTACAGAATATCACAAAATAATACTTCTATTAGATCATAAAAATTAATCTATTCCGGTGTGTCTTTGAGAATTATATTTTTACATTTGCCATTCTAAGTGGTGATAAAATATACATGTTCTACATTTAGTCTAATCTATGTACATCTACCTACTTAAAAAGCTGGAATTCAAAAAAGTGTCTGCCGAACTCATTATGCACTATCAAAATGTGTTTCAATCAATGTAAGATAAAACGTAATTTTTTCTTAGTTAAAAATATTAAACATGATTTTTTATATAGTCAATACAGATGACTATCACAAAAGCGAAATTTAAAAATACATAGTTTAGTTTTCTAACATATGATTTCATATGTTTACTAACTTTCCATGCTTCCTTATAAATTTTTTATTTTAAAGTTCAAACTGTTAACTATTAATTAAAATATTTAATCAAAATAAATATTATGTTTATGTATATGACAAAAACTGTGGGTATTTTGTTATATATTATATAATAATGGATCAGCGGACTAATCTCAGGTATTGCGTCATTGTGACTAAACGTTGTATACAACAATGGATAGTACGCTTAGAATGCTCACATTGACAATTTGTGTTTGTTTTATTAAGGCTGCATGTTTGAGTTAGGCAGAAATATTTTTTATTTTACTTGATCAATAAATGATACCCTTAATAATGCCTTTTCAACTCAACACTGTCTCTTTATAATGATGCGGGATGTTCAAAATTTTTCATCATGCAAGTCTAGAAAGCGAGCAGTGCTGGGTGTTGTGGAGTGCATTCAGGTTTTAAATACTAAGATAATTTACCTTTAGGGCAGACTTCAGTACCACCACCTCGCCGGGAGATTGTACCCATGGCTCGCCGTCCACTTGGACAGGAATGTCTGATTTCAGATGTATCTTAATGTGTCCACCCTTTAAAAATGTTCATGGTTGAAAAAAAATCTATAAAAAAAGTAAAATAAGAATTTAAAATATGGCATGTTAATAAAAATGAAGCCTCTATGACTATGATAGCCATGATATTTTGAGTATGTCCAAATTTTTGTAGGAACCAATAACTGGGATTTATCCCCTGAGGGATTGTCATCAAAATATAGATGTCTCACAGAGATGAAGCTATTATTTTTACATGGGACATTTTTACAGACATATTCTAGTATATATGTTAATAATTCAAATGAAGGATATAGCCCCATACTTTAGACAAAAGAGTCTCAGCTTCAGCGACATCTATACTGTTACATGAAAATGAATATCAAATTTTCAAAAAATCCATAGATGGCGACAGTTGATAATAAATAATTGAAATGTTCCAACATAACATACACAATTTCCAAAAATTTGATAGATGTGGTAACATGGGTAAATAGGTGAATGTTACATTGTGTAAAGTGATCACTTAAGCCAGCCGATGACAGGTCGTAAGCCCTGTAATGCCCAAGACTTCCATAATTCCCGTGTAAAAATAATAGCTTCGTCTCTGTGAGACATCTATATCTTGATGATAGCCATGATTCATTTTACCCGCACTCAATTTTCAACACACATATGTATATAACATTATGTCATATTTCATATTCTTATTTTGATATACATCTTTCACTTCTTCTATATTGATAAAATTTATAATACTTCAGTTGTCAGTTATTTCAAGTTATGAACTTACTTTCATTCAATTTGGTCATGTCAAGTTATTTCCCATGTTTGTGTCTTACATATCTGTCAAACTGATTCTTTCATCAGTCATATGCTTCATGCGGATGATGTATGGAATATAATGTTATCAAATCTAAAATATTTCTTTATAGCTAGCAGATTAGAAGATCTTATACGAGACCATCACAAGTTGCACACAGTGTCATATATATTTTAATATGATATTTACTATCTTTTTATTTTTCTTTTCTTTCTCCTTTATTATTATTATTATTTTATTTTTGGGATAATGATATTATGTACTGTTTTTATACATTTTTGTTAATGGTACACTGTACCGTATAAATATATGAAATATAATAAATAAATATGTTGTGATCCTATTATCTTGTTAAAATGAATTCAAGGAAGTTTGCTTGTGGTCCATCAATTCCTTCTAGGATGCTTTGGTAATATCTGATTGATTTTGATTAAATTTGTTGAATTAAAATATCTCTTACATAACTCAAATCCATTGAAATTCATTGTACAGCATTCGAACCTGCTACCTAATATGATTCAAATAATACAAACATAATTTAAAAAAATGTTTAAAGTACACGAGGTTACGATATATTCATCTGTATCAAATGAATGTCATTCCCCTGCATTCATCCTTGTATTGTAATTTTTATGTCTCGCTGGCATATCCAGTTAATGTCTGAATATTAAGACCCTCACAATTCCCTTGATAGGTTAACATACCTGTGTACTCGCTAAGAGTACAAAGCCCTGCTTACTGTTTTCCATAGTTAAAGGTAATTATGAGTACTGTCAGCTTCTGTTTATTCTTTTGTAATAATATATATATTAATCATAATTCAAATTTGAAAATGTTAACATTTTTCATGATTTAGAAAATTAGATTATAAACGTGATTAATCATTTCATATTTTTGAGAAATCACATGAAAGTATCCAGAACGTAGTTCCCTGATATCTTTAGTAAATGAGATACAAAGAATAAACTAATATTTTGAATTTTTTTTATTTAAAACTGGGAAGTGAATCCGGAACATTCTATTGCCGGTAAAATGCTTTACCTATTAAACTATGGCATCCTTATTAATCTTTTCAAATTTGATATTCATTTGTTACTTTTTAATGAGAAATCTGTTTTTTCCAATCGGAAACAATGATATTTTAAATTGCAATCTTTCTCAAATACCTTTGAGTAGAACTGTCAGATGGTGCCACGACTCCCAGATTTTTTTCTTCAAAGATAGATTTGTTATTTGTGTCTTTCTGTGACATATACTATATCTTATTTATTTTAGCCAAATTGTATTTTTTCATTATTACTTAGTATATGTATAATAATAATATAAGCTCCAATAATTTTTCTGAGTAAGGAATAATATAATATAGTATGTTAAAGAGACTGCCTGTTTATTAGTCATATTATATCCGCTTGGTACCTGAGCAATCCTCATGGCAGAGCGCAGTCCCGATTGTATCTGTCCCAGATGGACCACTCCGGTGACCCCCACGACCTCCAGCATGCCATCCCAGTGGTTAGGTTTGCTGAAATGATCCTCCTTCTCGGGACCCCAAGGATTGGCGCCAGATCCCCAGCTACAAAATCAAAACCGAATGCATTTATTTTCACATGCTTATTGGGGACATTTAAAAGTTTGAAATCACTAAAGAAGTTTTTGATATTAATAAAAATTAGGTGTGCACCTCAATATGTTCAGTATGATGATGCCTTCCAAGGGCGGCAGTTCAACGTGCTTCCCGTCTACCTCGAGGCGCAGCTCTCGGTGCAAGTCCTTGCATAGCTTGCCACATCGTCCCACCATCTTGCGCAATCCCATCTTTACATATACTCCCTTGTTGCGCAATCTGTAGCAAAAAAACACAATGATATATGTAAACATTTATTTTCTTCAGGAAGTATGTATATAGGAACCTATTAGAGAATTATATGTCGAAAAATAATAATTGTTTACTCACTACACTGGTGTGAAACATCTTGAAAATTAAAAATTATTTATATTTTTATTAAATGTACACAAGTATGTACATATATACTAAGAGGCAGTTTAAGCTAGAATACATAATTGAAGAATAAAACAAATATACAGGGTGGCCCAAAATAAGTGAGAACATTTTGTAAAATGTGATATAATTACATCAAAATTAGTTTAACTATATCAACAATAGCTTAAATAGTTTACTAATTTATTTACTTACCTATATTACGTTTTATTTTGACAATTTCCGGTCGCCATCTTTGATTATTAATTTTCCCATTGTTTATATTTGGTTTTTTCAAATTGTTGCCCAGAATGGCAAAAATCATTGCAGAAGACCGTATTCTGATCAAAAATTTGCGAATTGAAAAACATTGGGGTGCTGGGAAAATGATCAAAGAGTTTCAAAACAAAGGCTGGAGCATAGCTAGACATTACATCATAACTGGACATTACAGCAGGATGGAGCTCCATCTCACACAGCCAGAAATACAATCAACTTTCTTCATCGTGAGAATGATAATTTCATTGAGCCAGGCATATGGCCACTGAACAGCCCAGATTTAAACTCAGTAGATTATGTAATATGGGTGTTTTGATGATTTCTGATTAACTAAATTTTGTGCAAAAAAAATTACATTAAGAATTATAATTAATTATATTATGTTTTGAAATAGGTAACTCATGTGTTATGAGATGTTCCCCCTTTTTATGGGCCACCCTGTATTTGTAATATTTAACGCAAACACATTATGGTTCATTTTAATAATTAATAGTTTATTAACTTTGCTTTTAAAACCGCTGTAAGTTATTTATAATCACCAATTGGTTTCAAGCATTTTGACAATGATTTTAGTTTGTTTTTTTATCATCCTAATGAAGGAAAAGCTATTCTCCGAAACTGGTTGGTGTATATAAATAACTCACAGTGGTTTTAACAAAGTTATTAAACTATAAACTAAAACAAATATTGTCACCGTATAGTCAAAACTAAATAACTAACATGACAACTTATACAGATTTTACTGAATATTATATACCTAGTAAAAATGTTTGATTTTTCATAAAATTGATCTTATTTATCGTAGTAAAAATGTTTTTGATCCAGTAAAAATTGTTTATCTATTGAAATTTTAGAATTCAAAACAGTTGTATACAAAATATGTACATATTTATCTTTAGTCAGCTGATATCAGTCACTTTTTAGCAAACATATGTAAGGTCATTTGGACCTAAGTAATATAAAAAAACACATTTTTAATTTTTTTTCAATTTTGGCTGTATGGCGACAATGTCATCTAAGTAGGTACCAAAATTCACATTATGAGATAATCAAATAAAAGTATAATATCTATAGACAACTAAATTGTGTTATTTATTTTATTTGAATGTATAGGTATAAAGATGTATCTTAGAACATTTAACAAATATAAATTTCACATAAATTAATTAATTAAACAAAATTAAACAAAAAAATAAAAATTATGCATACACTTGAGATAAAGAACAAATAAAAAAAGTAAAACTAGCGCAATCTTTTAGAACTAGATATTTTGAATTTAGCTATAGATGAGATGGGACTTATCTTAGTTAATATTCCATTTCAATAAAGTACATTATTACTGTATTTGACTAGATAATTGATACTGTAATTTATTCATCTGTTCAGTATAGATAAGTTCATTCAAAATAAATAACATTCATGTCTAGCATCAATACAAGTCATTCGCCAGTCAAGGCTGGCTTTTAGAATAGTGTGATGATTAGTTTACTGACCGGCTGTTAAATTTGTTGGGATTTTCTTCTCGTGCATTGTGGAAGTCGAGGCAGAGATCAGCATCGATGCCGATCCCAAAGTAGTTGTTCATTACAAATATCTGAGAGTTGTCCTCACTCTGTGAGCCGGCTGTAACGGCTGTAATAATACAATAATACTTCAAAATCTCCAAATACTTTTATTATGATTCTGAAAAATTATTTTCATAATTAAATCAAGCATTTTCAGATTAATATTATTAATTGACACGGCGGTCATTTTGTGGTATAATATGATTATTTTCACTTTTACAACTAAACTTTGTACTACACACATGTTGGGTTATTGTCACTACTATAGTTTCGAGAAATGTGAAGAGGGGGAAAGATTAGTTGTGAAAATTAAAATAAACATTTTCAGGTTGCTTATAAAATTGATATAATAAAGCTCACATAATATATATGTGTATAATATATGCATGTTTTTGGGGCGGTTTTAGAAAATGAATTTTGGCATAGGTGCTACAACAAACTTTATATTTTATTTAATGATATGAGCGAATCAAGTATTAAAATAATAAAACTTCAGTGCTATGTGGAGAGAATGACCAAACAGTAATCATTAAAGTTACTGCTTAACACGACCAATGGGATGCAGGAGCTTGGAAAAGCCGGAATGTGAGTGACAATGTCTTGAAAGATATTTTTTTTTAGAAATCCGGGACTGGAGAGAAACAATGTAATAGTTATCAATGGAGGAAATTTGTTGATGATGATGTATGTAATGTATTATTTAATGTAACATTGAATATGCTTTTTCAGAGATTTCTCAAAAAAATTGTGTCATAAAATTATGTTAATAAATTGAATTAAAAAAAAGTATAACATTTTATAATAGGTTTGCAGGTGGGAGTGTAATATATTACAATGTTTTATCGGATATGTAGGACCTTTGTGGACACTAAAAAGAGAAATAAATATTTACACAAAACAAAAAACATCAAATGGAGTTCAAAAAATTCATATAACGTTTGAAGAGACCAAAACAAAATTAAAAAACATTCTATGCACGAGTGCTTTTGACAATTGACCTTTTTACACTAGACATAATATATTACAGTAATACACAAAGTAAAATAAAATCGAAAAATATGTGATAAAAACAATAAGTACATGATAAAAGTTAAAATCATTATAAAGTATAGAAATTTAAAAATCTATTTCTAATATATGTACATACATCATAATTAAATATGCATAAGAAGAATTAACAATTTTTTATTTATAAATGTAAATATTAATTAACATGCTTTGTAGCTTGTGTCGGTCTCAATTCAGTTGCTCCGATCTGCCAGTCGTATATAAACATCTAAGAATTCATCTGTATTTTGGTAATGCTAAGTTCTATACATCAGCAACATCTGCATACTCGTTACCCAAGTTTTGAATTTTGTATAATGGAGAATCAAACTGAGCAACTGTTCCAGTATTGTTACGGTAATAAGGTAAAATGATTTTAGTATTTCTGGCAGATACATGAAAGTTGATTAGCCGCAATAAATCAGGGTTATCAATTTTATGATGCAAAATTTTAAATAGACATACTAGATCAAAAATAATTATTCTTTCATTGAACTTCATTGACATGAGAGAAAATCATAATTTAATTGCTCTCGTGGTATATTCATTTTATGATTGACAAATCTCAGAATTTTTTTTTGTACTCTTTCAATTGTGTGAGAATGCACATTGTAAAAAGTTGAACATACAGTTGAATTATACTCAACATGACTTCTCACTAATGATGTGTGTAAATATTTAATGTGCTGAGGGTTCTTAAAATTATTTGCCACTCTCAATACATATCCTAATATTTTTAGAGCCTCCTTAGAAATTTTATCAAAAAGAGGTATAAAACTAATTTTAGTGTCAAAAGTAGTGCAGATTGTTCATTAAATTATCTGGTAATTGTAATAGTTTTCCAATTGATAACTGTTCCAGAAAACATGTTTGTATATTTTAGAAACATTTTATCAAAAGCATATCAATTTAAAAATCTCCACTCTGGTTATAAAATCAGCTACAATTATGTTCTCAATTTCATCAGTTAGATAGTGGCAGTTTTGTTTCTTATACCTCTCATATGTAAGAAATATGCACATCGTGATAAAAATATATACATATATAATAGTGATGGTAAAATCGTTATTTTAACTGTTATTGTGACTGTAATTGTGTTCGATTGTAACAATGATTGATAACTGATTAGTAAATCCCCGATAGTTAAATCTTAGTTATCAATCATCCTTAAATCTCAGTTACCAATCATGACACAATCACAGTTACGTAATGGCTTACCATCATTAATATATAATAAGAAGTATAGATTGCACCAAATTCTTTTTAAATCCTATAAGGATAAATTTAATTCAATAAAATATCTCTGACCAAAATGTTGTTCACATATGTGATCATTGAATTATCTATATTATTTGTTATTGTTTCTTGTTTTGTCATCGCGTTCTATCTTCTGATATACTGTTGGGTTATTACGATAAAATGTGATTAACAACCTGGCATGGAGTTGATGGATTCTCAGCATGTCAAAGGGCTGAAATAGACCTATAGTTAGGGTTGTCATACGTTCCGTATATACGGGACTGTCACCATATTATATATTATACCGTATATTAAACATAAACATATGCTTTGTCCAGTTAAGCATATACAAAAAAAATTAATTAAATAGGTTCTGTGTTTCGATTGAAAATCAATATTTGAACATTTTACATCAACTTATTAATATCGACACAGTTTATGTTAACAAATAAAATAAATAAATAAAAAATTATATTAAACATAAACATATGGTTCTCAATGCAACATCATTTGCAAAAGCCTCACCCAAAATTTTCACGAGAGAACCTTGCACTGCTTTGACAGATAAGAACATAAGAATAATAATATAATAAATATAAGAACAGCTGTTTAAACATTTATTTGAATATAATGCTGTCATTATCAATATAAAAATATGAAACTGGCAAGTTTGTAACAAGCTGGAATAATTTTTGGAGTAAGTATGTTTTATTTTAACAGCAAGCATAATTCTTTTCATGTTGTCGATTAGTGGTTGTTGTTTATAGATTTTTATGAAAAACAAAATGTATAATAGAGCTAACCAGATGGCAGTTGTTTGGGTAGCTCCTGGTCTTGCTTGTCCTCAGGATGGAACACTACAGTCCAGCGATCTAGCCGGATCTCTTCGGCTTCTATCACATCCCTAAGCAAGGACAACGGGTCCTCTCCTCCAGTGTAGCCCGGGCCCCAGCGCAGAACGCGCGCCAGGTCGTTGCCTGTAATGAAAACATTTCATTCCTACTAGCTCAAAAGTAAAAAAATAATTGTTTCTAGAATCATGAGTTGGATGTTGGATTTAACCTAACTTGTTAATGTGACTTTATTAGATGATTACTGTTTTGAGAAGGTCAAGGTAACTTCAGATATTATGAAAATTATTATTTAAAACCTTACTCCAATGTTTTTTTATTATATGTAATATTATAGACACTCATCGTCATGATCTGCCCATCTGACTTTAGGGTTTAGACAATGATTTGATTGAGTTACCTGTCCCGAGTGGTACGATGGCACACGGGGGGCTGGAACATTCACTGTCTTGTCCAACGTTGTCTAAACACTGGAGTACCCAGCCGATGGTGCCATCACCGCCGCACACCAATATCTTATAGTCCTTGATGTGTCGAAACACATACAAACTGCAAACAAAAGACATATTTATGAATTTATTGAACAGATTTAAAAAAATACATTTGTGCCAATCACACAGTAACTTAGCTATTTTAACATGGTAACTTATATACTTTAACTCACTTATCAATGAGCAAGATCAAATTGCATTTTTTTTAAAAAAGGAGGTAAATTACAAATATCACTATATTTTTTAACAGTGCATGTAGGGAAATTTGTTTAAATGAAAGTTAAATTTTACCAGTAGGATTTTTTCAACTCGCACCACAGAGAATAATTTTTTTTTCAGTGACAATAATTTGACCATGTAACCATTTTAAGTAGTAGATGTGTATTTTTATTATTTAAAATAATAATCTCTATCATGTGAACAAACCCAGGCAGCGGTCCTCCATTGTCAAGATCAAAGACCTGATACGGGTTAAGGAGCTTCCTGAAGGAAGAAATCAGCTCCAGTCCTTGACACCCTCCAGATTTAACATTCACAAACACCAGCAGTGGCTTTACTCCAGCTGGCACCATCGACGGCTCAATGCTTGGTAGCAACAAAACTGGAGATGAAAAGGGCAATATTAATAAACAAATTGAAAATTTTTCATTGAAAAAAAAGAAGGAGGAAAGCAAGACAACGTGCAAAATACTTGTAGTTAATGAATGTTTGGAACAAGTAGATGAGTTTGTGTATTTGGGAAGTATGTTTGATAGAAACGGAAAGGCTGAGAATGATATTAAAAGGAGGGTGACTGCTGGGAACAAAATGAACGGAGCTTTGAATGGAATAATATCTAATGGGAACTTGTCAACCGAGGCAAGACTAGCGGTACACAATGGAATCCTAGCAGTAGAGGATCAAAAGTAGACTGAATGCAGTGGAAATGAGATCACTTAGGCATATATGTGGCAGATCCATTTTTGACAGAGTAAAGAATGAAAAAATTAGAAGAGAATTTAAAGCTGAACTTGGCAAAGTGAATAAGATAAAAGGATCGCTTAGGTGATTTGGTCATTTGGAATAGATAAATAAGGAGAGAATAATAAGAAAGATATATAACGCAAGTGTTGATGGCATTAGAAATAGAAGATATCCGTAATGACTTAGCATGACCAGATACTGGAAGATGGTCCTGTTAGAAGTCGCAATAATCGACAAGTTTGTATGAATGTGGATGAGGCGAGAATTGTATTGTAGAAGAGTGCGGCACTTTATCCTTTCTGCCTACCTCCGTGGAGAAATGGTAAGTAAGTTAAGTTATAATAACATACCCATCAAATGCTTATCTTCCAGTTTAGCCTCCCGCAGAGCGAGTAGAGCCTTCACTGCACGGTTGGCATCTTCGTACGTGATCACCATTGATCCGTACTCGTAATAGATTGGTCCAATTGACGAAAACTTATTTTCTGTAAAGCAAAAATATGGTTAAAAACAATCATACCTACTTACAATGCAATTTGAATTCTGTGACAGTAAATAGCTTTGCAGTTCAGATAGTGCATTCAATGCTTAAATTCTTGCATCCTGGGAATGTAGAATATCAAATTGACTGCGTATTAGATTAAAAATCATTTTCACCTTTGCCAAGAAACTCCATGAGCATATTATCATAGTTCCTCTCTGACAGTCCTGGGGGTAGATTCCCCACGAAGAGAGCGAGCCGGGGGCCATGGGGGTCCCGTGCCGGCTGCAAACAGAAGCGGAGCAGCTCCGCCTGGCGGATGCTCTCGCGTCCAATGCGTTTTACAATTTCCCATGGACGTTCGTCCACGCCCAGCACGCGCTCCGTCACTTTGAAAATACAACAAATGTATTGTATAACTCGACATCATTTATTTTCTATTAGATTAATTTTCTTTTATGTTATTAAGCAATGGAACTCACCATTAAAACTTTTTTTATTTATTAAAACAATTAACATTACACAATTTTACCTGTATATGATACAGGCATTTGAGTTTAGGTTGATTGCTTATCCAACACTAATTACAATAATACTCTTATTTATAAAAGCTATATAGGAAAGTCTAAGTGAATAGCATTTTTCAATAAATAAGTAGCATTATGCATTATCTACACGAACTATGGTCCATGCTCAAAAACAATACTTTTACAACTCTGGGTAGGAAAGAATGTAATAAATATTGGCAAAATTAAGATATTTAGTCTAAAACACCTTCTCTTTCCACCCAACAAAAGAAGAATGTGAAGTAAACAACATTTTCCCAGAATTTAAAAAAAGATTTGGTTTATTTATTACTACCTCCCCGATCGAGCAACATCTCGGAGCAGCGGTAGTCTTCAGCGGTAGTGGAAGAACCTGGGCTGAATCGTCGCAAGGCCTCGCCCACCAAGTCGGCGACTGTAGTATCCCCATCCACAGGTACAGAGGCCACCTCAACCCCCTCAGCCATCACACGGCCCGGGTATACCCGTACCACACCTTCGCTATTCTCTTTGTCTCTGCAATAAATGTGTACAATGTCATGTTACATTTACTTAAAAATAATTATAATTATAAAACAATATTATAAGTCTACTTGAGTTTATTTGCACTACTCGAGTTTCGAGAGAAACACTAACTCTCATCGACAGGTGAAGTATTAAACTAAATACACACAAATAAAGGAGACAATAATTCTCAGTTTTAATATTTTTTGTACTTGTTTGTATTAAAAATAATAATCAACCAGTATTTGAAAACATTTTTAATTGGATAGAGATCTCATTAAAAAATTAAACCACATTACAATAGGTGAAGATGATCTAAAAAACATAAAAGCATAATTTAATGTATAAATAAGAAATATATAAATGAATGTAAGGAATGTTGTAATTTAAAGAATGATTTGCGTGTTCAAGCATTTGGAGCAAATTTCTGGAACACTAAGTCAGGGTCATCCGCTGTTGCATATAGGAGTGCCATCAAACAAGACAAACAAGGATGGTTCACCCATCTCCGTTTCTCTCCATACTAACAATGACAATGATAAAGTCAAAGTCAGGAAAAGAAATAAAACACAGAAAGATGTTCAGTACCTCCATACTTATGGACAATAAGATACTATTATTCATTCATATTCTACTTTAATCATTCATCGAGTTTAATGTTGAGCCATATCATAATATTATCTTAACATTAAATACATTCCATAAACAAATATTAATCTGTATTGTCCTATACACCAGTCGGTCGTTGTCTGGCACTTGCCGTTGCTTATCTCAGGATTCCCAGCGATGATACAACCTTTTTAGATTATTCTGCATTATGTAATTATCACATCACTTTTGGAAATGTATCGTTTAGTACCATTCAATGATCGCAATTCTCCATTGTTAATAGTACATAATGTTGACCTGACTTACAGATGGCCCTTCTGTGGTTACTAACCATTGCAATCGAAGAAGTACCGTGCACAGTACTCAAATCCTGTTCACCACAACTGCATAAAACCTAGTATAACCATATAAAATAAGCACTTAAGGAGGTTAATGACAGGATTCTTAAAAATTTACCAGTGTAAGGTCTGATCAGGAGTGTTGCATATTGCACAAACTATCATTACTTAATTTTAACCTTGCTTTGAGATAAATTCATTTTACAACCCATAAAGATAACCTAATCCAAGAATACTTACCTAAAGCGAAGGAATATAGCGGGCCGCTTGTTGTCGCGGCGTGTGAGCTTCAGCAGTGGGTTTGGGTCCTGCAACGGGGTCTCTTCAGGATGCAGCGCATCTGTGAGGCGGTAGGCGGCTGGGCGGCGGCCCGCCAGATGGAAGGTGGCGAGTGCCGCCTTGAGGCAGACATCCACGGGGGCCGTACGACTAAGTGACACGGTGCGGAATATTCGCCGCCGCAACGACTGGTTACCATCATACACTTTTATCACTTCTGAAAAGTGAAAATAAGTTTACTTAATGCTTGAATATAAAATAAATATGTTATTAGTTTTTGATGACTGTTATAGTTTAATACTCCAACTGACCGGTGTCGGAAGAATTGTTCGCCCACAATTGTTCTCAACCGCAATTCTTCGCGGTCACAATTGTTGTCCCATATTCTTTGACCGGAAAATTATTCATTGAATATATTAAAATAACATATTTTTAATAAATGTAACTATGTATTTTCATTTGAAAAGACATTTTGACTATTTTGGGCTATTATAATTTAGAATGGATTATTTTACATTTGTCATCAAGATGTTCAATTTATGGTTAATTCATTTGAACATTGTTTTATTAATAGCTGCTTTCATAGACCATACTGTTGGGCTATCCTTTTTTATAAATTAATATGTACATATATTCAGAAGTAATAATTACATTTTAAGAAAAATACACATTTATCTCAAATACTATTTTTGAACAATTATGGCCAGAAAAAATTATGGGTGAACGTTATTTCTAGACCACAACAGACCGTGGCGGCAATAATGCCCCAATGATCCACCGAGCTTCAAGCTCCAATCACTGACCAAAAATAGTCCTACATATTATTTGGAACCGAGCAATGCTTCGGTAGCTGTCGTGACCAGCGTGGTTAGTTAATTTATCCCACACCTTCATCTCTATCCTCCTTCTCCTTTCCCTTGTGGTGCTGCTGGGACTGCTGTGCCTGCTGCTGCTGCTGCTGCGGGGCCATGGGCTGCTCCTCGTGGGGCCGCGGCGAGGGGGACTGGTCCGGAGTGGCTCCGCCCCCGCCCGCCGCCATGCTGCTACCCCCGCACGGGCCGCCCCCTCCCCCACTGCTAAATTCCTCGCTGATGCTGCGCGCTACAGAAAACAACTTGGTTTTGAGTGGCACCGTTTTAAATTTTGAATAGAACAGACACATATTTTGTTTTCTCCTACAAGAATACATCACAATCAAAATATAAATTTGACTTATTAAAAATATCTACCTATTTCAAAGAGAAATAATATGACTGATATAAGAATCATATATTTTGTTTAGAATAAGTAGTTTATTGAATGTGACACAGACATCTATAACTTGAAAAGAACAGAAAATATCTAATAGAACATGTTGATTTATATCTATAAATATTTTTACTGAAATTAAGATACTGTACGAAGAGTGCACCATGACATATGCTTTTAATATGTTTGAAAATTATAGAATTTATATTAAAAGATAAAAAGGTTCTTGCATGTTCTTTATGAAGAACTTGAATAATATCTAAATAGTTACATATTTATTTCTAAAACAACGTTCCAAAGATGAACAGAGTTCGCTCGGAGATTATGTTTAAGTTAGGTAGTATATAATATTACTGAAAAGCGAAAACATACAAACATTTAGGCACATGGACATGTGAGTAGTCAGTCAATCACACCTCAAAACATAACACCAAAACTAAAACACTTAAAATCGTCAGTGGGCCGCGATAAACAATTCTAATTAATTACCAGCTATACTTAAAATTTCTGTTTTAGTTTTCTTTGTTAATTATTTATGTGTATTTTGTTTATTTTATTTTGTCTACTTTAAGCATTATTTTTGAAATTTTTATATATTTTTTTATACTTAATATTTTTAAACACCTTACACATTTACATTCTAGTTAATAACTTAAAATTGCATGCACTATATTTTCTCATAAAATTATATCTATTAGGAAATGTAATATTTCCACTCGCATTAATGATTTTCGTACATGAAATTACATAAAATCAAATTTTTACATGATCTAATACCAAAAACATTCCCATTGTCATAAAATAATATATTTTCCTAAAAATACAAAATCGTTAGTAATTGATAGTTTCCTACGCTCGGCTGGAACAATAACTGAAAAAAAACCAAGTGCCTTAGCATGCTTTTAAAAAATGTGCAGTTACCGAGAAATATACTTTTACAAAAATATTATATTCAATATCGATAGTCAAAATGCATAACATACCGCTGAAATAAAATATAGCCTACTACCTACTCATCTATTTAACGTTTTATGATTTCTCGTTTTTCTGCATTACAATTTAAAATATGTTTGAACCAACATGCTCCATAACATATGGCAACTCCCCATTTTATTATTGATATTATTTCAATAGTCTTGTATCAATATCGCTATACATTCATTCTGATTGTTAAATATATGTCACTATACAGAGAAAAATTGATAAGATATGTATGTACTCTGAAAAATATTTGGATTCATTGAAAAAGCAAACTCATTTACGTAAACTATTAATAATTTATTATTTACCAATACAGTTGTGTCGACACCAAGAGTTGAATACATTCTCATTGTACAGTACCTGATGACTTATGTAATGTTATGTACCCAGTTCATATGGTTAATTAGTTGAACGGAGTCTTGTAGGAGACTCGGTGCGCTATCGGCGGTGACTTCAAGCAAATGGCCCAGCAACAAAAACACAGCAAAAGCAAAGCGTTGCGGGAGACCAAACAGCCAAATATATGAACACACAGCCAAACAACCCTAACCCACCCTACACGCCCTCGTCTTAAGTAACACTCCAACCGATTCCTCTGTTATCAGCCTATTGAGATCTAAGTCAATGTATTCGTCCTCACAGTAAAAAAAATGTTGTGAATTGTACACATAGGTACTCATGTAAGGTAAAATCCAAAGATCTCTTTAAAGTGTTAGAATTTGTTTAATTGAAAATGTTTCCATATTTTGGTTAAATGATGATCATTGTCAAGTATCAATTAGTGTTATAAGTTATCTTGAATTATAGATCCATCATGTTCTCTGAGGAGGACCATATATCGTCATCTATCTTTCAAAGAGGTGTATCTTGAATTTGTTGATTTTACAGCAGATGATATATTAAACATTGTGTGAAATTTTAAACTGTTAAAAATGATTAAAAAAATCTTACCGATTTCTACAGATATTTTTTGATTTAAAGACAGTGTAAGGTGTATTTATTCCATAAATAATATATTACTAATTACCGTCATTTGTAAGAATAACACATCGAAAGTGGTTTCAATGGGTCATTTGTAAAAATGACCCATTGAAATAAGAGTGGTTAGGTCAAAATGTAATATTACTTCACTGAAATAAAATTCAGATATGCCTATTTGACTGGATTATGGGCAATTTAACCTCAGTCAAACAGTTGTGTTAACAAAAAATGAGATGCACTTTTTTGAAAGATGGACGATGATATATTATTTATTTTACCTAAGCTTTATGTTGTATTTGTTTTGATTTTCTTTAGTGCGGTACAACAAGAAAGATCGGCTGGAGATCCTACATAAAACATGAAACACTCAAATTGTTCTCCTGATTATAATCAGATTTAAAAATCACACACACAAAAATTAAACTATTATAGGCCCAAATTTCAATGTTAAAATTATTAATTAAATTGTAGCCAAAGAAAGATGACATTGGAGTGTTTCAAGTTGCAGCAGGTTTAGACTTGCCTAGAGCAATGTTCCCTCTAAGCTGAGTGATTGGAAAGCAGTTTTGATGAACACATTTTGTACAAATCACACTTCCTTCTGACTGTTAGAAAGTTGTGCGTATAAACGTATTTTTAATTCGGCGAGCTCCCAAACATCACATTTTTTCTGATATATCCTGGAATACTATTGGGTGGTAAGTTGCATTGTGATTGAAATATTTAAAAAAAGGTAATCTTTACTAACATACTAAAATTGGGCAACATTTTCCAGAATCTAAAAATAGAAAGAAAGAAAAAATCTACATTATTTGGCAAATAAATACTCTAAGGTGTGATTAATTTAAAGTAATTAGTTTTTTTTCTACATTACCAGATAGATATGAATCATCATCCAACCACTAAAAGAGCTTCCTCAGATGAATTTCATGATCAAGATATTAAAGGCTTTACTATTTATGTATGCAGTGTACTATACTATTTATTTATTACATCAACTTCAATAAGACACTGCAAAATTATTTGAAATATTATCCAATTTTTTAACAATAACAAGAGATAATTAAATGTATTATTTATTGAATAATTTGGTTAATAATCTGCCTCCAATGAATTGAATATCAAATATATATATAATTAATTAATAGAATATCAAGATATATAAGAGAGCCGTGATGTTTGGGGTACATTGCTGTAGCCAGAGGGAACACTGGTTAAGTTAAGAGGGAACGGGGGGGCGGCGCCGCGGGGCACTTGCTGTACCTCTTGAGTAGGGGGGCGAGTATTGGCAGTGGGGGGCGCAGGCGCGCGGCAGCAGCCTACGCAGCACGGAAGGCAGCATGAAGCGGCCCCCGAAGGGCCAGCCGAGCAGGGGCACGCGCACGTCCGGGGCGCTGCGCCCCGCCGCCCCACCACCGCCCGCGCCGGATCCGCCGCCCCAGCGTGACAGCGAGCGCAGCTCCGCTAAAATGCCCACCAACACACAATGTTCACTTCCCGGCCCAGCCTTCGTGCCCGCGCCCCCCATCTTACCAACCTTACCTACTACCGTACACCAATATTACTTTCTACTAAGCATTTATTAAGCTTATTCTTTGTTTCTCTGTTTCGGCAACCACTTCATCCAGGGGTCTTTTTCAGAGTAGTCGTAAACACAGAAAATGCTGCCAAATATTTTTAATTTCTGGTATATCTGTACTATAAAGCATTTTGTCTCTAAAATCATTTATGTTATTGTTGAATTATGAGCTTAACAGAATATAATATGATTAGTGATCATAAAAATATAATATTTACAGATTCACCATTCACACAATTTTTAACTATTTTAGCCAACAAAGCATTGACATTTCCTTCTATCACTGTCAATATACCTAATCAGTTTCATGACTAACTCTTTCACGAAATATGTACTTTACTAAGAAATTCTCTAAGTCATATTTTGTATGTAACCATCTGGAATTGAATGCATAGTAAAATATCAGATTTAGTCAATTTTTTAACACTTCCATATTTATCTAATTTGACATAACAAAACGAACTAATAAAACTGTAACAAGCCACAAACTCATTGATTTTAAAATTTCTTATTTTAGTGCAGTGTTAATGGTCGAAACCTGTGGCGTATTTAAAAAAGTGAGTTACATATATTGTACTTATGTGAGTTGTGTCACTGAATTTCAAAATCCGCTATAACACTTTTTTAACAAATTTAAGTTATATATATCATTGGATTCAGAATTTTTTATTTATTTAACAATGTATGTTTCATTTTCAAAGCACGCTTTGTTAGCTGATAATATTAAGTATAATGTTACGGTGAGCAAAACCCTGAAAGATATGATACTGCCATGTTGTTTTTTATCATCATGAAATGCATATTTAGGTTCAAATTATTACAATAATTAACGTAAATACACCATAATTTTATTTTAGATGGAAGTAGTTAATAAATTTTCTAAAAAAGTAATAATACCTGTTATTAAAGTGTTGCGGTTTTGCTTGATTTTCTCGAAATTATGAAAACGTGTTATAGCGGGTATTGAATATCAGCAACTCAGTTATAACCGTTAAATATTAAGAACAAAATTGGTCTTAAAACAAGCCTTGTTTCTAGTCGATGTTCTAGTCTATTCTGATGTATTAGCAGGGTACAGCTGTATGCATTGATATTTTCAATTCTTTCCGTAATACGTAATTGTGAAAAAAAAAAATTAATTCCATTTGTTGCTTTGATGGATTTTATTAATTATTAGTCCATATCAGTGCTGATAAAAGTAAAAAACTGATAAAATATCAATTGTAAAAATGTTGTAGGGCGCGGACCTTTTGAATAGGGATTTAACATGAGCCCAAATACACTGCATTAGTGTAGAAAATACGCTACTGATAATGTTTTTGACACTAGATTGGATCACTTCGGAGTGAAACAATCCATGGCTTATTACTGTTTCACACTACATTTTTACATTCCTTTTCAACATTCTTATAAATCTCCTAGCCTAGTGTGTAGACCTCTCCCAATCACTCGCAACTAAATAATTGTGCGAGATAGTCATGTCTGTTTGCATATATATGCAAGAATTAAACAACAACCTGAATTATTGCAGCTTAATAACTCATTAATTATTGCAGCTTCTGTAATATGAATATTATATACTAATTTTTTGCTACATTGTAATGGCGTTTTGCGTATTTTCATGATTTATTTTGTTTATTTCGACAAAAGATAAATGCGGTAAAGCCCATAACGTTGTGTCTGTTTCTGCCTTGCCAAAATTCATTTTAGATTTGTTAACATATTTATTAAAACAGAATTATTCGTTTATCATAATGCATCATTAGGAAAAGTGTTGTTTCATAAATGTTTTGATATTTATTAAATTTTATAATATTTTCAGTTAGTTGGTATTATCTATTATCTGTACACATATACCTAAATAGAGCTCCAAATTCTAAGGCTACTCAATTGTTGAAATGGGTGCCTTTATATGATTTAATTTGCATAATCGACATTTATTTTTGGTGATCAAAATACTTCACTGTGTTCAGCATGATAGTTAAGCACAAAGAATGCATATAAATTGTCCTACATCACATTTCTGCTACAAAGCAACTAGGTGTTTAAAAATATTTTTGTATAACTAAAATAATCGAAAGAGCAGAATCTCAATTAATTTCAACAATGAAGATTACTTCCTAAAATGAATATTTATGTTTTTTTTTAAATAAATCTACAGGATATTTTGTGATACTATCCACAAATAAAATATAGGTACATACATATACACACATAAAATTAATGTTTATTTTTGATTTCATTTGTAAAGTACAGATTTAATAAAATGAAACAAATATTTAGAAATTCATATTCAATTCAGTTTGATGTATTTTCCTGTAAGATGAACGCAAATGATTGCATTGATGACATCTGTACAAACCCAATACATTATTGAAATTAAAATAAATCAAATAATAAAAATATGTAGCGATCTGTATTAAAAAAGGTTACCCACTCGATACAAGTATCTCAGAAACACATTAATAATGCCATAATGCTGATAGAAATATATTGTGATGTATAAGAATTTAAAATGTACGATTGAAATTTTAAAGAGAGATATTTCGCGATCGAAAGATAAAGTAAGAAAATTGTGGTGTGTGAAAGAATCAAAATTTGGAACTGGATGTCTCAATCATTTAAATCTGATTACAAACTGGAGCTTTTTTTTAACGTTGTGTAGGGAGGCAAGGCACACGAAAAGCGGGAATGACGACATTCAGTTCCATCATGACATGCACATACAATCAGTAAACAGTTATGTGTGAGAGTACAGAGCCAGCGTCACCGACAAAACAGAATAACTCCAGCAGCAAGATTACTGGGAGTGTTAGAAATGTGTTGAGTGAATTATGAGTCGATGCAATAAAAAAATTACTCGAAGCATGCGCCATTATTTTATTTGCTTTGCCCATGTGACCAAACGAACGTAATCTGATTCCATGGACCTCAAGGAGGAGATTATTTCAGTTGTAACATTGAATATGTTTAATGACTGGCCATCCTGTTAAAATCTGTTACATTTGATTGTTAAATTTGTTGTCATGTTAGATGTCACACGTAGAATCAAATTCAACAGAATTATGCATATTATCATATACTTTTACTAGTATATATGGATTGAAATAACATCCATGAAATATGGAATAAAGTACAAATTAATAAAATCATTTTATTTATTAACAAAATTGAAAAAAATATGAGACTGCGAGCTGTTAAACATATTCTATGCCGGGGAGATTTAATACACGTGTCCGATACATGTAACTGATTTTTTTTTGAACACCTGTTTTTTAGAAGTGATAATATTTGTATCGACAATTTGTCACATTTCAATCACACGAGTGTCATAAAATTTACATGCGTTTTCAGTGCTGTGTAAATTATTATATCATTTTGTCAGTGTAATTTGATTAATGAGTTATTACAGTAATCAAATAAGTGTTGTAAATATTTTCACGCTTGACTTTATCAGGTGTGTCGACATACTACCCAATGATAATATCATTATTGTCTAGGATCAGTGTTTTTCCATTTTCCCGAACCCTCTGTGTCAAAGTCAATGTGAAACATAAAATAATACATTTTTGTGGGTGTAAAATTGTGTAAAAATATATTTAATATTTTATTCATACATTATTAATTGCGTAATTCCTCTTTTTTTACTGATACATTAATCAAAGAAAAACAAACACATTCCTCTCATTGATTAAAAATTGTGTCTGTTGTTTTTCATAAACTGCTTTGCGACCCTCCTGTGTGTTTGTTATCCATACTGCCGCCTTAGTAGATCAGAATGTTTGATAGAAAACACAAGGTATATTGCTGCTCAAAGTTCTCACTGTCTCTAATAAAAGGAGTACATAAATAGTAGGCCTCTGCACTGCGTCATACACCGTTTTGTGAAACAAACCTAAAGACATGTATATTGAGAAAAAATATAATAAACGAGCTTGACGGGTACCTATATAATAATATAATTCTTTGCTCACATTGGTCACACCCAATGCAAGTGCATCATTACATCTAACGACATTATTAACATTAAACGATAAATGCACTATAGACTCACGGCAGGAGTATTCCCTCTGTATGGGCGGGGGCCGAGGCTGCACCCCGATGAGAGCTTCCAGAGGTACGGGGGCCCTCGGCACTGACACGGCGTGCGGGGGCAGGTAGATGGGCTGCAACATGCCGAACATGCACTCCGGTGGCACCATGCAGCGACACCCGCCGTGGCACTGCAACATCGATAAAATGATAAAAAATTATGCCGCAAATATTTGTACGGCTGAAACACCCGTGGCACACAAAACTGTAAAAAAGATTAAAAATATAATTTCGTAAATTTATAACAGAACATGTTGGTTTATTTCTTTTGTACTTTGTTTACTCCACCCGCACACTCACACACACACACACACATTAATACTCACTCATCATAAATCATTTAAGTTCCATTGACAGTTTTTTTTTTGGAAGAGAAAATGAAAAACATGAGAGTTAGGTTAGTGAAGATCACTGTTGTCACTCTTAGCACGCAGGATTTCTCAAAACTTTTAAACCATTCATGATGATAAATTAAATTCTTTAGACGCAGGGGGAAGGTTTAACAATGTTAATGTACGCACAATGTTTCACTACCAGTGTACTCGTGGTGATGCTGAGTATCTCAATCTAGCACTACTGGTGTACTCACAGAGATCAGGGATGGAACTGATTGCAACCTCCCCACCCTTTCTCCGTTTCATTTATTTTCTGCATTTAAACACACCTACGTATCTAAATATTTATGTGGATTTTCATTATTAGTATCGCATGTTAAATAGTTTTTATGTTTGTTATAATATGTTTACACTGTCAAAATCCCTCAATAAAATTAAAAAGAATAGTTTAAAAAGTGTTGCCTTGCAGTACAGTGTCGAAAGCACGGTATGCCATATTTAGATATGTATTTGAAAGTCATTGGAATAAAATTTTACATAATAAATGTAGAGACCAAGTCAAAGAAGAGAGTCGAGATTCTTTTTTCCAACGTGGAACAAAATGAATAAATTATGTCATGTATGACATTTTTTTGTTATTAATATTTTTTATTTTTTTTAGGAGAACACATTCTTATTGTGAAGTTGTAATTATTCAGAACATAGGTGTGTGATATTTTAAACATGAATTAAATATATTAATTATAAAGATATACATATAAAATCAATTTTATCGAAAAATATTGTTGTTGAAACAAATCCCGGTGGCGCAACAACAATATTTTTCGATAAAATTGATTTTATATGTATATCTTTATAATTAATATATTTAATTCATATTTAAAAAAAATTATTTTATTAATAAAGTGTTTTCTCGGATTATAAAATGTTTTTTTTTAAATCCGACTATATCCAGAACGTATCCCCCTCTCTGATTCGAGTGTTAGGGGAGGAGTGATAAGATACTTGTTTTTTTACTTACTTTTATCTATTGTCGAACAGAGTACCCGACTCGAAGAGTCCCTTGCTCTTTCATCTGTAGTAGCCATTATAGGCTGTGTTAATTAACTGGCGTTTTTTTTACTATAACTAATTGTGCATAGGCGTAGATTTAGCTGCTAGCTGGGGCAGGAGATAAGAGTACTGATTTCGGACGTTTTATTCGCGAAGGTAAACTAATGTCGTAATTTGACAGTGAACTTATTGTAGGGTTTCGGTGCTTTGGGAAGTCAGCATAGAAACGCTTGGAAAGATGTTTTATGAATTCCCTTACGGTGGGAATGCCCGAATCGTGATGGAGTTGTGTGATCCTGATCCACCTCGGGGCCTTCAGCACGAGTCTGATGACCTTATTTTGGAAGGATTGAAGTTTGTTGATGTGTGTTTTGGCCGCGTGGCCCCAGACGGGGGCTGCGTACAGGAGTATAGACCTTAATAAGATACTTGTTTTTTTTTTTTTTTCCAATTCCTTAGAGTCTACGATACTCTGAGTACTCTACATGCGGCTAGACCGCCTAATCTACTACTACAAGTGCATCAGCGCTAATCGCTTTGACACTTTTACTAACTACCTTATTATAATAAACATCATATGCGTTTTATATTAATACATGAAATAAAATTCTGATAAAAAACCCTCTAAACAATTTACTGGAAGTTAAGTATTTCAAATTAATTAGCCGCGACACTTTATGTACAGTGCCGCCTTATTCTAGCATAATCCTTAAATATTTAAACTAAAATAAATAACTACTAAACTTAAAAATATATTGTTTTTACAGATCATAAATTGGAGTAAGATACTTGTCTCCGATAGAACGTAACCTGTACTGGCTTGCAATACCGTGTCGAAAACAGGTGTTGTGTGAAATGAGTAGTGTTGTGTTATACACAAGTCCCATCTACTCTTCGACTCCTTTGGCTTTGAAGCGCCGGATACCACGAGCCGTACCCGGCGTGAACCTAGCTGTAAAAGCGGCGTACTTACGGTGATGCCGCACCACTCGCAGCGGTACCCGGTGAGGCACTCGGCGGACCAGCAGGCGCGCCGGCACGCCACGCACTTGCCGCCCGCCGGCAGGTTGCCCTCGCGCCAGTGGTGGCGGTGGTGCACATCGGACAGCTTCACGTCCGGCACGTAGGTGGCGTTCTCGCGGCAGTCCGGGGCGGCGAAGTCGGCGCACTCGCTGTGCACGTAGTACTCGCAGACTGGAAGCAGAAGGGACATTATTCATTGGCTGACTCACATCCACGTTCGTACAAGCCTATCGCGCCTATTGAAGCGCTTCTAACAGGCCCATCTTCTGAACATTATTAGTAAAACTTTTTATTTGCGGTGTCTCGTGTGGACTACTGTAATCGGTGGCGTAACTATAAAAACAGCTCCCTAGTGCAGAATGGAAAAAGGTCCCAATAAATAAGGAATACAAATTGACAAATTTATGTGACAAGTGTCAGGTTTTTTTATTTATATTTATTTATTTCCATCAACGCGCACCTCCTTGTGGGCTTTTACAGAAGAATAAATTTTTAAATATAACAGTAAATTTTTAATTAACATAAAAAAATAAATAAAAACTAAGTATAATTTACGTACAAATATTTTTTCAGTTCAGGTTTCCTCCTGCAACGAAAGATGTAAACGAAATTTAACTTGTTGCCAAGCCGATGCATCCGCGATATTGGCGAGTTAACGGCATAATTATCTCTATGTGTACCTACAAAGAATACTTCATGTTGTCTCGTTTGAGTTGGTACTATATACGAAACCATTTGTATCAACTCAGGGTAGTCCAACATGCTATTGATTGCCAGTTTCATTAAATGATGCATTATGGCGCGGGTGCTGCCCTGGGGTCGCATCTTGGACTCTACCCTACTGTAGTCCTGTGCAGAGCTCCAGTCGTTTCAGACCACCCTTGCCATTGCTCCAAGCTCACCACTATTTCAAGAGTGCTTGTGGGTGATACAGTGAAATACTACCTACGTCTTAAACATTCCCACGCACAGGCCTCTGCCGTGGCCAACTCAAAAAACCATGGCAGACGTAATCCTCGTAACGGAAGACCGCCGAAGAGAAGAGGACAATGTGTACGAGTATTAGTACTGTGTGGCTTATCCGTTATATAGTAAGAACAAAATTAGTCTCTTGTCTTTTAGTCGTATCTTGTCAAAAGAAGGCGTCTTTTAATATTCACACTTTCACAAAAAAAAAACATACCAAAGTGTTTTAGACTTTAATATGCACTTTAAAAACGTGGATAACGATTTTATTAATTTAATATCGATGCCAAATTCTAGGGCGCGAAATTTTTGGACCCCTATCTAACGTGAATTCCAACGCACCGCATTGGCTGCATTTCATTTTATTTTTTTCAGTGCCGATAAATCGACGTTTATTTTTATAACATCATCTTGCATCAATATAATTTTTTTTAGTACAAATATTATAATTCAGCATTGGCATTGTTACGCCACTGACTGTAATAGTATTTATGCTGGCGTTCCAATGTTTCAGCTGAATAGATTACAATGTATTCTAAATGCGGCGGCACAGATAACATATGGAATTCTCTTATAGATCAACTCTTTTGCGTGAACTACATTGGCTCCGTTTCCCCGAAAGAGTAGAGTTTAATTTGTGCTGGAGATGAAAAAGGCGACACTTTGTTAAGTAGCGCGTCTTCAAGAGCTCTGCATCCCAGATATCTTGAATGATAGACGTCAAACTTTCGGATCAGCTTTTGCTTCAGCCACAGGAAGGGTTGTAGAACCGACCAGCCGCGCCAGAAGTCTAAGTCCAGTGAACGGGTATTTGCGGTGGCAGGCCCAAAAGCGTGGAACTCTTTGCTCTCCGTCATAAGATAAGAAATCCAGATAATAATACCCCTTTCAGCTTCAATATAAGATATTGAAAACACATTAAACCTTTCTTCGGTCACTCGTGTTTTTTTAAATGCACGTTGTTCTTTGAAACTGTATTGTTTTATGAGCCGGGCAATTTCCTATTCGGGGTAAAATGACAACAATGCTGCCTTGTTCTTTGAAACTGTATTGTTTTATGAGCCGAGCAATTTCCTATTCGGGGTAAAATGACAACAATGCTGCCTTGTTCTTTGAAACTGTATTGTTTTATGAGCCGGGCAATTTCCTATTCGGGGTAAAACGACAACAATGCTGCTGCACTTTGCCGATTTTTCACAGCATACTTTTATAACTTTTGGCCCGTTGATATTTTCTAATCCACATCCAGGTTTGTATCCCGGTAGCGACAACAATATTTTTCGATAAAATTAATTTTATATGTATATATTTCTAATTAATACATTTAATTTGTAAAAATTTATATCACATTATTTTTCATTGTCAACATACTAATCATGCCTATTATATAATAGTATGTATAGGGTATGATGAGTAGTCACATTATGTATAGTAAACGCACGTAAAAACATTTATAAGAGGTTTACTGCCATATTTTTAATAAATCTAATTTTGTATGACCTATGTTGTATCATTAAACTGTTAATATTCTGTATAATATAAAATATATTAAAAATAATTAAATCCTTTGAAAAAAAAATAGAGCTATAATTGAAAAACCCTAACTTAACTATTAAAACAGTAATATAAATCCGTATTTAATTATTAAAACCAAGTATATGACATTTAAAAAAATTGTATAGGTATATATTTTATAACACACCTGGTGCATAATATTTTATTTTTAAAAATATGTGTCGAAAATGTTCAAGCTATACGTGTCTAATCTCAACTATGTCATTTTAACAAAGTCGTAGTCATGCGACAAATTGAAATATCTTATTGATTCCAAATTATATATTGAATACAAAAAAAAAAAGACCTGGGCCAATTACGAAAATTTTAATTCGTATTTCGAAGCACGTCGATTAAAATAATCTTGTAAAAATCTCACACAGTAATATTATCCGTAACTGTACAGAATTACATACTTCTGGAACATTTTCGACTCGCAAATATTGTGATCTAGGTCCGTTATACTCGTATATATCTTGTGTTATACAAGAATGCAAAAAAAAAAAAAAAAAAGAAGCGTTTTTTATTATCTGAAACATTATAAATTTCGTGTAAAAAAATGTGAATATAAAAATTTAATTACTCATACGAGTATAATATTTTTTTATGTACATTGCGTGTATAAATACATAAATTTTAAAAAAAAAACTAAAATTTCGGTTATTTTGATAATTTTTTATTATTTTTATTATTTTTGTTATTTTATCTGTAATTTTGCTTTGTAACGAACTAAAGAACTCACTCATGCAGTGCAAGGAGGCGGTCTCGTCTAGTCGCTTGCGGCACACGGTGCAGAACTTGCGCTTGTGGTGCGCCGGTTCCGACCAGCAATGCGCAACGGGGTTCTGGAACAAACGGTTACAAGATTAGTATGGAATACAGACTACAGTGGCGTACAGTTGGCATCAACTAAGGCCCGTGTCCATGTAAGAAGACACAATGAGATGCTTCTCAATACCATATAGATACACGTGTTAAAATTTTAAACTGGAACTCGCTAAGAGAGCCAAGAAACTCAAGTGTACACGATGTTCGATCGCGAAAATTGACACATAAAATCGTCACAATCTAATCTGAAATCAAACATAACTCATTGTGATATTAAGCCTTTTAAAAAGGATGTTTCAAATTGGTTGTTGAAATTGGGTAGAGCAGATACTATCCAAAAACACACAATTACTGGATTTTTACCTATAAAGGCACTGTTATTAAACAAATGTCAGATATCTCATTGAGACAAATATCTCGTTGATGGTGTGGTGGTTTTCGTTAAAAATTCGATAAATGTGGAGATTGAGGGGTGAGAATTGGTGAATATATATATATAAAGTGAACACTTAAGCTAGCTAGTTAATTACAAGTAATTACTCCATATTTCCATATATATTTTCCATTAAATATAATTTAAAGAAATAGCTTTGTCTCTATGAGATATCTGATATTTGTTTTATATTATTAAATAACTGCATTTTGTGTGTTTTGATCTTGCATATTTTCCTTTACCTTATATGTGCTTACATTCTTTTACATGTTGTATTGCACATTGGTATTTTTCTCTCTTTTTATATATTTTCACGTTTACTTGCCTTGTATGTTTCGTATTCTATTTGATTGTGTTTTGTCTTCAGTGAGTTATTTGGTTTTATGAAATGGAATTTGTTTGCCAATTTGCCCTAAAACATGCTTGCCTGGGCGATGCATTTTGAAATCTGTATAAAATATATGTAACAAACTGTCTTTTTTTGTAGCTGTACACTGTTTATATTTTATGTGTCTAAATAAATCATTAAGCGTTAAATTATAAACGTTTATTCGGTTTTAACTGCTGCTGCGGAGATTCAAAATCACTCAACCGACGAACGATGATAATATTTGACGTATGACGTTGGCAGTGGCATGACTACAAAAATTAAGCCCCAATGTAGAATGGAAAAAATACATATTGTATATAAGATATATGACTATTAGTACCGCATGGTTTATTCCTTAAATAGTAAGAACAAAATTAGTTCCTTGTCTAATATAATATTTACACTAAGATAAAAAATATTTCACTTTAGTGTGGTGGTTTGATCCTCAACCCGCAAGATTACTGTATACATTTCACTTTAGTGTGGTGGTTTGGTCCTCAACCCGCAAGATTACTGTATACATTTCACTTTAGTGTGGTGGTTTGGTCCTCAACCCGCAAGATTACTGTATACATTTCACTTTAGTGTGGTGGTTTGATCCCCAACCCGCAAGATTACTGTATACATTAATAATAGTTTCACATGTTTTTGCAATACATGTGAGAAACGACATTTTTAATTTTATAATTCCATTTCTTGCTATAGATTATCATTAACTCTAGAAAAGATATCGGTACTCGAAAAAATAGCGATTTCAAATGGAGACGCCAACTTTTTGGGCCCTCTGCACCGCATTGGCGTTGGTTACCTACGCCACTGGACGCGGGTAACGAACGTAAAGTTAGGCGCTAGACGGCAAATCTCTGATATATGGTGTATACACAGGGAATACGAAAGGCGAAATTTATCTCCAAAGAATATCATGACATCAAAATCCACATCCACAATACACGAAACTTACAAAACGAAAAAAAAATGAATGCTCACCGTAAATCAAAAACACAAGAAAGTTTTTAAATAGTAGATCGCGCCATTTTGAAAAATAAAACTTGGGCGGGAAAAGACGCGCGTTGCACGGAGAGTGTAGTGGAATAGTTTATTGCAATTTCGCCCTAGAGGGTGGCTTTTACTCGAGTACGCGTGCGCGGCGCAGGGTGGCGTGGACGTCTCTATCGCAGAAGCTGACATATTTATGGATTGACGTGCACGGAGAGTTGACCTGCATCAGGGCGACCCGGGCGGCGCGGAGGCGGGGCTCATCACCAAAGGCGCGTCGAATGCTACGAAAAAGACAACCATCAAACAGACACGTGCGTCATGTAATTAAATTAAACTGCACCAACACAAGTCCGAGCGGTGGCAAATGAATGCGGATTATCGTACGTTGATTGGTCATCAGTGACACTTGGCGTGTTGTTATTATGGTCGTGTTCGGATTGGCGCGTTATTGCAGCGCATCAACAATGTTTACCGAAGGCCGTATACATGGATTCGTTCCGCTTCTGAGACACCGAGTTGCGGGCGTAAAGCTGCGGTTGGAGCCCAGCACCAACTCTCTGATACAAGGGGCAATCTCGTGGAAAACTGGTTCCCTGACCAGAGAATGGCAACGCTTACAGAATAGCTACATATACAACAATGGCCGTATATATATAGTATTTATATTTATATATATGTGTGAACTTTTTATTTATTATTATTTTCCTTGGTTTTCTTTTTCATAACATTATATTTATTTCGTAACTTTAATGTATTATATAATACGTATTATCTTTATGGCGAATCGGGTTAAAAATCCCGATCACGCTGGACACATTATTAGTATTATTATTATTATTATTAGAAAAAATTTCGCTTTTTTAGGCTGTGCTGTTAACCATTGTTCATCAAACTCTAACTCGACTCTCTTCCCGACCTCCTTGTTAGTAATACTTGTGTTATTATTAGAAGAAAGTGGACTTTTTAAGTAGTCAAAATGGTGACTTATGCTGTTAAACATTGTTCATCAAACTTTAACACGACTCTCTTCCCCGCCGATCTTCACAGCTGGCTTCAATAATTTACTACTTTTACGAGAGCCGAATTCAGCTCTAGTTTACTTAACCTCTTTGATCATATCGTTACAATGATGATTAAGTAATTTATTTTAATACAAATTAAATGCATAGTTGCTATCAGGATTCGAACCAGGATATTTTCCTATCCGGGGAAATGCGTTACCATTACGCCACATCGACTGTGTAAGCTTTTTCAAATCGAGACATCTGTTATTCCACTGTTGAATGAATGGCACGAAATAAGAAATTTGTATTAGGAATTAAATTCAAAACGAAACCTTGAAGCGTGTTTTGATCTCAGTCGAATGGTTTCAAAATGTCAAAGTAAAATTCTAAAAATATTCCACCTATCACAACAAAATGACGACGGCGTAATCAAAAATTGAATACAAATGAACCAATCAAATTCACGGAAAGAAATATCGAAAACAAGAAACCGGATAAAACCAAACCGAGCGACTCTCTTCGCCCCCCGCCGCGCGGCAATGTTTATCCATTTCTCCAATTTTCCGAGAAAACCTATTTGAATGCAGGAAACTAAAATAGAAGTCGCTCTTCCAAAAACAGATCGGACGAGATTAATTAAACGAGATAAAAAGCGAAAACAAATTAATGACCGTTTCATTAAAATACGAATTTATTTAATCGTAAACAAAACGTCGCATAATGCCTGAGAAAAGAAAATAAAATAAAGATGTAAAGAAAGAGTATTTTTAGATTGATAAGAATGCTCCTGCGGCACAACACATCGAATATTACTACAATTTCTGGTTGGTTTAATTAAATTTGGTAATTTTAAATACTAATTAAATGCGGGGAAGGTGCATTATTCAACTATGCTACAGCGACAGTACTTTTGACGACAAATTTTCGAACCTATATGTTACACTTTTCAAATGAATACATCTATCGTTCAATTATTTGAAAGCCATCTACTTTATTTTAACGGAATCGCAATAATTAAGAGATTCAGGTTCGAATCCCGGTCGCGTATCTTTCTAGTTAATACATTTAATTAGTATTTAAAATATCACAGACCTATGTTCTGAATAATTACAACTTCACAATGAAAATGTGTTCTCCTTAATAAATTTGGTAATAATTTATATATGAGTTTTTGTATGTAGGCTTTGGCTTTACATTTCTCTCTGTTGGTTCGCCAGTTGTCGAATATCATCTGGTCAGGGGTGGGCTGGACCAACGTAGATGTTTAGAGAGCCTTTCTTTAGTGCAGAGTTCCTGAAGAATGGAG
The DNA here is from genome assembly GCA_031772225.1 of Eubasilissa splendida. Lineage (NCBI taxonomy): Eukaryota > Metazoa > Arthropoda > Insecta > Trichoptera > Phryganeidae > Eubasilissa > Eubasilissa splendida. The sequence continues at coordinate 22,172,663 of CM062857.1, read as the reverse complement.
ACGTTCGTTCGTTTCACAGTCCACGATACACCACATCTCGAAGGCGTCGAGTATATTCTTTTATTTCCTTGTCAGTGTCTATATTTCGACTTCATACAGAAGAGCTATAGAGGACACTAGGGCTTTATTAAAATGGAATATTCTCAGATCAAAAATAGACGGTGAAAGTCTGAAGGAAGTGGCTGAAATAAAATATTTGGGAATCACAATTGACTCAACTTTTCGCAAAATACAAGACACGTGACTTATTATTTCTCGCCTAAACTATACTGCAGCAGCATTTTATTTTTGGCTAATGAAGAAGGAACGCAACAATTATCAGTACTGCAAAATAAATCTTTGAGAATAATACTCGGAAAAAATAGATGGCGCAATACTGAACGATCTGAATATGATGATTTCAATGTCGCTGTGTTTATTTATAAAATCCTCACTAAGAAAAAATATCGGCAGAATTGACAAGAGAAATAACAACAATACAACATGAACACGAACATCATACAAGAGACTGAATCTCAGAAATCGTTGATGTGCAGTGCGATGAAGATTCTTAATGAAATGCCAGAAGACATAAGAAAGGAGAGGAAACTACACGAAAAGTGGTAAAAAGAAACATTTTGATCTTATTTATATTAGAGCATATATATATATTTACTTATGTATGCAATATATTAAGAAAAAAACCACTACCGTTTGATCTGTTAGTATTTTAAAAGAATTGTTGCGTAATGGCATAGATGACGGAAGAAACAGGATTCGGTAGGAAGTTCCACTCACCACAATCCGTTCTCCTGGCACCACCAAGGTGGACTGTAACTTAGGTTTTAACACTATCTCCTGGTCAGGTCTTGACTCCTTCAGATTGCACAAGATGGTCACGTAGACACACTTCTCACTCTTTTTTATGAAATATTTTGTAACCGTACAGGTTCAGGGTCGCCGATCGACTGACCCGGTGACAAGTGAGGAAGGGGGGGGGGGGGGGTGTAAGGGACAGTACATCATCCTCTCTCAAGCACAAATATGTCCCAAACAAGAATCATGGAATAAATATAAGATTTCTTCGCTCTTTTGATACTCCTCGTTGAATATTGAATTTATTACCAGTACGTATAATAAAAGAGTCCCTAACAATTATCTAGAGGACAATATAGTAATGCATAAAAAGACCGATGTTAGATATATTTTAAATCCAGATATTGGGATAGTCATAAAAAATATTAATCCCTCCCACCCAAACCACTAACTAACTACTGGATGAGCTCCTTGTTGAGGTATTATTACCCCACCTAAGACTAGGGGCTAATTATTATAAAATATATATTTTTTTAAATAAGTAAAGGAAAACAGCAACGACATATTTTTAGACAATTAATTAAACCGGTTTTGTTGCGATCAAGAAATTATATTGTTTCATTTTTGGGTTAACCCCTCCCAAACCATGCAGTAACATATTTCATATAACATGTATCATAATTAAACCTGTAATATTTCGGAAAATGCATGCAACATAAAATTTACATTTTAGATAATACTAAAAAATATATTACCACTTAGGAATGACTAGTGAAGAACCAATTATGAAAAGGGAATCGTACAAAAACAATTATTTTTCTCATTCAATCTGTTGTAAAATTAATACGTTGGTAAAAATACCATTTGTGATATGAAAGACAGAGATCACACACTATTTTCACAGTGAAAAGAACAACAAACATACAAATATAATTGTTTCTTTCTTACTAATTAAACGAAGAGAGATAAGAAGGAAGGACGCATTGTATAGAACTTAATGAATGCTCTAAATTATGTTATTAATCATTTTTCAAAATTGAATGCTCAATATTTAGAGTAAATTCGTGCCATTTAAGCTAATAAAAACATTTTTTCTAACTGTTATTTAGGGTAACACGAGTTGACAGCATGGCTGCGTTCGGGTATTTTATATCATGGTATGGTAAAGGTTAAGTTGATTTGAGCACTTCTTCAAGAATTCTTTGTCAATTTGTTTACATCTGATTTGTATTTTAAATTTATTTATTTATTATTTATTAGACTTTATTGACATACATGTTTTTTTGTAACAGGGGTGAACATATTATAATATAACATGATAAACATAAGATACAATTATATTGAAATTAAATATATACTCGTAGTTTATTGTGTGGGCTGGAGTAGACTCCACCTCTGATATATACAGCACTGTTCTGGCTACTTTGCTAGACTGCCGTCTGTGTTAAAGTAGACAGTTGCTTTGATACTGTTGTGGTGTTATTTAATTCAAGAAAGATTCGACAGAAAAAAAATGTAGTGAGAGTGTTGTAGAACTAGTGAATTATCAATGTAGACACTGTATAATGATTATGTTAGAATGTTGGATAGCGATGCTTCTGATTGATCTCTACCCATTTGGATCCATATTTGTGTAATCTTATCGGAAGTGAACGATTTCCAGTTGGTGCTGAGTGTGTTGTACAGTTTCAGAGCTGAGAACATGTAGAATCTTTGATAAAATGTCGTTGTTGCTCTCGGTACTGGCGTGTAGATGTCTTGTGTTGTGTCCATGATTTATTGTTTAGGGTGAGTTGTCGTTAGCATGGAAACATTGGACGAGTCTCAACATATATATTTGTAAATATGAATTAAATATATTAATTATAAAGATATACATATAATGCGCCATCGGGATTCGAACCTGGATCTCTTTCCTAACCGGGGAAGATAAATAATAATAATAATAATAAGATAAGATAAGAAAAGCTTAGTTAGATAAAGCACCTTCCCCGGTTAGGAAAGAGATCCACGTTCGAATCCCGGTGGCGCAACAACAATATTTTTCGATAAAATTGATTTTATATGTATATCTTTATAATGAATATATTTAATTCATATTTAAAATATCACAGACCTATGTTCTGAATAATTACAACTTCACAATAAGAATGTGTTCTCCTAAAATATATATTTGTCTTATATCTAGGATATAATTATTTAGTTTTAATAATAAACAACATATTTATATAATTTGTTTATGTGTAAAATCTTCGGTTTAAAAGCGTAGATGTCCCCAGTTTCGTCTAATGATAAAGCACTCTTGTACAAAAATTGTTTCAACACTTTAAAATCTATAACAATTGCGTTTCTGTAACACTAAAATTTTATCAGACTATGTCTGGGTACTGACTAAGAAGAATGAATGCGTGCAGAACGCTTTTGAAAGGAAAATGTTGACCTCTATACTTTGCATAATGAGGTAAGCTGTTCTTAAGGTTTATTAAAGTAGGACGACTTCGGTGGTTGGGTTTAATACAGCAATCATTGTCCCACACAAGACTAATAGGGGAGGGCGCAGGAGCTTGGGAAAGCAATGTTGGAGAAAAATGGCCCTTAACCAGGGGTTGTAGATAATAGACTGGTATTGTGAATATATATCGGCAAATACGTGTGGCTGAGTCCTGCGAGCAACTGATGATGGCCACCTCGCTATCACGGCCAGTGTCCCGGTAAAACCTGTTTTTCATCGTTGAAAAATTATTCTAGAACAGCCTATAACATTCATTAAACACTATTTAAATGTTATAAATTGTAATAAAAATTACATTTTGCTTTATTTCTATTACAATTTTTTAATATTTTGAACAGTAATATTTGTATTTTTATTTATTATCTTTGTTTTATTAACCACTAAAATGAGTTTAAATACATCTACCGGTTTCGAAAAATACCATTTTCTTCTTCAGGATGTCATAAATCTAATCTATTTAAAAAAAAATATATATATTTTTAGTACCTAACTCAAATCATTACTTAATACAAATTTACTCGAATAATTTTTAGGAAAAAATTTTAGAATGGGACTCGTAGTTAAATTAGTTAAAATAGTGAAGAAGAAAATGGTATTTTTCGAAACCGGTAAATGTATTTAAACTCATTTTAGTGGTTAATAAAACAAAGATAATAAATAAAAATATGAATCTTAACCACAAAGATAATATTGCTAATTTTAAAAGTATAGTAATATTTGTGTTTTTGTTATATATTAAAAAAGACATACATTTTATTTTATGTTTTTATTTTCACTACGTTATAATTATTTTTTTATTGTAGTTTTTTTTTTTTAATTAACACTAGACACACAAGCACATTTATATCCATTTGTTACATTTAATAAACTCAAAAACATAACAATTAATCAGTCACCGTCTATACAATACTTATCATTTAAGCCATTTTTAATATTTTTTTCTAAATTAGTAGAAAGGGTGCTCTTTTGTAAAGGACCCAGGTATTTTATTTTTTATTGTAGGAAAAACAAATCCATACTTGTTGGTGATTTTGTTAATATGCTTAATTGGACTGTTACTGTTTTAATTAATCTGTAAGGATAATTGTTGTTTTATTTTCATTTAATGTTACCACATGAAAACTTCATTCAACCAATTAACGAATTCTGAATGTCAACACGAAACATATACGTAGCTATCTTCCTTGGGTCAACTGTCGAGTGTACCGAGCGACGCCGCCCGGCGTCAGATTATAATACAGAATGTAAACCACAGTCGTTTGCAGCGTAATATAGTAATAGATTAAAGTTTGACTCACCTTGATAAGGCTGGGGGCAATGCTGGAGCATGATGTGACCACCGAATTGACGCACCGTTCGTGCACAATGAAATTGCACACTGGAAAAGAAACAAAAACAAAATTCATTAACATACATATAGTTATAATCAAATATAACTATATTAAACACGCCGCCTCTTTCTTAATTTGTAATCGCATATTTTATTGTAACTCGTATTGAATAAACTTATAAATCAATCAATCAAATATTTTCATGTAAGTACTATATTTTTTTCACGCCATTTACTTAATTACTGAGCTGAATACTGATATATCTGAACACGAATGATGGTCCGAATTATGGAGGAGGCAACATTATTGCATCACTACATATTTCCTCAGTACTTCTTCATCACACGTCATAATTTGTTTTAAAAATACGAGAACTTAAACCTATATTCACGATATTCGATTTGACAGCTATATTCGGCATGTTCGTAGGTACGTACAAACGTCACCTAAAATCATAAATATCCACAAATATTTATTTTAAAAGTTGTACAGGGTGGCGCAAAATTAATCATCCAATTTTGTTTTTGAATAACTTTTTTACTAAATAAAAAAATAATATTTTGAGTGATGGAAATCTTTATTTGGACGCTCTGGCGGCAGCCACTTGACGGATATCATCTTTTCCACTTAACAGATTTTTAAAAAAAAATTTAATATTATTTTTTTATTTAGTAAAAAAGTTGTTCAAAAACAAAAATGGATGATTAATTTTGCGTACAAGCAGAAGGCATTAAATTCATTGCGATTCAAATTCAAACTGACAAACGGAACGTAAATGGTCAACGGATTGACATTTGACGTACAACAAGCGTGAAACGAGATGCAAAACGGCAAATTAGTGAGATATGGTGTGAACACGGGTGTGTAAAAAAAGTCTAGAGTTGACTCCAAAGGACCATTACGCGTCACACGACGCAGCTATTTTTTTTTATTAATAGCGTTACATTTTCAAAAATGGAATATTTTTCGATATATACTTTAAGTGAACAGGAATCGAAATATCCGGTAGCACTCTTTTAACGAAATAAAGTTTGTCACATTTACTTTGATTTAATTACCAATGAACGATATGTTCTTAAGAATCGCAATCTCGCCAAAAAAATGTGAATTTATCATTTGATTGTACAAAATATACTACATTGTGGTCAGTTGTGCCTAATTAAGTTGAGCACTGTTTAAAAAAAATGAAATAAAATTAATCTGTTAGCCGTCGCGTGTATGGCGAATATAATATTAACAGTTCAAATAATTGAGTATTTGTAAGGTTGGGTAACCTTATTTTTAATCGAAACAATACTGTAATAAAAAAATATTTAAGTTCAATAACGTTTTACATTGTGATTATTGGAGAATTTTCGGCGACATCGGTTTTCATGGTAGTCGAATATACGACCGCAAAATTTATTTAGAAATAATTTCGCAGAGAAGTTCGAAATTTTATAATTATATATTATATATATATATTATAAATTAGTTTTATAACATCAGTGCGTATACTGACATTTTTATAGTATAATTTATTTTAATAAAATGACGTCATCATCCAAATAACACGAAACAGTACTGTTTACTTTAATATATACAAAGGTGCGGCAAAATATCTGTCAGAGGTGATACCTAATGCATCCCACTCAAAAAATAATATACAGGATGAATATTATGTTCCAGGCCGATTTTGTTTGGCAGACATTTATCAGTTCGCATTTGGCAGTCGTAGAGAGAAGTTGATTATATTTATTACGGAGCATTTAACCGCCTCGACAATAACGTGTTGAAGTTATTAAAACATTGTATCTAAATAATAATTGCGATGCTGTAACCATTAATGGTGATCGCTATCGTCACATGTTGGAAAACTTTTTGGTGGTCAAATTGGATCGATTTCATGTGGTTTCAACAAAATGGTGCTACCTCACACACAACCCGAGCTACGCTTTAAATTTTTCTCGGTCGCATAATGTCAAAAAGTGGTGATATCGACTGGCCTCTTCGATCAGATGATTTGTGATCAAGTGTTTATCAAGTCGAGACTACGCGAAGTTTATAGTTTATATCACCTCGTCGGGATGTTAATTTTCCAGGGAAAATTTCAAGAACAGCTGCTAAGGACACGCTCCGTAGCAACTGAATTTCCAAGGACGCGGCTAGCGATCGGCAAACACCCCCCCCCACACGCCCCTCTGCCGTTCGTTGCGTTGGCGCAGCGAATGAACCAAACTGAAAAAGATTTTCGGAATACACTGTATATTGAAATCAGTCGTGTCATAACCTCACTCCTCAATGATCAAAATGTGAAAAATGGACAAAAATTTGAAAAAATGTTCAAATTTTTATTGTGAAGTTACAAGTTTAGAACATAGTTATTAGATCATTAAAACAAATTGCAACTGAATGAATTATTTTTAGTTTCAAGATATCAAAGACTTAATGAGAGATTATCGTGGGATGGGAATATAGAAATTCACGGAAAATAATCTGTGTATCAAAAAAATATATATAACTCATTCCGCGTTCGAATCCCAGTGGTAACCATATATTTTTTCGAAAGATAGATATTTCTTAAAGTGATTAATTTAATTTGTTGTAAAATTCTGTTTAAATGAATAAAAATTTTTTAAAAAGTATTATATATATTTTCTATTATTACATTTACGTGTATTTTTTGTAAATATCATCATTATTTTTCAGATATATATAAATAAACTTGAATTAAAATTATTTGTATGAGCAGCTCGAAATAAATGTCATTATGGCGGGTCGCTATTGGATTCGGTAACGAGGACAAAGAATAAACCTTCTTGTTTTTAAATGAACCTTTTCAAATACTATATTAACGTTGATTTCTATTGAATTGAAAACTATACAAGATATAATGATTACTAGTGAGAAGTCGCATACAAATAAGCTATGCATAACTATACTTTATATATTTAGTAGAAATATATATTAATTTATCTGATAATCAGTGGCGTGCAGTAGGTATAGATTTAGATTTTGCTGTTACCAATGATATTATACAATCATATATAATATATGTTGTACATAGGAGTATGAATTTTCGTTTAACCAATAGTCTTTAGACAAAATAAATTCGTCGTTTGTACAACCCTACCATGTATATATTTGTAATTTTAGAGTACCATTAATACTGTTTTTAAAGTTTAAGTTTTAACGTAAATGAATACCTTCTTACCCATATAAAAATCAATATAAAAAATATATGAACGTTTTTATGAACACTTTTTATGACCGAACATGATTCTTTTATTGTTTGACATAATAACTAAATTCACATAATAACACCTTCACATAATAACTGAACTAAATAATTATTTTCATTAAAGGTTGTAGGAAATAGTTCCGCCGGTTGCTTTTTGTTTTTCCCAAATCAAAAACAAATTCATGCATCGAATGCACCTCGAAAGTCAAGAACGTCCATGAAATTGTGTGACTTGAGTAATTCACTAGCTTAAAAGTAGACGATAGTAATGTGAATTGCTACAACGCGTCGATTGTAGCTACTAGCGCCACGGCTGCAGCGGTGGGTTATCGTGGTAGTTTTTAGAACAAAGCCATTAAAGTTTATACCGGTACACATATGCCGCTAATTGTAATAAATCCGTAAAAATACGTTCACGTTCCATATTATAGATTATTTAATTTATATTTGTTTCCCAGTATTTTTAGTAATGTCAAGCTGTTTTGCTTGTATGCACTGCACGCTCCTGCTGATAATATAACATACTAAACTTGATCTTAAAACATACTAAACTTAATTGTTTATATATTCAAATATTCGGTAACACTTAGAAACTAAAATCGCACACTCAGAAGACAGCGTATAAGGCACAATGAGATAAATCTCAGTGCCGTGTACATGTTTAGATTTTGATCCTAAAATAAAATCAGAGAACATGATTTGAGATTGGTGGGATGAGAAATCTCAAACCGGCGTACGCGATGTCCGATTAGACGGTGGGACTCGACACGTGCGCATAAACGTCACTATAGACACTTGCAACTATTTATTTTGAAAAGTTTGACAAACAGAAGAAATTAAATTATTAATATTTATCGACAGTGGCGTAACAATGCGAAACGTTAAAATGCGCCGCCCAAATAAGTATTGTGTATAATTTATACGAATGTTAGTATTACGTGGTTTATCCATTAAATAGTAAGGAAAAAAAAATCTCCCGTCTCATAATAATCTCATCACGTTCATGAAAAAAATACTCCTGAAAAATTAATATTTTAATTTTTTTTATATATTTTCTTATTTTAAGTAAGCATTAGCAATATTTGAATATGTCCAAGAACACACAATTACTGGATTTTCACCTACAAAAGCACTGCTATTAAACAAATAATATATTTCTCATAGAGACGAAGATATTTTCAGGCGTATTCTAGAATAATGTGTATACAGATAAAGAATTTAAAAAATAATTAGATTCTCATTGTGACATCTATTCTGTTTCAGGGAAATGAATATTAAATTTAGTCCATAGATGGCGATAGTGTAGTTGTACTCGAAGTGTTACTACATATTAACATATATAAAACTTCCAAAAATTGTATAGATATAGAGATTGACTAATGGGTGAGAATGGTGAACGTTATATTTGTATGAAGTGATCACTTAAGCCAGCCGAAGACAGGTCGTCAGCTCTGTAATTAGCCATACTTCCATGTATTTACTTTAAATATAATAAAAAATAGCTTCGTCTCTATGAGATATCTATTATTTGTTTAAAAAATACTTGCTTATACCGCTGTACACGTCTATAATGTTTTCGTGATGAGCGTGAATTTTTTTTAATTTTACGAATCTTGCTATGGATTAATTACTACAAAACTACTAAAAAAACTGTCTACTTTATCACAGACTTCAGTCTAGCAAAATAGCCAGGACAACGCTGTATATATCAGAGGTGGAGTCTATTCCATCCCACACAATAAATATATTACAATGTTATATTATAATATATTCACCTCTGTTATAACAAAAATATGTATGTCAATAAATAAATAAACGCCGAGAAAGATATTGACACTCGCAAAATATTAATGTCAAATGGACCGCGGGACAAAGATTTTTTGACACCTATCTAACGTGGGCCCCAATGCACCAGTGCATAGTTGCGCCACTGTTTATCAACATTACTCACAGTTAGTTTTATTTAAATTGACGTTTTAACAGCAGGCAAGATAAATATCTCGAACAATAAGTGCTCGAATCTCTGAGACATGGTGTGTACACGGAGACTATGAAAACCGAGAGTTATCTCCAAAGAATCTCGTGGGAGCTTAATGTATGTCTCAAGAGACCAAAATATTATAAAAAGCTATCACCTTTATTTAGGTTTGAATAGATTTTTTTCTTTCTAGTTGATTAATTTAATTTGTATTCTACATAATATAGGAGGCTCCTCAGAAACAATTTATAAGATATTCGCGGGTGGATTTTAAGAACGTTGAACGGTATCTGTGTACACCATTATTTTGTCTTGGTTATTCTTAATTTTTGAAGGTAGTAAAAACTTAAAACGACCCTATTAACCGATATCGTGAGTGAACCCAGGCTCTTCCGAAAGCTCGATTCTGCCGCGCGAGGGCCGGCGGTCGGGCGCGGGTGAGAGGGGCTCTGACGTCACGGGACGCTCGCGTGTGACGTCACGGTGCACGCGGCAGGACGCCGACCCAGTTTGTCACCCCTCCCCTCGCCGCCGCCTTCCCTCGTTCCATCGCCAGATATTTTCGATGATAACAAAACTATTGTCGTGTAGACCGGCAAATCGAAGAAACAAATAATTTTGAAAAATTATTAAATGTAATGAAAACTTCGGAACAACCCCCATTTCATTTAAATCCTTATAGGAAATACAAGCTCATCTCGTATCGAGGCACGCAAGAAATTGTCAAGTTTTTAATGCAACTTGAAGTGACAAAATATACGATATTTTTTCCGGCACTGCTCTCGACAATTAGATAGATTCCTTCTGATCCAATACAGGAATAGAACAAAGGATATAACACATTGGTCCTAGTCTGTACAATCAGCTGGGAATTTTTTTAATTATAAGGGAACATAAAAGATGTCCTTCTGGTCTTTAATAAATACAAGTAAACAATGTATTGCACAAGTTTCTTATTTTATTTCTAATTTAGTTAATTTATTATTATTATTAAATTAGTTTGTAAACTATGTGAATTGTAACTATTATAGGTTTCGATCATGTTTTAATATAAATTTCTAAGCCTCCCCATAATTCAAGATTATTCATAGTTAGAGGTATATACGTGTACACTAATGTTGCATAAAAAAATCTATTTTATGTGTGTATTATATAACTATATGAAAATAATGTGTTTTTGTCTAGGTCCAATATTAAAGGAGTTAGAAATATTTGAAGTTTTTGAACAACCGCCATTTTGATACGAATACCGTAGAAATGGCGGCGAAATATAAAACTGTTCCTAGAAATTATAAAAGTTTATTGATTTTATTTATTTACTGCAACACATTAGTAAAAGAATATGTTTAAAAAATGAAATTGTATACATTTTTTATTCTAACCTAACCCTTTGCTTCAATTATCACATTGTTTTTCATTTAATTTCACATTCACAAACAGACATAACGTGCAAGTTATTTTATAGGTTATGTGGTTGATGTGCATATTTGCTATTAAAAGTGTTTATTTAAATTGATACACTACTTGTACTATACATTTAACTTATTTAAGTTGTGAAAATGTATATAAAAATCAATTTTAAATTTCATTACCTGTGAATATATATGACTAGTAAGTGTATACGTTTACTGAATTAGCATGATTACATTAGCATGTCTACAATTTACAAATATTAGTAATTAGACTAATTAGATGTAATAATATACCTACACGTTAGTATCTTTACGTGAGCTCGACCTACTGAATTATCAGCTATTATGGCTATTGAGCCTAATGATGAGCTCAAAATCACGAATTGTGACTCAAACACTGATATCTCTAAGTCACAATCACTAACAGTGAATATCTGAAAACATCTGTAATTCGTGACTCTTGTCTGAAAACATTGTCGACCAAAATACATATTTAATTTGTTAAAGAATTTAATTCATTCACGGTTTGCTATATTTTGTTTCGATTTTTATTTACTGAATTCTATTTAGGTATTAATTTTTGTCCACACATTTTTTAATATTGTGTTATTATCGTAAAACGGTGAACTGAATCACAGTTTTCAATCACTAATATCACCCGGTACTCAAAATAGTGAATTAATAATAACAGTTTGTCTCTTCACTAATTAAGCCATCTATTTTTATATTTTATGTTGAAGGTATCAGGAATTTTTGAAAAGATGATGTTAAAAATCACTCGTGGGTCTCGCAATATACTTAATTCTAAACAAACAGGTGAGAAATCAAAAAACGGGTCCATTAAAAATTAACGACCGTAATTTTGAATTTCGTTTTATTAAAATGTACACCATTTTCCGTTCTAGGAGCATTGAGCAATCGAATTGTAACTAAAATAAGCTCTGAGAAACGATATACATATATATATAACATAATTGTATTGCAAAAAAAAAAAAATATTTATACATATCAGAGCTGTCCAACTAGCGGTCCTCGAAGATATATTTGCGGTCCGCGAATCATTCTAAATTTTTATATAAAATAAATATAGTGTGTGTGTGTTTTTTTTTACCAAAACTCACGAACACTACCTGAAGAAACTCGGTATTAACCGTTGACGCGATTGTATCATTTACTTGTAAGCCTAAGGGTAGTGTTAGGGCGGGCGTGTGGTCAGTATTAAATTTTGACCATGGTATATTTTTACTATAGTAACTTTCCACCATCGCCTGTGGTAAAAAACGTTTGCGAGTAAAATGGCCCGCGAGCTAAGAGAATTTGGAGAGCGCTGATATATTAATTTAATTAATTCTATTGAATACAAAACAACGAAAAAGGGCTATAATTTAAATTAAGAGGATATCTATATTTCCAAGAATTCCGCGAATCGTTTATTCTGGTCCATTTCGAGCGTTGTATAAGAATGTCTTATAAGAAATAATGTCTCTCCATTAGAATAATAACTAAATTCATACTAAGATTCATCAAGCAAATGGAAAGAAAAATAGTATCCTCGGGAATTTAGGAAAATTTTCTAATATAGAGATAGTAGTGACATAAGACGATATCTTCTGCTTACCGTATAATGAGCTTAGCCCGTAATCGCGTCTCTGGCGAGACATTCGTGCAGCATCCGACGCAAGCGGATGCTTTACAGATCTGACATTTGAATATCAAACTCCGGAACAAAACTGCACAAATAGTCTACAAGAGATATGCTATCTATACAGATGAAACCTTTTTAACTAAAATAGCGCATTATAAAATTTCGTACGTATTTATACGCTCTCATTTTTACCTTTACCTGTATCGGGATCAATACCGAACGCCTCCAAACCTTTATTAAATCAAAATGAGACACTGAGTGTTGACACATCTCACAAGATAAGCCAGTTCTCTGCCATCTTAATTTCCCTAGTGGACTGCGGTGCATAGTATAGTGCATATTTTTTAAGGTAGAATTTAATGCATTTATTTATAATTTTTGACAGACTTTATTGTTCATACATTATTAAGATCAAATTTTAATGAGAATATTTAATTTAATTTAAAAAAAAAACAATTACCCTCGCTTAACTTTGTATTAAAATATTTGTTGAAAAGTTCGGGTCCTGCAAAACTTTTGGCATTAATACTTTTATAAATGGACTAATAATGTTTGAATTGAAACTATAAATGTAGAATATTATTCCAAATTATATATATACAACAGTGTCCCACTAATACGCAGGGTTAATTTAGTTTAGGAATTATATCACCTCAAAGAAAAAAAATGTGCGTATAAATAATATTTACGCTTGAAAAAAAAAATTAAAACCACATAAGTACAATTATTTAGGTAATCAGTAAATAAATACTATACTACTGTAAATTAATTTACATTTAATAATAGGTCGTCGTTTTTACAGGTGACATTACATATATAGACCTATTTCACAATACTTTATTGGTGGACACCTGACTTAATTACGAATCGAAAATGTTCAAGGAATATGTGCCTAATCTTAACCATATCAGAGATATAAGCATTTAAAGGAAAAACGTAATTATGCGATTATTTCGATTATTTGAAATATTTCATTGATTTCAATGTATGTATTGAATACATACAGTTACAAAGATTCTACATGTTCTTAGCTCCGAAACTGTACAGCGCACTCAGTACCAACTGAAAATCGTTCAACTCCAATAAGATTAGACAAATATGGACCCAACATATGATCCAATCGGGTAGAGATCAATCAGAAGCATGGCTATCCAACATTCTAACATAATCATTATACAGTGCCTACACTAATAATACACTAATTCTACAACACTCCCATTTCTTTTCCTTTATTATATATATATATATTTTTTATTTATCTCTATTTTTATTCCTATCGAATCTTAAATAAGAGTACGAAAAAAACTGGCTACTTTAACACAGACTTCAGTCTAGCAAAGTATCCAGGACAACGCTGTATATATCAGAGGTGGAGTCTACTCCATCCCACACAATAAACATATTACAATGTTATATTATAATATATCCCTGTTATAACAAAAATATGTATGACAATAAATAAATAAATAATTACAGGTCGTATAATTTCGAGCGGCTAGACTATTTTTTGTTAGATGATTTAGAGCCTGAAGCAAAGATATAGATTAATAATTGACCAATTTCGCAAATATTTATTTCAAAGTACATAGACTTCAAGCTTAACACGATTTAAAAAACATTTCAAACAATAATATTTTCCGCGGTAGTGTAGAATTTGCACATATTCCATGAACATTATTAAAATATTGTGAACTAGGTCTGTTACACTCTGTATATAAGGGGGTCTACTTTTCTTTTTTGCATTGAAAACTAATTTTTGTAGTTGTATATCTTAAGCATACGCCTTACCAGCGGCCTTATACTGGTAATGTAACATTTGTAAAATGAATTGTTCAAAATATTTTTTGACGCAAAATTAAAGAGAACTAGCCACGTTTTCATTACAGAATCGATCTGAAGATTATTCTCGAATAACGACAGGTCGCTATACCAAACGAGAATAGTTCGCCGTCACGCGAGGGCACCGGCGACGATCGTAACTCACAACGGGACTTGTTATATTAAAAATCACTTGTCGTTACGTACTACGTCATTATTGGGTTTTTTTTAAATTCTACGTTCAAAAAATTAAATTATAATCGAAAAGGGACACGGGCATATTAATTATACGTCACTACGTTCAAAAGTGAATTATATATAATTAGTGTTCAAAACTCGCACTAGGATGGGCGCGAAAGGCGTACATAGGACGTTTTAACATCATAACTACATATACATCAATAAGGACATCTGGGATTTCCATAGAAATGTCAAAAATACCAGAATAATTTAGCAATTCTTAGGATGTGCATCATCACATACCATTCAAATTGTATAATTAAATACACAAAAAATATTAAGCAACACAGAGAGTTCAAAGGCGCTATAAAATACTGGCTAAAAAAACTATGACCGAACGTTTGTTCATAGCATGGTTACCCCTTCGATATGAACACATACAGAGTCAAAACTTCAGACCCAACACCAATGAGTGTGTTTTTAAATGAACACATCTATCGTTACATTATTTGAAAGCCATCAACTTTATTTTTACGAAATATCTCAAATGTCTTTGAGTAAACCGATAAGTATTACTTTAAAAAGCGTAACATATAAGTTCGAAAATTTGTCGTCAAAAATAATGTCGCTGTAGCATAGTTGTATAATGCACCGTCCCCGGTTTGGAAAGAGATCCAGGTTCGAATCTCGGTAGCGCAACAACAATATTTTTCGATAAAATTGATTTTATATGTATATCTTTCTAATTAATACATTTAAATAGTATTTATAATATGATTGTTTATTAAAAATGTAAAATGTTTAACTCAGCACGGACGAAGCCCAGTTAGGCAGATATTAAAATACGAAATGTACTCACAACATATGATATGAAATAAATAAATTTAAAAAAAAAAAATTTCGTTCACCCATTCGCCCTTGCCAAGAAATATACGAGTAAATAAAATACCCTCCGCAAAGCATACATCCACAAGAATAAATTATATGACGTAACACACTGGTCCTAAGCACTCACCCCCCCCCCCTTCCCTTGTCAAAAGAGCGATATTTATTTAGCCTGTCCCTTGTTTATATATATATATATGTATTTGCAATTCAAACAATCTAATTCGAGAGCTTCACATTTGACATTTTTGACATGCCATCTACGTCACATGTTACCTATTTTAAGATGCAAACATTTTCCATATTTGCCAGCGAGCACTGCGTGCCCCCGTGCGATATTATGAAACTCACAATTGCTTCTTTAGACCGACCTTTCTTTCGCACGCTCACGGACCGCCGGAATACCGACCACTTTACAAATTGACTGGTTCATTGCCGAGCGACAGCGGTCGTATCACCGATATAGCATAAAAGTGCTATAAAAAGCCTATAAAGTGAGCTATTATTGGATGAGCGTACCTCGATAAATGTACCCAGCGGATCGGGCATCGGGAAAATTCACAGACAGACGCAGGATTAAAATGTTTTGTCATCGATTGAAAACGAAACGAAATTAATAAAAATTAAATGTATCAATCAGAAAGATATACAGATAAAATCAATTTATCGAAAAAATGTTTTGTCGCCCTCCAGGAACCCTTCCTATCCGTCACCGTGTGTGTCAACGTAGTAAATTAACGACAAATTTTTGAACCTATTTGTTTCACTTTCAAATTGATCCATCGGTTATTTCATTTTTTTTTTTCATCGAATCTCAAATAGCTTTGAGTAAAACCCATAAAATTTTGGAAACATTAATACAACTTAATATATTTTTTAATGAGAACACATTATTATTACTTAAGAAAAATGGAATAAAAGATGTATCAATTTGAAAATTAAATATATAGGTTCGAAAATTTTCCGTTAATTTAATTTGTTGATGTGGTGTAATGGTCAGCGCACTTCCCCGGATAGGAAGCGTTCTTGGTTCGAATCCCGGTGACAAGGCGGTAGTACAATTTTCGACCACTCTTTGGAGCAGCTGGGGCCCGTATATCAGCAATAACGCGATGAATGTTGGCCTCCAAGTAGTCTGTCGTCTGGTTTATCGGCGTTGACTAGCCACTTCACATATCCCCGCAGAAGATAATCCAAAGGTGTTAAATGCCAATTGGTTGGAGGCCAATTCACAGGTGCATTACGCGAAATTATGCGCTCATCGAATGTTTCCTTCAATAAATTGATTGTGGCGCGTGCTTTGTGGAATGTTGCACTGTCTTGTTGAAACCACAGCTCTTCCATGTCCCATATCTCTATTGCTCTCTTCGAGTCATCCTTAATACTACAGCAATAGGTTCTTCGGTGCGCACTGCACGATGTCTTGGCGGATGCGTATTATCAATTAGATTATGCGTGGCACAATAACGATCCAAGGTTATTCGAATTACTCGCTCGGATGGACGATTATGTCGACCGTAAAATGGACATAGCGCACGGTAAGTTTCGCGAACTGAACCACGATTTTCCAAATAAATTTGCACGATTGGCAAGCGTCGTACCGGCGTAAGTTTATTCAATGTGAAATGGCAAACCGAACTGAGCACAAATCGGCTGTCAGCTGTCAAAAGTGTTGCCAATTCAAAAAGCAAACCTCTAAAAAAAAAAAAAAACACTTTTACTAGTAATTTAGTCAAGTATACACCTAAAAAAATTTCGTATTTTTTTTTAAATTTCTGACAGTAAAAATGAAGACGTTTGTTTTTCTATTTGAAAAATATGCCTTCAGAATATAAAGATCACATACTTTTTCAAAAGAAATGTTTGAATTTGCCTAAGTATTAGAAAGCGTTAGTCACGTAGATGCTTTTTTTTTATGGTATATATAATATGTATGTATTACTTATGTCATTAGTTTCATGCGTACATGATTCGATTGCGACACTTTAGGCCACTCGAGGAATAAAAAATAATTCTAGGAGGTTCGATCGAAAAGTTTTGTTCCACATTCATTTACTTGAATCAAATCCCAACTCAAAGGATGACATTGTTAAATTAATAATAGACGTTTGAAAGGAAGTAGCTAGAAAAGATTTACCAGCTGTTAATACTTATACAAAATTACGTATTGATTTTAGCAGCTAGGCCCATTATTAATGAATTGGAAATAACTTAAGAAATTCATTATTTTTAGAACAACTATACGAAAGCAAAATAATTTACGAGCGTGTGAAAATTATAGGTACATTTTTCGTTTATCAATTTTCACAGTTAAAACTATGCAAGTACCTACTTACCTAGTGTGATGTCGATCAACAACTTTCTACATTCCAGATTGTTTATTTTATTGTTGTTAAATTTCATTACCGTGCGACACGCTGAGACGCTAGCGGGCGTAATGATATGCAATGTAGGATGATAGTCTTCGATAATAATTTATCTTATGTATAATATAATAAGACCGTTCGTTTGTGGTCTACGATATCCATGTTGTCTTCATTCTCAACAAGAATGTAATGATTTTTATACAAAAAAAAATCCAATGTTCATCATGTATCACGATTAATCTTTTGATTCTCATTCACATTTCTAACATCGAGCACCGACACAAACTCCACTTAATTTTTCTGTTATAGTTAACGGGGACAGGCGTCGCGCCGGTCGACAATCCGCACAAATGCTGATTGATAACCACCAAACACCCGAACGTGCGTCTGATCGATCAGTTGAGTATTTATTTACATTAATCGGTTTAGTTGAGTGTATAAAGCAATCCTTTGTTTGACTATAAAAGAGTTCGCAAAATTTTGCCTTTTTTTTGACCATATTACGCCGGACAAAAATTGCGGGGTAATACTTTTCGAGTGAACCTAGTGCGCTCGGGCTGAATATTTAAATTTTCTTTTGTTACAACGGCGCTATCTCAGGCTGTTTATCTTCCTTTTCACGTTTCCCCATTCCTCGTTATGTCTCCTCCTCGGGGCTGGCTGACTCCTCACCGCGGACGTCAGAGCTTCACGCCAAACTTTGCCATTCAAGAGACAATTTGACTCTATTACGGCAGACATTCAATCTTATGCATCAAAGGGTTTCGGCGTGATTTCAGCGTGTTGGATTTTTGCGAAAATACCGTGTTATCTTATAAAACATGTAATATTCGATATTATTTTAATTCATAAGCCTTCTTATATTAAACATTGACTAGCCTGCATGCACAGCTACCGCATGGTAGTAGACGTACCCTGCAGATTAAAAAAAAATAAAAAATCGCTAATACACTTTGATAAAACGACAAAAATTGTTTTGACAGGAAAATAAGAAGAAGAAAAAGAAGAGTGAAAGATAAAAATTTATATGCGTGACACGTTTGTCTATCACCAGAACTTTTATATTTAAATATTTAACATAAAATGACTGAGAAAAGCTCAAAAAACAAATTTGATGGGGGAACAGAAGAAGAAGAAGAAGTATTAAGGACATTTTTTTAAATGTGTGACAAATTTGCTATTGATAGAATTTTTCAAAATTAATATTGCACTTAAACTAACTAATATAATCAAAAACCCAGTATGATGGGAACAGAAGAAGACGAATTAAGGACTACCTTTTTGCAATACTATTTTATTCTGCGTTTGAAACCAGTTCCAGTAAAAAGGATACGATGTCGTCAAGATATGAAAATATCAATTCTCTTGATGGCTTCGTTACATTAATACGTTAGTTAGGTACATACACTAGTGATGGTTAAATAGTTATTTAAACCGTTATTGTGACCGTGAGTAACTGATTATTGGTAATTCTTCGAACAATAACTGATGCATTCGAAAGTAAACCATCAACAATTAAATCTTAAGGAGAACACATTATTATTGCGAAGTTGCAGTTTTTTCAAAACACAGTTCTGTAGTATTTTAATACAAATTAAATGTATCGATGTTTTCGATACATTAATTTTCCTGTACATCTTTCTAATTAATACATTTAATTTGTAGTTAAATGTTAGTCAGTCAACAATCATTGTCACAATCACACAGTCACATACATGGGGGGGATTACCGATTACCGGAAAATTGCTCGTCAACAATTGCTCGCCCACAGTTGCTCGCTCACAATTGCTCGCCAGGAAAGTTGCTCGCCACATAATCGCTCGCCAGGAAAGATGCTCGCCAACAATTGCCTTTTGCCTTTTCTGACCCAACCTAACCTAATATTACCTACAATTAACAATTACAATTACAACTACAATTAACAATTAAGCGGCTGTGATCCAAATATGTCCAAAAAATATATCGTGACTGTGCGAAAAGGATAGAAATAATTGTTAACGATTATCCAAATAGAATGTTGATCGAATTTCGTATAATTTTTGAATATTTATACATATTTCTCTCGTATATTGTCACTCAACGAATATATAATGTTTTCGTTATTTCATTTTTTTTTTTACTAATATTGTTTAATTTTTATTTTGGACGATTAGTGTTGCAATAAAATTATATTATTAATAAAAATATTTGTTGTTTTAGAAACCGTAGGATTTGAATTACATTCTTAATCTTAATAAATACTTTTAGCTGACGACAATTGTTTGTAAATAATAATTGAAAATATGTGTATATGTTTTTCAATAAACGTGTTTCTTTATCTATATTCATGTAAAAAATAAGGAAAATATTCTGTCACACAATTGGCGAGCAACTTTCCCGGCGAGCATTTGTGTGGCGGGCAACTTTCCTGGCGAGCAATTGTGGGCGAGCAACTGCGGGCTGGCAATTGTTGGCGAACAATTTTCCGCACACCCGTATTACCATCACTAACATGGATTCATTCGCATTCGCAGATGTTGACATCTCAAATGTGAAAATTATTAACACTTTTAAAATATAAAGCTTGTGGTTCATTTTTAATAATTAATCGTTTACTAACTTTGATTTATAAAATGTATTTTTGTGTAACCGGTTGAGAATTAAAAATGTTCTCGGGTTATCAAGAAAATATTATTGGAAGTGTTGCGTTAGTTGAGCCGATCAATATGGCACTGGTAGAAAGTAATTGCTTTTGCTATGCAGTGGCCATTACGCGGTGTTTCCGTAAAACTTATTTTTTTATATTTAAATATAATTTATCTTCAAAAAAGGGGTAATAATAATAGTGCATGTGACGTGCTTGTTGGTCTAGTGATTAACACAGGCGTCTAGTGATCTAATTCAAGCCTTATTCCAGTCTTTTGTTTAGTTTAGTTTAAAAATAGTAATAATATTTATGTGATCCGAATTCCGTAAATGGACTTTATTTGCGCTTCTCGAAGATGTTTCGAGATTACCGTAATATAAATGTGCAACATCGTACGATGACACGTTACTTGCGTTTCTAAGGTAAAAGTTTCATTTGATAGCTAAATATGTATCTTAGCAATATTTGAATATGTCCAAGAACCACACAATCGGATTTTTACCTACAAAGGCACAGCTATTAAACAAAATCAGATTCTCATATGCTATTTAAAAAAGGAAAAAATTAATTATTAAATTTGGTCCATAGATGGCGATGATGTAGTGGTATTCGAAGCGAGTTCACATACTAACACATATACAACTTTCAAAAATTTTATAAATGTGGAGATTGAGGGATGAGAATTGGTGGAATAACATATATGCCAAAGACAAGCCGTAAGCCCTGTAATTACCCCATACTTTCATATATTTTCCATTAAATATAATAAAAAATAGCTTTGTCTCTATGAGATATTTGATATTTGTTTACTTTTCGATTACTCGAATGTAGTAATACATTCCTTTCTCTTTTATCTATTTGCTAATTTATATATTTTTTGTTTAATAATTTATTATTTCATTATTTAAAATATATATCTTTTTAACAATTTATTTTTGAATGAAAATACATCAGGATATAGGCTCTATGATATTTAAAACGAATTAGATGAATTATTAAAAATGGAAATAATAAACTCGCCATGAACTTGATTGGTTAACGTGACATAATGGTGACGGATTCTCCCGGGTAGAAAATATTTTAGATACTTATATTTTTTCTGTATATCTATCTATTATAATTGGTAAGTACATTAAACAAAGGTTGCTTAAGGAAACTGTGGCAGATTATATTATTTTAATTACAGTATTTTATATATTTTTTAAATAATTATGTACATACATATTATAAAACGACCTTTAATTTATTAACTTCATAACAGAATGACGCAAATTTAAATGTTTAGAAAATTAATTGTAAATGTTCACAATTCGCCCCCTCGCGCGTCTTTAAATAGATTCAAATAGAATATCCTCGGGGGAGTTAGATTCGCAACGGTCACACTGACACGGCGGGGTGGGGGGTGCATGTTTCAACCGGTGTACACGTCACCCGGCGAAGTGTACCCGGTACCCTCGTACCGAGTTGCCGGGTTCGCGACCCAGTTTCGCCTTTCATTGATCAAAATGGCCCCCCGTCCGCTGACGTCACGGCGCGCGCCCCATCATTCAAGAGCCTACCGCCCCCCCGGCTGCGCCCCCAGGGCCGAGGGGGTCACCTGCGCGGGCCGCCACCGCGGACCAGCTCCCCGGAAACGAAAGGAATTGAAATAAATAGGGGTATTTTCATCACACCAATACGCGGACAAAGCGTCGTTCATCTCAAGTATACGGATTAAGATCTTATTTTATTCCATGTATACCTATAAATATAAAATAAATGTACTTTTGTTTGATGACGCTCTCACCTACTACTACTAATAATAATAGTAATAATGCGTTTATTCGCCGTCGGATTTTTTACATATATATAAATAATACATTTCGGTCACGAGCATTATTGTATCTGTTGCTATTTTGTCATTCTCTTGTCAGGGAACCGGCTTTCCATGAGAGCGCCACTTGCACTAGAGTTGGCGCTGAGCTCCAGCCGCAGCTTTACGCCGACAACTCGATGTCTCAGAAGCGGAACGAATCCATGTATACGGCCCACGCGCAAACATTGTAGATGCGCTACAATAACGCGCCAATCCGAACAGTATTCTGTATGTTACTTTGTACTGAAAATTGTGACATTATTTCAATGCCAAAATATTTATTATGTTTGTGTATTATGAAATTTTATACCGTTAAATCCCTTAATTAATGCAATTAATTAACATATGTTCATCATCATGACACGTGTTTAACAAATTTACCCCGAATCTATAATTTAAAATTGAAGTGATATTGAAAAATGATATTCTATAATATATTATTTTCTAATTTAAAAAACGTATAGATGAAATTTGGGCACTCCTATGCGAGTAATTGTAACTTAATTGTTAAAGCTGTCTCTACCGAACATATAACGTTCTGAGTAGTTTAATTTTGTTATCTTTCTGAGGAATTTATTTAAAGTTATTTCTAATATTACTCATTTTAATCAAAATAATTACTACTTTATTAAAAAAGGATTTAATTTAATTAATCCCTTTTTAAACTGTAAAATACACTTTTTAGACCGATAATAATTAAAACCAGATATATTTATATAAAAATAGTTTTTTTTTTGTGGTCTTAGTAGCAAAGTATATAGAAATACTTTTATCAGATACCTGAGCGTTAGATGGTTGCTAGCATTTCGTCACAAAAACCCTGCTAAAAAATGTAATATCATCTTTTATTTCTTTCATTTAATTCTTTCTCTTTCATATTCCAGTCACTATGAATAATATGATAGAATATTTTTTTTACATAAAAGTTTAAAAAGCTAAAAATACAGATATATTAAATACAAGGATGAAACTAAGCTGTCGCGCTTTGGTAATTTGACAGTAATGATCGGTATGCTTCGTACGGTCATTCTGCTCTGGATCCATAATACAATACACAACGAATGACAGCTCCATTCGCACTAACTATATTCTGTATTTTCTTGATTGACAAATGATTTATCTGCATCCAAGCCGCTCTCATACATGATTTTTATGGAAATAATAAAAAGATTGACACATTTTAACGTTTACACGTTATTCAAGTTATTAATCCAATGTTCAGATTTTTCTTTTATTCTCACAAATTTTCTTTAGTTTCTTCACATAAAAAATAACCCCGATATTGTAAAATTGCGTCGTGTTGCATTAAATAGGTTAATAGCTTACTCGTGAACAGATCATATCTCAGCGGGAACGTTTTATAATGTATTTTATACATTAAGTTCTTTTCTAAAGAACATGTTGGTTTATTTAAATAATATGTCAACTCAATTAAAATACATTAATTTGCAGGCATGGATGTGGACATGTTGATATTGGTAGTCTTAAAGACATAATCATATAGCCTTGAAAGACAAAAAATATTCAGATATGTTTTTATAAAAAAAATGGCTTATTTTGTCAATTTGAAGGAAATAAATATTGATACGATAAGGATACATTTAAATAAATGGTAGCAATTTATATATGTATATTTACATCTACCTTATATCTGCTTACATTATTGGTATTATTATTATTTTTAATTTTTTTCTCTTCTCTCTTTTTTATTCACTTTTTTTTATATATTTTTTTCTCCTTAAATATTTTCACATTATATGCTATGTATGTATTCGATCTTACTGTGTTTTGCCTTCGATGAGTTTTGGTTTTCTAAAATATATTAGTTTATCGATTTGCCCTAAAACAGGCTTGCCTAGTTGGGCAATGTATTTAAATGTGTGTAAATATGTAAATATGATACATTTTGAAAGAAAAATTCAGTTATAATACTATTATTATATTAATGATAACAAAGAAAAAAAATTCCTTTAAGCATGGCAGTAGCTGCAAGCAACTTACATATATAATATATATTTAATTTAAGGTATTCGTGAGCACTAATTGGGGGATTTATATCTCCTACGAACAGGTACGGTTGGATCAAAGCCTCGACAATGGCACGTGTTATAGTGCCGGAATATCAGAGGTTCTCCAGACTAGGCCAATAGTCTAATGGAGAACCCAACCGCAACTATGTTATTTTTAAAAATGCAATATGTGTATACACGTATGGTGACACGAATAATCAATTTTTACAACAAAACTTATGTGTAGTTCCTGATGTTGAGAGTGAGACGAAACTATAGCACTGACAATAATCCAACGTATGTGTAGTACAAAGTTTAGTTGTGAAAATTTTAATTATTACGCCAAAATTAATGATATGAAAAATATAAAGAAATATAATAAAATATTTTTGTGGTACAGAATAGGTTTTTATTTAAATAATTTACATTAATTCCTGGAATAATAAGATACGGCTGCATTATGTATCTCAAAAGATTTATTTACACCAAAAATGGGGGGGGGGGGCAGGTTGTTCCGCCCCTCGCGCGTCACAACTTACCCCGGGCTGATCAATGGCGGGCACATCTGGGTCACGGGGGTCGTTGCACCGGGCCCATTCAGCCCGCGCAACCTAGTGCGCCCCATTGTACGGCGACGATCTAAAAATAGAAACTTTCCCGGGTAAGGCCGGGCCCAAGGGTGCGATCCGGAAGAGTAAACAGAACTCTTAAGTCAGCACTGAATGGGCCTTCCTGGAAATTGCGAGTTTGCAATTCATTCCAGAATGAACAAAAATATATTACTGTTTCTGTGACGGTAGCGTGTATATGAGTGGTAAATATTTAATCCGTGGTCATGTGTGTTTAATTTGATAACTAGTAATGGTAGATTCGATAGAATTAAGAAAGTTTCGCTGAGATGTGAGAAGAAAGAGATATAATAAAATAATACATCTGATACCTTTGATCTGGAGATAAACTGTTTATATATATACTGTATTATAGCAGTATAATACAGTAATTTACTAGTGTAGCAGGCAGGGTACCCAAATACATGTCTTACTTTCTTACTGATATATTGTATTTACTTTGCCAAATTTTATATGCATACCCTCGGTACATTTGTCTGATTTTTAAAATATTACGCAACACTCATAGTAATGAACTAGGTGAAAATGTATACTTAATGAATATTAATTTGGAAGTGTAATACGTCAGACCACTAGACATTATTTATCAATGTAAAAAGTGAACATAATAAATGTATTATTATTATTAAACTCTGAGATCAGCTTGAGATTAGTATAAAGAGACCAAAGCTCTTTGTCTCTTTCTACGTGCGAATCTCTGAGACACGGTGGGTACACGGAGACTGCGAAAACTGAGAGATAACGCCAAAGAATCTCTTGTCTTGGGTCAAAATATCATTTATGGAAACGTGTCATCGGCGAGAAGAGGATGAGATGGATTAGTATCGAGATAACCTGCCTCGAATACAATATCGCCGGACAATGAATGTTCAAAACAATTTGAAAAGAGGTATCCGAATAGATAGTAGAGATCTTGTATCTGAAGCATTTATATTGGGAGATATTTGACAGATATAAAAGTGACCATGTAACAGATCGCTCGAAAGAAATCAGAAAGTGAATAAAAAACAGTTCTTATAAGAACAGAATAGTAAATAATTTCTCGCAATATCGGTTTGCTGGCCGTTTCACGTAGATGCTTCAAATACAAATTATTACAAGAACGCATCTTCACACAAAGACTTCACAGGCTCGGGAACGATGTTGGTCTCGTTACATTCCGATGTTCAATACTTAAATACAAGTGATTTTTTTGATGCTGTATTGAGATAAAGGTATAATTGATCAAGGTGTTTAAGCCGTTCTGCGTCGTTACTGTCACTTTTCGTAACGGTTTACCATTAATACAATATATGTACTTCTACTGTATTGTATTATTTTGTACAAACTGCACATGTTTATATGAATAATAAATATAAAGAAACGAGAACATAATAATAAGTAATTAGTTATAATACAAATAATGAATCGATATTATTGGTCTAGCGCCCAGCAACCCCGCAACCCCGCAACCCCGCTCACCCTCCGACGAGGCCGTTGTTCCGAATGCTCTGATGACGTAGGTACGGAAGATGCAGGCGCTCGGCTGCACGGTGCATCCGCAGCATCACGCATCCAGGAGAGGCAGAAATTGTCAATGGTGACATCCACTCGGTGACACTGCGCTTTGTGAACTTAAAATTGCATAAAAATCTGTTTTCAAGTATTGAGATAAGTTTTAAGGTTGCAGATGAATCAGATGTTGTATTTTGGATTGTTTAAAATCGGGTCTGTCTTCTAGTTGACCGAAAATCGATACGAATTGGTACACTGTCACTTCACAGGCACTCGTCAATTTAATTTTTCGCCGTGCAGCGGAAAAATTTGTGAATTGTGAAGATAGAAAATTGAGTCCCAGGGAAAACGTTTACAAGACAAAATTGAAAATTTTCGAATTAGTTCACCAGTAAGATTCCGAATATGGTAATGATACCGATGACGTATACACGAAAATATTCTACAGTTTCAAATAACTTAATTAAAAGTAGAGAAAACTGCCGTAATAAATTGATATTTTCACATCAAAAGAATTGCGGATGCGTGTTTATAGAAAGATACAGATTATTTTTAAGCAATTCACGTGTACGTTATTTTCATATAAAATATTTAGATATATATCCAGTGGCGTACTGCGTTGAGGCCCAAAAGGTCCGCACCCTAAGAATAAGTTTGGTATTGGATACTTTTCTCATCGCTAATATGGACTAATATTACTTAAAATCCACTACAGTAAGAAATGCACTTAAAGAGTTTAAAAAATCATTTCTCACTTATATTACGAAAACTCGTGAAAACATTATCGATGTATACAGTAATACCTCGCTAACAGGAGAGCGAGGATTATTTTTCAGTTTCATTTTTCATTTATATACTCGTAAAGGTCTAAAAACACAACAGTATATATTTTTAACGGTATGAAGTGACCAATTTTATTCTTACGTTTTACTAAATAAACCGCTCAAAAATAATAATATTTATATGACATATCTTATATAATACAATACATATTCGGCGGCCCTTCCATTTCGCTTTGAGGACCATTACCTTTTTACATCGGGGCTCAATTTTGTATATCTAATGTTGTTGTATACACAGAGCAAAGCTTTTGTTTGTTTGGTAATGTTGATTAATAAAAAACAAATGTTTATTTTCTGATAACAAACAATCCGAAACAAATTGTCAGATCTATATTTTTAACAGACAATGATGACGCACGTATTTTTCTTCACCTTATTCACCATTGTAACAGTTGTTGTGTACTGTATGGATAGAATGTTGAACCGACCGATAACGATTCGTTTTCGGTGTAAATAGGCGTTTCACAAAAGTGGTATAGATTTCTTAATCGCTTAATATATAATCGTGTCCGGTATACCATATCGAATCGGATCACGATCGTGATCGGTTATATAGATAAGATAAGATAAGGTAAGATAAGATTAGATAAGATCAGATAAGATAAACCTTTATTAACATAATTTATTTTTTTGTGCATCAGAAGTGAATATACAGTTATATGAAACACTTACTAGTTTACTGCGTGAGATGCAGGAGGTATCCACCTCTGATATGTAAAGACATTGCCATAATTAAAATGTAAAAGATAAGAGTAAGATTTGACAGAGATATAAAAAAAAAGAAACTATTAAAAAATATAGTGATTGTGTTATAAATCCGAATGAATGAATTTTGAATATATTGTATTGTTATTAAGTTGGAATTCTGCACAGCGATGCTTTCGACTGATTTCTACCCGATTGAATCGTATTTTTTTTTGAAAGTGTGTTTAAAATGATAATAAAAATTATACTAAAAAAAAAAACATATACAAAAAAAAATTCAATAATTCAAATTTTCAAAATTAAAAATAAATTAAATTTTAGAAGCGAATTCCGATCTACAAGATATAGAGATCAAATTGATATCCCAAAACTAAAATATACCGCGCAACTCAAAATCAATATATTTATCAAGGCATCAAATTTTTAAACAATCTCCCCATCACAATTAGAAAAATTACGGACTATCATAAATTTGTAACTGAAGTTAAAAAAATATGTACACAGACTAACTGAAACATAAATTAACTCGAATATACTCCTTCTCTATACACGAGTCTTACTCTCATAGAGAAGAAACAAATGTTATATGATTATTGAAATTGTATTATATTTTTAATATTAATAAAAAAAATAAAAAATAAAAAAAATTACATATGTATTTCAAAGAAAATTGATACATTACTCCGATGCAGTATACTAAATTCGTCTCTTTTCAAATTTGCCTACCAAAGAAGTGTTCGACACAAAGCTAGACTTTTTTTATATTCGATATCAAAAGTGTGTGTATTATGACAGATAGATATGAACTGTCTATCCGTTCAATCGCTGTAATGTTTTCAATAATCTTGCCGCTGAATCGCGAAGAAAAATATAAGTCTGTCTGGTTGGCGTGCATGGTAGAGGCATGGTTACCCAGTCAATAGGTGTTTAATCGCTGCCTACGATGAAGATGTTTGGACAGAATACGTCAAGAGTCATAGCTGTAACCATTACCACGCATAGACACTGTTCTGCAGCGTAGATATAGTCTTCCATTCTCCCCTATAATCACAGAACTCTTCCGCATTCCCAGAAGTAGAACATCTTACATACAAAATTCATTCATTCACCGATCATTCAAATAACATAATGAGAAATTTACAGAAATTGACTTTTTCAACATTAGCCTTACTACGCTCAAAGGGTTCTTTTTATGAACCACCACAATTTCAATTTTGACCAATCATTCGCTGCCTATAAAGACATCTTGCTATCTCTTTACCGCGACAATAGTTGCAACCTTCCTCCACCTTCTTTTTTTCTTTTTATTTATCTTCTGCACCTAAACATACAAAAACATTTCTGTGGATTTTCAAAAATATTATCACATATTAAATATTTATTATGTTAGTTATATTAAGTTTACACTGTCAAAATTCCTTAATAAAATAAAATTAAAATAATTACAATAGTCTTGAAATTTTGTGGAATGAAAATACAAACCAAAAAACTCAGTTAAATGTCAAAAACCAAATATAGAAAAACAAAATATTCAATGACGTAAAATTTAAATTATTACAATAATAAAGGCCCGTTGTCCACGGAATGAGACAAGTCTCTGAGATTTAATTGAGATTGGTAGGACCGATCCGTATAATTAAATTTGTAATAATAAATAAAATAAAATTATCATTACTTTATCGAAGAAATAATACATTTAATTAGTATTTTAAATATCACAGAGCTATGTTCTGAATAATAACATCACAATAGGAATGTGTTCTCCTTAATAAGAAGTAATAACGTGAAAACGTACAAGTTTACAGTTATAAATGAAATAAGAATAAAAATACAACCAAAACGTAAACCAATTACACATTTTAAATGTATTAATTAGAAAATACATATAAAATCAATTTTATCGAAAAATATTGTTTTTGCTACCGGGATTCGAACCTCGATCTCTTCCAATTCGGAACGTGCATTTACCGATTATGCTATAGCACCACAGTACATTGACGATAAATTTTCGAACATATTTGTTACACTTTTCAAAATTAATACATCTATCGTTTCATTATTTGAAAGCTATCATCTTTATTTACACATTTTCTCTAAAATTGTGACACTGCATAAGTTTGAGAGGTATTACCGTCCAATTTTTCCATGCTAACAACAACTCACCCCGAGCAATAAATCATGGACACAACACAAGACATCTACACGCCAGTTCCGAGAGCAACAACGACATTTTATCAAAGATTCTACAGGTTCTTAGATCCGAAGCTGTACAACACACTCAGTATCATCTGGAAATCGTTCAACTCCGATAAGATTACACAAATATGGACCCGGTGTATGATCCAATTGAGTAGAGAGCAATCAGAAGCATGGCTATCCAACATTCTAACTTAATCATTATACAGTGTCTACACTAATACTTCACCAGTTCTACATCACTCCCACTACATTTTTATTTAAAATTATTCATTTTTTTATTAATATTTTTATTTCTGTCGAATCTATGTTAAATAACACCACAACGGCACGAAAAAAACTGGCTACTTTAACACAGACTTCAGTCTAGCAAAGTAGCCAGAAAAACGCTGTATATATCCGAGGTGGAGTCTACTCCATCCTATACAATAAACTACGAATATATAATTGCAATATAATTGTATCTTATGTTTATTATGTTGTATTATAATATATTCACCTCTGTTACAACAAAAATATATATGTCAATAAAGTCTAAATAAATAAATTACAAGAGTAAAATGATAAGGAAAATCAAAAATGTGGGAGAAGAAGAAAAAAAGATTAAAAATGTAAGAGATAGATGAAAAAAATAGAGGGAAGATGGAATTGGGATTAAAATCAGTCTAATAATAATAATCCAATTTAAGAAGTATATACTATGATTCTAAACACGAGTATTAATGGATTAGTACGACAATATCTACGAGTTTAATGCCATCCGAGATAATTTACATCTTGGCCCACATTTACAGTTGATTCTCTGAGGACTTTTAACAGAACTACCCTTAAAAAGAGCGCCCGATATGTCCCCGAGTGCTGCAGGAAACAATCTCCCCTAAAGCGCGTAACATCCAGTGGTGTACGTGAGACCCGCGGGCGGGGCGGAGGGGCAGCGAGGGGGCTGCCGAAAAATATAGGTTAACGATATCTGAGTCGGCCCCAGCGCTCTGACGTCACCGATCCCTCCCTCCTACCCTCCCCCGCGCCGACGGGCCAGGGACGCCCCGGCGCGCCACCCCACTGGCTGTATCGGGCCGCGAAAAGGCGTCGGAAAGCGTCCACGTCACGGGATGTGCAGCCGACAATTAAACGCCACTAGTTTAATCATTTTTATATACCGGTAACTTTGTAATTTTTGTAACATTTCATAAAAATTATTATGTAACTAATATAAAACCTACTATAATGTTATATTAACGATAATTGAAAATGGAACTCGAATATCAACTATTTGGAATTTTCAATAAATATAATATTATTTTAACCTTTCCATACCATGATATAAAATACCCGAACGCAGCCATGCTGTCAACTCGTGTTACCGTAAATAGGAAAAATATATTTTTAAGCTTAAATGACTTTAGTGGCAGGAATTTACTTTAAATATTGAGCATTCAATTTTGAAAAATGATTAATAACATAATTTAGAGCATTCCTTAAGTCCTATAGAATGTGTCCTTCCTTTTTATCTCTTTTCATTTAATTAGTGAGAAAGAGACAATTATATTTGTATGTTTGTTGTTCTTTTCACTGAGAAAATAGTGTGTGTTTTCTGTCTTTCATATCACAAATTGTATTTTTACCAACGTATTAATTTTACAATGGATTGAATGGAAAAAATAATTGTTTTTGTACGATTTCCTATTCATAATTGGTTTTTCACTAGTCATTCCTAAGCGCTAATATTTTCTTTAGGATTATCTAAAATATGAATTTTATGTTGCATGTATTTACCGAAATATTACAGGTTTAATAATTATGGTAGAC
This sequence comes from Eubasilissa splendida, assembly GCA_031772225.1. Classification (NCBI taxonomy): domain Eukaryota; kingdom Metazoa; phylum Arthropoda; class Insecta; order Trichoptera; family Phryganeidae; genus Eubasilissa; species Eubasilissa splendida. The sequence continues at coordinate 22,140,356 of CM062857.1, read as the reverse complement.
CTGTGTTACTGCATGGTTTGGGAAGGGTTAAAGAGAACACATTATTATATGTGAAGTTGTAATTTTTTCAGAACATGATATTGTTTTCATCACAATTCATGTCCCATCTCATCAAAATTGGAGGCATTTGAGGTGTGGAAAATAAGAGAAAGGAGTATTCGACACTAGATGCAGGCCGCTAGAAGAAGATTAAAAAGTGAATAAACTCAAGATGAAGTTTCAACAACTCGCCTGGTGCTATCTCAACACCGCGTCATACAAGTTAAAAAATAGAAATTAACAGTTATTATAAGTAAAATAAATAATATAATGATTATAAAGACGTATTTTCTGCATTATTATTAGTTACTAGACTATACAAGAATTTTTCAAAAATGAGATATTTTATTGATTTCTTGTCCCAATATTTTAATTTTGGTGTCACCCACGCGATCACTTAAGCAATTAAATAGCACCGCGACTTTTTTTTAAAATATGACTCGATTGGAACGAAAATTTAAACGATGTCAATATAATTAATATCATTAATGTAAAACATACGATTTTGTTTAAAGAAAGATTTTATTTTCCAAGAATAAATACTGTTTAGTGTAATAAACTTATCGGATTTATGTTTCCACCAAGAATGTGTGTAGAATACCCCTCGTCTCGCAACTGATGTTCCAAACCCCTCTCCTATATGTACACTTTATTTCATGTCTATTCACTTACTGGTCTGTGGTCACAGCAATATCGAATGTTATTGATTTGAAATATTAAAATATGAAAGTATGTACTTACATACCAATCAAAATTCATACATGTAAAAAAAATGATTTTAATTATTTAGCTATTGTATTTTAGCAATATTTGAATATGTCCAAAAACACACAATTACTGGATTTTTACCTACAAAGGCACTGTTATTAAACAAATATCAAATACTAATTTAATGTATCAATTATTAATATATACATATAAAATCATCTTTGTCGAAAAATATTGTTATCGCGCTACCGGGACTCGAACCTGGATCTCTATTTCCAAATCCGGGGAAGAGATTGAAGAGTGGAGATTTTAAAAACTATTAATTTCCCATCATTACTGATGGGCGACAATCTAGTTTTGTAATAAATATATAAAACACAGCCCAATGCAACAAGCAGCAAAGTGTATCGCCAGGTCTTCAAATCAAGTCATTAAAATGTAAATAGTTACTAACTAATTTCTTCATAGTTATTGTAGTATGAGTTTGCCAGTATGTACAAAAATAAACCGATCAATCTATAATAATCTATGATGCATTACATATAGAATCATTCACTTTCAAATGCACGAATGCCAAGAGATAGTGCGTCCCCTATTTTTAGTTTTGCTATTCGGGATATCTAAGCGATGACACGAACCGAGCCAGGTCATTGTCATCCTCAACGAGACCAGAATAGATGGCGCCGACTTTGCTTCCACGTGGATCAAAAGTACACAATAAATTTAAACACATTAAAGATTTGGACCCCACGGTCATTTTTTGTCGATATAAAGTATTTATGTGAAACTGTGCACAGACCAGTAAATGAATAGACACGAAATAAAGTGTACGTATTGGAGAGGGGTTTGGAACATTAGTGTCGGAACGAGGGGCATTCTGCACACATTCTTGGTGGAAACATTAATCCGATAGTTTATGACACATTTATGCGACAGAAAAAATATTTACTCTTCGATAATTAAATCTTTGTGTAAACAAGATGTATTTTTTACATTAATGCATATTATATTGTCAGCGTATAAATTTTCGTTCCAATCGAGTCATATTTTTTTAAAAAGTCACGTAGCTATTTGATTGCGTGACACCAAAATGGAAGCATTGGGACAAGGAATTTGCGCCAGTTCATATATATATATTTGGTGGACTGTGTTTGTAATTAATAAAATATATCATTTTTGAAAAATTCTTATATAGTCTAGTAACTAATAATAATAATTCAGAAAATACATCTTTCTAGCTTGTTGTAAGACGCGGTGGTGAGATAGCACCAGGCAAGTTGTTGAAACTTCACCTTGCACCTTTTCACTTTTTAATCTTCTTCTTCTAGCGGCTTGCATATAGTGTTAAATATTCCTTTCTCTTGTTTTCCACACCTCCTATGCTTCCAATTTTGTTGAGATGGAACATGAATTGTCATGAAAACAATATCATGTTCTGAAAAAATTACAACTTCACAAATTATAATATGTTCTGTATTTATTCAAAATGCCATATATAGCGTAATCGGTTAATGCACGTTCCACGGATTGGAAGAGACCCAAATTCGAATTCCAGTAGCAACAATAATATGTTTCGAAAAAATTGATTTTATATGTATATCTTTCTAATTAATTTAATTGATATGTATTAATATGATTATTTTTAAATTTTCCACGACATTCCTGTTAACAGTATTCATTAATTTCACCTTCAATAGCCAATAGCGTGCCGTTAGGCAGAGGCGCACTTCACACCGGGCATACGCGCTTGAACTGAGAAACGTCACCGAAAAATTATATATCAATGTTTATATATCATTTTTGAAATGTACAAAAATTCTCAAAACTGTAACGAAATAAACATGTTTTTGATACTCATTACAGTCGGAGTTACATAGAAATTTGACATATTTTAAGTCAACAAATGACTTGCAACATACGCGTTAAAAAATGTTTTAAACCATCAAAGAAAATAAATTCCTTCACGTTTAAACAATTGAATTTTACAAGTAATTAATTTTACAATCAATTAAAAAATATTTATAATCGCGGTCGATGCGTAAATCTGCGTATTGATGAAAAGGAATTTTTCCACATTTCTTTAAATTAAAAATTAAATAGACACTTGTAATCAACTAAGGCGAGGTCAATTTTGAGGGACTTAACTAAATAATGTTGTAGAAATGAAGTTTAGTGAATGGAAGTTCGATTTAAAGGCAAAATATTGAAGAATATGGAAATAACGAAATCCAGAAAATTTATGTGAACAACCCTACCAACATGCTTGCCCAGCTTTGTTACGTAAATATAATACTTTCATAAGACTGGCGGCTAGCGGCACCGTCTGAGCTGAGCTTTTAGCAATCGACCTTTTTTAACCGAGTACCGTTGCCGGATATTCCCGATGCAGCGCTGCGGTTGCGATGTTACGCATACGCAATGGTTTACTTCATCTGTTGCCTCACCACATGCCACATAAGAGATATTCACATAGCGTGGCCATCTTACAGTGAGTGGTTGAAATGTTCAAGACAATTGATCAGCCCGCCTAGTGGGATTCGTTTCTTGAATGCACAAAGCATGAAACCAGCTGACATTCATCGCCAAGTGTGTCCTGTTTTGTCCTGATTTGGCGTCAAGTGATTTCCATATTTTCTACATCTGAAGCGGTTCCTTGGTGGCAAGCGTTTTGATGATAACGATGAACTCAAAAACGTAGTACAGACATTGTTTTTATTCCAGGCGGCGTCGTTCTATGACGAAGATATACAAAAATTAGTGCCCCGTTATGACAAGTGACATAAGTAATATGTTGTAAAAATGATAATGTGTTTCTTTATAAAAAAAATTCCGGTACTTACTTAAAAAACGCGCCTCGTACGTACATAACAGTCGAACAATTCCTTGTAAATAGTAAATATTTTGACCAGTCTCTCTTAACAAATTCGGTGACATTTTACAATTTTTTTACAGCACTAGTACACGGTGTGAATTAAAACAATGCACGCAATAATTGGTATATAAATATTAGAACCGTTCAATGACATTTCAAGACCTCTGTGTAGTTTAATCCACCACTGCCCACAGACCTCACCCTGTTGGCGTCTGTACCTGGGTATACTCCACAGGCAATACTTATAAAATAAACATGAACTATATAAATAGGTAATACTTATAATTCAAACATGAACTACAGAAATAGAAAGATGTCAGACAAGTCCCTAGACGACGCTGCGGTGAAAATAGATATAAAATGAAGGCTAAAAGTTCGCGTGGAGACCAACCGCGTCACACGAAAGCAAAGGTAGACATTCTAATGTACAGGACAAAGTGTATTAGTTATATATAGATTTTTTTTAAATTTTGATTAGCCGGTATATATTGAGCTCATCTTTATATACATCGCGACTCTCTATCTCGAATCTCCCAAAATGCAAGTGAAATGATTAGTGATGTCCCTCCATGGGTCCGCACCGGTTCACGCGAACCAGGTGTTGCTCAATATATTAATAATAATAATATCAATAATTAAAATATCAGGTGTGCTCCATTACATTGCGAAACACTGTTTATTTTGGTGCGTCCGGCACACCAAATTATTTAAATAGTTTAAAATATTCGCGACCATAGCTTTTGAAAAAACTCGCAACTTGTACTATTATATTTTGAAATCTTCCTCGGGGGCCTCATAACAGGAGAAATTACACGGTAATATACTTAACACAACAGGAAATAAATATGTATATCTTTCTAATTAATATATTTAATTCATATTTAAAATATCACAGACCGTCTGTTCTGAACAATAAGAATGTGTTCTCCTAATAATAAAGTTGTATCAATGTGTCCAAAATTTAATAAAAATGAATTGATAATTCTAGCGTCTGCTGTCAGTTTACTCAAAGGTATTTGAGATTCTGTAAAAATAAGGTAGATGGCTCTTTCAAATTATAGAATGATTAAATGTATTAATATCAAGAAGGTAACATATAAGTTCGAAAATTGTCGCTAAAAATAATGTCGCTGTAGCATAGTTGGATAATGCACCTTCCCCGGTTAGGAAAGAGATCCAGGTTCGAATCCAGGTAGCGCAACAACAATATTTTTCGATAAAATTGATTTTACATGTATATCTTTCTAATTAATATATTTAATTCATATTTAAAATAAATATGCGTTAATGTATTCGGAGATTTTTAAAGATATTAAATTCAACATCGTAAATCGTTTAAAGGGGTGGCACATTAAAAATAGCCACCCTCATAATTCAAGGTCAACCTTGTCTGGGGGTACAAAACAATAAAAGTTGCTTAAAAAAATATCATCAAACACATTGTATTTTTAAAGATTTCACACAGGGTGTCCCGGGAGATAATAATCTAAAGAGACATTCTTTTAAGTGTTAACTAAGGATATCCCAAATTTAATGGCTTATAAGTTATTCTAACTCTAGTGACTTTCGAGAAATTTGTAACCTATTTTTAAAAAAAATGAACACTGCACCTAACATAAGCTTTCGGATTTTTATTTACAGCCAATTAAGAAAACGTTTTTTATTTTAAATTCTGAACTACTATTATTATTACCTACCTATTAAGGAGAACACATTTTTCAAATTAATACATCTGTCGTTCCATTATTTTTGAAAGCCACCAAAATAATGTATTCATTTGAAAAAGTGTAACATATAGGTTCGAAAATTTGTCATGAAAAATACTGGCGCTTTAACACAATTGGTAGTGTACTTCCCCGGATTGGAAATAGAGATCCAGGTTCGAATCCCGGTAGCGCAAAAACAATATTTTTCGGCAAAATTAATTTTATATGTATATTTTTATAATTAATACATTAAATTAGTATTTAAAACTTCTAAACCGTTTAACGCTCACGTTTGAACTACCGTCTGTGGGATACTGTACAATTGAAGTATATTATAATTAAATAAATACAAATAATTTAAAAATACAATTATCACTTACTTAATTATCCGTCTGTATATAATATGCAATTTAGTTATGGTCGTATTATGGCGCGGTCGAATTACGTAAATATTCTCGGATCGGGTGATCTGCTCCAGAACGTCCGACCTGCCCGCCCCGTCACTTGGTCTGTGACGCCACTGGACAAGTAGTGTCACAAGTGACAGGAGCTGTGACGTCAGTCGATATCGACGCAATGGCGGAGCTCGCTTCAAGGCGGGGTTAAAAATACAACGTTATGTATTCGATCTCTAGTGAAAATACGTGTTGTCTTTGGTTCAGAAAAATGTACAATACTTAAATACTGTAGGGTGTATTCATAGATAAGATAAATAATGAGAAGCTTGAAACATTGTATGTTTGGCTTGGAAAATGAAAAACAGACCAACAGAGAAAAAGCCCTGGTTTCTTTGTGAACTAAGTCAGGCGGGGAGGGGGTTAAGCGCATTTATTATATTAGCGCATTATTTGCACGTACATTTGACATGTACGCACAGAAGTCATACAGTACTATAGACTTACTATAACTATTATTATTACCAACTATTTATTCTGAAAGTTAGATACAACAAAGGCATCAAATTTCAAACATTTATTATGTTTTAACAACTGTAAGGGGAACGCTGATAGACCTAACGGAGGAACGGAATATCAACGGTCAATGGACTGACATTTGACGTACATCAAACATGAATGACGGGGAATCTCTAAGACAATTTGCGTATACGAGAAATCTCATGAGAGCAAATTGTCTCGAGTCGTCTTTTATATATATATGCCCATTATTATGAGAGTGGTCTAAGTCATGCTTCTTTCGTTTCAAGATAAAGGTGGGGCCAACTTGGGTTGACTGTTTGTAAAAATGTATAACTTTGGTGGGGTTTATTTTTAATTATATATTTTTTGCAGATAATAAAGAATTTATGAAAGTTTATAATGGCTACATACCCAGTGCAAGAGCGCGTTAAAATTATTGAATTTCATTATGTTTCGCGAAGATTTATTTTCGGTGACCGACTAATTTCAAAAAACGCACAGTTTGCTCGGCCTCCCCGTTCCCCAGATTTGACGGCGCCTGATTTCTTTTTGTGGGCTACTTAAAAGGCCGAGTTTACATGAACAAATCGGCAACAATTCAGGAGCTTAAAAAAAAAATTCGTACAGAAATAACAAATTTGGAGACAGAAACGTTGCGTAATGTAATGCAAAATACTTTAGAAAGAGCAATTATTTATCAACAAGAAAATGGAGGTCATTTAAATGGTATTATTTTCCACACATATATTAAAAAAAGTTAACAAAGTACACTTTTAATGTAATAATAAATGTTTTTAATAAATATTAAAATTACAAAAGTAATATGCATTTTAGTTCAAGTTGGCCCACTCTGTATTTAAAGGTTTGCGTTTGAATTGATTAAAAGATATTTTAATATTACACAACACTTTATTTAGTGTACTAGATTTATAAATTATTTCGACATATGTACGTTGCATGTAGCTTATAAGGAAATAAAATAATTAAGGTTGAAATGACTTACTCTATTATCAAAATAAACACTAGTGGAATACCGTTGAATGTCGTAACAATACACTGAATATAAGGCTTCAAATTTGTAATAATTAGCAATATTTGAATATGTCCAAGGTCACACAATTACTGAATTTTCACCTACAAGGTGCATTATCCAACTATGCTACAGCGACGATATTTTTGCGACAAATTTTCGAACCTACATGTTACCTTTTTGATATTAATACATTTAATCGTTCCATTATTAAAAATATCGTCGCTGTAGCATAGTTGGATAAAACACCTTCCCCGGTTTGGAAAGAGATCCAGGTTCTAATCCCGGTGGCGCAACAACAATATTTTTCGATAAAATTGATTTTATATGTATATCTTTCTAATTAATATATTTAATTCATATTTAACATTTTTTTCAATTTCTTGACTTGGACCACTTTCATATATTGCAATAATACAATGAAGTTATCGTATGCTACCAACCATACATTATTTTATCAAGGTGATTACATCACATTACAGTTTTGGCACTACCAGGTAAACCAGATAATGGAGGATTGTTCTGTTAGAAGCCTCAGCAAGATGTATGAATGTGGATGAGGCGAGAATTGTATGTCGGGACAGAGGAGCGTGGCGCTCTACCCCCGGCGGGGAAACGGCGCGATGGTAAGTCAGTTAATTAGGTAGTTCTGGAACGAGACGCGAACCCCCGACCACGGGATCACTAGGCCAGCGTCTTAACCACTACATCAAGAAGCTACTCAATTTTAAAAAATCTAATACGCGTTATTTAAAATTATTTTTTAATCGTGATTAGCTACAGGATTTGAAAAAAAACGCGTGCTTTTTAGTATGGATTTACAAATATCACCGCGCGCCTTGTACAACCAATGTAAATGTCGTGTTTCATGCTTTGTTTGCAAACAATCGCAAATTCAAACACAGTGGTCATTATCGAAGTGATAAACACCTCTGTATTTCCTCATTTTCAAACATGGTGGCCCAACACGTCACCGTAGACTCGGGTTAAAATTACGCCAATCAAATACCACTGGCGTCGTATTGTTTGATTGGCCCGTTAGACTGGCGAGTGCTGCGGACTGCAGGTGCGTGGAATGTGCATCCACCGGCCGTCTCATATTAATCACTTATCCTAAATTCGGGATCTCGTGATGTAATCACCTTGATAAGATAATGTATGGTTGGTTGGGTAGCATTCGATAACTTCACTGTATTATTACAATATCTCTACATACATATGCGCCAATTATTATGAAAGTGGTCCAAGTCAAGAAATTGAAAAAAATGTTAAATACGAATTAAATATATTAATTAGAAAGATATACATATAAAATCAATTTTATCGAAAAATATTGTTGTTGCGCCACCGGGATTCGAACCTGGATCTCTCTCCTAACCGGGGAAGGTGCATTATCCAACTATGCTACAGTGACAATTTTCGAACCTATATGTTACATTTTTGATATTAATACATTTAATCGTTCCATTATTTGAAAGAGCCATCTAACTTATTTTTACAGAATCTCAAATACCTTTGAGTAATCTGATAGCAGACGCCAGGATTATCAATTCATTTTTATTAAATTTTGGACACATTGATACAACTATATTATTAGGAGAACACAATTTGTGTTCTCCTAATAAAAAAAAATACAAATAAATGACTCAGCAATAATTCTGTACTTCACGTCTAAGGAAGGTTTCAATAGAGAAATATTCATCAATGGAAATACCCACAATAAATAATAAAAATTATTTAAATATTGTATATTTTTTTAAAGTTAAGATTTTATATAAAAAAATATTTCTATCCAAAAGGTGGGAAATTGATGGTCGATGGTCGCAAATTTACACTAAATATCATAAAAAGAATGTGCTTAGACCACAGACTAGTAAATGAATAGACATGAATAAAAAACACGAACCCGTCGAATGTTAAAGTGAGTACAAAAAGCGTGACGCGTTCTAACTAATGAAACTTCATATATTGCTCAACCGCGAATGTGCGGTGCGCTCCCGACCAGTGACTCATAGCGACTGGAAAACCCGCAAATCACCCGTGCCGAACAATTCCCCTCCAACTTACCTCACCCTGACGGTTTACGAGCAATTACAATTTCATCATTTAGTTTTCTGCTGAACACTCTATATTTGTGAGCACAGACCAGTAAGTGAATAGACATGAAATATATAAGAGATGGATTTGGAACATAAGTTGCGAGATGGGGGGCATTCTACACATTCTTGGTGGAAACATAAATCCGATAGCTTATGACACATTTATGCAACATAAAGGTATTTACTCTTCGAAAATTAAATCTTTGTGTAAACAAGACACGTATTTGTTACATTAATGCATATTATATTGTTAGCGTTTAAATTTTCGTTCCAATCGAGTCATATATTTTTAAAAAAGGCGCGGAGCTATTTGATTGCGTAAGTGGTACCAAAATGATCACCAAATTGAAAATATTGAAACAAGGAATTTGCGTTAGTTCATGTCTATATATTTTATTTATATATAGCTTAGACGCCTTAGACTGTAAAATGTTCAATACGTGCATTTTTAATTTTATGGGTTTACCAGTATTTATCTTTAAAAACAAATTTAGAACAATTAATTGTAGTGTTTTACAAATCAATAATCGATACAATGTTTATCAAGGCTTTAATTTACATTTATCTTTCGGTTTCTGTAGAGATTTCCGGTTACAAAAAAACGTACAAGATACTTTAGTTTTTCTGTAAAGAGTATTCTAATACGTGTTATTGTATACGGCGAGATTTCTCAGAAAGCATTCAGAGACACATAAAACCGAACTTCAGGTCAGTTTAACAGCCGCCGTTTATGACGCATTCGAATAATGAGAGAGTAATGGTTTCCTACCTGGTAAAGAAAAAACGTTTTTCATTAGAACGTCATTACGGCTGAAATACAACAGACTTACCTAGGAGAATCAACTAAAGTCAAAGATCTCAAAAGTTTTAACAATCAATACGCATGTACTAAACCAGTGATTCCCAATCGGTGTAAATATCTCTCAATAATGGTGCGTTTGTCATTCTAATTATTAGCTATGATTTATAGATTACTTCGCGCTGGTCTCTGTACTGTTCTTTATGCGCACTCGACTTTAATCTCAGAGGAATCTCATCTGGGCCATAATGTGAACTCCGATCCATCGCATTGGTTGTATTGGCATTATTGGCATAGACTAAAACCGCACCTTTTCCCAATGTGTGAGTGTGGTGCCGAGGAGGAAACCCTTGACCATGTATTTTTTGCCTGTCAGATTTTTTTTACAATAATCTTGTCAATGGTAATTTTCAACTCCCGGTTAACTTGTGTCATCTTCTTTCCCTCAACTCGCCACATTTAATCTATATAATAGCAAATATCTTGAACGTCAATGGTATTAACTTGTAACACAATATTCCCTATTCTATAATATTGTTGTACTGCTTTCTATGAAATAATGTTTTAACTTGTTTAAAGGCACAAATCACTCTTGAAGGGTGGATTGCCTGTTTAAAAGAAGAAGAAAACCGCACCTTTCCAAAGAATCATTTTCATACGTTCAGATAACAATTTTAAATACAAAGATAAAGTAGGACTAAACAGTTTATGTGTAAAGCGCTCTTGAGGTGAAATCTATCGTTATTATTATTGTTACGCTAGTGACGGTTAAATCATTATTTAAACCGTTTGATTGTAACCATGATTGGTAACTGGTTATTCGTAATTCTCGGAGCAATGACTGAAACACTGGAAACTAAACTTCTAACAGTTAAATGTCAGTTACCAATCATCGTTACTGTATGTATGTACTTGTATGACGCGCGGAAGTTGGCAAGAATGGCAGCGCGGAAGGGATAAAAGGTCGTTGCTCTCTCTCTCTCTCTCCGGGATCGTAGATCAGAACACATCTATTATATTGTATTCATAATTGTGAGACCCGTAATAAACTTTTTTGTTGCATATGTAGTTCTTGACTGCCTGAATTGTTTACAGCCATATAATCGAGTTTGTTTGAAATCACCCAAATTTTTGACATTCTACCTACGTGTCCGAAATACGCAGCTATCCTCCGTTTAATAGTTGTTATTAGTTATCTTAACTTATTCGTGAGTCATGTGACTAAATTGTCCAATAACTGTGGTTATTTGACATAAACGGTGGTTTATCAGACCTCATAGTTTCAAATCCCCGGCCGACAAGATATTGACTTGAACCGCTATATTCAGTTAACTCCCGCATCTACGGCCAGGGAGGTAGGTATGTATTACGGTACATTGCGTATTTAAATTATTTTAAACAAAGACAAACCAGTAAATGAATAGACATAATATAAAGTGTATATATGGAAGAGGGGATTCTACGCATATTCTTGGTGGAAACATAAATCCGATAGTTTATGACACATTCATGCAACAGTAAAAGTATTTACTGTTCGAAAATTAAATTTTTATGTAAACTGGACATATTTTTTGCATATTAATAATAATAAACTCGGTTCCCTCTCTCCCTCCAATATATTGTCAGCGTTTAATTTTTAGAGTCATATTTTATGTTAATATTTTTTCATGCCAGAATAACATATATTGTAGTGATGAGCTCAAAATCACGAACCGTGAGTCAATCACTGATATATTTGAGTCACACTCACTATCGGTGATTGAATATCTGGGAATATTATGATTCGTGATTCAAACTTTTGTTTGCTAATAATTGTATTATTTTTTAATGCTGCCGTTTAAATAGATTATCACTTGAAAACAGCGCCATCTACCGAATTTTCCGTAATTTGATTAACACCATCTATTGGAATCTGTTTTTGTTGGTAATGTTTATGCTAGCTTGTTGGTAACTTAATTTTGCGTATGTATGCTAGAATATGTTTTTTTACGTAAATGAAGTTATAATGACATAAATAAAAACGCTAAAAATTATGTTTTTAAAATTTACTCCCGTGTATTGTGATATAAAAAACTGTGATCGCAGTCACAGTTTTCAATCACTGATATTATCGAATACCAATCACAATCACACCAGTGAGTCGAGAGTAGCAGAGTAGCATGTTTTCTCATCGCTTAATATATTGTGCAAAGATGGTATGATGCACGCGTCTGATAGCTTCTGTTTTTCAGTGTGTGGGCGAATGCAGACTGCGGCTTCTGTTTACGTTACGTGCGAATGTAAACTAAGAACTCTGTGTGTGTGTGGTTACAGCATGGCATGGGACTCCTTTGAATGCCCCATCGTTGTGTTTCGTTAATCATAATATTTCATGTATTCTCGCGGCGTATCAGAGATCGGCAATAGACGAATTCCACATTCAAAATTAACAAACTAATAAGAAAAAAAATCAAAATTGAACACATTGTATTTGTGCAACTGACTGAACCCGTCGAAAGATGCATCGTACTAGAGTTTATATATATATATTATTAAATAGTATTTCAAACATGGTCTAAGATGGGCGAAGAAAGTGGCACGGGACATCATTTAAATAATTACTTAAATAAAAATAAAATAACATTTAATACGCTTCAGCAATATCAATTTTTCTGAGTTTCCAAATCAGTTTTTAGAGACAGGCCACGCATTTTTACACGTTAACAATAGAAGCTTTAAATTAGACATTTTACAAACATGTTTTTAGAAATAATGCAAAGCTGGTGTTAGTTAGATGAATGAGGAGAGAATGGTAAGATAGATATATGACGCAACTGTTGATGGCACCAGAAATAGAGGACGTCCGCTGAAGACTTGGGATGACCAGGTAAACCAGATACCAGATGGTTCTGTTAGAAACCTCAACGATCGGCGAGCTTGTATGAAAAGATGTACGAACGTGTGAATTATGTGTCACGACAGAGGAGCGTGGCGCTCTATCCTCTCTGCCTGCCCCCGCGTTATTTAGTTAATTAATTTGGACATGATTTAAAAAGTCACCCTTACCAACAGAATAGCAGTTTTTAATTTTTTAATTTCTAACAATGAATATGATTTGTTTGTCGTATTTTTAAACAATGTACGTTCGTTTGAACGAAAAGGTCACGTGGTATTGATAATTTTATTTCCAAATATAACAATATTCTTCAACTACATTAAATTAATTAACCTCCAAATAAAAATGATCTTCAATTATTATAAAACATAATTAGAAATCTTTAATACAATACCATTTAATATAACAAATTTAATTAGGATTGTATATAAAAAAAAGAAGCAGAAATTTACCAAAATTAAACATTAGAATAATAAGATGTGCAATATACGTTATTATTTCTTTGATATCCATCTATTTTGTATATTTCAAAGGAAATTAACACTTCACTCGGGTGTAAAAATTTCTTTAAAATTAAGCTACGCGTAAAACACAGAAAGGAATTGAGATATTATACATACGAACGAGAATTAAGATAATATAAAATATAAAGAAAGTCTTAATAGCATTAAGACTGCAGATTATAATGCGCAAAAAATTGAAACATACATCATACGCAGATCCGGCGCAAGACTTTTTGCCGCCACAGGTAAGATGTTTTAAATTTTTGTAAAAACCATCCCCATAAATTGGCCGCCCCCTAAAACGGGCGCCCGCGTGCCACACACGTTAGGGGCGGTATTTTGTTAGTGTTGACTACAAATTACTGCTTTATTAAGAAGTAACTATAATTTTATTTATTGGGTTTGCTTTCTTGGATTATTGTTATTACACACTATTATCGTTTTGCATCTTGGGATTTTGTTATTCAATTTTTACATATTTTTCGACCGCCCCCTTGATTTGGCAGCCGCATGCAGGCGCCTGCTACGCCTGTGCGTAACGCCGGCGCTGATCATACGTATTGACCAATCAGAACGTAAATTACAATATTTAGCTTCACAAATCGACGATACTCAATCAAAATTCATTTCACTATCTTAATAACACAAATCAATGTAATTGCACCACTTGAGAAAATGAGTTGTGTTCTAAGTGTCTACGAAATCAAATAGATTAATTTAGTTGGAAATAACGTGTCGAATGGTTAGAGGAAAACTCATTTATGTTTAAAGTTTTGTTAAAACTACGAAAATCAAAAAATAAATCAATTAAAACTGTATATTTTGCACGTCGCCAGTCAAGCGTTATTATGAGATTATTTTGAAAATAATTATTTTGACGGTCCCTGTATTTTATTATATAGTTTAAAAATGAAATACCATATTTTTCGGACCATAACGTGCGCACTCTTTTACTTAGGACAATAAAAATTAGCGTGAGTTTATCCGGACGTATGTAATGTCGAAACTACCTATCAAAACAAATATTATATATATATATATATGTATGTGTGTATTTAATTTTGATACCTACATTTTTATATTCACTCATTTTATTCAATTTTACTATATATCATATTTTTTCTACATCAAGTGAATTATTTTTTTACCGGGCAAAACATATATATAAATAACTGGCACCACCGATAAATTGGCATAAACTTATCTTCATTGGCAGCTTGTGAATGAGATGTTCTATAATAAAATGTAAATAATACTATATTTTTTCATAAATTTAAGGTGTGGTTCAAATTCGCAATACGGTAATTCTTTGCATATAAAAAATAGAATATTTCGACACATATACATCATTGATCCAGATATAGCTTCCTATAAACAATTACTTTAGGTAAAATAGAAGGCTTACGGTCGTTGAATATAAAGATTGTTAAAAACAAAAAGTGGACCCATCTCATAGACGTTGAGTTGTTCCAAGGGCGTGCTATAGGGGGCCCTGGGCACCATTCTCACTGGCTGAAGAGCTAATTTAATTGGGGTAAACGATACAAAAATGTATTTTCTTATTTCGAAAATTGCAATCTGTAAATTGAACAATTTGAAGAAAACTTTAAAAAATATCAGATATTTTATAGAGACAAAGCTATTTTTTATTACTGATATTTGTTTAATAACAGTGCCTTTGTAGGTAAAAATCAATAAATTGTGTGTTTTTGAACATGTTCAAATATTGCTAATATAATATACAAAATAAGAAAATATATAAAAAATTGAAAATTATTGATTTTTCAGGCGTATTCTAGTATATGTTATAAAAAAGACATTTTATAGATAAAGAATATTGCTTTAAAATAATTTCAAAAAAATTAGATTCTCATGATGATAACGTATATGCAGTTTAAAAAAAGGAAAAATGAATTATCAAATTCGGTTCACAGATGGCGATGGTGTAGTGATACTCGAAGCGAGTCCACATACTAACATATATACAACTTTAAAAATTGATAAATGTGGAGATTGATGGGTGAGAACTGGTGAACGTTATATATATATATATAAAGTGATCACTTACGCCAACCGAAGACAGGTCGTAAGCCCTGTAATTACCCCATACTTTCATATATTTTCCATTAAATATAATAAAAAATAGCTCTGTCTCTATGAGATATCTGATATTTGTTTAATAACAGTGCCTTCGTAGGTAAAAAATCCAGTAATTGTGTGCTCTTGGACATAGTGGACAAAAGAAAACTTGTTAGAGATATTACCGATATATATGAATGCAATTAAAATGAGTTCCCGTCACACGATACGCGTTCACCACGCGACTCGTGACTTGGAGCGGGCAGCGCTTCGGACAATAATTTGTGGCAGGATAGCGCGTAAAGATAGAACAGACACTTTACGCAAGTACCGACCAAACTTAACGTCTTCTATTTAAAGTTATCTAGAAATAGGTGAACTGGAAGGAGCCGAGGGCGCGCCCCACCTTTCAGCCAGCGTCGCCGTCCGAACGCGCCACAGTGAGAATTCTCTCACTGGAAACTTTGTTTCAGCTCGGAATTTGGACCGTCCGTTCCGCGTAAAAAAATATATGGTGGAAGTGTATATTTAGCCCTCGGCAATAGACTATTTTAAGAGATATCAGAATAATCTAATCATTTTCCACTTTGCGTTTTTGATTACTTAACAAATTTAAAATATCCTTCATTTTTAGTGTGGAAATAAATCCGTAAAAAAATTAACATTCGTCTTGAGAGGTTGGCCCTGGAATTTAAATATTACATTATTTTCGAGGATTTCCTCAAAACTTTTGCTGACGTTGTCAAAAGGTATGTATATATTTTTTAAATGTAAAAATGTTCGCTTTTCGCTAATATGTTTGATATAGATTTTTAAAAGAAATAAGTAGGATTCTACATCGGGAGAGATTATATAGGTTGACACGTAGCGTTTTCTGAAAATAATGTTAAAAAATATGACTGTTATTCAAACACTCAAAAATCGACTTGAAAACGTAGATATTTACGTTCGTGTAAAGTTTATATTTGAATATATAAAAGAAAAAAACATTCGATGTCAAATGTTCACGAATTTGACACGATAATATCTCTGAGACTTAGTTGCGATAAATTTCAGTACCATGTATATATAATATATTGAGATTTTGATCTAGAGATCAGCTTTAGATTGGTAGAAAGAGACAAAAATTCTAATTCATTCGTTATCCAAATGACGTTCGATTTGATACGGCGCACAAACATCATAGATATACCATAGATATCTACCATCACAGATACACTAAATATACCATTTATTCTGAAAGTTAGAAAATATTATTCTGTTTCAACTTCCGCTCAAATTCGTCCAATTGACGAATGGGACACTTAATTGACATTTGACGTACAACAATCGTGAAGTGATGCGCTAGTCTACGAATCTCCGAGACATTGTGTATATACGGAGACTACGAAAGTCGAGAGTCGTCTCCAAATAATCTCACGGCGCGAATTCGTATCTCTTGTCGAAAATCTCATAAAAATATCTTACGTAGACACGGCTTATTATGGTGTGGTATGATTGATTCCGACACTAATAATCAGAGTCACGTGTGAGCAAAAAAATAAAAGCGATCGAAAACTTATTGATACTTGAGAAGAAGTGATATAAAATAATAATCAAACATGTTTATTACTAATTTTATTTGAAATCGCCAAATTGGCATTTATATTATTTTATTTTTACCCAAAGTCAAACGATCCCAAATTTAATAAAATTGATTAATTATTTTAATTATGGCGTCTCCTATCGGATTTTACTCAAAGGTATTTGAGATTCTACGTAGTATAAAGAGGATTGCTTTTAAAAATGAAATAGTAGATACAATAATCAATCGGAAATATTACAGAATATAAGTTCAAAATCTGCCGGAAATGTATTCGATTGCTATAGCGAAATCGGAAAACGCGCTTCCTGGGATAGGAAGAGGTCCAGGTTCGAATTTCGGTAGCAATTAAATATTTTTTGATTGATAGATTTTTTCTGTATATCTTTTTAGTCGATACATTAAATTTGTATTAAAATATGTTCTGAAAATGCAACTTCACAGCAAAACTGTGTTCTGCTTAATTGATAATTTACATTAATTAAGTCTATTAATTAAATCCCCATTTTGATATATTTAACAAATTATAGCAGATTTATCCATCTATTCATTTGTGTGCGAGGACAATTCTAACAATTTCTTTTAAATAATGTATTAGACGTTTAATATAAATGTGATAGTTAGAAAAGTGTTTGAATAAAATTTGGTTATTTTATTTCATACATAGTGTGTTCCAAGCGGAGGCCGATTGAAATCGCCACCATTTACCTAGCGGTGCTTTTTGGAAGTTGATACTTGACAGCTGTCGTGTAGACAGTATACTCGCAACGGATCAATTGTGAGTACTGAAAGAAAATTTAGTGCAATATTTGGTCGCCATTTGTGAGGAGCGGAAAATCCACATGTCATCCGATTCACGTTCGCTCCAAGTCACTGCTTGGTTCGCTTTACAAGCTGGAGGAGTGATTGGACCTATTTGAAAATGAAGCAGATATATATATTTATTTATTTATCGTGTAATAACACATAATGAAAACAAATCGACTAATTCCCGTTGGAACACTTTTAAGGCGCGCGTACAAGGACGAGGGACGAGATTTGTCTCAGAGATTCGTCTCGAAACCGCGTAAAGGACAGTGCACAGTTGAGCACGAAGTATAACGTAATTAATACCAACAAATCTCTAAGACGAGAGAGCAAAATTTCATCTATACATGCACGTACAGTAATAATTTTATCGCAAATTCAATACAATTTGTCACAGCTACGCTACATCTTTATTATTAAAACTTTATATTTATTTTTGTGATTTTTTTTAAATTTTGTGGATCAATTCAGTAATTAAACTTGCAATTTTAAACATTAACTTCCGTGACGTTGCTTTAGTAATAAAGCAATATATTTATTTCTCTAGTATGTCATATTATTTTTCTCTACGTTTTTTTATTTCCTTTTATACTATATTTAATGTTGACTTTAACTTCATACGTATCCATGATTTTAACAGTTGGTTTAAAATATATACTTATTAATAAATTAACTTGAACTCTACTTTATTTTGAAGTTTATATTATAAAGACATTTTTTTTTATTAAATGAATAATAATAATTAAATGTTTATCAGCGGGAACATGAACGGAAAGCGAATGACATGCGAGATAAAAGATAAAGTTGATTTTTATTGTTATGTGTAAATAATTTACTTATCTTTGAAGTTTATTCTTCAAATAAATAAAATCCACATTCGGTTATTAAACAATAGTCGCGCACGTGGCGCCATGAGTGTTTTAAATATGTAAAGTGGCGCCATGAGTGTTTTAAATATGTAAAGTCGCGCCATAAGTGTTTTAAATATATAAATTGGCGCCATGAGTGTTTTAAATATATAAAGTAGCGCCATAAGTGTTATAAATGGTATAAAAATAGTATAAAATAAAATTGTTTCATATTTGAAACAACTGCTGTGAGCCCAAAACATTTTTAAATAGTCTATATAGCAGTTATATTTTTTTGATTAGTAATGTTTTTGACGTTTAGGTATATAGGTGGATAAATATTTGTGAATAATTCTGCTAACTTCTATAAATAGATACAGAAAAGTTTATTGGAGATTTCACAAGTGGACTGTAATGTATAAGAACGTTGTTACGAATATTTAATATGTTTATAGACACGTTGTAATCGCAAGTTTAAAAAAAACATGTGTATTTTTAATGGCATTGCTTTACATATTATATGTATATATTTTTTAAATCGTTTTGTTTTCTTTTTATCTGTATTTGTATTAAAACTTATGATAATTATTTTTGACATTTTAATTATCAAATTGTTCTCTACAGGTGACGTGAAAGAATGTACATATTTTAATTTTCGAATATGTGAATTCGTAATGTGTCAAAATGCAAGTATGACGATTGCGGGTACTAAATAAAACATGTAGTCATCGTGGTAACGAGTATGACGTATTTGTTTACTTCGTCAGTTTTTCGTTTCATATTTTTCTGAGATTACATAAAAAATACACTGTTAAACATCTGTTAGAAACAGGATTAAAAATTATTAAGGAGAACACATTATATTTAATAATATATGTATAATTTGTATCAATATGTCCAAAATTTAATAAAAAATGAATTATTATTTCTGGCGTCTCCTATCGGATTACTAAAAAGGTATTAGAGATTCCGTAAAAATATTAAGATGGCTTTCAAATAATGGAACGATAGATGTATTCATTTGAAAAGTGCAACATATGGGTTCGAAAATTTGTCGTCAATATGCTGTTGTGCTGTAGCATAATCGGTTAGTGCACGTTCCAGGTTCGAATTCCGGTAGCAACAATGATATTTTCGATAAAATTGATTTTATATGTATGCATGTATATCTTTCTAATTAATACATTTAATCTGGATTAATTCTCTAAATTAAATAAATTCCGCGCAGACTCATCAAAGTGAGGTAAATATTTTGTCACAACATTGCCACGCGGTAATAATGAACATGACTAGAATTATTACCTGCGTTTTAAACAAACACGACTAACGTTTTGACGGTATCGGGCTAACGCGATAAGGCAAAAATGTAAGAATTACGTACAGCTGATAACGGTTGTATGAAAACAAAGAGCAAACAAATAAGCGGGCGATGAAAAATTACAGGAAACCGCGATATGGATGCGATTTATTAATGCGGGCCCAGGAAGACATTGTTTGGTAATATAATCATAATTGGTATTCGAGAATAGTCCATCGGAAAAGTAATCGCCCCAGGATAGAGATTGCGGTCGGTAAAACGCGGATTCTTATTAGTTTAACGCCGATTTCAAGTGAATTAAAATGTACGTGATATTTGAATATGTCCAAGAACACATAATTACTGGATTATCACCTATAAAGTCACTGTTATTAAACAAATAAAAGATATCTCATAGAGACGAAGCTATATTTTATTATATTTAAGACAGGTCTTGTAATTACCCATACTACAGAAGAACACATTATTATTGTGAAGTTGTAATTATTCAGAACATAGTTATCAGTGCAGATGATCGCGTCTTTCTAATTAATACATATAATTAGTGTTTAAAAAAGATATATATTATTTGTTTAAAATGTATGTGTTTGCAGTTCTGCCGAAATAATTTTAAATTGTGAATTTATTAAACATAATATGTAGTTCTTAATGGCCCTTCTCTACGGAAGAGATTTTTACGAGATTTTCGACTCGAGATTCGGATTTTGCTTCGATGAGATGCTTCGGAGACAACTCTCGACTTTCGTACTCACCGTGTCTCGCGCCTTACTTCACGCTCGCATGTTAAACGTCAAATGTCGTTGTCCTCATGTTCGTCTTTTGGGTGATTTTGAATCTCCCCAATAAACCATAATAAATGTTTATAATTTAACGCCTAATATAGTTGCAGGGATCTATGCTTATTTTAAGTGACATTTATGTGCACGTATCAAATTTCGCTGTCGTAATGTACGCCGGGTACAATGGCTCGAGATTTTCTCCAGAACAAAATCTCATCACGTGTACACGGCATTGAAATATATCTCAACTAAATCTATCATCTCCTCCCGTGGACACGGACCTTAAGTATCCTCAGTATATCAGTCTACTAATGCAAAATATATCATCGACGTTATATTGTAATATTGTGTATTTTGTATTTTGGTACCTCACAGAATGAGAAATGATGTATTAGGTTGTTCCGATTCTATATTATTCTTCTTGTCGTGTGTTCAATGCTAAGCGTCGTGGTTCTTTGATACGTCCCCGTTCCTCCTGGCCATGAGCCATGTTGATCACAGCATTTTAAAAGAACCCTGTTAACTGTTTCATTTGATTTATTACTCAATTGTCACTGTGATCATGAGATTTTTATGATTATCATAATTTTTTCTGGCAACACGTTTAAACTATGCAAAAATCTTTCTTCTGCAGGTTGTTGAAAGTCTTTCGGCAATCCTCAACTCCTGGAATATAAATACATTTGTACGCCTCGTGATCTACGGGTTGAGCAGCATCCGCAACATAACTTTATTAATCAAAGTAAGATCCATTTGATTGTATGCATTTTTACCAAAAAATATTATTTATGTCTACTGTTTCCGTGGTAAGTTTGCAGAACTCCATAATCACATTTGTGAAAATAAAACACTTGCTTTTTGGTTCTACTCGTTTAATTTACTTGTGAAGCGTTTCGCCTTGTAAGGGCATTATGAATTTTGTAGATTGATAATGCCCTTACAAGGCGAAAAGCGTACCAGGTAACTTAAGCGAGTAAAATAAAAAAACAAGTGTTTTATTTTCAAATATGTCTTATTTATGTCATTTTTTGCTGCTTCTCTGTTATTTAATTTTTTACTCTAAATAATTATTGAAGTGCCTTAAAAGGTGAAAATAAACAGAATCCTCTTCAGTTAATTAGTGTTGGTTGCTTAATATGTATTTTTTTCCACTAAAGCTTTCAATTTTGTCATTTTTTAACAGTAGCAAGAAGTTCTCGACTCTCTTCATCTTCAAGACAAAAAATTTCGAACCAACACTGCCACACTGTTCGTTCAGAAGTAGTTCCTTCACCCCATGCTGGGTTAATACTGCGTGCATTATGGCCGCATTTAAATTCATACATAAAATGTACAAGTAATTTTTCCTTCTGTGTATAGTTTTCTGGGTTAATCTGCCATGTATATCTGACCTATATGGCCTGCGTATCGGATCCTCAGGACTGACGTGATGTATGACTGTTAGTGTTGTGGTTAAGTAATGTCTTGCAGTACCGTGTCGAAAGCAGGGTCTGTCGTTTATTAGGTACGAGCTTGCACTACTTGAAGTGAGCAGTGTTGTGTTATGTTAAGTTTCATCTACTGTCGGATCACAATCTGTGAGGGCTCTTTGACTCCTATAGTTTTGAAATATACACGGCAGAAATATACATACAAGAATAGCCCAAAAAATTATACACAGAAGATTCTGAACGGCCGTGAAAACCTAAGAACATTTTAAAGTAATTTATCCGTTTTCAATTCCACATCTGAAGAATTAAAATAATGCAATTTAAATGCCTGACACAATAAATAAAAACAAATTAATATCTTAGCAAAGAACGCTCAAAATGATATAATATTAAAATCATACTTTTAAAATTAGCAATATTAACTTTGTGGTTAAAATTCATATTTTTATATATTATCTTTGTTTTATTAATCACTAAATCGAGCTTAAATACATCTACATCTAATAATTATTATTTTTTTAAATAGATTCTGGTAAAGAAACAATAATATATGTTTTAGTTAGTTATGACATCCTGAAGAAGTATATGGTATTTTCCGAAACCGATAGATGTATTTAAACTCAATTTAGTGGTTAATAAAACAAAGATAATAAATAAAAATATAATATTAAAATGGATTATTATTTTCGGAACAACCAAATAACTGTAATAATTCAACGATGGCAATGAGACAAATCCAATTGCGCGAATCCATGCTGAGCTCATGTTCGAAGACTGCCAATTTTTCAACACGGTATGGCTTAATATGGTAGTTTCGATCGGATTCTAATATGAATTTGGACTGGTTCAAATGCCGTACATTCTCGTGGCCCTCGCCATCGCCAGAACTGTCGCGAGAGGGCGCTCGCGCTTGCATGAAGCACTGAACAAATTGACAAGACTAACCTAACCTAGATCGTATATCGTCTCTTCTTTTCACGATTGACTTTTTCAAGAGACGCATGCGCCCATCTTAAGGGTGCGTGTTCTCGAGGGTGATGCTGACTGAAGGGAAGCGGTAAAAAGAGACGTATTAATACAGTTTGTGTTCAAATAAATAAAACCTAACCTAAACCTAACCTAGATCGTATATCGTCTCTTCTTTTCACGATTGACTTTTTCAAGAGACGCATGCGCCCATCTTAAGGGTGCGTGTTCTCGAGGGTGATGCTGACTGAAGGGAAGCGGTAAAAAGAGACGTATTAATACAGTTTGTGTTCAAATAAATAAAACCTAACCTAACCTAACCTAGATCGTATATCGTCTCTTCTTTTCACGATTAGATTTTTCAAGAGACGCATGCACCCATCTTAAGGGTGCGTGTTCTCGAGGGTGATGCTGACTGAAGGGAAGCGGTAAAAAGAGACGTATTAATACAGTTTGTGTTCAAATAAATAAAACCTAACCTAACCCAACCTAACCTAACCTAACCTAGATCGTATATCGTCTCTCCTTTCATGATTAGATTTTTCAAGAGACGCATGCACCCATCTTAAGGGTGCGTGTTCTCGAGGGTGATGCTGACTGAAGGGAAGCGGTAAAAAGAGACGTATTAATACAGTTTGTGTTCAAATAAATAAAACCTAACCTAACCCAACCTAACCTAGATCGTATATCGTCTCTTCTTTTCACGATTGACTTTTTCAAGAGACGCATGCGCCCATCTTAAGGGTGCGTGTTCTCGAGGGTGATGCTGACTGAAGGGTAGCGGTAAAAAGAGACGTATTAATACAGTTTGTGTTCAAATAAATAAAACCTAACCTAACCTAACCTAACCTAGATCGTATATCGTCTCTTCTTTTCACGATTGACTTTTTCAAGAGACGCATGCACCCATCTTAAGGGTGCGTGTTCTCGAGGGTGATGCTGACTGAAGGGAAGCGGTAAAAAGAGACGTATTAATACAGTTTGTGTTCAAATAAATAAAACCTAACCTAACCCAACCTAACCTAACCTAACCTAGATCGTATATCGTCTCTCCTTTCATGATTAGATTTTTCAAGAGACGCATGCACCCATCTTAAGGGTGCGTGTTCTCGAGGGTGATGCTGACTGAAGGGAAGCGGTAAAAAGAGACGTATTAATACAGTTTGTGTTCAAATAAATAAAACCTAACCTAACCCAACCTAACCTAGATCGTATATCGTCTCTTCTTTTCACGATTGACTTTTTCAAGAGACGCATGCACCCATCTTAAGGGTGCGTGTTCTCGAGGGTGATGCTGACTGAAGGGAAGTGGTAAAAAGAGACGTATTAATACAGTTTGTGTTCAAATAAATAAAACCTAACCTAACCTAACCTAGATCGTATATCGTCTCTTCTTTTCACGATTAGATTTTTCAAGAGACGCATGCACCCATCTTAAGAGTGCGTGTTCTCGAGGGTGATGCTGACTGAAGGGTAGCGGTAAAAAGAGACGTATTAATACAGTTTGTGTTCAAATAAATAAAACCTAACCTAACCCAACCTAACCTAACCTAACCTAGATCGTATATCGTCTCTCCTTTCATGATTAGATTTTTCAAGAGACGCATGCACCCATCTTAAGGGTGCGTGTTCTCGAGGGTAATGCTGACTGAAGGGTAGCGGTAAAAATAGATGTATTAATACAGTTTGTGTTCAAATATAAGAGTGATGTTTTCGATGCTGTTCTGTGTCAAAGAAGAAACGATTGATTTTGATACTCGGCCATACTGTGTTAAACCTAAATTTTTATTGTTTTTCTATCTTGAACCTTAAATTTTATAGTTTATTTTGCTTATCTTTCTTTTTTTTTAAAAGCTATATATGTATATTCTATCAATTTATATTTTTATACATATTTTCTATAAATTTATATTATTATATATATTCCATGCTAGTTGTGTAATTTCTCACGTTTTTGTATACCTAACCAATTTTGTAAAAGCCCCCGTAAGGGCGTAAATTAATAAATAAATAAAATTCCTCGCTTTTCGTAGCGATAGAATCTGCATAACAAAAACCATTTATAATAGTGTAATTTTTGTAACTGAATTCGTGAAGCAAGCATCTTGTAAATAAGTAGAAAAAATAAAAATAACTATAATAAATAACTGTTTAAAAATATTGGTTACAGATCGTACTTAATGCATCACCATAAATATCTCAAATAGTATGTATGACACGCGGTTGTTCAACAGAAAATTTATCTGATCACGCAAAGAAATTCTAAGGTGACTACCACCTACACCTATGCCTCACGACAATACTTAGCATTGTAAAGTATACACGGTTTTACAAAGTTTGACATTGTAAAAGCTGTCGTTTACCGGCAAAATTAAGTTCCATTGCTCGAGTTCCGATAGTGAATATATTTTTTCGATAGATAATTTGTCTATGTATCTTTCTAGGTCTTATTGCTACCGGGATTCAAACCTGCTACCGGGATTCAAGCTTGGATCTTTCCTATCCGGGGAAATGTGTTAACCGATTGCACCACACCGACAGATCATCTTTTATTGCGAAAAACTTAAATAGCTTAAAATAAATTAGTTGAATTTTCCTGTACA
This sequence comes from Eubasilissa splendida, assembly GCA_031772225.1. Taxonomy (NCBI): domain Eukaryota; kingdom Metazoa; phylum Arthropoda; class Insecta; order Trichoptera; family Phryganeidae; genus Eubasilissa; species Eubasilissa splendida. The sequence goes on along the minus strand of CM062857.1, from coordinate 22,114,396 downwards.
TCTTTTTAATAGATACATTTAATTTGTATTAAAATACCACAGAACTTTGTTCTGAAAACACTGCAACTTCACATTAATAATGTGTTCTCCCTAACTTACAACATTATTAAAGCAAATTAGATGTATAAAATAGATAGAATTAGAAAGTAGTATATAGAAAAAATACAGTTAACATCACTTGAAAGGGATTCATTTAATTATCAAATAACTATGCATGTTTAAAAATTGTAAATTCACAATAAATGTAATTTCAATATATTAAATATTATTTCATGCCTCGTCTTATGTAGTTAACTGGGTCAGCTGAATCTCTCAAAACTTAGTACATACGTATAAAAGTAAGTCATTATTTTAATCTAATATTCTTCTACAATATTAAAATTAAATTTATTAAGAAAAGAAAGGAATGATTGCCGCCTTTGAGATATAGTTTTGGCGTGAATTACGAAAAGGCTCACTCTCCAGCATGCAGGAAAGGAATTTCACACTTTGAGCATGTTGAGATGGAGAAATTGCTGATCTCACAGAATGTACAAGGAGAGAGGTCAATCTTTAATAAGATGGTCAGACCAAGTCCGAGACACGACCGTAGCCTCGCCACACTTTGCATTAAACAAGGCCCAAGATCGCGATGTGTGAAGACAAGCAGTTCGCGCTGTGGAATCAGAACAGAGGACCACTGCTTAGTCACGAGCTCACAATATTAAAATACTGTGAAAACTACAACAAACAAGTACTTGGTAGAAGTAAATTTGTTAACAATTTTCTTTATCTCATGTTCTAAAATATTTCAGAAACAAATTGATTTTCAATTCATCGCATAATAGGGATTAGTCTGTCGTAAGACATTGTGATTAATATAATAAGTAAAAATAATAAAATCAAATGAAAATATTTTTTGTAACTGGTTTCGTTAATACGCCTTGATAACACCACCACATCTTTCAGGAGCCGTCTATTTGTGGGTCCTGCCATCAAGACTATCACGTAGTCTGGAATCCTTCCTCGTGTCACTTCAATGAAAATAGTAATATAATTTTTAGCTTTAATTTTCCATTTGTTGGGACAAAACATATTTGAAGTGTCAAAAATAAGCAATATTTTGTTTTAAAAACATTACTGTCGGAATGTTCAGAATCACATCAATTTTATTTTATTATTATATTATTTAACACTTCACTCAGATTAGTTTTCTTTCAAATTTGCCTGCGTAGTTTTCTTTAAAATTTGCGTAAAAGGAAAGGCATACAAAGCTGGACTTTATTTATATTCAATTTCTCTTGAACACGAATTTTTGCTTGATAATTAGTTTTATACATTTGACGCCATGAGTAACGTCATACAATGTGTTAGTTTTGAGGCAGTAATTTTGTAATTTAATTTTGGTCTTATCTCTCTTTATATTTATTTTTTACGGTACTATGTAACTCTGCCCTATCATACCTTTTTTTTATATATCTTTGAGTAGAACGTCAATCTTTACTTTTGATTAGATTTATTTCTTTAGTTTTATATGTCTTCAGTGGCGTAACTATGCCAACGCAGCCAATGTAGTGTATTGGGACCTACGTTCGACCGGGGTCCGAAAAGTTCGCGCCCTACAATTATTTTGCATTGATATTTTTGCAAGTATCGATATCTTTCCCAGCTTTAAATTTAACCCACAGCAAGAAATGTAATTATAACATTTATAAAATCGTTTCTCACGTATATATATATATAAATATACAGGGTGGCCCAAAAAAAGTGATATAATTACATCAAAATTAATTTAACTATATCAACAATAGCTTAAATAGTTTACTAATTAACTTACTTGCCTATTTACCTATATTAAGTTTTATTTCAACAATTTCCGGTCGCAGTGTTTGATTATTAATTTTCCCATTGTTTATATTTGGTTTTTTCAAATTGTTGCCCAGAATGACAAAAATCACTGCAGAAGACCGTATTCTGATCAAAAATTTTCGAATTAAAAAACGTTGGGGTGCTAGGAAAATGATCAAAGTATTTCAAAACAATGCCTAGAGTATGGCTAGACATTACAGCATAACTGGACATTACAGCAGGACGGAGCTCCATCTCACACAGCCAGAAATACAATCAACTTTCTTCGTCGTGAGAATGCTAATTTCATCGAGCCAGGCATGTGGCCACCGAACAGCTCAGATTTAAACCCGGTAGATTATGCAATATGGGGTGTTTTGATGATTTCTGATAAGCTAAATATTGTACAATAAAATTACATTAAGAATTATAATTAATTATATTTTGTTTTAACTCGTGTGTTACGAGATGTTCTCCCTTTTTTTGGGCCACCTGTATATATTTATTGAATAAACCACGCAGTACTAATATTCGTATACTTTATATAATATACAATACTTATTTAGGGGGCCCTAAATTCTACATTCCATTCCCAAATTTTGTAGTTACGCCACTTATTCACACTTGGAATCTAAAATATGAAAAATATTGATACGTTTCTCACAATTTTAGTGTTGCAAAATATGTAAATTGTCTTCGTTTTCGCACCCATCAACAGATGTCATCCAAAAATAGATAGTTTTTAGGTTTTTTAAGAGTTGTCAAAAACATGACTAATTCAAAGCTAAATAGCGGATAAACCTCAGATGTAATTTTGTTCGATATCTCTGTCTTTTGCAATATTAATTGTTAACATTGCTTTCCGGTTTCCTACATGATTGTATTAAATCGAAACATATAGTTCTTCTTCAGTATTTACAAAATTACTTTGTGGCAACAAACGATGTAAATAATAAGAAAACACACTATGTTTCATTTATAAAATAAACTCCATAATAAGACTCAATTTACTTGGAATAGGAAAAAAATTCAGCATAAATTTCCATAGTTAAAAATAAACTAGAATTTAATATATTTCGTAAAGATACTTATATTGATATATTATAGTAATGCATAATACTTCTAATCATCCGTTTTCTCAAAAATTATCAGAATTTCATTCTATCAACTGATTAGTTCATGTTCCCTTATCCATTAATAATTTCACCATGGAATTAAATATAATTAAACAAATTGTTATTAATAATTATAATATTAAAATAATATATAATTTGTTAAACAAAAAGTATAAGAAAAAGTTTATGAAATCATATATTTACCCAACATTAAATGAAAGTGGGAAATATTGGATAAAAATAGTGTTTTTAAATAATCATACTTCAAATTTAATATGTGTTATTTGAGATGTTTAAATAGAAATAACTATTCTGAATTTTCCAATCATCTTTTGGAAACAAACAATTCTTTTGACATTAATAAGGGTTTAAAAAATTTACATCCAAATACAGTTAGATGAATTATAAATTTTAGAATTAAGAAAAAGTATTTAGAGTTAACATTATAAATACCCAAATTCTTTTTGCTAATAGTTACTCTTAAAATTCATTTTCACAGTAATTCCTAATTAGTTAACAATAACTTATATTTATTGTTTTGTTTTTTGTCTATGCTTGTATGTTTAATTTTAGTATACATTGGTCTTGAAACATGTTGATTTATCAATCAATAGTGGTTTAAACAAAGTGTATTTTCTTATTATTTAAATATTTTTTAAGTTTTATTTTTTATTAAACCCGTTCCGAGACGGATGCGGAAGGTGGATTCTGTGAAAAATTTAAAGAATTTTAATAATTACAGTACAACAGCATCACAATGTTCCAATTTTAAAATTTGTGACAATAGAAGTGGACTTGTTTTTTTCACTTTTGAAAAATATATCTTCCGAACAAAAAGGTCACATATCCGCTGATTCATATATTTATAAGGAAATTGACACATTATTCCAATGTAATGTATCAGTTTCCTTTCGAATTTCCATTTTCCTACGCGTGACACACATTTGGGATAAAATGTGTCTCGAAACCAAGATTTTTTGGCGATACCTTATCATAATAATTGATATTTAACAAAATTTAGGTAAGTTTTTTTTTTATGAACTCGTCAAAATAACGTCGATAAAGATTTATTTTTAAAGTTTTACAATTTTTATCAGAACCTTAATAGATTCCTTTTTTATTGTAAAATACATGCATATATTTAATATACTCTATTAACTTAAATAATAAATGCCTTTCTCGCGTTAATTAAGTCAACAGGAACAATAGAATACAATACTAAAATATATATTTTTAGAAAACTATGTAATCATGTCATTAATATTAGACAGATTTATATTATATTAATTAATCACAATGAAAAATAATTGTCTAGATAACATTTAAGGCGATATTATGCGTATAGCAAACATGTATATTAGCCATACAAATCTTATATATATATATATATATATTACATATAAAAGAATGTAATACATTTCATTAGCTTCGTACAAGGGCATGGTGAAGTAAATCTGCCCGTATAGCCCTCCATTTCCCGTATTTCGTAATATATAATAGCACGACTCTTGGCACTGTGACTCGTACGGACAGGATGATAGCACCGACGAAACATTTTAAAATGTCGGAATCTCGCAAATGAGACGAGAAACGAACAATAGTATCATCGTGAGGAATGTCAGTCACGGGACAACCTAACAAACTTAAAGATTTTCCATTGCGTGCTTTGCCCATAAGGTGAAAATATTTTCGGCATTTTCGTTTTGAAATAATATTTACAAATTATTTGTTTCGTGCACAATATTCATTTGGACGTATTATCCATCGAAAAATAGACGTGTTATAATTTCGAAGATGTCCCGTGAAATAGGTCGACCGCAATAAGAAATATTGTCCCTTTCTATTTCGTTAAACAAATGCGATAAAATATTGCGGAAAATAGGAGTTATTATGTTAGAGAAAAATAATAATGTGTTCGTGTGAAAATTAAGACGTAAGATATGTATAGAAAAATATTTATATTAATCGTTTTTCCGAGTCTTTTTTACATAAGTAATTTAAATATTGTAATGATGTTATCAAAATCTGTAGAAGTCAAAAAATTGACAACTATCTGTGAGACGCAATTTTCATTAGATTTCAGGAAGAGCAAATGGAACCACTTTAACGTCATAGCGTAGCGGACCACCGAGAGATTATATTTTGGATGTGTGTTATTATAGATTATAGATGAATGCATGTATTGATGGACAGGGTGAATGGTGAGCGCGAAGGCCGAGTGGCGAGTGCGAGGCGCGAGGTGCGAGGATAGGTGAAGTGCGGGCGTGCGAGCGCGACCGGCGACACTCACCTTCGCAGTTGTACCCCTGGCCGATGAGCCCCCATAGCAGGTCCGAGCAGTGGTGGCAGTAGGTGGGCTTGTGGAACGTTTTCTTGCCGAAGGAGTGGCCGCGGGCGGAGAGCTCGTCCGCGGACGGCACGAGCGCCATCTTCCCCGGCCGCGCGCGAACTCTGCGAACACTAAACACGACACTCACGCACGCTTCGCACTCATATTTACAGGTTTACGTGATGTCGGAACCGTACGCGAACATCGTAGTGCCTCTGTGTCGGGCGGTATCGGCCGGGGACTCGCCTACGGGTCATTCTCGGACGCCGAGACGAGCTTCTCACGGCTGTCGGCCATAACGGCGGCGGCTTCTGCTTGTGGCCGCTTGCTCGCGCAACGGAGCGGCGTGCGCGCGCAGCCTCCGGCCTCACCGAGCGTGCCCGATGCGGCCCGACGCGTCCCGACCGTTGACGGACTTTCCCGACGCGGACTGAGCTTACGTCGAGCGCCGTGAAGGAATTCCTCCGCGGAACGCGCGCGCGCTTTCAGTCCTCCCGACTGAGACCGAAGCGCCGCGCTGCTCGGCGCGATTTCCCGACGGCCGAGGGTGCGCGCGCACAGCGTCGCGCGCAACCACCGCGCCTACCGCCGTCGGATCGCAACACGCTCAACATGTAGACGGCCCGACATCCGACGCACTCATGTCTTCGCTGATTGATGTGCCCATACAATAATATATCTTACCATTCTTTTAGATAGCCATCACGCATTTGCGGGAAATAATACATAAACGTATACAAGGCAGCTTTGAATATAGTCTCCATTTTTAATTCATTATTAATAATTTCCAACTTGTCCTTGAAGAGAAAACACTGCCCTGCAGACTGCAAATGGGTATATTTTGGCGATAACAATAATGTCGCAAATAATTCAATGTTTAAATTTACAAAAAAATACAACAATTTCTAAAATCTTAGCAAAGTAAAATAAAACTATTTTTTTAATATTTCTTTTACATAAAAATGAAAATTATTATTACGCTTATTCTGCCATAGAATGTCAGGAATTTATTCGACAAAACATAAATAAGTCATATTTTTTTCGTAAGTCGCGAATGACGTCATATTGATATTATTTTATTTGACTTCTCTAAATCTATAATACTGTGAAAATCATCCAAACTGTATCTGAAACTATCTTTTCAGAACAAATCACAATATTATTGAAATTGGAAAAACAATAATACGATAAATACTGCAGCTTTTTGTGGTAATTGTATTTGCAACTGTAAACATTTTCGTTTGCATCTTGTTATCAATCATTTTTATATATTTTTCTTTTCATTACTTACCAACAACGCATTTATCAGTTAGCCATAATACTTAACATCAAATGTGCAGGTAGTTACTGTTAATATACAAAATGTAAGCATTAAATTAATGTATATCTTTTTGTGCTTCATGGTATTGAATATAATTTAAGAGATTTATGTTAATTTCTAATAAATTGCGCTGAAAAAACGAAAAAAAAACAATTAGAAATGGTTTCCGTTCGATTCTTTTACAACTGAAATTCGCGCTTTTTTCAGCGGCTTTTTCTTGTCTATGGAAAAATCGATAGAGTACGTTCATTTAGGATGTCCGTCGATGGGAGGTGAGTCAATTTCAATTTTCCGGATGCGCGTAAATCACTATGAAAATCATTTTTTCGAAAACGTTTTTTTGTTTATCTGAAGGTGAAACTCAATATAATTCTATCGCATACCTATCGTGTCGTGGCTAAAGATAAAAACGAACTTTGGAGACGAATTTAGTTTCAGTATATGATTAAGGAAGATAGAAAGAAGATCATTTTTATTTTAAATAATATCCTTAAAGTAAAATTTAGCACAATGTAGAAAATAATGATTAATTATTCGATATAAAATTTGTATGCATACCTAATCTTTATTACTTTTGCTACATATTACTTATAAATACAATACAAATGTATTAAATAATAGTTCAATATTTCATGGGAAAACAGAACATTTGAGGATATAAGAAAATAGGAAAGTAAATATTACCGGACTATTCTGATATCAACAAACAAAGTTGAGATACTAAATTATAATTTTACACGGGAGGCCGCCATTTGCACGCGTGGCTATTATTTTGTCTACAACTTATCTTGATATGATTCCGCCCGCAATAGTGCTTGACTTTTAATATACGTATAGTTAAGCGGACTAATGAATCATGGATTTATAAAAATTGTACATGCCTTATTATATAATATTTACTAATTTTGAAAATATGTTTAATTTGTCATTTATTTTTCTTAGGTACTTGTTTTTATTTCCCGGTACCTTTTTTACCACTCATTAATAATTTTTTTTCATATTTAATATTATTTTGCGATATTTTAAACGGAAAATACTACAAATATTTTCGAATATTTCGCTGCATTCTTTTCACACATATTGGCATACTACTTTTATTTACATTTTTTGAAACGCCAATAGCCTTATTCTTGATACCTTAGCCCACCTTAGTCTTAGCTTTGGCTAGCCAATGCTGCGTTAGATACACAACGTTCGGACTGCTCAAGGTAATGATCTACCTCGCTAAAACTAAACTAGTAGATAGGCGCGACGTAATTTTGCACCAAATTGAACGTCAGAGTAAATGGTTGATGATGAAGCTCTGTATCGGATGATTCGATAACGATTCGTCTGAAAATATATCCGGTACATATAGACGCAATGTAATTATCCAAGCGTCACTACAACATCATCCAACAATCCAACATGAACGCATTCCGTACCAACCAAATATAAACCAATCAGAGTGAAGCAGATCGCTGTCATCTGTCATCGCAAAGCCTACTAGCCTATTAAAGCGATCTGTCATCTGTCAGTTTCGTATAGTTTTCGGCATGGTCTGGCGACTCGTCACCTTGTCCATGTTTAGTGTAATCTGTGGGTGGTTATGATTCGATAACGGTTAAGTTTTGACAATTAAAATAATCCCAGCATGCAGTCCTTAGCGGAGAGCACCTTTTTGGGATTTGATTGGAGCACGCAAAAGGTATATTTATTATTCAAGAGCTATGCTCCTATACTTTGCGATCATTACAGTTATTCAACTTGTCATAAAAGTTTTATGTAAATATTTTACTCAATGTAATTGTAATATACTAAGAAAAATTCACAGAATTCTTTTAAATAAAACTTATTCATTTTCTCAATATAATTTGGACAGTAGCTGTTTTTTTTAATATTAAATACACAGTAACAGTCGAATGCAACTCTTTTACAATTGTAAATAATTAATAATAAGCATTTGTATTTTTTTTTAAAAGTACCGGGTTTTATAGGTTTAAAATGCTTTATAGAGATTTAATTTACTTCTTAAAAATTAATATCTATGTTTGTTTCAGTTAAAAGCTATCATTGTGAACAACAACTTGGATGTCCTACAAGAGGCAGAAGTTCATTATGACGTTGACCTTCCTGAATTTAGGTTTGTTTGTACTTATCTTGATTAGGTTGGATAAAATAAAACAAAATGTAACCAAAAATCCCTTCCAGCACTGGCCACAACAACCAGGTAGATTTCGTCCATGTGTCGAAGAAAAGGATTTTATTTTTAATTTTACTCTAGACAAAATTATCATAGTTGTAAATATTTAAAAAATTTTAATAGTCACCATTTTAAAACAAAATGATGAATCAAGCTGATTAAGGAACACAGCTGAAATATTTACAAGGTCAATTTTTCATAAAAGTTTGATTAAAATATGATAACTACAAGAGTTATTGTGTCCGCAAAATTTGTTATATCATATATTTTATTTAATGGAGTGTGGTTTCGCGGTCTCATGACTTGATTGAAAAAAGTGAATTTAAATTCTACAGATGTTGCATCATAAGACCTTCTGAAATAGGTACTATTTCTATTGAAATTTATCTTAAATTTCACGTGTGTTTAGTTTATATTCCTATTTAAATATGTATTCATCATAAAGTCTAAATATTTCCAATAGTAAAGTGGAAGTTTAAAATGATATTTGTGGATTTACTTTATCCACATTATGAAATAGTTTTTGTTCATCCACATGTTCAGTTTTAATAGCTCTTAGAGGCTGCTGGACCGTTGTATTGTAGTGTATATGTCAGGTCATTAAATCATTTTTTGAAATGCTAATAAAGGTAGTTCTCGATTTATGAACATTCACTAAAACGAATGTCAAAATTAAAATATATTTTTTTATTAATGTAACGCACAACGTTGTTGAACTGGGTACGTATGAAATGTTACTCGAACTTGACTCGGCCGGTGTAAAAAGTTGTTGGACTCATATTCTGAGGAATTGACAACTGATGAGTTAATAGAAATATAAGCAAATTTAAACACAGAAGAAGTACAAAAAAATTTGAAATTTCACATTTACAATGCAAAAAATGGCTGCAACTTTTAAGTTAATTTCTGAGGGATTGGCAATGCTTGAGGAAGAGGCGTTTATGATTCGCTGATATTTTTAATAAAAAAATAAACTAACTGTGCAGTCTTCCATCAAGTCATATTTTAAAATAGTGCAGCCGCAGCCGTTTCATTGGAAGTTTAACCATCTACCTCAAGTGTGCAAGGTGACACGCATGTGAAAATAACGAACACTGATAAAAATTTGAATGAATAAAAGTTGATTGTACATATATAATTTTGTTTGTTTTTAATTAAAATTGACTATTACTATATCTTGTGTTCTCTTAGTTTTTTTACAACTTATTTTATGTTCATAGCGTATTATTACAATAAAACATACACATTCGATGTTTAATACAGTGCTTTTCATATGTAAAAATGACTAACTTATATGACTGCACCGTGAATGCAAAAAATTCTACTCTAATTAAATTAATTTTTAACATTTTGTTAATTTGTCTCGATTAAGAATTATCTCCATAATCTTGGCTTCAAGATTATAAGAAAATATATTTTGTTTATGTAATAATTTTCCATATTATGGCAATTTTGTGTAACGAGGAAAATGTATCTAATGGTCGCGGTCTTTCTTATAATGTTTGGTATTGTCTTAATTATGGCAAATAATATTCAGTTTATTTGTTTTAAATGAGTATAAAGGTCCTATCTAAGTAATAGTTTTAAAAAAAGTCAAATTTAGTGTATAACTTCTAATATAAATAAATAATAAAACCAACATTTTCATAAAAAAAATGAGATAATTTGAATTATCATTGAAAGTTGTGCATTAATGCAATGCCGGATAATAAATGCTTACTATATTTACTTATGAATTGAGCTATTTTAATATATATTAATTCTATTAATTATTTGTACTCTCAGAACCAATGGCGGTGTATTGCGTAAAGAAAGGGGTGAGGTTTTCTCACCGCCATTGATGTGGGTAAAAGCATTGGATATGACTTTGGACAGACTAACTTTAGCCGGAGCTGATTTCTACCAAGTTGCTGCAATTTCAGGCGGTGCTCAGGTATCAATAGACAAAACTATATGTTTATTCAATGTCTATTAATTTGAGACTGACAGTATTCCTTTGTGAATAAAAACCATTTACAACATTAATTTCCGTATCAGAGCCATAAACAATATTTTTAAATAAGAATATAAAAAAAAACTATCTTTGATTGATGGTAAATAAATAATATTGCAGAAAACAATTGTGTGTCAATTAGCATGGCCCATTGAAAAAACAAAGTTGACACAAGTATTCTATTGTATGTCATGAAATCATAAAATACATGAAATATTTAAAATCACTAATATTTTAAAGGTACACGCAAGAAATGTGCGTTATCATCCAATTGTTGAAAACGAGCCGATTTGCTAAATCATACTCCAAACTACTAAAAAAATAACAGATTAAATGTGTAATATCTTCCATTAGAAAATCGACTTTTAGCAAACTTTCTTCGAGTGACAACGTACATTTCTTCCCAGTGCATTTCATTTGTATTATTCTATAATTATACATATATATTTTTTTTTTAAAAAACCAGATATTATTTTACAATAATGATATGATCCTTTCAAGTTCCTTGAATAATCATACAATTTATATTTTTAAACCTTAAATTCTTAGTAAATCAAGCATCTTGTCCATCACTTTTACATTAAAAATTTTTTATTAAGTGAGTTCATTTTTTTCATAAAAATTACTTTTCAAACATTCAATTTTTTACAGCAACACGGTTCAGTTTGGTGGGCCAAGAGTTCCCAAAATCTTCTTGCTTCTCTTGATAACTCGCGATTTCTCTATGAGCAGTTTGCGATGGCCTTTTCGCTTCTTGAATGTCCTATCTGGATGGATTCAAGTACTAAAGAGTGGTGTGAGAAATTAGAAGAAAGCGTGGGAGGTCCGGAGGTAACAATTATCTTAATATTTTTATACTTGTTCCAGTGTATTCATCCTTATCACTTTTCTCTTCCGGGTCCTGGTTAAGAGTTGTTATTTGCATTTATTAATTTGATATTTAAGTACTTTATGCCATCTTGAGATGATACTAATAGTTGTCAATAAAATTAGATTTTTTGGATTAACAATTTATGAGAATGCAAATAATGGATATTTGTGTGAGAGTATTGATGCCCCAATATTCACCCAAAATACCATCGTATTTTTTGTATTGCAAAGTTTATTGTATCGAAATGAATGTTTGACAGACACTATTTATGGATGCACTGGTTTTATTGAAGTTAAATTATACTTAAGTGGAAGATTATACTAGGTGCGCGAACTAAGATTGGAGGCGGCTTCTAGAGATGCTGCTTGGGAGAGATGTCGATAGGTAGAGTAATCGTGACAAGACCTGACCGAGTATTTGTATTGTTACATGCAATCGGTACCTTACGTCCTTTTGACTGGTGGGAGTTGCGTTGCAAGTACCACCTTGCTGGGTGCGGTCTCTAGATGACGAGACTCCACAAATCAGTAATATTTAGTGCATTATTTTTTATTATGTAACTGTTGTGAAAGATAAAAATATTAAATACAAATTAAATGTATTAATTAGAAAAATATACATATAAAATCAATTTTATCGAAAAATATTGTTGTTGCTATCGGGATGGCGTCTCCTATCAGATTACTCAAAGGTATTTGAGATTCCATAAAAATAAAGAAGATGGCTTTCAAATAATGGAACAATAGATGTATTAATTTGAAAAGTGTAACATATAGGTTCGAAAATTTGCCATCAATGCACTGTCTTGCTATAGCATAATCGGTTAATGCATGTTCCCCGGATTAGAAGAGATCCAGGTTCGTATCCCAGTAGAAATAACAATATTTTTCAATAAAATTGATTTTATATGTATATCTTTTTAATTAATACGTTTAATTTGTATTAATAATATCTCAGACTTGTCTTCTGAATAATTACAACTTCACAATAAGAATGTTTTCCTTAATGATAAAAGTATTCTGGAAATGAGAGTCAATTTCTGTAATTTTTCTTATATTCATTATAAGCTATTGGTGAAAAATCAAAATAAAGTAATTTCCCAAACTTTTATCCTATTTTGTGGAATATATATAATTATCTAAATCTTGTGTTACCATTTAAATGAATCAATATACTTTTTAAGAAGTCTGGTAAAATCAACAGTTGTACATCTATAACATAAAATCTATTGTTTTCCAGATTTGCAATGTGAATGTAAAGTTATATCCGTTTATACTTTTAGGAGCTTGCTAGAAGGACTGGATCTCGAGCATATGAACGTTTTACGGGTAGTCAAATAGGAAAAATCTTTGACAATAAGAGAAGATTGTATGAGACTACCGAGCGGGTGTCACTCGTAAGTTCCTTTGGCTGCTCACTTTTTGTGGGGAAAATAGCGCCAATTGATTTTTCTGACGCCTCTGGTATGAATTTAATGGACATACACACAAAGAAATGGGATCCAACATGCCTAGAGGTGAAAGTCATTTTGTTATTTTATTATATGTATTGTTTAAATATTTTACATACGTCCATCACTTTCAAAATTAAAAGTCAAAAGCAAAAACAATATTTGTCTAAACTTATTATGTATTGCTATTGAATTCATTATTGATTTATATATTCATAAAATTGGAGAAAATTAATTAAATCTAAAGTCAATAAAGGTAATTATTATATTATTTTTTAAATTAGCAAAATCAACTTTGTGGTTAAAATTGTTGTCCATTGTTTTAGATTGTTAACTTTGTTTTATTAACCACTTAATGAATTAAATACATCTACCAGTTTCGAAAAGTATCATTTTCTTCTTCCCCCCTCCCTCCCAAAAAAAAAAAAATATTTTAATTTAAATTTAACTGGAAAAAAATATAGAACCCATAGTATTTGATTTGATGTAAATTAATTAATTGCTTATTTCAATGCATTATTTTATTCACAAAGTGAGACCCAAAAGAGATACATATGTAATATGTACGTAGGGATAAATTTGAACGTTGTTGTCTGGTAAACGTTTGGTGGTAGGAGAAGTGTTCTTTGGTAGCTCTGAACGCTAGCGTGTCGCCCAAAACGCTGTTGCATGTCATAGGTTCGTCATCACTGCCATAAGGCATACTTGAACTGTCAAAATGATAATTTAAAAAAATCATCACACACAAGATATTTTGACGCTTGCCATTGGTCCTGAACTTCCATGCTTTTAGTCAAAATTTTCTTACCTTATCTCTTATAATAAATGATTTTGGATTATTAGTGAGATAGCAGTATAAAAGAATTGATTTATCATCTTGATTTATTAATCTATAAAATACACAAAAACCATTGTTATTATTACATCACAATATTAAAATTAAACTTTTTTGTAACACATTGATCAATTATTCAGAATAATATCTTTTAATTAAAGTTTTCCAATGTATTTATATGCGATCTAATCTCATCTTGTTTTAGTCTTTATATATACAGAATGGCCCAAAAAAGTGAGAACATTTTGTAAAATGTGATATAGTTACATCAAAATTAGTTTAACTATATCAACAATAGCTTAAATAGTTTACTAATTTACCTATTAACCTATATTATGTTTAATTTCGACAATTTTCGGTCGCCATCTTTGATTATTATTATTTTATTTTATTTAGTTTTTTCAAATTGTTGTCCAGGATGACAAAAATCACTGCAGAAGACCGTATTCTGATCAGAAATTTGCGAATTGTAAAACGTCAGGGTGCTAGGAAAATGATCAAAGAGTTTCAAAACAAAGCCTGGAGTATAGCTAGATATTACAGCATAACTGGACATTACAGCAGGACGGAGCTCCATCTCACACAGCTAGAAATACAATCAACTTTCTTCATCGTGAGAATGTTAATTTCATCGAGCCAGGGATGTGGCCACCGAACAGCCCAGATTTAAACCCAGTAGATTATGTAATATGGGGTGTTTTAATGATTTCTGATTTGCTAAGTATTGTGCAAAAAGAATTACATTTAGAATTATATTATGTTTTGAAATAACTCATGTGTTACGAGATGTTCCCCCTTTTTTAGGCCAACCTGTATATACATATTTATTTGTTATTTTTCTTTCTCCCAATCAAATGTATATATTGACTTCAGGCATGTGGTGATGAAACCTTAGCTCATAAACTTGGAGAGCCGGTTCCGTCCCAAGAGTGTATCGGACCAATTTCTTCTTATTTTGTTGAGAGATTTGGTTTCAACGAATCATGCAAAGTCATTTCATTCACTGGAGACAATCCATCTTCTGTGGCAGGTACTTATTCTTTGCACTTTTGCTTTAAGATTTTTTTATTCCCTCTACATATATGCATATGTACAATAAAGCAAATGTTTCATGGACGTACTGCGCAATTTATTTTAAGGCAATAATAGATTTTTTATTAAAATAGTCTAAAATGTCATTTATGCATTTTAAAATTATTCAACTGCAGAAATAAATCATTTTATATTTAGCCATTTTTATCTGCCTAAAATAAATATTGCATTGTATGATTACAATCTTTTTTGTGATCATCTAATAGCACAAATATTGTATATCCATTTCTGTAATTTTTTTCTTCACATCTGTTCATTAGCCACACATGTTTTAATACTTTGGTTGTTTAATAATTGTATTGTATGTGGAACAACAACATTTATTATACCGTTGATAAAATAAACAATGAGAGACAGATTTTGTCAATATTAAATACATCATGTTTGTGTTTCAATGAGTATCTAAAGTCTTTCTCTATTACAAATTCTTTTAATATTGCTCTTCTTTCTGTGTGTATGTATGTATCAAAATGTTAATAATTTATGGAGTAAATATAGGTATAGAAGAGAATAAAATTCTGTAGAAACAAGTCAAATATATTTAAATAAATATATATGTATAAATATTTGTTAAAACATGTTTAATTTTAATTCATGTTATCCAATATGTTTTTAATATACATTCTGTTATTGTTTATATGACCTTTTTGATATTTGAATCAAATCTTTAAAATTCTTGTAAAGTCAAGATGATAATGCTCTATATAAAATATGAATATGACTGATAATAAATGACCTTGGATTGTTATCTTGAATGTGCAAACTTTACATCTGGAAATGTGATTTAAACTTGATCCAGCAAGAAATTAATAAAATTGTTTAGAACAATCAACATTCCATAACTCCATACAATCCATTTGTGACAGTCTCCGCAATGTCTGCATTTTATTTTAATAATTGTAAATATAATAAATGAGAAAAATAATTATTGTTATTTTTACAATTAATTAACTTTTTTTGAGTTCTGTGTCGTCATAATATGTTACAAATAATTGGTTAATGCGGTCATACTAAGTAATTTGTTAAAAAAAAAAACTTGTAATTTTCAATTATGTTTTTGTAACTCAACAAGGTTGGGATTATTACAATGTTTGACACCAATTCATTTTGCATTGATTTATTTATTTGTTTTTTATCATTATAAATATATAACACTTAAATATACACCCCCAAAGACATTTTTATCTCATTCCGTATTGCTATGAATAATTTACATATTTTTTCTTTAAATAAGGTAGACTCGATTATCCAGGATTGCATCAACCGGAGCAGTAAAAAATTCTAAATATCATTTAAAATGTAAAACAATTTTTTCTTTTGATCACATATATAATATGTAACAGAAAATAAAATTTGCAAAATTATCCATCTGGATATATCTATGAATATATCTGGATCAATTTTTCCCTACCACCCGGAATTGAGACTACTTTTTTATTATTTTTTTTATTTATTAATCTCTTATAAGTACAACAATACGATACAATAAAAATGTTTTGTTCTACACTTCTCTAAAAAGCATATACTTGTGCAGAAAAGAGGATTACATATTAATAATTATTGTTTACAATAACTAGCTTATTATAAAATAAAATATAATAATATATAATAGCAATGATATAAAAATATTATAAGTTTCGGGGTACATTTTTATCTTTAAAGTGTTTTTTGATAGCATTTTTTTTTCCTATATGCGTATAGTGGTGTTGTACAAATGATAGTTTAAAAAATCACAGATTTACCTTTGTTGATGTTTATTGCAATGTTCTTAGGCATGCGGCTATCACACGGCTGGATCGCTGTCAGTCTCGGCACGAGTGATACCCTTCTCCTCTGGCTGGAAGAGCCCCACACAGTGCTGGACGGTCATGTTATGTGCAGTCCAACTGATCCCGACGCCTTCTTTGCTCTGCTCTGCTTTAGTAACGGTTCTCTCGTCAGAGAGGTGGCGAGGGATCGCTTAGCTGGAGGGTCATGGGATACATTTAACAGTATGCTGGATAGTACACCAAGGGGAAACTTTGGAAACATGGGTTAGCAGAATTAATTAATTACACATTTTTTGTATTTTTTTAAGAGGGATTTCGAATTAACAAATGACATGTGTGAAATGTGACCCCCCTCCCTTCTTCTGCAACAACTCTGTATATCGGTTTTGATGTTGATAGATGGATCATCGGCCGTTTTGGATGATGTTGTTATTGCAGGGAAGCTCACTTAGAAATTGTGTTTAATAGTATTTTTATTTATTTTATATGGTTGTTTAATATACCATTTGATGGTCAAGAAGATATACAACGTTGTGACATTCATAACTCAGATCTGCCCACAACCGATGTACAATGTTATTGCGTGGGTGGTTTCATCGATAATTTGAATCATTACATAAAAAAATGTTTTCAAATTAACGAGGTTCTGCACATGGAATGCATTTTTTAAATAACTTTGATGTTTGCTCATGTCCTTATTTTTATGACGTTGTTTCGACTGTTGTATGTTTTAAAAAAAATGTTGTTATAAATAAAAAATGTTATGTTAAAAAAAGTAATATTCAAATGACTAAATTAAATATGTTTAAATTACCCTCTATTTTACAACATTTGAGCTACAACATTTTTGTCACAATCAAACATTAAGATTAAAAAAACTATTTTGAAAAACATACACTATAAATTAAAATATTAAATAACTTTAAAGTAGAAATATGGTTAAATGCTAGTAATTAGGATAAGATGTCAATGTACGAAGTATTAAAAAACATAATGTATATATAATAATTGTTAGGTTAGGTTAGGTATTAAATTTTGGACACATTGATACAACTTATATATTATTAAGGATTCTTATTGTGTAGTTGCAATTATTCAGAACAGGCGGGCTGTGATATTTTAAATACTAATTAAATATATTCATTATAAAGATGTCTGCTACCCGTTTACTCAAAGGTATTTGAGATTTTGTAAAAACAATATAGATGGTTTTCAAATAATGGAACGATAGATGTATTAATTTGAAAAGTGTAACATATAGGTACAAAAATTTGTCATCAAGAATACTGTCGCTGCAGAATAGTTGGTAGTGCACCTTCTCCGGATTGGAAAAGAGATCCAAGTTCAAATCCCGGTAGTAACAGCAATATTTTTTGATAAAATTGATTTTATATATTGTATATATCTTTATAATAAATACATTTAATTAGTATTTAAAATATCACAGCCCTATGTTCTAAATAATTACAACTTCACAATAATAATGTGTTCTCCTTAATAATATTGTAGTGATGTGTATTCTGTGTATTTATCTCTACTTTTTTTTTAAACTAAATGAATAAAACAAATATATGTAATATTTTTAGGTCTCTTTTTTGACACGCCGGAGATAGTGCCCAAAGGGGCTGGTTCCGGGAGGTGGATGTGGGGTCGTAATGGAGCCACCTTGAACAAAATGACTCCTGAATCGGAAATACGATCTCTATTGGAGGGACAATTCTTAGCCAGGCGGGCACATGCCGAGGATATGGGGTTTGTCATTGGTAAGCATCATTATTTTAAATTATTGTTTATATCATGCAACGTGTGCCAGTTCCAATTACTTTATAAATAAAAACAATTAAAAATATATTGTATTATGTATTTGTAAAAAAATCTCAAGTGTCTGGATTGTATTTATGATATAGATGCCGTAAGTGTTAAAATTAAATGTTTATCAAGGATAATTGTGATATCTGACAACTTGTTAATATTATTGTAGTTTGAAGAATTGTTTAATATGTATAGGGTTGTCAATTTTGTGCGGCTCGCCTGAACTACTCGACCTTCCCATTTCGTGTGTGAAGAAATGATGCTTCCTTGGCACAATTTTATTTTCATAAGAAAGTTGTAAGTAAAATAAATAAAACAATTTTTTATGAATTGATGTCTACAATAATTTCAAACAGGTAAAATCTTAAAAATATGTGCAAATTTATTTTAAATAACTTATTTTTGTGAAGAACATGGGTAAAATTTTTTTTTTCTTTTCTTCTTCTCCGTGTTAATGTTTACATGAATATCTAGAAATCTGTGTGTTTGGTAAAAAAAAAAAGGATGAGGTCAGGTTATGTCTACTCCAAATTTTCCATTCCATAATGAAAGGATTATGGAATCATAATCAATAGTGAGATTTTTTTATTTCACTAAAAAATTGTTTTTCTGCCATTGTTACCTCTGCAAGCTGAGAAGGGAGCAATCTTTCTAGACAATGGTGTCATTCTACAATTTTTTAACAATTAGTTTGCAGTTCTTTCAAATAGATTTTTTAATATATAGGTTAATAGTTTTGAGAAAAACTATACCAGTAGCCAGGGCAGTTGGGGTTGAAACAGTTGAACAGGTTATATCACAATCTCACATGTCTTTTTAGGAAATAATATGTCACAAATATTGATTGATTTTGTCAATTTTAAAAATTATTCATCTAATTAAACTACAAATGACCATGATTTAAAAAATACACATGATACTAAATAAGAGAAAAAACCTAAGCACTTTTGAATCTGGTAAACAAATTGAAACTAAAGAAGGAATACGCAGAATGTTGCAGTATGTACTTATTGGGAATATCAGTCTCAGTGTAAGGTCTGTAGAGTTAAGTTTGTTCCGTTTTTAACGCGATTATTGCATGACCGAACTGAATATTTACATAAATTCATTTTCGTTTGACAATTGTTTTCGTGTGAACTCGTCAATAATACAAATAATTCTTTAAAATACTTTATGGACTATTTTTTGTGTTTCTATTAACTATTGTTTTCGTGTGTTTACTGCTATGCATACTAGTGTAGTGTAATTTATTATTTAAAGTACATTTCATAATATTTTGTGAAACCTTAAAATGGCTTCAGTACGTGATAATTCCCGCAAAACTTTAACCATGGCACAAAAAATAATGATATTGAAAGACATCGACAACAAAGTGGACAGTAAAGGCAAGATAGCCGTAAAATATGGTATTCCGGTTTCGTCTCTCTCCACAATTTTAAAAAATCGGAAGAAGATTGAAGATGCGTTTGATAGATGTAAGGCGAGCGGTTCCCAACAGCGTGTACGGCCTGCCAAATATGAAGAATTGGAAGAAAAACTGTTCGAGTATTTCTCCCAAATCCGATCAGCGAATATATCTACTTCTGGTTTAATGCTTATTGAGAAAGCAAAGTCGTTGGCTCATCAGATGGGAATTGATTTTAAGGCATCTAATGGGTGGTTAGATCGCTTTAAAAAGCGACACAACATTGTTTGCCTCGCGGTTTGTGGCGATTCCCAAAAAGTTGATGAAGAAGAAGTTTCGAGCTGGATAACAAACAATCGGCATATTTGGGAGAAATACGACGCAAAAAATGTTTATAACATAGATGAAACTGGTGTGTTTTATAACATGATGCCAGATCGGACACTAGCTCTTAAAGGAGAGAGATGTCATGGAGGAAAACGTAGTAAGGAACGCCTGACGGCCGCGTTATGTACAAATATGGACGGATCCGATAAAGTAAAGATCACAGTCATCGGAAAATATAAAAAACCACGATGCTTTAGAGGCCTTACTTTTAGCAGTTTTCCCGCTGTTACTTATTGCCATAATAAAAAAGCGTGGATGACGCGGGAAATATTTAAGAGCTTTGCTATTACGATGCAGAGAAAAATGGCAGCACAAGATCGTAAAATATTGATGATTTTGGATAATTGTTCAGCACATTACGCACCGGAAATTGTTGCGCCAAATATAGAATTTCTGTTCCTACCTCCTAATACTACGAGTGCTCTCCAACCGCTAGATCAGGGAATAATACAGAACTTCAAAAGCCATTACAGAAAAAGTTTATTGCATTCCTGTATTATACAGGTAAACAATGGCTGTTCTGTAGAAAACTTAAGAAAATGGACGGTATTGGATGCATGTCGAGCTATGAGTATAGCATGGCAATCGGTAACATCTACAACAATCGCGAATTGTTTTAAAAAGTGCGGGTTTTCTTCGCTGCCCGTAGATGAAATTGACGCCCCTCAAGCGAGTTTAACAACGGGTGAAAGAATTTTGTTGAGATCTACAAGTTACGATGATTTTATTTCTTACGACCATGAAGTGATAACGTCTGCTTTGTATGTTCCCGCGCCTCGCATTACGGTATCTGAGACGAGTGATGAGGACAAAAATGACACATTGAATGAGGAAAGCAATGAAATCTCATTTGCTTCGTTACCGTCAACTTCCGAAGTTTTTCATGCCTTAGATGTTCTCCAACGATACGTATCGGGAAGACCAGAATTACCGGTGGATGCATTTTCCCACTGCGATGCATTGGCTAAAATAATTATACGAGACAGTGAAAGAAATGTTAAAACTAAACAAGGGAAAATAAACGATTATTTTAAGTGAACAATGTTAAAGATCATTTTTAAGTGAACAATTTTATCGATTATATTTTGAAGTGGTTGCAGCCGTTACCGGTAAGTACCTTCGTAATTTATATACGACTCATTTTATAAAAATGCCACGATTCAACTGTAAAATTTTTATTTTTGAATTATTTTTTATGTTTCATGCCCAAATATTCATCATTAAATTTTTGTCAGATTTTAAATATGAAATTGACTTCACTTTCAAAGTCTGACTAGTGACTGGACGTAAAATGAGTATGATAAATTGATGTATCTAATTTTAATCTTAGTTGCGAATTAGTTTCTTTATTCGCTGTATTTTTTAACTTGGTAAATTTTAACAACCGGTTCAGAAAATCGTAACTGAAGTTAACAAACTGTTCTGGTCTATAAATTGTTTTAAATTTGTTTTGCATCTGTACTATTTTATACTATGCAATATGTGTTCTTTATTTATTCTCTACATTATAATAAATATAATTATAATTTTAATTCATCTATGGTAATAAAAAGTTGTCAGTTTTAATAAATACCGCAATAAAGACAAAAATCAACTGGATAAAAAGACAATAATTTTGAATAGAGCAAATCAAGGAATGATATATGTATTACAATAAGTCGAGGTATATCGCAGGAAAAAAATATTTTCTCTATGAGAATTTAGTATGGAAGAATGTACATCACTGTTTCTAGCCTTCTAAGAAGAAATATTAATAAGATCTGACCACATTATGTATCTGTACTACCGTGGCCACTTTGTCTACTGTTGGATATATTTAAGGTTGAATAATTATTCCAGATAAAGACACAAAACTCCTGGCAACTGGTGGCGCTTCACAAAACAAAGCTTTGTTGCAAGTGCTAGCCGATGTGTTCAACGCTCCAGTTTATGTTCAGGTAATACAACAGTTTTTATATTTTTATTCAAGTGTCAGCAAGATTGCTTTGATATGAAATTATGTACAGAAGCACATTTTTTCCAAAAATATTATAACATTATCAAAGGTGGTTTTTATCTAAAGGGTGTCCCAACAAGAGCAGAAAATTTAAATTTGAAATAAAACAGTTTTTATTTTTTTTGAGAAAACACCAAAATTTTGATTTAATCATGTAGGAATTATGTATGGAACAGCATATCTGATAAATGCCCTCCTCGGCTTTGCTGGTACATTTCTGTTCTTTTGGGAAAATTTTCAATCATGGTTTGGCATAACTGTGGTTGTATTTCAGTGATACAGAGATGCGCTGCATAGTACTTCTTGAAATGTTCAATTCTTAAGCACGATGCCGAATGGATGTTCCCGGACTCTCGGCCGCATTCTGCAAACAGCCATGATGCTGAACGACCTGGACAAACACGTGTCGATGGTGTGACATTAGTAATCGACACTGTCTCCTCGAATTTTTCAGTTATTCTCTTTACAGTTGATGCATTTGGAACATTTTGATTACCAAATATTGGACGCAATATGCGAATCGTGGCAGTCAAACTTTTACCATTTTTTAAATAATTTTTATGTAATAAGAGTGCGGTGTTGTGTCAAATAGCGATCTACCATTGAACTGTCATAATGGTTTGACTGTCAAAGCACAACAGCAAAAATGGCGCCAAATCTAAATTTTACGCTCTTGTTGGGACACCTTTATAAGATATCTAAATATAAGATTCATAATAATACTGCGGCTTAAAGAAAATATCTTAGTGTATTTTTTGCCTTCCTCTTCATCTTCTGAATACTTCTTCCTCCCTACCGTCCCCTCTTGCTCCCTGTTCACAATCTTTGCAACAACTCTTACTTCTTTCTTCCCTGTTCCTCCTTCCCATCTTCATACCCTTTCTCATCTTCATGTGAAATTTCACTATCGTAGGTCTCATGATTTTTAGAGTCTTCTTCTTCGTATGACAGTAAGGTTGTTAAGTGGCACGGGCAGGTTTCGTAATTCCCGGGCTTACCTTGTGGATTTGTAGTGTGCACCAAGATAGTACAAGAAAATATACTTTAAGTTTTTTCAGGATTGTGCCAACTCTGTTCTGCTTGGCGCTGCATATCGCGCTAGACACGGCCTTATATGTTCAAAATCCAAAATGAATGAAGAAAAATTAAGCTTCACAGAGGCGACACAGAGTGCACCATCTCCCACTCTGGTCTGCACCCCCTACTCCGATGCGGCTCAAATCTACAATCCAATGTTGCAGAAATACAGGGAACACATTGCCAATGTTGTCATTGAAAATAATCAATCTTGATTTTCTTTCAAGATCCATATTTTTAAGAGATATTTTAATGCGTAATTAAATATGTACATTCCTAACATTTTACAAACCTATCAGCTACAAATTTATATTATATTATGTAAATCCTCAATGGTGTTGCTAATATGATTATGATTAACAATTAAATCATTACATATTAATAATACGGGCGCTACATGCACGCAAGCGTGCAAATATTTGTCTCTAAATATTGGCATTACCAACAGCTTACTGCTAAAAAGTATTTAAATTAAATTACTACTTTATTTTACTAGAGGTGCTTTATGATATATTTTTCAGAATAATATCTAATCTCACATTGGTCTATGGATATTTATTCATTTGTTATGTTTAAATCAATTAGAGAATTATACTACATATATGTATATACATACAGGGGCTCAGGAAGGGGGAGAGGAGGCTCACTTGAGCCCCTTGAGTAATTTGACTTAGATCAATTAACCTTGTTAAATTAAGAAAAATTTAATATTTTCACATCAAAACAATTATTTTTCATCTTTTATGGAACATAAGACTTTTTTAAATCCTCTTTAAATTATTTATTTATTGTGGGTGCGTATAACAAGAATCTCAACCAATTGTCTAATGTATATTAATGCATAAAAGGGCTAACATTAGATATGTATTACTTCCAGGTATTGGGAAAATAATAAAAAACTAACCACCCCTTCCCCAAACCAATAACTCGGTCAACACGAGCCCCTTGTTAATAAGATCCTACAGAAAATAAGCAGCATTATATTTCCGAGATTTGAGTAAGAATCTCGACAATATTGAGGACATTTTGAGTGAATGTGTATTCTTTTACTTTAATGTCAATTTCAATGTGTATTATTTGAGTCTCTATATAAGGAATCTCTTTATTTGCTATTTATATGTTTTATTCAGAGAAATGTTATGATTAACTTTATTCCTTGTACCTAGTATAAAATAAATGAAGTCTGTGATGAAATACAAGTTATACTATATCAGTAAAGTGATAAGTCCTTGACTACATTCCAATAAAATGTAAGCTTCGTTAAAATATGTCTAAATATTTATGGTATGTTTTGTTTTATATAATATATTCTATCAAAAACTTTTTATATATGTGTTAACTAGCTTTACCTGGTGTAGCATACACCATTCTAGCAGATTTTAATGTTTTTATTATTTTTAAGGCTTTACTTATTTATTTATAAAGCATTATTTATTATTATTATTTACTTATATTTCATTGTAAAACAATATACATACTTCTTTCTAAATGGTGCATTTAATTAGGCAAATGTTCCAACTGTGCAACATGTAGTTGTCCATGATGAAAAATATATTTCGGAAGATATAAACAGATTTTGCCTCGCAGTAAAAATACTAAATGTATAGATAGCTATTTAAAATACATATTTATATCAGAACGATTAAAAGATTTACGCAGTATGAGATTATTTTAATTAAATTTATCAATTATACAGGCTCTAAGGATTTAGTTTATTTTACTAGATTATAGATGCCTCTACAGACATTCAAACTTGTAGATACTAGATACTGCAGCTGTTAATATTATTTCATTCCAAAGTTCTTATAATAGTCTATGATTCCGTACCACCACACACTAAAGAGAAAACCATAGAAAAAATTTATAAATTCAGAATTGTTTTGTCTTTGATATATTGTTGCTCAAAAATGTAAACCTACTTGCTCAGAAACTTTATTGATGTAAAAGCATGTTTTTAATTTAGGCCTTTTATATGCATATTACATTGATACAAAAAAACATATAGAATTTAATTAATAATATGCTTGATAATGTGCAATTTGATATATAGTGATATGTATTGTGTTTTGTGCAATAGATTTGTACCCTGCATTTATATATTTTATACAGTAATAAATTATTTATATGAATTTTCTTTTTTTTATCACTCTAAATATATGTAAATTTTGCTAAAATAAATTATTAAAAATAGGTTGAAAATTAATCATAATGTTACTTTTCATCAACTGCAGCTATTTAAAATCAAATGTCTGTTTTTATATGTATATTTTAAAACACTTTACATACGAGACTGGTAATAGTTAAATCGTTATTTAAACTGCGATTCTATTTGATTGTAATGATGACTAATTAAAGTAATTCTTCAAGCAATGACTGGCACACTGGAAAGTAAACCTCCAACAGTTAAATCTCAGTTAGTTACCAATCAGGGTTAATTCTCAGTTATCGATTATAATTATCGTAACAGTCACATAACAGATTACCATCACTATATAAGACTACCCCTGCAACAACACTGTATATCGTTTTTAGGCATATCTGTGTTACGAATTCCACAACATTGTATATTTTTATGGGCATCGAATGGTACATAATATTACACACAATTTCTAAGTGATCTTACAGTGTCACAACATTGTATTTCACCCTAGATGGCCGATGCTCTGTCTATGAACATTTGTAAAAACCGATATAGTATTTGTGCAGCGGGATTTCATATCTCGGATATCATCTTTGCATAGAATAAGTTATTTCCTAAATATTCATTCTTCATTAGTGTAAATAGATGCCAGAACAATGTTCTTATAGTCAAATGGCCCGTGGCCACGGAAGAGATTTCTCTCGGAGATCCAATTTGAGGTGAGATGTAAGACAGTAGTTGTGCACAGAGTGATTTATGAATCATCAGCTCATGCATTTTGTACACAGTTTAGCATAATGCATCCAGCACAGATGTACCTTTAATGACTCAGATTAAATTCTCATTAAGAGATTGTGTACAAGGACAATGTCCACAAAAGAGATCTTCAACTTGAGATACAGATTACGCTCCCATGAGATTATTTGCAAACTCTCAGACTCAGATATTTGCCATCTCGCATTACACTTACGTACCCAAAATCTAAAATTTAAATCCATTAACCATTGACGTTCCATTCGTCAGTTGAGCGAATTTGAATCTCCCCAGCAGCAGTTGAAATAAATAAGCGTTTGTAATTTAATGCCTTCTAAACAGGAACTGAAAAGTTTGACAAACATCTAACCTTCAGAGTCAAGCTGTCAAATCAAACATTGTGTACACGAGTTTTTGTCTCTTTCTACCGATCTCATGCTGATCTTCGAGTTTATCTCCAGATCAAAAACTTAACACATGTATATCATGGTACTGAGATTTATCTAAGTAATTCTTCGAGATTTATCTCATCGTATTTCATTCTATGGACAATCCACTCTCTAAGATAAGTATTAGTCTAGGTGAAGAGTCATCCTATTCTATTGCAAAATAAGTGAGTAAGATTGATGTGCTTGAGAAATTATTATTATTATGTGTCTTCATCTTTTTTATCTAGAAAAGACGATTTTATAAATAAAATATATTTTTTGTTTTTTTTATAAATAGCTTACGCTTTGATACCACAATCTACATAACACTGGCGTTAGTAATTTGTCTTCCACAGGTGCATTGCTTGTAATTTGATTTTAAAGAGCTATCCCGTGGACACATTATAATTTTCTTTGTGAATTTAGGCAATATTTATGTTTTGAAAAATTATGGAGATTGACAAAAGTGTTGTGCATTCTTCATCACATTGTCTTCATCTTCTTTATATGTAAAACCAGTTTTTATTGTTATCTCAGTTAATTTAAGTGCCACTTCTAATTGTAAAATTGATATTCTTACTCTTCATAGTCTTTTAACTTATTTACTTCCTTGAGGGAGCAATGGGCAGGCTATTATGTCATTAAAGTCATATATTACAACAAATCATAAAAAATTGACCTTACATTATATTTTTGTTATTCAATCAATCCACATTTTACATTTGTATTGTATTATGTTAATGTTATTGTTTGCCTACTAACACTACGCCCTCTGTGATCAGCAAGGAAATTATATTTAATATTATGCGATGTATCGCGTAATCCACATCTAGCGCCAAGTGAGCGCTTGTCGAACAAACACACCCTTCTTTAATTTACAGTGTGCATTGTTTCTCAGAGTGTGTTCACCGACCATTTCACTTTATGACCAGGTCTGTGGAGGGAACCTGATGATTAAGTGAATACTGACTACCAGAAAAAATAAACACTCGCATCAGACTTTTAAACATTTTTAATCATTACAATTCTATAAAATATACATGATTCATACATAACATTTAAAAAAAAGCACAATACTAAAGGTATACTGTATACTGTTTATGAAATACATGGAATAAACAAACAAAACTATTAAATAATTGACAATACAGAAAAATAAAATAATACTAAGTTATAGTTAATTTCAAATAATACTTTTAATGACTTTTCAGCCAACTCGGAAGATAATAGTGTAACCCTCTTCAACCTGCTGATGCAATTTTTTTTAACAATACCAATATTTTAACTTTGTTTTTAAACACTTGATGACTTATTTTAATATATAATAAATAATATTTAAAAACATTAGAATAACATATATATGGTTTTAGTTAGTTAATTTGACATCCTGATAGAGGAAATAGCATTTTCCGAAACCGGTTGGTGTATTAAAATAACTCATTAAGTGGTTAAAAATATAGTAAAATAATCTATATTAAAAATAACATAAACCACAAAGTTCAATTTGCAAATATTAAAAATACCAATATTTTACATCTGTTTAGTGCACATTGCGATTTTACACACAAAATAATCACGCTTGTGTTGGATGACAATATTTTATAAATGATTTTTTTGTTATAAGTTATTATTTCTTTATCATAATTTTCACAATAAAATATAATTCCTAAAAAAATTAATAACATATATTCTCTAGAAGATTTGATGATCAAAGAAATTGCAATAAAGGTTTGATATTACAAAAAGATTACGTAACTTTTTCGATCCATATTTTGTAACTTCAAATTTTTTATGGAGCCCTAGTCTAAGAGACCTTACTTCTGGGCCTGATTAGGGATTACCATATTGATTAATAATGAAATACTTAAGTACAAAGCCACTATTATTATTAATCAGATGTAGAGAGGTTCCTATTTCATTTGGGATATTCAATTTACATCAAACAATGAAAATGTAACAATTGTTTTAACATGGAATACTAGACAAAATATGATTCTCTACAATAATAACAATATTATCAATTTTGTTTATTTTAACCCTTAATTAATTGGCTTTACCCTATAATGAGGTAATATAGCATGTCAGAAATGAGCTTTTGTAGTATGTTTTAGAATTTTTTCAAAATATGCAATACTTTCGGAGATATTGGTGTTCAATGTTGGGTATGTTGAAAAACACTTGGATTATCAATATTCACCGTGTCAAGTACCGACTTGTCGACTCGGAAGATGTGACATCTCTCATGTGGTATAAACCGATCGTTTTTAAGAAACGCAACATCTGTAACTCTGTTATATTTCACGATATTGAATAAATTCTTTCAGTTTTGTAAAAGAGATTTTTTGAACTTCACTACCTCATTGAAAGTAAGAAAAAAAATACTCATATATATTCAGTTCAAAACTAATCATTTTGTATATTGGAAAACTCCTATACGCATGGCAACATTAATAAACTACAAATCATCCATACTTAATAGTGCTAGTTGGTGCTACACTCGATATTAAACGTTACTCGGTGGAAACTCGAGTCATTTACGTTAACAAATTTTCATTGTGTGCAGATTGACATTCTGAACTCATATTTTGAATATCTAAATTGTTTATAACATGTTAACGTGGTCTCCATGTTTTTTGTAGATATCATGCACACTTGCTTCAAGAATTTAAATAAAATGTGAATATGTCTTATTGAATATTTGTTTGCATTACTTAATAATGTCAGGTTGGACTCATTTTAAAAAAAAAAAAAATGTTTATATATTGACAAATAGGTTTTAATTTTGGTTTTTACTATTCCACAGATTTAATTTTATTCGTGATTTACCATTAAACATTGCAAAAATAGCAAATATCGATTGCATAAATGGCAAATTCATTTAAAATCCTTTGGAAGGTAGGCTAACTGTTGCAGGCAGCAGAGCTGGACCTACCTATAGCCAGTAAAAATTATTTAAAAATCCTGATTTTTCCTAATATTTAAATGAAATAAGTGAAGAAAGAAAAAGAGTCAAGAATAACTATTATTAAACCTTTTATGAGATTCTAATTGAGTATACTCATGTATAAGGGCCGGTTGTGTGATAATTAGTAACTTTTTACTATAATAAAAAGCCACTAAAGTAAAAAAATGCGAAAACGACACATTGATACTTTGAAAGTTGCAGAATACGACAATTAATCATTCAATATCCCGCTATTTTAGTGATGAGAGTTCGTCTGATGGTGATTTCGTTGTTAAATATATAATACGAAAAAATTTCAGCATCAAAGTGACAGATTTCAAATGTCTAAGTGAAAAAATCCATAGATATGCATAGAATAAAGCATATTTCATGATTATTTGTCACGCCTGTAGACATCTCCGTCTATTCTTTGACAGTAGTAAATTTGATGTATCAACAACCCGCAAAGGATTTTTACTACGGGCGTTAGTAAAAAGTTAAGCAAAGCAAAAAAAGTTTGTCATAATTTAATTTTCACGTACCCACTAAATATTACAGTAAAATCGCATTGATTCGAACTTGGATAATTAAAATCCGGTGTTCATAAAATGCAAATTTTAACACATTACCACGAAAAATTTAATCTGTAGCAATAGATTAGAAATTCCAGACATCTGATTATTTAAAATATCACATTCGATCATTGTGTCAAAAACCTGAAACATTTATAAATTCTTAAAAAATTTTAAATGTGGCATAAAATTTACAAGTGTTGTCTGCAAATCAATTCAGGGACAATAAATTTCTGTCAAAAATTACATGTGTCAAATTGTAAAACAAAAAAGAAATATTTGTGCACATAGTGGCTTACATTGGCAATCGATTGAAGATTATTATATCTATCTTATTAATAAATTCATTATATGTTTGTTATGTTTTACGGTTTGAAAACACCACAAGCATATAGACAGCAAACATAAAAATCTTTATAATTTGCTATCTAGATAATGTATAATTCTGATATTCAGTTTTCAACTTATACAAAAATGTACAGAGCACAGGAAAGTTGCTAAAATCAAATAGTTTTTTATTTCAAGTTTTCAGATTTAGATTTTTTTTTTGGTCCCTTGAAATTCGTGTTAACGAGGTTCTATTAAAATATTTAATTAAGCATCTGGTGACCATCAATATTTCCTCTAAGTTAAGATTACGGTGTGATAAAATCTTTTGTGTAATTTTTAAGACCAATTTGTGCGCTGGAGGAGAAAATAAAAATATTACCATGCCAGTATAAGGCTATCGGTAGGGCCTGGGTTGCCCACATTACTAATGAAGATATATTAAGACGCATAAATATGTCAAAAGAACTAATAACAACTACATATTAAGAAAAGCCTCACACTTCGGACATATTTTCTGCGATAATAATATTATTACTTAAGGGAAGATGGAAGGCGGCAGAGGCGTAGGTAGGACGAGATTACCTTGGCTGTTTAACCTTAGTGGTTCAATTGGTTGAGTGTCCAAAATGTTAATGATACTGGAACACGATTGCCAACCTTCAATAGAAGGCAGCACGTGAAAAAGAAGTGTTGTTAGAAATTTTGTGCACTATAATGCCAAATCGTGTGTGTGCGCTCACATCTTAGAGGGAACATTGATCATCTGGTTAATTCAGATTATCAAATAAGCACCACAGTAATTTAAATTATGTATTTGCTACTTTTCATTAATAAATTATTCTTTCTAAACAATTGTACTACCTATTAACCGACATATCTAAATGTACAATACACCCGTACCTTGCTTTACGGGTCCTCTTTTAATGGAATTTAAAAAACAATTAACATTGTTTTTCTTCATGGAACATGTCATACACCATTTAATATGTATTTGTATAGAAAAAATTCAATTGATATACAGACAACTTTTAAAGGAATGTATCTTTTCTGTAAAGCGAGGTATGGGTGTACTTTCAACAGCAAAATAACTTACTTATAACAAAAATTGTGTCAAGTATGCAAAACTATTCAGAAAAATAGTTCTAGCCGTAGCATGAAAGCTTATCTTCGCAAGACTAGCACAAAAGAAAACAATGCAAAAGATATTATTTTTTGAGTTTTGTTAACATTATATTCAAAATTGAAAAAAAAATGTTTTCCTCTCCCTGCAAAGGCAATAAATACTGAATAGATATATTTTAATGTTATTTTGTCATTGATTAATATATCTAAATATGTGGTAAGTAATAAAAATTTCATCCAATACAAATAATTTAAAATCATAATTGTTTCTAAATAGTTTTGGAATGTACATTCCATCATATGTAATAAAGTTTAAAATTACATTAAATTCACGCAGTAAATTTGTCAGCTGATATGATAAGAATCATAAATCTAATAAACAATGTTGCGACAACAACTCACATACATTAAACTTAAAAAACATACATACGTACACGGTGTAGCAAGAAAAATAGATATACAGACAAATGCGTAATTCAACATCAAATTATTTGTTGATAATAAAACTTTTATTTATTTTAGCCTTAGTATTCCAGAAAATTTAATTGAAAAAAAAATTGTATTTTCAGAAAAAAATTGCTATATGTTTAAGAATATTATATTACAAAACTCCAATTTTAAAATCAGTTTGAACATAATTTAAACCTTTTTTGTAAATAAATTTTTCATTTATAAAATATTTGGGCTTCTTTTAAACTTGACAAAATGTGTTATAAGTATCTTACTGTAATTGAAAATTTATGATACACATTTCAAAAAAGACCTTAAATATTGTTATGTTAGAAATTTTTTGGATTCCACATTAGGAATAACATTTTAATGTGTATCTAACAATTTTTGAAACTGTATATTGTATATACATATATGGCTGTATTTTATCTAGTTACTATAATTTAAAATACTAAACAAAGATTTTAATAAAAATACAATGTTTTTATTTAATAATGAAACTCTTTATCACACAAGATTTATGAGATGTCAAATTACCAAGATATAGTTAGTTAACACATATGTGATGCAGCTAAAAATATCTTCCGTGTTGATATTTTCAATAGCAACATATGCGAAATGAGATTAAATAAAAATGTTCACAGG
Source organism: Eubasilissa splendida (assembly GCA_031772225.1). Taxonomy (NCBI): domain Eukaryota; kingdom Metazoa; phylum Arthropoda; class Insecta; order Trichoptera; family Phryganeidae; genus Eubasilissa; species Eubasilissa splendida. Next base: position 22,081,551 of record CM062857.1, on the reverse strand, counting down.
AGTCTGTTTGAACTAATAGTATGAAATTTTAAAATTATATGTGAATTATAAATATTTGCTATTCTGCACCGATGCGAACAAATTGATCATAATATTATTGCACCGAATACCATAGCGTTACATATTTTTTTTACAAACTACTACTTTAACTATGAAAAAAATTTGGCCATAAATTATTTTTTATATATTCACGTCGGACAGGAGATATGATATCAACTGTGTCGAGTTATTTTATGCCAGATATACTAAAATATTATACACTATGTCTTTTTTCTAGCTAAATGTCAGTCGAGTATTAAAATGAATTTATAAATTGGGAGCCTCCTAATATTATGAGAATGTGATGCCCAAATGATTAACCAACTAAACAATGTCATAAGTCTTTGCATTTTGAGTTAACCCAAGCCATGGTCTTCGAAAAATCCTTGCGGCGTCTCCTCCTAATGGGAGTAATAGAAAAATTACAAAAGTGATTAAATTAATATTAAGTTCAATTCTTGACGAGGCTCAAAAAAATTCACTTGTATTTTGGATTGATGATAATTAAAAGAAAATTTACACCATGAAACACCAAGATCAAACCGACTAGTTTTTAGAGTTATACTTTAATATACGATAACCATATAGTGGCGACACCGTCTATCTCAATTTTTTGCGATATTGAGGTGGCTTCATGAGCAGGCGTACGTTTGGAAAGCCATGATATTTAACGGTTTTCCAGTAAAACTGGACATTAAAAGGTTGCCACATTAAAAAAATAAGTGTTGGAAGTAGCATTAGTCATACAGAAAACAGTTTTATTACTCTTCAAAAAAGTGATGAAAAATGAAATACCCGGTGTTGCCAATTAGATAACGATATATAGTTTCTCACAGAGGAGTGATATAAAGAATCCAGGCTACCAAAAATAATTTTAGAGGAGTGGCAGGAGTCAGTAATGGACTAAGTGAGAAGTACCACAATAATAACATCTCAGTTGAGCCGGTTTGGACATGTCTTGGAAATGACAAGAATTATGATTAAAACAGACATATCTTCCTGGCAACTCCAGAGGAAAGGCCGGTGGGTCACCCAGACTAAGTTTATCAAGACAAGTTTGACTTAATGAAGACAGATTGGGCTTTAATTAGTCATCAAGTACTGAAAAAGTGAAGATGGAAGTACCTTGTCGGGACTTTGGACCCTTGACTTTTCTAGGTTAAGGAGATGAAAATATTGACTTGAAGGTGATTAAAATATCAGCTTACCTCTTGCAATAAGTCTTGTGCTGCAATAGCTTTAAGGACATTTTTTTTTGACGTTTCTTGAAGTTCTCCCCCAATCACCAGCTCATCCAGAATAAAGTATGCCTTCTCGAAATTAAAGATAATATCCAATTCACACACCTAAAATAAGAGGTAACAAAATAAAATCTGATACAGTAAAACCGCGATATAACGAAACCCGATATAGCGAAAAATGACGTATATCGAAAAAAAAATCGAAATTTAGTCCCTAAAACCAATTTTTCATACAAAAATGCATTTATATAACGAAATCCCGTTAATATTTATAACAAAATCATTTTTGTCCCGTACGAAAAAATGCCAATACATTTACGTAAATTTATAACGAAATAAAAAAATGTTAAAAGATGAAAATATTATTTCGCACTTCAAAGCCGCGCCGCTGCATCTGCCGCATGCGAACGGAAACGCCGCGCACCGCCGAAAAGGCGGTGCGCGGCGGTCTGCCGACAAGGTAGTAAAACAATTCAATCTTCTTCTTGGGTTCATAGTATCATATTTTGAAGTGGTTGCCGCCGTTACCGGTAAGTACCTTCGTCATTTATATACGACTCATTTTATAAAAATGCCGCGATTCAACTGTCAAATTTTTATTTTTGAATTATTTTTTATGTTTCATGCCCAAAACTATGTTTGAAGCGGCTCTACATTTAAACACAATTAAAATATTGTTTTGTGTTTGCAATATTCTGGAATTTACAAAAATATCTTCCAATTAGTGTTGAATAGGTTCTGTTCTTAATTTAATTCCTTTGATTATCCATTTGCTTATCTGTTTTAATAACAAAACTACTAAAAATATGTAGGTATTCAGTTCCCTATGGCCTTTTTCCTTCTTTGTTTGCAGAATTTGCGATCTTTTTTGAAGCCGCGCGACATTTTTTTGCGACGGCGCGTAACATATAGTAGGATTTTTTTTATTTATTTCGTTATATGTGGGAATTCGTTATTACGAATTTTTATTTTTTGGTCCCTTGGATTTCGTTATATCGCGGTTTTACTGTATTGACAAGGGGCATGAACTGCATACAAGCAAAAAATCTAAAATGAAACAATCCTTATCTACTGAAAAGATCCTAGCTGTTATTACACGGATTAACATAACTCACGGCTAGAGTTTTTAATTTAGACAGTTCTTCCGCCGCACTGTCATACTGAGATAATTTATTCAATCCACACAATCTTACTGAACTAAATATTTCCGTACTGAAGATGTGTTATGTTAGAGACACCTTTGTGTTTGCCAAGTTTTCAACAGTTTTCAAGCAATTTTTCTTACTGAACTGTTTTTTTAAAGGATTATCTTGAATGAAAACTGCGTGCAATGGCACCTTTTACTAATTCTACAGATTTACATATTTTAACATAATTAACATTTTTTTCTTGGTGTATTCCAATGCCATTTTGTAGTTTTTATGGTAATAGTTAATTAACTGTCAATGGAGTAAGATTGTATTTTTGGAGTCGACTATTAGGAATATTGAAATATATTTCTCTCTGTAATGTGAATTTTGTAAATGGTAATTTATAAAGCTAATTATTTAAATGTAAATATTTGACAGCTATCTTAATGAAACATGAAATATCTGATGTTTGAAGGAGAAATCGTAGATAATATTTTAACTGAAATCGAAAGCAGCGAATGGTACGAAACAGTAAAAGAACTTTCATTTTTTTAAAGCAACGAATTCACTATTATTTTCTGAATTTAAATGGAGAATTGTTCTTAAAATTAGAATAATTTTTCTCACATTTTTTTGATACCTAATTACCTAATCATAAACTAAGTTCATGCCTACCGCATGCCACTGATATTGGCATATAATCTTCTTGATTATCTATTCAGTATTGGTATTATTATTTTCTTTAAAATATTAATAATAACTAATATTAGGTAACAAAATAATATTTTTGAAAAAATTATAGATACAATAAAACTCTGTTAATTTGTGTACCTATATTTCATATTTTCACGCAATTCGCACTTTGAAACACATGTGAAAACTATATTAACATTTGAGAATGAAATTTTATTTCAAAAAGTTATGTAATAGGTATGTCATTAGGATAGCTGTGTTATGATTAAATTCATATATTTGAGAATATAAGCTCTGGACTAACTGCATATTGCCGTTTTATTTTTAATAATATATTTTTTCACCATACTCCTTTAAAAGTTTAATTAAATTACTTACACTTCCGAAATATTTGTCGAGTAGTTCCACGTAGCGATGGATTAACTCCAATGACAACAGTTCATTATCTTGTTGCTCTACAGCGCAGCAAAAATATAATGACGCATATCTAAAAAAAACAATATGGTAATTTAAAAAACACTTTTTTTACTTTGGAATCTTTATATACTAATATTTAGACTGATTAAACAAATTGTTAAGACTACCTCTTGTAGACAACCTTTACATCCTTCCATTCAAGAAACGAACACATTTTGGGCTTCCTAGCTAAGACTGTTGTAATTATTTCGCGTGTGATCTTCTTTTTTAGTTTATCTGGATGTGCAACGTACCATTTCTGCAGTCTCAGCTTACCCTGTCTGCTAAACAAGAGCATAAATTGCATCTGAAATCATAAAACAACTGTGAAAACATCCATAAATAATTTAAATGTGGCTCAGAGACAATAAAATAATAATACGAAATGTAATTAACAAAACAGTATGTTTGCTCGCAGTGTGTATTTCACTGCAGGCAAGGCACCTGTTACAAATATACTGGAAACCGATCATTAATTACATGAATAATTTGAAATTAATGCGAGGAAATACTAACCATTCTCGATTTTGGTGGTTATCAATACAACTATTATATTCTGGTTTAACTAAAAATTGTCATAGAAAATCACGACACGACAAAAAGGAAATAATTATGCGCCAATTATATATACCGGACGGCAGCAATCCGTAAACGTCAAGATTGATCATAGATTTTTTATGAATGTTCAGTACATAGATAAGTTCAGTACAGTAAACTCTATGTTCAATATTGAAACGGAAAAACTAACCATAGACTTCATAATATTATATTTTCTCTCTTATCTATATCTTATATTCACAAATTACTCTTGTAGGGTGGATTGCCTGTTTAAAAGAAGTCTATGTCTTATATGAAATCATATATGGACTTAAAAGAGTTATCTTACCAAAAAAGGCCTTACTGGAAAGTAATGTTTATGCATATAAATTACATTATTAATTGTTATGCCCCAACATCGGTTATAACGCGAGCGCACTAGATTCGATGCTATTAATTACATAATAATATCGCGAACGCATAAGGGCTATTTTTTCTTCTCCAGCCGCAATGGTACAGATGGTAAAGAGCCGCGATTTTGACATAAAGCCGACTAGATATTTTCTTGAATCCATTGTCTCTAAAACTTATTTCGTCTACAGGTGAAACTAATCGTGGAAGCAGCTCGCTGACCATTCAGAATAAGCCGTAATCATTTTATAGATATGAGAACAATATTTAGTACTATGCGGTTGACCAATTAAATAGCCCGTTTTGGCGCCCCCTAGTCTGGAACCTGGAGATATATGCTTCATCTAAATATCCTTAGCTACGCTACTGAATGGAATCGAATGCTGATTGTACAGTGAGGACCAGCTGACAGGCGAAGACACACTATCGCTGCAAGCCTTTAAAACGCACTGAACGCCATTTTACAGGCAGTTCGTTTCCGAGGGTCCCGAGTCCGTCAGGGTAGTCCTCCGAGGAGAGCCCATCAGTTAGGCTCAGAGTGCGGTCTGTCACTGAATCTAAAAGCAATCCTCCACAGGAGTTGAGAGCGAGTTCACTAACCAGCCATATGAGAAAATTAATCAAGTCTGGAGATCAGTCGCGAGAAGCTGGTCACGATAAGTCAGAACGGAAGTGAGGGAGCAATTTAACCAACGTAGCTGTTAAGCAGCCGCTGATAAATATGTTAAGTGACAGTAATTTTTGATATGTACAAATATTGTGTTCAATACAATGAAATATAATGCAGTATATAAAAAAATATTACCAGTTAAAATATAATGCATTAAATAATACTAATACACTAAAAATGACCTATTTGTTAGTTACAATATGATAGGAGGGATTAATATAATACATACTCCCTTTATTACAATATTTATATTATTTTTTGCTTAATAGTTAGTATCTGTATATATTTTTTAAATACGAAAAACTTAATATATAAAAAACTGTGTATGAAAATTAAATAGATTTCATTAATTTAGGATCTAAGATGACTGGATGATACCAAGATCCTTCATTTGAGTGCAGATAGCGTTATATAGTTACTCCACGCACCTACTATGTATTCGGACTATTTCATAGATAAAGACTATTTAATCGGGGAATCAGATCATAGATAAATAAGACGGATGGAGAGGGATAAAAACAATAGAAAATCTAAAATATATCTTTGAAATTGGAATTATGAAAATGGCGTTTAATTTCTGACGTTTTGTAAGCGTTTGTATTGCATTTGAAGAAATATTTTATAATGGAAACTATATTAGAGCAGCAACGTCGATATCATGAAGAACGAGAACGCTTGATGGATGCCATGGTCAAAGAAATAATGCATAAGAAGTCTGGGGTATGTAAAATGCGCATTTCATAAATTTTAGGTTATCATATCAGTATTGTTTAATCTTACATGAAATTACTTTATTTTAGTTTCGCGAAACGATAAATTCTGATCATAGATTGAAAATGCTGCTAGATGTGAGTATGCCTTTTTATTACTTTTCTTTTATAATTATAATTTAAATGAAATATACAATTTGTATAATAATATTTTTTTCATGTTTAGCAATATTCTGAAGGCACTATGCATTTAAAAGAGTTTTATGAAGATAAGGATGGTCTGCGTAAGGAAGAAGTCTCCGCATTGTCCGGCCCAAATGAATTCCAAGAGTTTTACGGAAGATTAAAACAAATTAAAGAATTTTACCGCAAACATCCCAACGAAGTAAGCGTGATAAAACAAACTTATATTGTCTTTTAATGCCTTCGGTCTCTTAAGTATTTTCAGTGGGACTATACATATCAATGTTATTCCCTTGTTTTTATTCTGTCAGTGCAATATTGCCAGTGACCTATTAATTATTTTACAATAATAACTTATTCTTAAATACCTTGTATTGAACATAAACAATAGAAATAATTACATTATTTAACTATATATATTAACATCCGGTGTATTAATTTTATATTTTCATTACAAGTCTAAATTGTTCTAATGTACTTTGTATTAAAATTAAACTTACTTATCCATCTTCCAATTCCTTTTTATTTAGGCGTGTTATTAATGTTTTTCTGTTAACAGATTAGTGTTCCCATGTCAGTTGAGTTTGAAGAATTAACTAAAATGAGAGAAAATCCCAGTGAAGACACAAGTAAGTGTAATATATATTAAATATGAATTAAATGTAATAATTACAAAGATGTACATATAAAATGAATTTTATCGAAAAATATTGTTGTTGCGCCACCGGGATTCGAACCTGGATCTCTTTCCAAACCGGGGAAGGTGCATTATCCAACTATGCTACAGTGACAATATTTTTAGTGAGAAATTTTTTGAACCTATATGTTACTTTTTTGATATGAATACATATAATCGTTCCATTATTTGAAAGAGCCATACCTTATTTTTACGGAATCTCAAATACCTTTGAGTAATCTGGTAGCGACACCAGAATTATTAATTAATTTTTATTAAATTTTGGATACATTGATACAACTTTATTATTAGAAGAACACATTTTTATCGTGAAGTTGTAATTGTTCTGAATAATTACAACTTCACAATAAGAATGTGTTCTCCTAGATATATATATGCATTATAAATTCTACAATTATATAAAACTTATTTACTTTTTGTTATAGTACAAAATCAAATAATTTTAAAATAAAAACTATTTTTTATGAAGATGGCCCTACCTCTTACTTTTATTCCATTTTATTTTAATACATTTACAGATACAGTTGAGTTCACTGATGAAGAAGGGTATGGTAAGTATTTGGATCTACACGAGGCATATGAAAAATACATCAATCTCAAAGGCATTGAAGTGAGTTTCTTTTTGTTTTGATTAGAATTATTATTCTTATTCTTGTAAGTTTCAGGGTACATGTTACATTTACATACTAGTCTTATGATCACAACCTTTTTGACATTGATCTAATTGCAGTTTGTAATAATTTTACAGAAAGTAGACTACATTACTTATCTCAGCCTCTGTGATCACCTGTTTGATATTCCTAAAGACCGCAAGAATGGGGAGTACAGAAACTACATTCGTTCTCTGCTGCAGTACCTGAAGAATTTTGTCGGGCGAATCAGACCTCTGCTCGATCAGGCTCAAGAGATGGCGTCTGCGCATCAAGAGTTTCTCAAACAATGGGAAGCTGGGAGTTTCCCTGGCTGGCCTGTGAGTAGCCATTTTGTTATTGGGTTTGATTAACCCCAAGGCCGCCCGCGTCGGAAACTTGCGACAGAGAAAGAGACAAAGCGATAAATGTCAAAATATCACGTTGTCTATCCTTATTCTATGATGACAGCGCACGGTGTCACTAAATAACGACTGATATCACGGTCGCTGCAAATCGGATTTTAAACCAAATTATTCTTTCCAGTAGTGATATCACACGGAGACCCATAGAAATATTATTTAACTCAAGAACACCACGAATTATGTCTAAAATCGAGTGTAAAAATCATCATTTTTCCTCCATACAAAATTGACAATTTATGCGTACTTTTGTGATCCCAGATTTAATTTATACAATTGACAATAGTTATTATATGAAAATTACCAAAATTTCAATTGCATTGAAAATCTGACACACAAACTCTAATATCAACGTCAAAGTGTTGATATTTTTACAGTTATCAAGTTTATGAAAACTTTTTTGATTTTATTTTTACAAAATGACGAAGGATGACTTTTTAGACATTCCCGATATGCTCGTTACTACCGCAGAGTCCGATGATGAGAAGGACGCAATAAGTTGTAAAGCATCTGAAACAATCCAATTTGAGTAAATTGTCAGTTAAATTTTGATGTAAGTTCACGATACATCTCGTTTTTTTGCCAAGTAATTCAAGTGAATAAGATATTATTTTTTAGTTATTAATTAAAATTAAAATACGGGCATTTTACTATAAATACAGTGAGTGCGCCGTTAGACAGCGTTGGGCATTGCCGCAGCCGGTTGCATCATTTTATGTGTCGCAATAATAATATTAATAAATCTGATGTTGTCCTACCAAAAACCAAATATAAAATAAATAATAATGTCTTAAATGTTATGGCACACTATAAACTTTTATTTTTTTTCCTTTTTTTCATCTCAAAACCGTACGAAATCGCGGTTGATGGACGCTTATGATGGCCATAGTACCTACGTTTTTTTTTTTAGTTAAATCAATGTTTTTATGGTTTTTTCGTAAAAATAAAATTCAGAAAAAGGTAGCCTGTGAATTTTATGAATTTTGACACCAATATGGTGGTATGATGCTGTTTCACCATGGATTTTTTTGGATAGGTTAATGTAAAATAAAAAAAATTGTAGGGATATCGAATATGTATTTTTTTCAAACATTGTCTTGCTTTGTACATGCAAGACTGATATGGGATTAAAGTTTCTAAAACAGTTGCATCTAAGTGTTTTTTAATTTAATCAACTTGAATTCTCTAATCGAATTATTGCTTATGTACATAGGCAATTCGATTAGAAAATTCAATTAAGTTCTGGTTTATGGACCCACAGTTGTTGTATTTGTTATATTAAAGACACAATCTTAATTTATTACCGTACAAAACAAAAGCTGCAGGCCTATGTATAGATTTAATCTAAAATTGGAGAATATTTTTTCATCATATTTATTGTACCTGAAGTAGTTTCTCATTTTTTAAAATATTACTCATAACCTCCGGAAATGTAATTCATTCGGCCAAGCTGGTGAATACGGTTACTCTTCAGATGTTTTTCGGTAAACTAGTGTACCCTGATTTGAAAAAAGGAAAAAATTTAATGGAGCATAATTGTTTAAAGTTTTGAATTTTTTGACAAGCAAAAATCACCCTTGGGTCTCAATATGCTTTGTTGGTCCTGTGATTCGTGCTTCATTCTAGGAAATCAGCAAGTTAGTCATATTTTCATTGCACAAACGTTCAGCTTAATTTGAAAATAGTAAGAATATTGATATGACACGTATTCCATGTACGCATTTCTATTTTTTTAAATAAATAAAAAATGCAAAGGCTATTTTCAAATTAGTTAATATAATCATACAATCCAATGTAGCCCAGACATATGATAGATAGATATGGAAGGTTTGTCTGATTCTGAATGAATTATATTACAGTGGTTTTTGGCTATTTTCTTTGATGAATAAATAATTTTTCATGAAATTGAAGGTGTAACTTAATTTGAAGTATTTGAGACTCAAAGGTAATTGTTGCTTTTTTGGATTCAAGGCACTTGATTACACCAGAAAACAAGTTTTTTTATTTTATTAATATCTGAGAAGTTACCATATATGTCACTCATTCTCAATTAGGCTGGTGATCAACTTTATATCACATTTACTTAACTTCATAAAATGAAATAGCATAAGATCTTATCATGGAATACATTTCTTGAAACACTCTCAAGTATAAAAATTTATTAGCCTAAAATACTTTAAAAATCATATATAATTTGTTAAACTGCAATTAGAATTTTAGTACATAGTGGCATTGGACATATAGACTTTTATATAGACGTCGGAGGTACTAGTACAGTTTATTTTTTAAATAGAGATGTGTATATGGAATAGATAATGCATCAATATTCTATTTTCAAACTAAGCAAGTTATTTATGTATATTATATAAAATTTTAAAGGATGAAATGCAAAAATTATTAATGTGTGAATGAACTTTGTTATAATATGGATAAAATGAATTTTACTTGCCCCGTTTTCACATTTATTTGTTTGCACTATAAAATGAATTTTTATATATTTTCACATCTTCTAAATAATTTGACTATAAATTAGTAATACATTTCCAGAAAGAGACTGGCAGTGCCCTGACTAATGTGGGAGCTCACTTGGACCTATCTGCCTTCTCCTCGTGGGAAGAGCTCGCCTCCCTCGGGTTGGATCGTCTCAAGTCAGCACTCATGGCACTGGGTCTCAAGTGTGGTGGGACACTGGAGGAAAGGGCTCAGAGGTACTTACATTTTTTTCAAATAGTTTGCTTGATAAATTTATATTATAATACATAATTACATATTGAAATCCTGTAATTCCCGGTCTTAGTCAATTTTTTAGAATACATTAAGGGCCGGTTGTGTGATCAGTAGTAACTTTTTACTAACGCCCGTAATTAAAATCATTTGCGGCTTGTTAATACATCAAATTTACTATTGTCAAAGCATAGATGGAGATGTCTATATGCGTAACAAATAACCATAAAATATGCTTTATTATCTATGGATTTTTTCGATATCTGTCATTTTGGTTGTGAAATTTTTTCATACTATGTGTAATAATGTATATTAAACAACGAGATCATCATCGGACGAACTGTCATCGCTAAAATACCGGGATTTTGAATGATTAATAAGAATGTTGAAATATGTGACCATTTAACAAAAGAAGGAAAATAAAAAACCAAGAATTACAAAGCTCACTTTTGCTTGGTGTTAGAAAGTTTAAAAAAAAGCGAAACACAGAAATATTACTTATTCAGTAACTAAAATTTAGTACATAGTAGTTTTATACTGCCCTGGAAAGGGAGTACATAGTCTGCTTTGAAACCGGTTGGCATCAAAAGATAAAATAACAGTTATTAAATACTGTCTTTTTTTTTAATGTATGCTTTTAAAATTTTTATTTATTTATTGTTATTTCTATTCTATTATTGCTTATAATATTTTTTATGTTTAATTACTTTGCATTTATGTAAGTTCAAAAAATATGTATCATCAGTTTGCTAATCTATCGATTGTATGTTTTAAGATTATTCAGCACCAAAGGTCAGGCTGCTCTGGACAGATCGCTGGTAGCCAAGAAGGGAACCGGCCGTGCCAAAGCGTCCACCCAACACAGGCACAAGGATATAGCCGCCATTGAAGCCCAAGTTTATAGGTTGGGATCAATTATTGCATATCTATTTAATTTCAATTTCAAAACAAAACGGCAAATCATAAAAGAGATCCGAATGAAAAAGGTATTTCTTTGATATTTGTTACATCAAAACATTTTTGATTTGAATTTTGTTTGTTCAGGTCCTGATCGAACTGCAAACAAACATCTCATATCTAATTAATGAAAAATATACATATTAGTAACAAAGAACTCTTCTTTATTTAACACTAGCTATCTATACCTGCCTATTGCCTGGAATTCGGAATTTAGGTTTAGGGAGAGGAGTGGCCATTGTTTTGTGTAGGATCTTAAAGAGTAACTGTGCAAAATTTAAAATGAATTCAAAATAATATAATGGACATTTATATTGCGATACGCATATAAATTTCATTTATATCGCGATATAAATGTCCAAGATGGGGTGGCTGGAGGGAGAGTGGATGGTGACTATGTTTTGCGCAGGGTCTAAAGGGTAACTATGCCAAATTTGGTTTAGATTGGTCAAAGGGTTTAGGAGTTTATAAAGAATAGACAGATTTTGAGTTTTAAAAGTCAAATGTTAAAAAAAACTTATTTATTTATTAGACTTTTTTTATTATATAACATTCTTTTTTTTTTAAAGTCCTTAATACTAAGTTGCTTCTTTGCAGTTTGGCACTTCAATTTTAACAAAGACCCCTCAAACTCACATACTTTTCTAACAGATTCATCTATATCCTTGGAATTAAAAAAATGATTTTATTTTTTTGAAGGCCAATAATGCTTTTGTAAATGTCGGAACAGGTTAATTCACCATCTTCTTCTTCACTGCTGTCATTAGTTGCATCACATAATGACTCAATTGTCTTGACGCCACATGTGACTAGGCCACTGTCACACTGCACATCCTTAACGGACTTTCTTTTATTCGCTGACTTGCCGCACTTTTTGATTATTTTGCGAATGTCACTCTTCCTAGCAACAATCGTGTTCGGAGTTGATGGTGCTAGTCCCAGACGTTTTGCTATGTCAACTCGTTTTTCTCCTGGATTTTTTTTCGATGTCTTGAATTATTTTCAGTTTCTCAGCTAGAGTTCTAGTTTTCTTCATGGGGGGCATTTTATTTGCGAGTTAGAAAAATTTGCAATATGAGATGCGAGGCCTGTGCAAACGCAGCGACACGACTGAAGTCTGTATTTAAACAGGATACTGGACACAGATGCTCAGTAAGTGAGTCATCAGCGGAAACATTATGACCATGAATCGTGAACAATTCTACAAAGCTTGCACACTTGTAGTCTCGGGTTTTTTCTACGAACCGATTGGATGGGATCAAATGTCCTTATGAGCAAAATGAGAAATATTCAACAAAAACTGTAAATTGGCATAATATTTGTGACGGGACTGTAATATTTGGATGATAGATCAAGGAAATCAATAAATCGAGGAACGATTAATGCGGAATTATTTAACATCATTCTTATGGGCGTTTGACCGAGACTATAAAAAATTAACGATCCACGCGGGAAAATGATTAATGCGAAAACGTTAAATCGGGGTTTCACTGTATACTCAATTATATCTCAAGTTAAGCTGCATTGTGTAGAATCTGTATATATTTGGTTAGACCCCTAGATAGCCATAGCCGTATAAAAAACATTGTCCTGAATGAAGAATAGTTCTGTATTGCCATTGGACAAAACCATAGAAAACATTTGAACAATTTTTAATTATGCTGAATTTCAAATTAAAATGCTTTAAATTATTGAGGTTCTACTGAACATTGTTTCTTGATGGCCATGCAAGTCCTAATGTTTAAAAAATGAATCTTGGGATAACAGTATTAATAAATGTGTTTTGTTTTTTTAGATACTCATCACTGGTGTCAGAGCAAAGGGCTGCCACAAAAGAGAATGTGCAGAGGAAGCAAGCACGCACGGCTGGAGAGCGTGGAGACAGCTCAGCTGAAGAGAGTGAGGCAGACAGTGATGGAGATAACGAGGATGATGACATTCCTTTCAACCCTAAGAATTTACCTCACGGATGGGATGGAAAGGTTAGCATAAATCAATTTAAAATCTATTTATATGTGTTTTGCAATGAAATCAGCCATGGTCAGATGTTTTGCTGGTTTTATATTTCCTCCTCATTAGATATCTTTTCAAGGTTCAGATTAACCTCTTATCGGTAGTCTTCCATCCCCCACAAAACAAACACACAATGCTAAAATAAAACAATTTAACACATTCACAAACATGACGGCTTTAGCTATGTGTTAGGCCTCATATTTGATTATCATCTTAACCCTTATATTAAAATTTTGTATTGAATGTTTTTTTAATCTTTTTCTTTGCATATTTGTATCATCTACTGAATAGTTCATCATTTTTATTTCAGCCAATACCCTATTGGTTGTATAAACTGCACGGCCTGAACATTTCATACTCTTGCGAGATATGTGGCAATTTCACGTACAAGGGTCCCAAAGCTTACCAGAGACACTTTGCGGAGTGGCGACATGCTCACGGAATGAGATGCCTGGGTATTCCGAACACTGCTCACTTCGCAAATGTTACCAGTATTGAAGATGCTTTGGCTCGTAAGTAATTAATTAAATAATTGTCTTTTACAAAAACTTTGGTTTTATAATTAACTTGTATACAGGATGTAACAGACTTAGTCCACAATATTTTATGGGTGACCTGACTAAATTACAAGTCGAAAATGTTCAAGGAATATGTGCCTCATCTGAACCATGCCAGAGATATAAGCATTTCAAAAAAAATCGTAATTATGTCATTATTTCGATTAATTGAAATATTGTATTGATTCTAAATTATAAAATTAATAAAAGTCATCGAATTTCGAGTGACTAGATTATTTTTTATTTGCATGATTTAGGGCCTGAAGCAAAGATATAGATTAATAATTGATAAATTTCGTAAATATTTATTTCAAAGTATGTAGACTTAAAGCTAAACATGATTATGTAAAAATTTCAAACAATAATATTTTCCATAACAGTGCAGTATTTATACATATTCCTTGAACATTTTCGACTCGTAATTTAGTCATGAATCCACCCATAAAATATTGTGGACTTGGTCTGTTACACCCTGTATACTTACCAGTTAGTTATGATATAAACTGTACCACAATCATAATTGGTGTTCAATTGTAACAACGATTGCTATTGCTTATGATTTAATGATTGGAACTTTTGGTTCTAGTGTATCAGTGGTTGGTTTCCAAATTACAAATAATTACAGTGACCAATCGTCATTACAAACTAATACCAATTTAAGTGGTGAGTGAAATGTTCCGTACCTGATGAATTTTGTTTATTTTAGTTTGGGAGAAACTCAAACAGCAAAAGGAGGGAGAAAGGTGGGTAGCAGAGAACGAGGAAGAATATGAAGATTCTCTTGGGAATGTTGTCAACCGAAAGACATTTGAAGATCTCAAACGACAAGGATTGCTCTAATTAATACATATTAATTATTATATTTTAAAATTTGATTATTGATGAAAGGTTTCATTAAATTAATCAACGCAATTTTGTTTTTATTTAAAATTCCTCATCAGTAATTTTTGGTTATGAAATTGCTCTTATACTAGTTTATAAATAAATACTGTATACTTCTAATTAATTGTAACTTTTCTTTCTTTATTTTTGTAAAGTTAGTTGGTACTAGTAGATAGAAATAATTTGTTGAGTTATGGTTACATATATCCGCTTTATCGATTTATCCGTGTCACACCTAATCAAATAGTCAACTATTAATTCTTTTAAAATATTGCACGGGCAAAAAAAAACATACCTATTATGAAATATTATATGTACTTCATGTGTTCATGTCAAACTGATGAAAATTTGTTTTGGGAAAAAGTTTTCCTTTTTGTTGATAATCTGTAAATATTAACCAACCAATAATCAACCTATAATAATTCCTTTCAATCCCTTTCTATATTTCGATACTCCGAAATCACAAATAAATTAGTTTTTGGTACATATATTATCATTCCTAATTTTTATACTTCATGAATATTCTATCATTTATGCCTATTTAGTGTATATTTCGTGACTTCTCAGTTGTATTTCAAAGTATTCAGTCACTTTTTTGTATATTACAATTTAAGGCAACTCCCGCAACAACCTGTATATTGGTTTTAAAATTACATTATATTTTCTCAGATTTAATATTTTCTTTTGCCATGACATTGCAAATCATTTTTTTCCTCACAAACTTGTGATGTTTTCGTAAATTTTGAAAAACTTCACTATTCATTCAATTTTCCTAATACCATATTGAGGAAATAGATTATTATTTTTTTAGTTTATTATGTTTAGGATAAAATCAAATTAAGTAAATAATTGTATCCAGATTGTTGCACGAATGTAAATAATATATAAAGTTATATATTAGTGTATGAATAAAGTTTATCATATTTTTTACTACATTCTTTTAAAAAACACGCATTTCTGTAGTAACAAATATGAAGTGTGTATTTTAGTAAATGATTCTCCATTTTTTTCAATAAGTTATTTGCATTTATAAATGTTAATTATTTTAATAACAAGAAGAGTAAGTAAATAACAAGTGCCTCATTTGAATTCTCTTTCCATAATATGAAGTGCCGTGATTTTATGTTAAATGCGTAAAATCGAATTTGGAATCGCATATATTCCCGTCTGTGGAAATCTTTAGGCACAACGTAGACACCACTATCTTTTATCTATGGATACCACCCAAAACAATTTTTAATGAATAGTGCTTACTTTGAAAATGATCTTAGTTGTATATTTCGTCGATAGATGATTAGCGATATGTCATGCGTCATTTTGTGGGAGGGTTCATAATAATATGTTTCCTTATAAAAATATAAGGATGTGTCTAAAATGAGTGATTAGTCTCAAATTATGGTGTGATTTGCTTTATCAAATACGTGTTTTTAAGTAAGAATAACATTTTAGTATTTTCATTATCGCGAAGTGGACGAAATTCAATGTGAAAGTTTTTATTAAAATAAAACATTCGTGATCGAACGATGTCAACCGGAATTTACGAGGTGTGACCCTAAATTTAGTCGACAGGAAAAACTAAACAATTTCGTACCGAGTTTGGAATAGAGCTGATGTGTCCTTGTATTATGTATCAGTTTTCCATTCATTATTTACGCAGAAATAATGAAGCGAGTGTTGTGTGTACATTTTAAGGGCGTAACCTAATGTTTTGGTCGGGGGGTGAAGATGTAGGGGACGTGAATTGACACGGGAAGTGATTAATCGGACAAAGTGGGTGCTTTGGGGGATATAAACATGTGGGGGGGTCTGGAGGCGGCGCTGGCGGTGGCTGTTTGCATCACCATGATAGTTTTGCTGGCAGCTTGTGTTTGTGGATGTCCAAAAGACACTCACAAGTAAGTTGGATGTTGTTTTTTTATCGTTTATATGTAGGTACTTTGGCGCCAATATGTTTGTATTTTTTGTCAATGTACAAATAATGTTGATTCAATTCAAATTTTGACACTGAATATAAATATATGTTTGTTTACTTGTCAGTCACTATATGTCGACATATATATATATACGTTTATGAGAGCCATTTACTTTTAAATTCGTGTTTTACATCAAGATGTTAATCTTTTCTTAATCATCTTTGTTTTTATAATTTATGTTTAAATGAAGGTTAGCAACTTTTAAAAAGTGTTATTGTAATCGTTGTTTTAAAATGATGCAAAGCTTTTTTAAAATTGTTTGTTTTTATCTAAAGGATTAAAAATTAAGGCCGTAACATAATACGCATGTGCCAAAAAAATTAATCTTTTTCTTCAATATTTGTATTTTAATCAGTTTTATTCCCATAATTATTTGAATCTCATGCATATAAATATCTAATCGCCACATCACTGATTGAAAGATTCCAGATTTACAAAAATGTTAATATATATTTGAAAAAAAACTATTTTTCTCAATGACACATCTCTAAACTTGTTGGTTATTGACTGATTGACGTGATTATGTGCGATTGTCACTGAGAATAGTGCACCTCGATTCATAATCTTCGATCAACATAAAATGTTGTATCTTTCACCATCATATCGACCCCTTCTATGTAAATGATTGTGACTAACAAATAGATCATTTTTAGTTATTCTGGTATTTCACAAATATAGTGGAACCCTTCTATTCACACACAATTTGTTCCAGGAGGTTGTTGTACGAATACTGAATCAATTTTTCCACAAAAAATAATGTAAGTTGCATTAATCCATTCCAGACCCCTTTATGACTGCTTTTATGATTGCTTATTGAGTGATTGACAACCTTTATGATTGCTTATTGAGTAGCCAGATCCGAAACACGAGTTACACTTTGAAAATTTGTAAAATTTCTTCAGTTCAATTGTCGTTCTCACTGGTTTTATTTTAGGTTTGTTTGAATCAGTAATCTTTATATTATATATCGATACACAGTTAAACTTCTATCTATCGTTTTCGAAGGGACCTATTGAAATAAACTATGAATGCGAGAATATAGAAAAAAGTTACATTTTTTATACTTAAATGTTTTATACATGTTGTAAAGATATATATATATATATATATTTCACACGTAGATGAATGTGTTTAAATAAAAATAATATTAGAAAGCTGCACAGGGACAATTAAAAAAAAAACTAAACTTTGTATTGTACAATGTCAAGCGGCAGTCAGCAGCAGCGTTCTCTCTCTATCTCTCTCGAATGTTCCTCTCGTTGTTTACGAGTGCCGTTAATTGAAACAAATTGTATGCTGCGTAATTTAAACGATTAATGCGGTAAAATGATGCATGGAGGAACGATCCATGCGATCTATTTATCTATTTTTGGGTGTTTTGTATGAAATTAATTTAGGACTGAAAGAAATAAACGAATGCATGGGAATTATTCGGGGAACGATCAATCGAGATTTCACTGTACATATCTTTTCTACCCATGATTACCCACTTATTTAAACAAAAGTACTTAAAAATAACCAAGGATAGCTATAAAATATTACGGGCTTCATGGAGATTGTATAAATGATGCTTAACGAATGAGACCCAGCGCGAGACTGACCACGTAAAAATTCCGGGCAAACGTACGAATGCAGAGTTGAATATAAAACAAGAATTCACATTGATGCTGCTTAGCTTGTGACCGCAAATGACGTGAAAATGAGCGTATGGCATCCACCGGCCCTTATTCTGAAGTATTCCAAGAAAAAGAAAATCTGTAACTGATTATGTACTAATTTGTTTTAAGTTTTTCTCTTTATTTTTATGTTATTTATCTTTATTGTATAAGCTGGGTGTAACAGACATAGTCCACAATATTTTATGAGTGTATATCTGACTAAATTACTAGTTGAAAATGTTCAGGAGTATGTATAAATTCTGTACTGTTTGATTGCAAATTCTGAATCGTATGGAAAATATTATTGTTTGAGATTTTTACAAAATTATGTTAAGCTTTAAGTCTATGTACATCGAAATAAATATTTGTGAAATTGACCCATTATTATGCTATATCTTTGCTTCGAGCCCTAAATAATCTGACAAAACATAGTCTGGTCTTTCGAAGTTCGATGAATTTTTATCTTTTGTACTCAATATATAATTTGGAATCAATAAAATATTTAAATTAATCGAAATAATGGCATAACGATGACTTTTTTTAAATGTTTATGCTCTCTGACATGGTTGAGATTAGGCACACGCGGCTTGAACATTTTCGAATCGTATTTTTAATATGTATAAAATATTGTGCATTAGGTGTATTATACTCATATTATATCGCTGAAAAATCTACGATATTTGTATAATATACGTTGACTGTTAAATAACTGCAATAGAAACTATATTTAAAATTCTGAACAAATATACGGTTTCGCATGCCAGGTTTTATTACATGATAGTATCAATTCTAGTTGTATTAAAATTATTTCTCAACATCTATCATCAAAGACTGCGAGTGATAAAATCTAATCAGATTATTCAATCGACATCAAGTGTTCCAAATAAAAATTTTCAAAAGCTAATATTTCAGCATTTATGGCAGTGAGCAATAAAGATTACACTTTTATAAAGAATTATCTGCTATGGTTCTGATACTCACCACCCAAGTAGTCCGGTGGCTTATAGATTGTATTTATAATGGTGACTCATACTGTAATGAAGAAATTATTATTACTCGTTATATTCCATTGTCATAGAAATAAACTGTGTGTTTTAGACTTGATCAGGTCATGGAGACCATGTGGGATGATACTGTTGCGGATTAGGTTCCTAATCAACATTATGTTTAAAATAGATTATCATATTTTTTATATTCTTCTTCGACGGCACTACATTCCAGGGTGGGATTCAGACTCCTCCACAAGTGCTCTCCATCGACTCCTATCCTTAGCCATTCTTCTCCAGCTCCCGTACTTTTCAGTTCGCCGTCTTCCACACAGTCAGTCTAACTCTATCTTTTTCTGCCTCTGGGTCGCTTCCCGTGTCATCTGGGGTTCTTTCAACATGGCCGGCGCATCACAGTCTTTCAATTTTCTTTCATCTTTCAACAAAATCTTACAATTGTTTCTTGTTCAATAAAATTTTCGAGCTCTTGATTCATTTTTATTGTGTAAGTTCCATTTTCTAATACAAGTCCATGAATTTTTCTTAATATTTTGGACTAAAAAATTGCTAATTTATTTTTCTTTGATTTAGGTTAGGCACTACGTTACGCAACTAAAGTGACCACTGGTGTTATTATAGTTTTATATATTAGCAGTTTGCTTCATTGACGCAGTATTTTCTATCCCCAACAATTTTTTACACGCATAAAAGCTTCTATTTCTAGCTAGAAGTTTGATCTTTAATTCATCTGTTGTCCTATTTCATCTTCCACGACAGTCCCTCATGACTGAGGATCACAATCTCCATGAACTCCTATTCAACGTGTTCAAATTTTCTGTATTATGATTGTTTAAATAATAAGAAGCGCCAATTAAATTTTTTTATTAATAGAACCAACCAAGTGCTTCTAGAAATGATTTAATGATAAGTTGATATAATAAAATTTAACTATATTATAGGGCCATCTAAGGCCGTGCCGATATCAGTTTTTTTTTTTACTGATTTCGCTGATACCTTTTGTAGCAGATTATCAAATTAATGGATCCGGTATAATACTATGTTTTATGAACGAAATGTTGAATAATTAGTAGCAACTTTGATGATTATTATCACAGTTTGATCATTTTATTATTTCCTTATCGTCAAAGCTGACAATTTATGTATTCATAAAATAATATATTCCTCACCGTTTGTACGTCAGTCACACTTATAATTACATAAGCCACATATGCGTGCATATATTAAATAAAATAATACTACAATCGTTTGGCACTTGACTAGATATGAAAAAAATATTGCTCTCTAGATGTTCCATTTTTGCAAATGCATCAACTGAGCTTTATGTATCCAACCTACGTGGGTACTTACTTTCCATGTGTTCAATAACAATTTCATTCAATACCAGAAACAGGAGCATGCAGTGCATACAAGCAAAAAAACTGTGCATTACTAAAAATTCTGGTAAATAAATATATAATAAATTAAATAATCGGATTAACATAAACGGAAATATTTTTTGCGTGCAAGTCATTGAAGTATCTACTTCCTCTTTTACTCATTCGTAAATTTTACTATCTTACTGTTTTTAACGTGTTGATTTCATGACCGTTCTTTGCATTCGAGGTGTATTTGATGCATGAATTTGTTTTTGATTTGAGAAAAACAAAAAGCAATTGGCAGAACTGTTTCTTACGTTAACCTTAAATAAAAATAATTATTTCGTTTAGTTATTATGTGAAGGATTTTCAAACAATAAAAGAATCATGTTCAGTCATAAAAAGTGTTCTTAAAAACGTCCATACATTTTTTATATTGATTTTTATATGGGTAACAGGGTATTATTTTACCTTAAAACTTAAACTTTAAAAACACTATTAATAGTACTCTAAAATTACAAATAAATACATGGTAGGGTCGTATAAATGACTGATTCATTATATCTAAAGACGTTGGTTAAACAAAAGTTCATAATCCTATGTACAACATATATTATAAATGATTGTATAATATTATTGGTAACAGCATAACCTAAATCTATACCTACTGCACGCCACTGACCAGAAGGTAGATTAGTACCTACCAACTATTCTGTATTAATTTGAAAGATAAGAGACAATAGACAGAAAGACTAAAAACTTTATTATATGCTTGGAATTCCAACGTTATTTTGATTAAAGAAAATCTTTTATGAGTCAAATGAGTTGAAAGTGTCGCAAGCTCTGGCCAAGCATATTACAGTACCGTTTGCAATTTTATTCTCTGAGAAATTTATTAGATTAAGAAATATTACCGCTTGATTTAGTAGAATTATTTATAAAAATTACAACACGCTATTTTAAGTAAGTATATTAAAGTTTTTTTTTTTAAATTTGGATTTATATTATTTCTACACTTTGTGTGGTTTGCTCGTGCTTATAATTAAGGTATCATGTACACGTGTAGGTACTTTTTAAAGTCATATTTCGAATAGCATATTTTTTAAATATTGGTAGTTTGTGTTGTGTATACATTTACATAAGTTATCCTAGTCTTAAAATTGTTTTTTTTATATTTTATTTTGCCTGCTTTCTGTGTCGTATGCGTCATGTCCATTTGTTATTTGTGTTTATGTAGAAGCGAGCTTGTTGGCACTGCAGGGGTTGTCAAACTGCGTTTCGAAGAAGAAGCTCCACCCCCCACACAAACCACTCCCCTATCAGCTAAGAGGTAATAATTGCATTTTGAAAATTATAGTTTATCATCTATCACAAGCAGTAAGACATAATTTATACTTCTTTTGGTTTATTTTCTAATAGTTATAGAGTAATTTTGTGTAAAGGGATATGCTTTTGAAATTTTGATGCCTTGTGCAAATTTCGTAGTGTCGATAAATTGAGTATTATTTATTGTGTTCAATTGATTCGGCTGATCTATGTGATGATTATTGTCCGGTTACTTGTAGAAGTAATTATGAACAATAATTATTTTTAAGGAGAACACATTCTTATTGTGAAGTTGCAATTTTACAGAACAGACGGTCTGCGATATTTTTAATACAAATTAAATGTATTAATTAGAAAGATATACATATAAAGTCAATTTATCAAAAAAATACTATTGTTGCTACCGGGATTCAAACCTGGATCTCTTCCTATCTGGGGAAATGCATCAAACCGATTATGCTACATCAACACAGTGAGTTGGTGACAAATTTTCAAGTCAATTTTATATGTATCTAATTAATACATTTAATTTGTATTAAAAATAATTATTAATTATATGCAACATATAATTATCAATATAGAATTGGAGCTACGAGTGTGGTGGTCAAAGAAAAATAAAAAGAGACCGCCTTCAGCGCGCGTCTTCCCTTTTATAGCCTTGAGCATCCTCCACCACTCCTACATGCACGGGCTCATATACTTGGCGATTGGCACGCTTCATTTTATTTACAAATCATATGTATATTAATTACAAGTACAACACAGTTATTAAGTTTTTTATTATACAGGCGACACTTGCAGGCGAGCTTACAGTTTTGGAGTTTTATTGGACTTTTTCACAACGTATTGTGGTTTTAACCGTTCGTTTTTATATTTTCATTAATATTAATCTTATTTTATATAAGCAGCGTACAATGTAAAATATTATTTTCGCATCGATATATGTAATAAATATTGTTTTTATTTAAATTAAGTAATCAAAAAAAATAAATTATATTCACTAATATTTATAGTCATACCAATGTTTCACTGATAAGTGGCAACCATATAACACACAAGTTGACCCCCCCCCCCTAAATAGCGAATCAAATCTCTAGTCAAGATTTCAATCTTGGGATTTCGAAATTTGAGTTTTAGAAAATGTTCATTAATGTTGCATTTATAAAAAAAAGGCCAGAATAACAATTACAGTTTATGTAAGTAGTGAACAAAATAATGCAAGATGGACGAATAAGAATTTGAACGGGTAACACTTTTATTATTACGAATAATGTGTCCAAATCACATAATGATAATATAATATAATGATCACTTAGGTAGTTAGAGAGTGGTAAGAAAGATGTATGACCCAAGTGTTGATGGCACCAGAAATAGAGGACGTCCGCGGAAGACTTGGCACGGCCAGGTAAACCAGATCATGGAGGATGGTTCTGTTAGAAGCCTCAATAATTGGCAAGCTTGTATGAGAAGATGTATGAATGTGGATGAGGCGAGAATTGTGTCTCAGGACAGAGGAGTGTGGCACTCTATCTTCTCTGCCTACCCTTGCGGAGAAACAATGTGATGATGAAATGGTGAATTTGTCGTGGTTTAATTTTGGTATCCCAAAATTAATCCAAAATATTAATCCCAATCCCAGGATTCGTAAAATTAATGACTGATTTTCATTTTATTTGATTATTTTCCTGTGCAATCAATGGATTATTTTGATTGGCCGAGAAATACAGGTTGATCCCCGCAGTCGGCACCCATAAATTGATACAATTTTCTCAGCATGTACTTAGACTTAGTTTAAAAATAATTATGTAAGAAATTTGAAATTTTTGCATGTTAAATAAAAAAATATTTTTTTTTACAATACTTAGAATTTGTTGAAAATTCTACAATAACAAAGTATTTTTTGTTTATTTTTTAAAATATATTAGTATATTCAATGTTTTTTATTATTTCTTCAGATATTTTGTTCTGTCTTAACAGAATATTTAACCAGGTTATTACTGAATAAGCTGGATATTCAATGCATCGAGAATCAATTTCTTCATCATTTAAATGTCATCGTATGATGTTTCAGAGCATCTGCGCAGAACACCCAGCGCAGTCTCCCGGAGATCCCTCCTTCTGTGCCGAGGCAGGACAGTGGGGATACGGCCTCGGAACTCTACGCTACAGTCGGCACTAATCAAAGTAACTAAATTTTATATATTTAACTCTTCTATATAGGTATTCTCGCTCTTTTATCTTAATTATAATAATAAATATTTAATGTATTGCAAAAAAATATGATGTACTGGTTTGCCAGAGCGATCTGTGTCCAATGCAGCTATTGCCATATTTTTTATTTTTTATTTATACATGCCCTATTCAGGCATTAACATATTTTTTTAAATGATAGAAAATCTTATCAGAAGCGTTATACATATAGCAAAAAAATATATAATATCAGCATGTTTTCTCATAATCAAAATTATAAAATTTAAAAAATAAAAAATGTGAAATAGACCAATTTATCTGTCACCATTAAGTTGAGACACAAAAAATTGTAATAATGCAGTCCTATGGTGGCTATGTTGGTGTATGTTGATTTAAACTGTATAAGATCACCAACATTTTGGACATTGAACTTCTAAGGTTGCGCAAAGCAAAAACCTACGCCTCTGCTGCCTACTATCTTCTCCCGCATAATGAGTTGTAAAATATCATATTTTGAGATTCTGTAAAATTCTCTTTCAAATAATGGAACGATGAAATGTATTAATATCAAAAAGGTAACATATTAGTTTGAAAATTTGTGGCTAAAAATATTGTCACTGTAGCATAGTTGAATAATGCACCTTTCCCGGTTTGGAAAGAGATCCAGGCTCGAATCCTGGTGGCGCAACAACAATATTTTTCGATAGAATTGATTTTATATGTATATCTTTCTAATTAATATATTTAATTCATATTTATCACGTTTTTCATTGCGGAGAATACGTCAGGAGTATGCAGCTTTCCTTACTTGTTACAATAGTTCCCTTGACTAATTTATGCCTCTTAATACATCTTTATTAGTAATGTGGTCAACCCAGGCTCTATCAGTAGTCTTGTACTGATATAGTGATATATTTTTTTTTTTCCAGCGCACAAATAATAGGATTGTTCCTTAAAATTGCACAAAACATTTTTCATGCTCACACCGTGATCCAAATTTACAGGGAAACAAGCTGATGATATTTAAAACTCTCAGTGAAATGTCACCATAGTATATTTAAAAAGTGTGGGAGATATGCCAACGTCTAGGAGCGCACTTCGGATACGGCGGTTAATAAATTCTAGTGACAATAAAGGCAAACAGAGCCAGTTGCTATAGACGGTGGCATAGCTACCTACTGGGCAGCCCGGGTGACCATCTGGAGGTCACTAAGCAAAACAAAATAATAAAAATATCAACTTTCATTATTTTGAGCATAATTATTCCTGGTGAAGTACTGAAAAATGACATCTTTGTTGAATACTGACGCCATGCAAACTAAAGTGGAACTTCGATTTTACATGCCCAGAATTCACATTATCCCTACATTTGCGTGTTATTTCTGCAGTCCCGTATTATTTTAGTACATTTAAAACCCTGTTTCATGTTTATCTTTCCTGCGATTTACGCCTAAAATTTATTCAAATTTCGACAAAAATTAAATACGCCCAATGTAATAACATTAGACGGAGTGGAAATTGAATGAAATGAATGAATGAATGAAAACTTGACAAAAGAGGAGCCTTCCGACGAAGAAGTGTTTACTCATATCATCAACCCAATTCCTACAAAAACTATGTCATGAGGCATATGGTAGTTTACAAGTATTTGTGTAAGGTAATTATAATTACAAACAAAATAAAATTTTAATGAAATGGGAGGCAATGATATATGATTTGTATAACAGAGATTAGATAAATAAAAAAGAGAAATTTAACAATATAAAAAACTAATGTTTTATTCAATTTGTTCGGGTTAGTCCACCAATGCTAGGTCCACCCATGATATGAATCCAGAATTTAATATGAAAATATTAAAAGCAAGCACGGTTCTAAATCTAAAATTAAATAATGAATCAATGTTAGTGCACTTTTATTTTACTTGCCAAAATACGTTGTTTCAATTTTTTTTTTATTGCTTACTGACTTGTTCTGAATAAGGCCAAATGAAGTCTATGTATTTATAAAAATAATGTATATAATACGAGGAAAGATAATGTTCCTTCATTTTTGTTTGTCAGTATTTTCTTTAAGTCTTATAATTAAATATTCTCAATAATAATTGTTATATTACACCCATAGTACATAAGTGAAAATAACAATTTTTAATTTTAAAAACAAAGATAGTGTAGGACTAAACAGTTTATGTATAAAGCGCCCGAAAATGGCGCTATACAAATTATCCAGTATTATTATTATATATATATATATATTCATACTTGCACACACTCTTATTAGATATGACGTGTTCTCTTGTGTTAAACAATTAGGATCATTTTTCACTTAAAACAAAATCTGTCCCACTTTGTTCACATCCACCTCGCATCAAAATTTTTATTCAAAGTGGTTCTATTATTTGATAGAATTGATTATGTAAATATAGCAGTGGCGTGCACTCCATACAAGGAAAATACCGTGCATTACTGAAAATTCAGGGAAACAAATATAAATAAATAATTTGTATGTTACAAACGAATAACTTATTACCCCTTGATGTGAATTTTTTTATTATTTTAGTTGTCTACTGGATTATTATTAATTTATTGCTACTAAAATTGCTAGCCACTGTTTTAATCTATCGTTTTACTCAAACCATACAATTGCTACTTATTGAATTGGAAATTCCACAAAGCGGAGTCGGAGGAATATTAGGTGATTTGTGTTGTATGAAGTCCTTACTTATGCTGTTTCTTAATAGAATGACATTTGAATGGTTTTCAATTTCAAATCATTGTAGTATCTACTTTCTCTTTTACTAATTCGTGAATATTACTGTTTTACTAAATGTGTTTTTCATTCTTTGTGTTTGAGGACGATGCATTTTTATTATAATGCCTTTGTTTAATTAAAAGATATTAAATCTTTCGCTTTTATTAAAAAGAAAAACCAAACCAGCAGAACTATTTCCGGCATTAACCTTTAATAAAAATAATAATTGGCCTCAGTTATTACGTCCGTAAAAATTTTATAGATAAGAAGTTATTATTTTACGTTAAAACTTTAATATTAAAAACACCATAAATATTATTCAAAAATTACAAATAAATAAATGGTGGGTCATATAAAGGACGGTTGTTTCTGGCTAAAGACTTCAGTAAAAAAAATGTTCACAATCCTGTGTACAGCGTATAGTATATGTAGTATATTGGAGTCACAGTAAAGTTACAAAAATATTTTTCTCGATCTTTCATCTTAAGTCTAGAACACCATAAGAAAAAGTATTTTTTCAATTAATCATATATGAAGATTATGAAATTAAGAATACCTTGGTAATTATAGAATAAATGGTTATAATACATCAACAAATGTGTTACTAGTTATCATTAAGATGTAAACTTTTGATCCGATCTTGATACAGATAATCCTTTTAATTATTTATAATCTTATCAATTAACTATTGAGTGTTCTGTGAATATTTACCTCATGGACACATTGTGTATTGCTTCGTGTATATTCGAAATAAACTCTCGAGAAGTCGCTTTCTTTGATGCTTCTGATGACAGGTGCCAACTGATTTTGTCACATCTTTCTGTGACAAATAAATCAAACAAATGATAAAATATTTTATCATAAATAAATAATCTAGAACCATTTAAGCAGGATAGAAGGCCAGATAGATATAGGTAGGCAGGATAGAACGCCACACTCTTCTATCTTGACACACAACTCTCGCCCGGTGACAGCCTTATTTTTTCTATAGATACATTTATTTTGTGTATATTTCTAAGTGATTTATCAAAATTTTTTTTTAATCTTTTAGAAAGTGAAAATGAGCCATGCTGCTGTGTCAATGACAGATTGGTTTACACGTTCATTTGAAATTTAAGTAGACCGCACACGACCATTTTAGTAATCTGTACCAGAAGCCTTACAAGGGCGTTGATGATCATGTTTGGAGCCTTATCGTGTCAAAGTATCTTATTATATACATGTTTTTAGATATAACTTTATTCAAAGAATACATCAAAAAATCATTACTTACTTATTTTTTATCTGTAAAATTGATTTGCATCAATATTATTTTTTATCATTTTCTGTTTGATTGTAATGAACCTTATCTTTTTCGTGTTTAAAATTAATTTCTTGGGATTCAACATATACTAGCAACTACAGATATTTTAGAGATATATTTTTAACCTCCTCCGACCACTAGGCAAAAGTTACCAAAGCTACCGGCTAGACCAAAGAAGCATGATGCTTGCACATCTTAGCGTTGCTGCCTTAATTTTTGACAGCATGTATATCATAAAATCAGGTTAAATCGCTGGCACCGGTAGATCGAATGCCAGCGCATTACGCCACCGGCTGGACCCAGACTGCGGGTAATGTGTGTGTGGTATCATAACAAACCCAACATTGTAAGCACGATAATTGTCTTTGACATCTTATTTCTTCAAGTTAAACTCTCCTCCTAGTGAGGGCACACAATGTAACCGATTTATACCCAGTTTGCCTTGGGGTGTTGTCGCAGCCTTGGTCCAGGCGCCACGCCCCCGTACCAGAAGTGATCTCTTCCTATAGAAGGTTACCCCGATGCCATCTTGTCATTGTGGAGTCCGTCGAGCCCATCCATCTACCATCACTCGCATGCGGCTTCTCCGCAGGTTGCATCGGAGTCACCTCAAATCTCTGAATCCACCACGGGAGAAAACCCTCATTTTTTTTATCTAGGTCATATTAATATTTTAATTTTTGTGAAAATAAACATAGTCTTGTTTTATACTTTTAAAATAAGCAAAGTTATCTTTGTGGTTAAGATTCATATTTTTATTATTTATCTTTGTTTAAATAACCACTAAAATGAGTTTAAATACATCATTTAATTATTTAATGTATTTAAACTCATTTTAGTGGTTATTTAAACAAAGATAAATAATAAAAATATAGTCTTGTTTATTTTTGTCAACAGATAAAATGGCTTTGTCAATGGATAAAATGCTAAGCTCGGTAAGATTATAATATTAAATGGTGTTTCGTTCAATTCATTAATATTATTTAATCTTTTAAATAGAAAGAAAGTTCCACTGAGTACTGAAAATCATATGGTGATACAATCAAAAATAATTTTAAGAAATGACTTATGTAGTTGAATCAAAAGATTTGTAGAAAAAATGAGACAGTTAATTTAAAATTGATAAATTATTTGGTTAGTTCATTAGTTTATTACAGATGGGTTTTTTTTTTGTCAACATTTATCAAATTATTTTGAGTACTATGTTCTGTAGTCTTACAAAGAAAGATTGAAAGTATATTTTTAATATGTCAATAATAATGTATTTTCATTTCAGGAATATCTGAACACAATTCTCCGGTCGCCACCAGAAGATCTGATCACCCGTATGAACACGCGTACGCGAGGTTACAGGACGGAAGTTTGAGGTAAATCGTTAATTCACTTGACGGTCTACAATTTCAAAAGTCAAATTTAAAAATTGATAACAATTTTACTATATATCCAAATATATTATCCAAATACTCTGCCAGATATCCAATACAGTAGATTACTTTGGGGGCCTCGTACAAGTCCGCGACTCTGACTGCTTGAGCGAGCTGCTGGCACGACGGTCAATTCGCTCTCTTGATAGCCGGGGGACATTTGCTGAGCAAGTTCCGTTGCCATTCGAACCACAGGTCTCCTCTCCCGTCGCCGCATTCAGCATAGACTAAATCACTCTAGTTGGTGATACCAGAAAAATAATTGTCAATATATTTTTATTTTTTATTAATCAAAATTTTATGTATGCGTGACAAAATTTGTTATGTCACAATATATATAAATGTATGTATATAAACAAGATCAAATTTTCTTTTTTACTATAACTTATCTTACACATATTTGCTTAGTTCCATTTTGAAACTATGTATTTTTCCTCCTTATATCACATGACATTGCATTGAAAATCTTCATCGCACTGTACATCACCAATTTCTGAGATTTAGCCTTCTTCCTGAATGGCAGTCTCAGTCTATCTCTTCCTCTTGTATGATGTTCGTGCTCATGTTGATTTGCATAAATTTTTCTTATAAATTCTGGTGATATATTTTTAGTGAGGATTTTAAAAATAAATACCCTAATGACATTGAAATATATTTTCTGTTTAAAGGTCATCATATTAAGATCTTTCAGCATTGCACTGATCCGAGTATACATATCTATTTTTTCTCAGTATTATTCTCAAAGGTTTATTTTACAGCACTCATAATTGTTGCATTTCTTTTTCATTAGCCAAAAATAAAATGCTCCTGCAGTAGTTGTGTGAGGAATAATAACAGAGTTGTATACTATTTTACAAGACTCAGTACTAATGAATCTTCTGATTCAGAAGTGAGATATTTTTAGCAATCTTTTTAGACACGTGTCTTGTATTTTGCGAAAAGTTCAATTTTGAATCTATTATGACTCACAAATAATGGTGTATGTTTCTCGAGAAATTTATCGATTAGTAAATATCACTTGGGTCATTCTACTGTAAGTACAAAATGCGTATGGTTGTAAATCATACTCAACTCTGTACTGTCCTTTATGTGTTATGTACTCCTCGTCCGTGTGTATATGCGTCATTACTTCTTGCAAGTTGTATCGCACAGAATTGCGAGGTCGCAGCAGAGGCACCAAGTAATTAATATGATAAGACACGTGTCAGTAATTTAAAGATGTAATCATCGGCGTGGCGCCGAAAAACCCGTGGGATAGATTTTGGGAAAACAATGACTATCATTCTTAGTAAAACGTCACAACAACGGCCTGTCGCTATGTAGGTATTTGCAAATATGGTGGGAAAATATTATATGAATGTATGTATTGTGTGTAACTGAAATAAAAACAGGGTATTCTGCAGGCGGGAATGTCATTCTCGATTGTGTCGTGTCACCGTAGTGTACCGATATTGAACATCTTTTGTGTTTCATTTCTTTCGACCTCATAATCGTCGTCATCATCGCCGGTTGAGAGAAGCTGAGATCGGCGAACCACCCTTGTCTACATTATTGTTTCCTGTACGAAACACAAGTCAATATTATGAACACTTTAAATAGATGTAATATTAATTTTGCTATATTCTCAATCTATATCATTTTTCATTTTTAATTCAACGCATGTATCTGTAGAAAACTAATAAAATGAACTTGATTTTATGGAATGACCACAGACAACCATGTTATACTAAAGAACAGTGATTGTCAATTTAAAAATGAATACACATTACCATTATGGTGTCTCGATACTGCCTAATCATTATTAAAAATATTTTATTTTTCAGGGTGGATGAGCCTACCGTAGCCAACGAAAATGTAACAAGTGCGAGCGGCACACTGCCCCTTCTTGGTGGATCCACTGAGGAGTCTCAGTCTAGTCCTGGTAATAATAACTGTTTGAGACTTATATATATTTGATGTATAAATATATTAATTATTGAACAAAAATAATGCCCTGTGCCTTCTCCCCCCTTCCCTTTCACTCCCGGCCTCACTGCCGACCAGTCGATTGGCGATCTTGAACCAGTACGGAATAGTTTACAATGTTATACTAATTTCGAAACTTTGCGTCAGAACCTTGATGAAATAGTGAGTAAAAATATATAGTCCACATTTTGGAGATGTCAGCAGAATCCGGATTGTGGTGAGTGCCTATTCCTTCCGTATCCTGAATTCTTCCGACATCTATGTTTGTACGCAACAATAGCAATTCTGAATATTTGCATGAAGTACAAATTAATGAATCAACTAGAAAGATATACAGAAAAAATCTATCTATTGAAAAAATATTTAGCTGTTACCGAGACAAGTTTGACTCAGACAAAATCAGATTGATGTAGTGACAAGCAATGTTCCCTCTAAGCTGTGCAGGTGTGCACGCACACACAATTGGCATTATAGTACATACAAAAAAATATAGAGTGCACACAATTTTCAACAGACACTTTCTTTCAAAGGTTGAAGTAAACTAATTTGTCCTGTATAAGAACACCGGAATGTTGGTCACTGAACCACTTTCTTAGGTTATGCAGTCAAGATAACCTATTTCTACCTAAGCATCTGGTGTCTTCTATCTTCCCCCGTCATATTTGTCATTGCAGAGAATTTGTCAGAAATATGCAGCTTTCATTTGTTTGAAATTTGTTCTCTTGACTTATTTGTGTGTCTTTGTACCTATTCATTTGTAATGTGGTTAACCCAGGATAGCCACAAGATCTAAAAACTTATTATTAACCCCGTTCCTGTCAAAACAACGTATTTGGGACATTGTTTTAAAATATGTTAGGGGTTCGGTACTTTATAAGGTCTATTGTTTATTTTGATTTACAGCAGGCGAAAAAAATGTTAAAATGCGACTGCAAAAATATTTTATTCAAACACCAGGACTACACATTTTTTTAGAGATCGTTTACAGATTATTTTGTCTTTTTGGTCTTCATATTGTATCTATTACAAAAATGGATATTCAAACTGGATCATATCATACAACAAATTGTTTTTTCAGAGGCCATTGTGATAACTGCCAGCGTTGCCATCAACGGTCAGGTGTCGTCGAGCCGCGAACTGCCGTACATGACTCCACCGGTGGCCGCCTTGGCGGTGCCGTCGCTACCTGCTCCGTCCCTTACCCCTCCAGATGCAGCTGTTCCTGCACTCAATCCCCCGCCTGCCCTGGGAGCACCCCCACAACATTTCAGCGGTGATTCGGTGGACTCCGCTAGTAAGTACTGCTTCCTTGGGGTATTTAAAGTTGATAAAATATTATGTTGTAATGTCTTCAACAATTTTATATTTAAGAATTAATTGAATAATTGTTAATTTTGCAGAGGGTTATACGAGTATCAGTGTAAGAGAGCCCCTCAGTGCCATCAGGGCCAGCTTGCCCAACACCCGCCAGGTCCAGCCACATTATGCTACTGTTTCAGATGATTCGGGTAAAAAAAATAATTATTATACTGACTGTTCGATCTGTATATCAGATCCATGGATCGCCAGTCGCCGTGTGCGTGAACACTGTGGTCCCCGTGCTAGTACCTACCTGTTTCCCAGAGCATGACCTTTTTTCTGTGTGTGTTGACTGACTGATTGACGTCTTCCTATTGAGTTGACAAATTGAACTGTCGACATTTCCCTATTGAGTGTCAAACAGATTGAAATGTTCACTTTGTGTGGTGCGTGTTGTCCTCACTTCGTGCTATCAACGAAGTGTACGTTTGAGAGATTTTGTGTGTAACAACAAAGTCAGAAGACCTGCGGTCACAGCAAACAAGAAATGTTGTGTTTTTCCTGGTGTCTGGTTAGTCCTTAATCCCCCTTTTTTTTCCTCAACCAAATTCCTTCCATCCATCTGTACATTCCGTTCTCTATCCCTTGCGCTAACAGTCAGCATGTCACATATCACCCTTTGCAAAGTAAGCCGATACCTTGTATTATTAAAATTAGGACTAACATTAATGGCCACTGATAAATGAGATTCTAATCAAACCTTTTTTGTCATAGGTATCTGTCTACATATGAGGAGGAATCCAAAAAATAATAACTGTTTAGCTTAAAAAATATTTACTTATTCAACTTTATATTTTTTTAAACACAATATACCCTCTCTGTATAACTCTGAACTTGATAGTTGATAGGATTTTGTATGGTAGGGTTAGGAAACTCTCAAAACACTAAGAAAACAGGTTAGGCAAACAGGCCAACCTTGAATTGGGGGTGGGAATGATTTGAGGGATTATGCGCAGCATCTTTGGGCAAATGGTCTTTACTGGATTACCCCAGTATTTATTTTTAAAATGGGGGGATTTTATTAGAATTTTTTTATCATCCCAGTTCATTAATTAAGTACTTTTAAAAAAAAAAATTAAGTAAGTTTCTTTAACAACCTGTCACTGGAATGTCTTAACCCGTTTTGAAAATGCATTTTTAAAACATTTGCACTTTATACTATAATCCTTCATTTTTCTCCAATCAGACGAAATGTATGCGGCAATCGAGGAACCATCAAACCAAGTGTACACTTCCGGTTCTGAGACGTATGCACAGATAGCTCCCACGCAGCAAGTTCAAGCCACATTACATCAGCCTCCAGCCGGGCCTTCTTCGCCCCTCACCACACAAAATGTGATGCAGCACTCGGCAGCCGACTCCGGATCAACCGCAGCTGTCACGCACTCCTTAGATGGTGGAGAAACCAGCTCCAGGTAATTCCTTGTAATTAGTAAACTCATTATTATATTATTTATTTTACTTTTATCCAGATTTAAAATTTTTCTGTAAATTAAGTCAATATTTATTGGTCTTGTTTTAGTTTTTTTAAATGACATGAAATGATAGCCACATTTGTATTAAATTTCTGTAATATTTAACTATTTTTCAATTTTATATTGGTAACACTGAAACCAAACAGGATATCACTTTCTTGTGATATTGATAAAATATAGAATATTCTAAATATAAATTTATTTATCTTCAAGGCGACCCACAAGTGAAACTCCATCGAGACAAAATCTTCCTAAGCATTCCAGACAAGGTAATTTGTTTTCTTTAAATAATTTATATTAAGTCAATTATGTTAATATTCTTTTTTTTTGTGTAATATTGGTTTAATATCTATTTATTATTCATTGCAATAGTTTCTAAATATTTGATTTATTTGAAAGAATTTCTTTAACACTTTTAATTTGGATTATTCATAGTATCAATATTCAAAATTATGTAGTTCTTTCAGTAACATTTATAATAAATATATACAGTAAAACTCTGTTAACTAGGACCGAACTTTAAAAAAAAATCCAAATTACGAATAATGAAAGCAATTTTTTTAAAGGCAACACTAGAAATAAATTTTTTTAAATGCGTCATTTTACGCTTCCGCATTTTTGCGTGCACCACTGCTGTCGACATTGTGATTTTCATACTGAAACATGGCGACTGTCTATTATTTCACCTTTTTTATGTGTCAAAATGTTTATTAAATAACATTTTTTCCTGAATAAGGAAGGTGTGTGGCGACGTGGTGAGTCCAATTTTAAAAATAGGCCGCAAGCGATTCACCAATGCGTGACATAACAAAATTACGGATATTTTAATTTGATTTATCAGTCAAACTCGCCTTTTCCATCAAAATTAGGCAAGAAATCGAAATATTAAAACATCATATTTCGTTGAAATTTATTATTTTCCCGCTATTTTTCAAGTTTGAATTCAGAGAGGTATTCGGGATTCAAAATTATACTGCTAATTTTAACTTTGACATAAATTATTGTCAGTTTTTAAAATAAGCTCAATTTTCTCAAATGGTCAAGGATTTACACAAATTATAAGATGTTCCTGCCATTTTAGAGAATGAAACATGAAAAAAAATTAAGTATAAAATAAATTTAAATACAAAGGTTTTAGTTTCTTTATTACATTAAACAAATCACAATATTTCATAAACAAAAAACCGGATATAAAATTAATAGAACTGTTGCACACAATTCATTTATAAATTACGAGATTCAATGAAATTTGTTCTAATTTTTTTTTAATAAGGGGTTACAAGAGCGAGTAGAAACACGTAATTCGTAACGCGTCGGCAATCACTGTTGAAATAACAAATCTTATTAAATGTATTTTGAAATTTGGTATCACTCAGTTCGGTGCGCTCATTGCAATAAGAAACAGCACCGTGATTGGCTAAGGGACAAAGCTAGCTACAGATGTTCACGAAGAGATGATGAATGCGTAGTCTTGCGAGTTTGGATTTAAAAAATGCATACAAACTACGAATAATCAGGTTTTATGATTATTAGTATGTCATTTTCGGGGCCAAATTATTTAAAAAAAAAAATGTAAATAACTTTAAAATACAAAATATGGGTACACAAATTAACGGAGTTTTACTGTACATAAATAAACCTAAAAACAATAGTTTAAAAAATAAGTATGGTGGTCGTGTTTTTGTAACGCCGATGTAGACATTCAAAGCAACTCTCTTATTCTGTATTTTTTTTATGTGTACATGTATTCTGATCAGTAAATATATATTATAATAGACAGGTATGTATTGATAGGGAAAAAAATATTTGCATAAATTTTTATAAATATACTGGTTGATTTGATTTTCTAAATATTTTGGCAAGTTATTTTCTGTTATGGATTACTGTGAAAAAAAAGAATTGTGTAAAAAGAAAAAGAAGAACTGTGTAAAAAAGTGAATTTTCATAACGTCAGCAAGTCACAATTAATTATCTTCATGCAGCTTCCAACTCGAGCTGCAGCAGTTCGGTGGGGACTCTGGGCTCCCCTAAACCGGAAAAACGGCAGGCCAATTCTCCTCTGCCCCCCCCGCCTGGCCCTACCGACACCGTGCCATCAACTTCAACCGTGTCCATAGTGCCAACACACAAAAAGGGTAAAGACAGTCCCGTGCATCACCACCCCAAAGTGTCAACCGCCAAACCAAGGATATCAAGCACTGGTACTAATGATTTTTAGATTGGCTTTGGACTTAAGTGTGTATGTTACGAAGCTAATCATTTTATGATTATGTTTTGGATTTCTTCTACGTTGATAAGTCACAAGCATTTTTTTAGTGATGAGATAAACTGTGATTGTTCAATTGTAACCGTGATTATTTGTAATCCTTTGCGGAGCCCTGCTCGCGCCTCACACACATGGACGCGTAACTATGCACCTGACAGCCATTCAAGTTCATCCAGTACCGTCAGAAATGCAGATAACAATACGTCGAGCTGTAACCAGTCTGAGAAAACACCAGAATCGGCACTCTTCTCCTGGCCATTTCCTCTCCTCGGACACACCTCTCAGCACCACCTCTAGTGAACTTTGTTAATCTTGAATTTTAATTTATAATTTAGCAACAGTGTAAATTCATTTGTACTTCATTTGACAATAAATACAACCTTTTGTAAGTACATAATACGTTCGCTCTAACCGCATACACAAACACAATCCAAACTCATTTAATTACTATATAAACTTATTCAATCTATATACAGGTGTAACAGACCTAGTCCACAATATTTTATGGGTGGATACCTGGCTACATTATGAGTCGAAAATGTTCAAGCGATGTACGCAAATTCTGCACCATTGCGGAAAATAAATTTGAAATTTTTACTCAATCAGTCTACGTTAATACGAAATAAATATTCGCAAAATGTATCTATTACACTTTGGTACCAGTGATTTTTTAACTGTTTCTAGGTAATGTTGTAATCGCCATCAGATTTGATCTATCAGTTCTAGTTTTTGAGATACGCTATATTGGCTTCTTTTAGAATAAAATCATCTTATTTTTAACTTATGTACATTTCACTTTATTACTAATACGATTTACTCTGACTGCTAGTTAAAAAAACAAAAAATACAAAGTAAGGTATTTATTTCACACGGTAGATAAATGTACTTTCATCACTTTTCATTTAAAAAATTTCTTTTATACGACTTTCTAGCATGGAGTTTACCGGGACAGTCTCGCTGAAGACTCCAACAGCTATCATGTGCTATCCCATCTTCCTTGATATCGATCTTCCATGGTTTTAATGTCCTTATGAAATCTATCCCCCTGTTCTTCACTAAATTCACATTGATTTTCTGGAAACCGATCTAAGTGGTTGTGGGGGTAGTGAACTTTTATGCTCAAATTACAACCGAGAATATTAAAGTTGGAAAGCATATTTTCCACTAATTCTATGTAATTTCCAAAAAAATTTTTTACAACTTGAACAAATGAACATCAAGCATTAGATTCAACCTCGTTCATTGATGCGGTAAATTGTGGATCTTTAATAAACTGCCTCATCTGAGGGCCATCAAATATTCCGGCTTTCAGTTTTTCTGTGCTAATCCCGAAAAGTTTTTGTGTTAAGTAGCCAAAACAAAGTTCATCTCGATTTAAAGCCTTTACACATTGCTTCATAAGCCCCAACTTGATATGAAAGGGTTGAAATATGATTTTCTCTCGCGCAACCAAAGGTTCGTTGATTAAGTTTTGTTTTCCTTGAATTATGATATTTCTTAAAGGCAAATTTTTGTTATCTGTTCCTTAGCTCTGCTGTCCCAAAGACATAAAAAAACAAAGATATTTTGTATATCTACTTTGCTGTCCAAGGAGGAAGTTTACCATTTTTAGATCGACACAAATCACCCACTGATGTTCTTCATATTTGGTTTCTTGATTTCCTCCAAACTTTAGGCACTTTTGCTTTTCAATTGTCTACTTAATAATAATACATTTATTAGGTTCACTTTTTACATGTATTATGTTATGATAAATAATGTCTAACGGTCTGACGTATTACTCTTCCAAATGAATATTCATTAAGTATACATTTTCACCTAATTAATTACTATGAGTGTTGCGTAATATTTCAAATATCGGTATAACAGTAAGCAAAGTGCAATAATCAATGTACAAAAAAAATATATATATACACAAGGTTATTTTTCATTTGGCATGTATAAACCACCAACTTATCGTGAGAAGTTATTCCTACTATTTTATTAATGGAAAAGCACAAATATTTTATCTTCAGACCATTAAGCGTTAGTAAATTTTTGTCAAGCCATATTGTAGTTAGATTTAACCCATTTTGAGCCTCTGTCGCACTGCCGCAAATGTTCAATGCATATTTTACATACGAAATGTGGAGCCCAAGTTTTATCCTGGTTTCCCAAGTGGATGCCAAAACAGGCCAGGTAAGGCTTTTTCACAAAGTCAAAAATAGGTTTTCTACTTTCTGTCAAAGTGTATTCGCCACATATATAACAAAAAACATCTGGATGATTCACACAGCTACGTCTGTTTGTGGATGCCATGGTTTTAATTCAATATTTTATTACTAAATAACGCCAAAACTTTACATAAAATGATAGTAAACTGAATTGGGTTTGGCAGAGGTAATGTGAGCTAGTTATTAATTAGTTTGTGGTGGTGGTTACCCAGATATAGGAATACAGATATATATATATATATATGGGTAATTGAAACTGACTACATAATTAGATTTTAATTTTAGGTACGAAATTACAATTTTGGCCTGTAAAGATTTCATTATTTTAGCCTTTTATCAGAATTAAAATCAATTGGCCTGTATCTCAAAAACTAGAGCTGATACGAGAAAAAGCCAGGTATTTTTGCAATCAAGACATTGAAAATATCCAAAATCAGTTCTTACTTTTCCTGCACCAAAAAAATTCATTTTGTTGCCCGGTGTTATTATATTTTTGCATCACGCACTAATTATATAACAAAAAATAGTCTAGTAATTGAATAAATTTATAATCTAAAATCAATAAAATATTTAAAATAATCGCATAATTACGATTTTTTTTAAATGCTTATATATTGAGACATGATTGAGATTAGGCACATATTCTTTGAACATTTTCGATTCGTAATTTAGTCAGGTATCCACCCATAAAATATTGTGGACTAGATCTGTTACACTCTGTATAAAGTGGTAACAATCATATACAAGCGTGAGAACTCAAGAAGAAATAGGACTCTCGGTTCTCATCGTACACAACCCTTTTGATACAACTAATCCCTATTGGTGATCCTTTTTAGTCTATAATTACTAATAAAACTAGCGTCATATAAGTCACAGTTATAAATCATCATTTCAATCAAACATTAATCACAGTCACAATCACAATTTACTTCATCACAAATTTGTACGCATTGTGGTTATTCTTCATCTTATTCTTTTCATGCTCATTCAGTTATCGGGCATTTGCTATAATTTTCTTGTTGACAGCAGACTGGAAACGCTGCACCTTTTTCTGTCCATCGTTGTAGATTCTTCAGCTATGAGATTCAACATCTTTCAGCAATCTTTTTTTGAGTTGTATATGTAGAATCTGATATTCTTCTGGATGTTTCGTAATGTGTCAAAGATTTCATTTTAATTGTTTTGGTAACTTTGTCTTCACTCATCTGATTCAAAACATCCTCATTTCTTATCCTCTCCATCTGACTAATCTTAAACATATGTCTGTAGATTCACATCTTGAATGTCTCATATCGTCCGGGTGTAACAGACCTAGTCCACAATATTTTATGTGTGGATACCTCACTAAATTATGAGTCGAAGATGTTTAAGGAATATGTGCCTAATCTCAACCATGCCAGAGATATTAAAAAAAACATAATTATGCGATTATTTTGATTAATTGAACATTAAAGGTCATCAAATTTTGAGCGGCTAGACTATTTTTATTAGATGATTTAGGGGCTGAAGCAAAGATATAGATTAATAATGTATAAGTTTGGCAAATATTTATTACGAAGTACCTAGATTTAAAGCTTAACATGATTTTGTAAAAATTTCAATCAATAATATTTTCCATAACGGTGCAGATTATGCACATATTCCTTAAACATTTTCGATTCGTAATTTAGTCAGGTATCCACCCATAAAATATTGTGGACTAGGGCTGTTACATTCTGTATACAAAAATAATTCATATTTATTATATCCATCTTATTTTATTTTTCTTTAATTTACTTGTAAATCCATAATACGGTAGAACCGCGTTAATTTGATGTTAAAAGGACCAAAAAAATTGAATTTGTATTACACGGAACCCCGTTAATAAGAAATTCAAGGAAAAAACGTGCAATTCATGAAAAAAGCCACTAATTTCGTGAAAACATACATATTTTGACATAAACTATCCGCGCAAATCAATGCATCCAACTGAAAAAAACGTACACGGAATTCCCCAATTTCGAGATCACAACATAATATAATATAAAGAAAGTTCCACACAAAGTAGACTCAGTCGCGCATTGGCAGGTATCGCGAAACACTGGCGTGCGCGGTTTTTTGACTGCGCTTTTTATAACTTGCTCAAAATTTTCGAATTATGTGATGTAAAAATTTCATACTACGTGTTAATGGAATTTTTGTGTTAAGAGATAGATTAAGTATGAAACTAACAATTTGGGTCTTGAAGTGTTTGAAAATTTCGAATTATATCGAATTTCGATTAAAACGGGTTCGAATTAATGCGGTTTTACTGTACATTAATTTTCTATACATGATAAAATAAATATTATAAACATTTTACAACAACATGTAC
This sequence comes from Eubasilissa splendida, assembly GCA_031772225.1. Taxonomy (NCBI): domain Eukaryota; kingdom Metazoa; phylum Arthropoda; class Insecta; order Trichoptera; family Phryganeidae; genus Eubasilissa; species Eubasilissa splendida. The sequence goes on along the minus strand of CM062857.1, from coordinate 22,039,985 downwards.
TTTTTTCAGGCGATCTTCACAATAACCCCGATAAACTCCGAAGAAGCCTTAATGAGAAACACCAAAGAAATAACAGTTGTGTCAGTTCATCAGACTTCTATGGCTGTAATTACCCTGTGGACAAGCACAGGTTTAGTTCTGGTGACTTGGCCAGGTCGCTGGTGGCTAAAGAATTGAATTTCACATTGGATAAACCCGCTACTGAAAAACAAGCTGACGCTATTTACAACACGATCGATGGAACTAATGATATTTACGCAGCTATCGATCAAGAGGTTCCACACAAAAGCCTAACTAATCAACTGATCCCTCCCAGCAGTCCATCAAAAAACCTTGAAGAAATGTACGCCAAAGTTATAAAGAAATCAAAACATTCTCAAGATCGTTCCCAAGCCTCTTCTCGGTTGTCCAATTACGATGATTTAGAGTCGGGAAATATTATCAAACTACGTAAAAAGAGTTTACAACATGAAGAAGACAGATTATCTTTGTCAAATGAGACTAAAAGATTCTCTGGAACTAGTCCAACTAGTATTCCCGTTCCTGATTCCAATTACAGAAATAGTCCATCTCCAAAGAACATCAACTTAAACAAAGAGGATCCTGGCTATGAAACCATAGACAGAATACGAAACAAAAATCACAGCTATGAAACCATAGATAAAAATGTTGCTAAACACAAGTCTGAGAAAAACATCGATCCCGGATATGAAACCGTTAAAGATCCAATCAAGAAACATGATAGTCAAAAGCGAAAGACAATACACACTTCAACTGGTGGATCAACGCAGCATTCACACAATTCCTTAGACATACTGCAAAGGAGTTCTTTACATGAAATGAGAAACAGTATCGGCATTGAACCCGGATACGAGACTGTACCGAGTGGTCCAGAAAGTATGCTAAGCAATGACCCAGGATATGAACACATACTTCGAACGGAAAGGTGTCCTTCAGATTCCGATCCTAACTACGAAGTTTTAAGACCGCATGACTCAAATTCACCGTACGCTTCCATCAAAAATAAATCCCAAGTACCTGGATATTCTATCATCAACAAAAAACCCAAAGTTCCAGAGACTGACTGGATGGCGAACAACAATGAAAATTCAAACTCTGAACCGAATTACGAGTCCATGCCTCATGACCCCTTGTACAATACGGGCAGCGAATCGGATCCTAACTACGAATCTGTCGGGCCGAAAGATCCCAACTACGAAAGTGTCAAGTATTTTGACGTTGCCATGAAAGAGCCACCGTATGAAAAAGTGCATAACGATTCTGTTTTCAACGATAACTCATCCGGATCCCAATTTCAAAGGACTGGTTCGGCTTCCGGGTACGAAAGAATCAAATCAATACTCAAACATAGCGAACACGAAGACCAGAACGACAATAAGACGAATGGGGTAACTGTCGTGAATCCTTCCGGGGAAATAGCTCCGGTCGGAGACTACTTTCACGTTTGAAACAATTAGAAGTAATATTTTCGTCTCAACCTAAGTTACGAATTGAAACCACTAGATGTATAAAATGAGTACTACATATATTGTTTATAATATTATTTATTTTTATTTATTACAGATTATTTTATAAATGGTCTTCCATTAAATAATGAAAATTAAATCAATAATTTTCAAATTTGCAATGTTGGCGAATATATTTTGTACATTTTTCTTCCTTCGAATTTGGCCAAATTTACCAGGGTGACCAAGTTTTATCATTCTTATTGTGAAAATAAAAACTTAAATTACCCTTTTTGGTTAATTACATCTAATAGTAGTAAATTTTTTCCATTACACAATTTGTTTACGTGCTTCTATAAATAAAATAAAATATATTAGCGTATTTTTAAGCAGACATTTATTATTAACTATTCATTTGTAATTAATAACAAGTATGATAATGTGTGCCACGTTAATGGTGCATTTGTATATTATTTTTACTATTAACATTATTTTTGAAGTACAAGTAGGGTATTTCTGTTGTATAGATATACATTTTTTTAAGTATTAAATTGCATTCTCTGAGGATTAAGTCTAGCAATTCCAATATATCCTAAGTACTATTTTATTTGTTTTAAATTAAATTATTGTGTTATTACGCAGGTTCTATTTTCTGTTTTAGTTTTAACCTTTTAAGTGCCAATAAATTTTACTAGCTTTTTGTAAACATTTTCCCATTAATACAACGATTAACTGTAGGAATATTTAAATATGTCTAAGAACACACAATTACCGGATTTTCACCTACAAAGGCACTGTTATTAAACAAATAATAGATATCTCAAAGAGACAAAGTTATTTTTTATTTTATTTAATGGAATTATGGGTAATTACAAAGCTTACGACCTGTTGTCTTCGGCTGGCTTAAGTGATCACTTTATATAAATATAACGTTCACCATTCTCACTCATCAATCTCCGTATCTATCAAATTTTTGAAAGTGTGTTATGTTACATGTTAATATGTGGACTTATTTCGAGTACCACTACACTATCGCCATCTATGGACTAAATTTGATAATGAATTTCCCCCGAAATAGCATATATGTCACAATGAGAATCAAAAAAAAAAAATTAATTGTATTTAAAGTAATATTCTTTATCTGTAAAATGTTTTTAACACTCATTATACTAGAATACGTCTGTGAAAAATCGATATTTTTCAATTTTATATATTTTCTTATTTTGACCAGTAATATTTGAATATCTATTATTTGTTTATTGACTGTAGGAGTTACGCCTACGTATTGAGTATTACATTTTTAATTGAAGTTATCGAAACAAATACTGTGATTATTTTTCAATATATTAAATAGAAGTATTTTATTTTCAATGCATTCGTGTTTGATTAGATTTTGATTTGCATGTAGAAGTAGAATTATACCATGTGGATTTTTACAGTATTAAAATGTTTTGATGTCAGATACATTACCATTTTGTCGCTTATTTACTCTTATCTTTCAATAAAAATCAAATACTTTGTATCATCTTTCATCTATGTTTATAATTGTCTTTAAACAAAATGCACCAAACATTAAGACTGAGAAAATCATAATATAAACACGCCATCCACTCCAGCATTGTATATAATATTTTTAAAATTTATATATTTTACTCTGATAAAGATAAAACAAGAAAATAATCTATCTTATTTCTCATGAAGAAAAACTGATGATCTAAAATATATCAAACCCCTTTAAGTACAGTACTCTCTTGATTTTCCGGGGTGATGAATTAACCGGGGCGGTGTGAATTTTTTATTATCCGAAAACATTTTGAATAATTTCAAAAATTTATTTGATGGTGCTACGATATAACTGGCAGCCTATACAGTGCAGTAAAACTAAATGTGTGGATGAAAAACTGCAAATGTTGCCATAATATAATATATCAATACAATAAAAATTGTACATCTTTTTTAATAATGAATACAAGTAACTTTTTCAAAGCCCTGTTAAATATAGTACAAACGAATTGAAACGTGGTTATTTATTTGACTGCAAATACACAACAGGAAATAAAACTACCAAAATTGTCAATGCATCATCGAATTTTCGACATCTGTTAATAAAAAATTTACTCATTGATATTTGGTAGCCGAGAGTGTTCTTGACTGTTTGTATTCAGTGTTTACTTTTGAGCCAATGCGCAACACACACACCGCATTAATTTATTTATTTATACCTCATTTTTTTTCACAAACTTCCCGAAAAATCGAGTTTACTGTACACCGAATGTTAATTTACAAAATCAACTCTCAATATTTTCTTACTTTTGTCTTACTGTGTATTTGAATAAATGCTAAAATGCTGTAAAATAGCTAACTTTTATCAATGCAACATTTTGAATTGCCTTGTGATATTTTAAAACAAGAACACTATTACAATTTTAATGGAGAGGACAAAGTACATGCTGTGTTAGGTGATAATTTCATTCCACTGAAAAAAAAAATTCATATTCTTACAATTTTATTATTATTATGGTATTTCTCTAATTACTAAAGCTTTCTATGTTTCTTTTTACATTTCATCAAGAAACTTTGAGTCTCCCTCAAATTCTGCCACAGGCCAGCATTTCTCTTCAGATCGTCAGTTCAAAACATTTGTGGCCGACTAATGCCCATGTGTGGACGTCACTGCAGAATCATCCAGGTCCATTTGGACATTGTCAACAACCTTTGTGTTTTGTCTTATCTACTTCTTCTTGTCTCTCAGTGAACCCCGTGCTTGTGCCATTGACTCTGCAACAGCCAGTTTTGAGTCCATATTTGCACTCTTATTTCCAAGTATGTGGTTAAGCTTGTCCAAAAGCGCCCGTCCCAATGTTCTCCTTCCTCAACTTAACAGCTGTTAAATAATGAAGAATAATCTTCTTTGACTTAACCTCATTGCGAGGATGATGTCTGCATTAATTTATCTGTTAGGAGTTTTCATGTGGCTGAGGAGCCCTATCCTCAAACCGCATACCCTTCCATGTGTTGTGCAAGTGTATCTACCAGGCAAGATTCTAAGGGACGCATCTTTCTCTTTTTTCTGTTATTACGGCAACCCTCTTCTGTTTGAAGATGAATAATAATGGTTTATATCTGTATTTTGAGAAAATATGAGAAAGGAATTCAATGATATATTGAGGATAAGTTTTTTATGTCTCGTATTGAACAATTAATTTATTTACTTTCGATTACTATTATAAAGTGAAACTGTTTCCTGTAATTTTTCTTATGTAAAAATTTTGTTATAATTGCTCACCGACCATTGCTTTCTGAAAAGAAGAATTTTATAAAAAGATTTCAGATTTTTTATTTTAAATAATTTATCAGATACATCAATATGTACCACAATAATCAATACTTTTCAATTTCTTTTGTAAGCACTTAAATTTGTATAATAGAAATCTGGTGACTATTTTTTTTATAAGAATAGCCATAGCAAGTGTATTATTAAAAATACCTTTATTTGTAAGGTCTAAAACAATTTGTCCCGGGACCGAAAAATTGTAGAGCCCTCAGAACTGCATTTATTACTGACGTCTTTTATGTAATGATGAAGAATCATATTTGTAAAAATTGTAATTTATTATAAAAAATAATTCTCAATATTATTTATTATTTATAAAAGATTATCAAATTCCAACTAAAAATGTGTTTTATTTATTAAATATGTGTTTTACATAATTGGTGCCCCAATTTCCCAATTCACGCATATTTACATAAACAGAGTTATATTATAAAATTCATGCCGTAAGATAATGGTAAAATAACAAACTGTTTGCACATTGCACTTGCACATTTTCATTTGGCACCAAAGCATAAAAAATAGTCACTAACTTTTGTTGGAGGAGATCATCTTCTTGTCAGCAGATGCTTTTATCTTTCTATTACCATAATTAACATTGATAGCTAGTCCTGAGTGTTCTAATCGGTGTATTGAATATATTCATTCAACCTATGTAAATGAAAAAACACCAACCTTTGCAAAAATGCTCTTCCAGCTAAGCTATTTCAGTATTGTTAATCTTGTCAGATTTGTTCTAAGTATCTTTTAATTCAGCGACGTATCCACTTTCCAATAAAAAGAATCCTATCTTTTTATTTATCAAGGAAAAGTATATTCTTGGGATAATTTTTTTAAATCAATAAAATGTGAATTTATCATTAAATATAATTTTATAAAAATGAGTGTACTGAAAAATAGTGTAGTTATTTATTTTTATTTTTCTTATACTCTATCTTGTTAGCTATTATCATTATGTTTACTGCGGCCTAGAAACGCTCTACAGTAGTTAGTTATTTGCGTTATAGAATTTTATACTATCCTGAACAGCTTAGAAATCTTCCGATTCAGAAAATGGTCTGGTTCAAGAAGTGAATCCAATTCTTCAATAGAGCATAAACTTGGGTGACCCGGAATTTACAGTCCGTATCTTTGAATACAAATTTGGTAGCTAACAAAAATTAAACTAAATATATATTAGGTGTACCCAAAAAAAGGCCGCATTTTACGTGAATAAATTTGAGTCAGTTGTGACTTATTTATCGTCTGGATCGCACAGCTTTCTTTCGGTAGTGTATGATCAACATCTGGAGAGTATGTCGTAAGCATAACAGTTAAAAAAACAAATCCCATTTTCAATGGCAGACTTCGTTACGAGCAAGCTGTTTTTACTCTTTTGTGCTGTATGAATTTCACCAAAAAAATTTGGTAACCACAGCAACCAAAAACAATTGTGCCATCTATGGTGAAGCTTTACTAGTTTGTCAATGCTAAAAATAGTTTAAAAGAATTAAATCAAGAAATTTTTGTTTCGAAGACAAGCCTAGAAGTGGAACACCAAAAATCATCGATTAAGATTCCCTTAGCTGTAGAAATTGAGGCCAATTCAGAGATGTCGATTCAAAGACAAAGGAGACTGGGATTTTATGGCCTAGAATTCAAAGAATTTTGAAAAAAATCGGAAAGGTGTGTGGGTATCGCACGCAAAAACCAATGACAATGTGCAGCCTCAGATGGAAAACTGTTGATCACCCTCCGTATTCTCCTGATTTAGTGCCATAAGATTACCTTTTGTTTAGGTCTTTACAACATAATTTAGATGTGAAAAAATAGTGTCAGTGAAGTGAAAACAGCCCTCCCTCAATATTTTAAATCAAAGCATGTCAGTTTTTACAAACGAGGGAATAAAAACTTGCCTGAACAATGAAAGAAGGTTGTATCTATCGATGGAGACTATTTTCTTGAATAATATTGTGAAAATAAATTTGTTTTTAAAACAATGCTTTTCATTTACAAAAATTTCCTTTTATACCTCTAATATACAGCAAACAAAATATATACACGGTAATAATTTTGTGATACAACATAATTATTAAAAAATTTTCAATAAAATAAACTTAGTATGCATGTCGAGTTATTGTGTCACTATTATAGTTTCGAAAGGTGCAGTCCCTATCATCATCAACTATATTAGAGACAAAATAACTCAATAGTACAAAGTTTCTCAAAAAAAAAAAAATTTTAATATGTATGTACATGTGTAAATAACGCAAAACCCATCTATTTATCTTCCAAATTATGATTTAAAATTAACATAAATACTGTATGACCGGCGCCTGAAAAATCCATAACTGGGTAGCAGTCCAATCCAATTCAAATTATTTATGTTAGCCTCAACCGCCATCCATAACTACCAAGATGATTAAGTATGAAAAAGTTAAACGTGTGTTATTTACTAATTTTATTGTTTTGTCATGTCATGTATTGTTTTATAGTTATAGAGATAACAAAGTAAACTAAATGCGTTTTAAATCCGTATTCTCATAAAAATTTTCAATGAATTCTTCAAGTATAATGACCAATGTTTAATAAGTTTAAAAAATTGACAATAATGAGTGACCTATGTCCGAATTACTACACAATTTTTTTCCTTATTATATATGAATAAAAATGTACACCGCCTTTATAAAATGCAGTATTGGTAACAATAAGTTACACGGAATACATAAAAAAACATAATTTTATTACAAAATAATTATAGACAGGATTATAATAAAAGTCACATGTGTAAAAATTGTAATTTATTGTACAGATAATTCTCAATATTATTTATAAAAGATTATCAAATTCAAACTAAACATGTGTTCTATTTATCAAATATTGTACATAACCCTACGTGGCCTTGTTACCAAACATTCACAAATCAGCACACTTATATTCTGTATAGATATGATGGGACCGGCCAACAGATTGTTTGTTCACGGTGGCTTTGTCCAAAATTAGTCTCATGAAACAGAAAACATGATGTTTAGTTCTTTGCAGCATCAAGATAATCAGATTCCAAAAAGTTCAAAATAATAATAACATTTGAGTTAGCATACTAAAAATGGCCCTCCGTAAATAAATATATGTTGCGTTACATATTCACAAAAAATACACAATTTGATTTTGTGACCAATGTCACTAATTTAATTTGTCTTTTCATTCTCCGAGTTCACATTTAATTCCAATAATTACTTCTTTTTGATGGCCGGAAGAAAATAACTTGTTTAAAACATTTAAATACTCAAAAAATACACTTGGGTAGTTCTAAATATTTAGCTACAGCGTTTACGCCTGTAGATGGGAAGGACTGCTCTTCCCGAAACTAGTTGTGATATTAACTCAAAAATTGTGTGCGTGTAGTACAAAGTCAATATAAAAATTATATATCTTTTAAATTAGCTACAGCGTTGTTTCAAAATAAATTAAAATTCTTACAAAAAATAACTTATTACGCTTCAAGTGTTTTGTGGAACACCAAATAATTAAGTAACATTTTAAATGCGTTAGGAATGTGGTGGGAATCAGCAAATAAACATTACACTTAATCTTCCAGTCTTTCAAATAGTTATTTTGCACCCATTCAATCGCAATACACAAATCCACATGTTTCACTAACTGAATGACTTCTTTAGCAAAGTATGATATATTCCAAGTGTGAAAATCCTTAGTGATAAAAAAATACATACTACAGTTCGTCGTGAGCGGAGCGCTGAGAATTATCTGAATTATCATCAACGCAAGCTGCGGGAGTATTCATCTCAAACAAGTATTCACAGCGATTGGGCTCAGACACAGAAATAATATTGTTTTCGAGTCCACAGTGTACGATGATCTTGGCCGACCTGTTTGGGCCATTCCAACAGGGTGTGCCCCCGGAGTAGAGCATGGCAGTGTAGCGACTGTTCCCTTCTCCCACCCATTCGCCCCAGGTCCCGAGGCGGGTCTCAGCTCCTCCGTTCTTGGGCTGCTGCGTGGCCTTATCGAAGGGACACAGTTTGTACAGATACTCTCTGTCCGTGTACTCTAGACACTGCCCCACCAGTGTTGCGAATTCCTCCTGAGGGCCATAATCTTTTTCTAAAGTTTCTCTTATTTTTATTATTTCATTTTCAATATCTCTGACTGCTCTCTCGGCTTCTGCAAATTTTCCTCTAGCTTCTGTGGCCGTGTTGACAAGGTTTTGTGTTTCCTCATCGTAATGCGTGGGTTCTGGATGATCATCTTCCGACGCTGCTTCATCAACAATATCTTTCTCTGGAACATCCAAATCGTCCCCATCATCTTCTCCTTCTTCAAACTCTTCCCGCTGTCCGGAGCTATCATCATGCTCTTCCGCATCATGTTCCTCCTTCTCATGTTCGTCCGTTTCCTCCTGACCTTCGCGCATCTCTTCAGCTTCAGTAACTGCGGGAGGCTTAAACACACCCCCTTCCACCATCAGGTATGGTTTGACAAGAGGCCAAGCCTTTTCAATAAAATCTTCTAAAGATATCTCGGAATTTTCGGCCAAAAAGAATCTGGCTTCTTCCTCCGATACTTCGCCGTTTCTATCCTTGTCGAAGGTGGATCGTGTTTGTATTTCAGCTATGCAAAGAAGACCGTTCCCATCAGAATCGAATTTTATGAATATTTCTTCAGCTTCTTTAACATTAGCTTCGCTATCCTCCTTGTCCTTAATCTTTTGCTCCGCCTCTTCAGCTTCTCTGTACTGTTTGAGTGCAGAGTTTTCCAACAACTCTACTTCTTCCTTAATCTTCTGTTTTTCGATCTTTAGTAATTCGGCTTCTTGTTTGTTTTTCTCCAGTTCTTGTATTCTCTCTTGCATCTCATGTTTTATAACATTACCTTTCTGAATAATGTCAGCTCTGAGCTGGCTTCCTGCTTTGAGTAGTTCCGCCTTTCGCAGGGCTTCCAAGCGAGCTTCTTTTCCCATTTCGCTACAATTATTGACACAATTAGCGGATGGATGTGCATATTCGTCGGAGGCATCGCAACAATCGCAGATTCCATCGTTCACTCTAGAACTAGGGATGTTTTGAGGCTTGTGTCCGGCGTTCGTACAATGAAAGATACCGTTTAGGCACGCCGATGTTCCAGGTTCGTCACTACCGTCAAAACAATCGCAATAATCGTCATTTACTTGAGTAAAGGGAATCGTTAAAGACCCATCGAAACATGTGAAATCCTTACCAGGCGCGTACAGTGGAGTCCTAGATATGGAAACTCCGCGAGGCCTCGGTACTTCCGAACATTCGCAGACTAATAAAATAGCAAAAGATAAAACAAACAATTCACCTTTATAAAAATTTGACAAAATCATCGTGTTTCGTTTGTTTCACCGGCCGTCAACCAACGTGAAGTCGCGCCTTTCGGTGTCAAATCCAGAAACGTCACATTCCGGTTACAAGAGTAGACCTATATTCTGAAAAATATTACAAAACTTATTAAACGTATCGTACATGTTTTGTAATAAACATTAAAAATGTTTTTTTGAATAAAACAATGTAGTATTTTATCTCTCTAATGAAATTTAACACATTTCACTAATTTTATTATGTACAATGTACCAGCCAAAATTCTAATTTCAAATATAGCGCATTATGAATTCTTGTCGTTGCTTCCGGCCACGTTCGAAAGACTAACAACTAACTTCATACTAGTGTGTGGTGTATTATGTGTCAAATTGTAGGATTTTCTGTCTCTTGATAACAGAAATTATAAAAAATGAAGCTCTGGACGGGGTGTTTTCTGTTCATATCGCTTCTACATTTCGATTATTCTGGCGGTGTGGAATTGACATTTGAATTGCCAGATAATGCTAGGGAATGCTTTTATCAAGAAATTGCGAAAAATACTTCGGCAACTTTGGAATTTCAGGTTTGCATTTTTTGATGAATATTATCGCATTATTCGATTAAATTATGTCTAATATCGTACTAATTAAAATGTTTACAATTCTTCCCCGTGAATATTTTGGTTCAGTATCTCGCGTCCATTACACAGTTCAATATATATTTTCATGAACTTAAGTTTATAATTTTATGGTTTACTGCTTTTACTTCGATCGGAAAGAAAAATGTAATTACTCATGTAGTGTTACATGTACATTTATAGTTAATTACATGCAGTAGAAAGCTTAAACTGTATACAGCTTTTTTTATGTACACTTTACTTTAAGGTGGTGATATATTTTTATTAAATTCATTTGTTGGCTAGAAACAGTGGTGGCTCCCTTTAAAGAAGTATGTTTGTCTACCAGTGCCCATGGTAATTCACACGATGATATGCTCTTTCACACATCATTTAGAAGAACTTAATATGTTACTGTTACAGACTTTGATCAAACAGTTATTTCAATTTGTTCCCCGCATATAAGTAAGTCCACCAACTTTGTTCAGTACAGATGTATGATTTAAATAAATTTCTAGCGAGTGAATTTTTAACTTTTATTTTGTGGAAATATATATTCCTCATTATGTTTATGGGGATTCTAAATAAGCAACATTTTTATATATTACATCGCCACCCACAAACCTACAAAATGTTACATGTTTTTCTGACGCTTTTTTTTAAGTAAGTTTTGTGACACATTTTACTCAGGAAGCCTCTTAAAAAAACACATTCTATGTTAAAATCAATTCTACAATATTTGTACATCAAACAAGAACGATTTGTATAAATACATTGTGTTATTTTGTTACTACTCTAGTTTTGAGAGGTGTGGTCCTTCCTATCATCAGGATATAGTTGATAACTAATCTGTAATCTAAATATGCTGACCTATTAAGGGCGAGTTTTCATTTTTCCAGTTTAAATTTTGAAAAATTATACACAAATTAGATATGCTTTTAAGATGACGCTAATAGTTAAATTATTATATGTATCAGATAAATAATTAATTACGTTATTTGATACGTAAATCATGCGAGAGAGGAAGGTTTGAATAGAAAGAGATGACAATAAAATTGTTGATTTTTTCGCATTCGGTACAATTTTTGAACATGACTTTTGTCAGGATTATTTTCCACCTTTTTTCATATTAATATATTGGAATAGTATGAAATGAAATAAAAATGTGTGTTGTCATTTGAATTAATCAATCAAAAATTAAAGGTACCTAATTCATATCAATGAACATGTTTTGAAATCAGACAATTTACCTATATATATTTAGATGATCACTTACATCAATGTTCCAATTTTAAAATTATTATGACACCTTCAATTTATTATTTTGTTTAATATTATCAATTTAAAACGCCACGTTGCCATTTTGGTGATAAGTCTGTTTCATAATTATATGCTATTTATAATGCAACAGTGTTATAATAAACAAAATATTTAATTCTGACTTACATAAAAATAACATACATAAAATGTTTACTGTGTTCAAGAAAACTTTTTTTCCCTTAAAATCAGTAAAAAGACATCTAATTTATGAAATTTGCTACTAATGTTGTGTATAAGTTCAATATTAATTCAAACTGTGGATAAAATATGTGTAAAAATATATTTTTTAACAAAAATTACAAGAGCGCGGACTAAACATCATTACGGCCGCTGTTGATCGGTGATCTGAAATTAAAAGAAAATAAAAATACACATTATTAGGATCGATATAAGATAAGATCGATGTAAGAAATTATTGCGTTTTTGAAATCAAACTTGATTGTAAATAGTAGCTGAAGCCTCAAAGCATGTGAGTAAATACATTATATTATTTTAAAACATATGTTTCTAATGGTCGCAGTCTTTCTTATAATGTTTGTAGTGTCTTAACTATGGCAAATAACATTCAGTATGTTAGTTTTAAATGAGTATAAAGGTTCTGTCTAAGTAATAGTTTAAAAAATGTCAAATCTTAGTGTATAATTTCTGATATAAAAACTTCTGTAAAAATGTGAAAATTTGAATTATTATTGAAAGTAGCCCTTAAGGAAGAAGGGTGAAGTGTAGAAGGGGAAGGGATTTTTTGATAGTTTATTGTAATATGAACTACACTAGGGGAAAGTATTAAGGAATGTGATTTTATTAATTGGTGTTTTCTTTTAATAATTTTTTTTTGTACTTTGTCAATTTTTAAGTTGTTCATTATTATCAATCCTTTATTAGGTACCAAGTGGAGAAGTTTTAATTTATAGCTATCGAAAGAATGGTTCGTTTTAATGACACGATTAGAAATTTCAAGAAGTTATTATTTTTTAGGCAATGGCGGTGTTCTTTTATTCTCAATTTAGGTTTGGCCTGTGTGTTTTTTGTCGCAACCTCCACAAGTTATTTTGTATATCCTATTTTTTTGTAAAATATTAATTTTAGAAGAATTTTGCAGACATTGTTATTGGTATAAAACGCGGGTTTTATATGCGCCGGGAAATGATTTGTAATTTTCTCAGAATTTGGAACGGTACATAATATTTTCCGCCTATAAGTATTTCATTGACATTAGTTTTATGTTCGGAGAATAAATATTTTTCTGTTTTATTGATTTTTTATTTTAACATTTAACCCGTTATTATTTGCAATTATTTTTATTTCACAATTGTAATTAGCGGCGTTTAGTAGGTTAATATCAATCGGTTTAGCATGTAATGGAAGCGATTTTCCCCGTGCTCATTATGCGACCATAGGGAAATTCACATAGGATTGATATCAGTTATTTGTAAATGCATATTTTGTTTTTCCTCATATGTACATATTGTGTAGTGTTAACTCTGTTCCATATTGTCTCACACACCGCTGTCCTTAAAAGTACTGTACAAAATTTCTCTATTAATGTAAATGATGTCCTATAAACATTTACTGTTCAATTAGATAAAACAGTAGTAATAAAATTAATCGATTTCAGAAATTTTATTAAAAGCTGTTACCTTATTTATGTTAGCATATGACTCCAGAGCTAGTTAATCTTTCCTTGAAGATGCCCGTCGATGGCATGCAATCGCTTTGCTAGCATTATATTCTGTTGTCATTGTTGCAATATATTGTGCAGAATGATGTCAGCAGCTTCCTCAATCTTCGTATTCTGTGTCTGTGGTGTCTTCTTTCTTATTACTTTCATATTTTTCTTTGCGCTGCATTTCTTTCATTCATTTCATTTTTTTTGATGATTTCTTCATCTCGAGACGAGGACGAACAAAAGGAACTGCAACACTGTCTCTTTAACGTCTCGGCTGAAGGCCAGATAAGCAAGAGTCTGCTGTGTATGCAAAAAATCAATATCTGCACCCATTATTTATATGTTTTCTGCCCGAATGTAATTTTTGTAGATGGTATTTTGTAGTTTTTATTTTTGATGTGTCTCGTGGGCTTTAACTGCTGTGTGGCTGGGTAATTTTTGGAATTTTTATATTGGTAGATTAGTAAAATTTTCACTTATTTCTTAGATTGTCGGAACTTCAAATTTATTGAATATTTCTTTAGAGCTCGTTCAAATTGGTATTTTGAGTATTACGGTAGAACTTCGATATAACGGACTAATGCAGGTGAGGGGGTGTCCGTTAAAGTCAAAAGTCCGTTATGTAATGAGGTGATTTTCCAAATGCACTTATTTAATTGAGAAAATAAATGGCACAATACACGTATATGATGTTCGTTGTTTGTATGTTTCTATATAAATATATAAATGGATTAAAAATATTATGTGATTTTAAAAAAACCGATGAGGGATGTTTGAAAATTTTATTTCACAGTAAAAAGTTTTCTGCTATCTAAATAAATAAACACTTTTTCTGAAAATATACTTTAATTATATGTAGGTTGTGACATACGTTTCCTGAGTCTCGTTCACACTCACCTGCTAGATTAGTGGAGAAACATAAAATGTGAGTACAGAACTCACCTTGCTGACGACTTTCTCTATACTTGTGATACATTTATAATAAGTTGTGTTATTCGGATGGACAGGAATCTAATCTATTTGATTAAAAGGTGTTACATTTAACTGTACTTGTTTATTACAAAACGAGGAGAAAATCATCATATAATCTAATATTACAAAAATAAGTTTGCACAGAATTACACGCTCCCAATGACAATAATAATTATAAAGTCCAGTTGCTCGGTGACGAACTCCTGCGACCATTAGCGCGAGTAACCCCAGTTGAAATAACAGATACCGCCATCATGATAGGTCGAGAATCCGACACAACAGAAAAATAGAACAATAAAACATGACCATGCACTCGGGGCGCTCTTCCTCTACATTTGAACTTGTCGAAGCCTGGATTTCATTCGCTACCCTTATCGGTAATTGTGGCCAACGACTGGACGCCCCCTCCACATCTCGCTTGCGACATCATCCAACATTAATTACAGAGTCCTTCCATCCCGGGTCCAAGAGGAAATAAAATATTTCTGCAGAAGAGATAAATACAATACAAATTAGGATTTATCGCAAGCTTATTAGAAAATGGATGCACTAGTAACTATGACGATTTTTTTAACCAGTTTTACCTACAAATTTATATCGCTTTGCGATTTGCAAAGTCGGCCATTTTGCAACGGCCACCGAAGTCGTGCGCAAAAAATGCGGCTAGACACCATGTTCGTCTACAAGTGAATGCAACCTCTTGGCGGCGCGCAAGTTGATGCGTTTCAGAACAGTGTTCCTATCATAATAATTTTTTGCTACGGCCTCTATTTACATAATATTATTTATTAATAATTAAAAACTAAAACGAATTTTATAATGTTACAAGGTATAAGTTTAAAAAATGTAAAAACACAAACAAAGTCCTATCTATTCTTTGGATGATATATCCAAACACATCCGTTGTGGAGTGACGTTAATGTTCGGTGTCGAGGCCCTTGTTTTCGCTAATCCTACTTTAAAATACCCACAAAGTTTTGTTTGAACATTTAAAGTCTGCTGCTTTTTTTTATAATTAACTCTAAATTTACGAAAATGGGTGTGGAAATTTTGTCCAGCATATCCGAAGTGCGTTATATCAAGGTTCTACTGTACTTTTATTATAGCCTTTTGTGCTCTAAATAATTGTTTAATACATATATGTATAGGCTGCACCTCCCCCCATCCAATTATGTCATATTCTATTTTTGTTTGGCAGAGTGCATAGTATATACTTTTAATGTTTTGAAAAAATATATAAGTTCACTTATTTTTCTCATAATATATTCTATAGGCTGTCTTTTTACAATCATTTTTGGGCAGTTACAGGTTGTGTCCTTATGTACTGTATTCAACACAAAACTGAAGTGTATCTATTGTGTTGCAGGTTGTCACAGGCGGGCAGTATGATGTAGATGTCCTTCTGGAATCTCCCACAAAGGAGGTGCTGTACAAGCAAATCAAAATGCAATTCGACTCTCACAGTTTCGTGGCTCCTATTGATGGTATGTACCCTTTTGACATTCTTATAAATTTGTCCACATCATTGAACAGTTTTAACAGATGCGAGAAGAAAATGATTTTAAAATGTACCTACATACCTTTTTAATTAGCGAATGACCAAAAACCAAATTAATGAAGAAAAAAAACATATCACAAACAATTTCATTAAACTTTTCCCGCGTAACAATTGGCGTTGGCAACTTAAATACATTAGTTCTGGTAACCAGATAACTGCAAACAAAATAATAGATTAATATAAGTTACACAACATTCCTTAAGACAGGTAACATTAAATTACTTTATTTAATAAAATCTTGCAACGGCAGAGTCTGCTGAAATTGTATATATGTGCACTCACCTTGTGTACAGTTGTCATAGAATCATGAATATTAATTGGAATTGATTCCTAAAGAATTTGATGATTCACCCTTGACAAATGTATATTATATATTCAAAATGTTATTTTTAATATTAAAAGTTTTAATGTACGTAAGTAAGTTTCAATGTCATAATTAGTTATTAAAACTCATTACATTCTAGATTTATAATCATAATTTATGTTTAGTGTGTTGTGTTTATGGTTAGTTTTTCCTAAGAAATTATACTCGTAAACACATTTCATCTTAATCATGTATGTATTATTTAATCAGCCACGTCCAACTATGCGCAATTTAAAATCAAATGATTTATTATTCAAGGTTTTTATTTTTAAAATAGCTATTGTTTCAACAATGGTTGGAAAATGACAAGTCGATGCTAATTTCATCAAAGGGCACAAATTAATTTTCACCTTTTACAAATTTATTGTTTATTTATAAAGAATTAAATCTTATTTTAATTTACAAAATAATCATCGTCAGAATTTATACACTAATGCTGTCAATTGAGCAGCTGGCAATCTAATCTCGCCAAACGGTACAGGTGTTGTGGCATCTTTGCTGTCAGTAGAGAGCAAATCAAGAAACCGATGGTGTCTCGCCTTCTGAAATTTCCCCAGCTTTTGTAGGTGAAAAGATATTGCTTGTTGGGTTATTCTATATAGGCTTTGATTGCATCTGCCATGATTGCAAATAAAGTTCAATAAGTACAACACATGTACTACAATTGATTTTATTTAAGTGATATTAAAATTCATTAATGTGTCATTTTGACAACCCGGTTGTTTGTCAATCACTTCATTTCTGGTAACACGTTAGTTGAAGTGACAAATCTTTTATTGTGCAGCATTTTAAATCCAACAATAATTATTTATTTTTGCAGGGATATATTCTGTGTGCTTTAGCAATGAATTTAGTACCTTTTCACACAAACTCGTCTACATGGACTTCCAATCTGGTCCGGAGCCCGCATTGCCAGGTGTTGGTGAACATGCTACAGTCTTGACACAGGTAATTAAATTTATATTTTCTTTACACTAAATAAAACCTGGGTTTTATTATATTATTTATATTATGCATTTTTCTACTCTTTATAAACTTTTTCACATGAAATAAAGTACCACGTATATGTCCATATTAATTGGTCATCCCTTTAGATATCCATAAGATCTTATATTTAAAGAGTTCAATGCCCTACACATAAAACAAATCTTTCTGTTGTGACTTCAAATTTTTCCATGCTAACATCAAATCACCCCAAGCAATAAATCATGGACACAACACAAGACAAACAACAAACATCTACACGCCAGTTCCGAGAGCAACAACGACATTTTATCAAAGTTTCTATATGTTCTTATCTCTGAAATTGTACAACACTGTGTGTTCTGCGTCAAACCTAAATTTTTTCTGTCTTGAACCTTTATTTTTTATAGTTTGTTTTGCTTATTTTTTAATTTCTATTTTTATATATATATATTCTATGCTACTTGTGTAGCTGCTCATGTGTGTTTTATACCAAACCTATTTTGTAAAAACCCATAAGGGCGTTAATAAATTAATAATTAAAATAAATAAATTAACACACTCAATACCAACTGGAAATCGTTCAACTCCAATGAGATTACACAAATATGGACCCAATATATGATCCAATCGGGTAGAGAGCAATCAGAATCATGGCTGTCCAATATTCTAACATAATCATTATACAATGCCTACACTAATAATTCACTAGTTCTACAACACTCTCACTACATTTTTATTTAAAAAAATAAAAAATCTCTTTTTTTTATCTCTATTTATATAAATAACATCACAACTGGTTACTTTAACACAGACTTGAGTCTAGCAAAGTAGCCAGGACAACGCTGTATATATCAGAGGTGGAGTCTACTCCATCCCGCACAATAAACTACGAGTATTTAATTGCAATACAATTGTTTATCATGTTATATTATAATATATTCACCTGTGTTACAACAAAAATACGTATGTCATAAGTCTAAATAATTTTGCACCATCAATTGATTTGCAATAGTCTAAGAATGGTTTTAACAGGTTTATATCTATTTCCAGTTGGAGTCGTCAGCGCAGGAAATCCACCAGTCACTCAATAAGATCCTGGATTACCAGACTCATCACCGGTTACGGGAAGCGCAAGGCCGCAAAAGGGCCGAAGACATCAACGAGAGGGTCCACTGGTGGTCCATAGGGGAGAGTGTCGCCATAGTAGTTATAACTGTAGGACAAGTACTAATTCTCAAGAACTTCTTCACAGACCGGCCGGCGACCACTTACGGCAGAATGTAGTGATTTAATTATTATCTTGGGGTTATTTGTCTCATTTGATTTTCTATCGGGGATCGGCGGGGATTATTGTGAGCCGTGCCGACAAGTTAATGGATCCATCCGACTGGTTTTTGGTAACGGTGCCGCGGTGATTGTGTCGACTCAAGTATGAGAAAAAGACTTGTAAATTTATGAGTTGTAGATTATAATTTAAGGATTTGTTTGTGTTTTTTTTTGTTTTATTTTTCAATTATTCTTACCGCTTCCGCGGTATCCCTGCTGGATGTACTTCTCTGATAGTGGGTGCCTGGTTTGATGAGGCTTTCGTTTGCCCAAGTAGGGATTCGACAAGATTTATGTATAATCGAGTGTTGAAATAATATTTTTGTTCTCAGATAATAACAAACATTATGAATATCTAATTATATTGTTATTATTAACTGCCCCTTGTGCTACTTCTAGTAACATCAACATACATCAGATTGTTTAGTTATTTATTTATTGAAAACCTCATCATTTCAGTCACTGTACTTTGTGTTTAAAATATTATTCACAACTTTTGTTCAAACTTGTGTATCCGTTACATACCAAAAAATTGTACATTGTTTACAATATTTGTAATTACTCACCCGCCATTTAGAGTTTTTAAATTTTGTTAAAACATTAGTATGCGCCGCCAACATACCCAATAAGTTTATTTAATCGATCTGATTCAATATGTAAAATACTTGTTTAAAATGTTACAGTTTTCATTCCAATAATCATTGAAAATATTTCAATACATATTATGTTTTTTATTTGAGAAATGTTGACCTTTTAATAAAATCCGTATTTTGTTCCCATACTGTTTTTTTTTATACTTCAAAATCAGATTCGTAAAATAATAAATTAATCGGTTTGTGCTTCTCGTTTCATCCTTCAAATTAATTACGATCTTCCGTAATTCAAAATTTTACATGGAATAACAAATAATTCAAGTTATTTTTTTTTTTATTACTCCTTTTATAATGTGCGTATGCATTAAGACCAATGTTCACTCTAATTTTTGGATCACTGTGCGTGAAAAAAAATATTTTGCGGGTCCAATGTTATAAATTGTGCGCTAGGGGAGAAATCAAGAAAAATCTTACCTTATCGGGTAAGTCTGTCAAAAGTATTTATAAGATAGATACATTTGTATTGAGCAGATTCAAAATGTACCAAAAGATTGCAGATAAACAAAACAACAAATAAATCCAACTGAAAAGCTAAAGAAGCTTTAAGGCTGCATATTTTAATACTACATAATGAAGACACTTGTTGAAATTTTGGTTAAAATTAGTGTGCGCGCTATGTTGACAAAAACGTGTGTGAGCTGTTTATGGATATTTGATTAAGACTGCTTAGGCCTATTAAGACCAAATGAGGCTATTATTTGCAAACATTGATTCATTCCAGTATACTTGAAATTGAACTGACCAGTCACTTGTGTAATGGTGTCAGGTGTATTTTGTTTGATTAGTTGCAAACATGATTTATTCCGCTAGCTATTATCAAAGTCGGCTTGATCCAAACATAAAATATATATATCTTACTTACTCATAAAGAAATCAATGTGTATTTTTATTTGTTTATTATATAAAATGTGCTTGGTTATCATTTGATTAAGTAATCATATAAATAAATTTTATATTAGTACATCAAGGAGTAGTTTGTCATAAAACATGTTTTAGCGAAGGAGTCTTGTTTGCAAATAACCTCAAACAATCTTAGAATGTTTGCTTGCTTTCTTAACCCAGGGGTCATGGTACGATTTTTTTTAATTTAAAAAAAAAAATGTTTGAATTTCAATCTGGGCATTTATTTATATTGGTACTCCTTGGTGTATGCAATGTCTTATATTGAACTGATAAGTTCAGTGCTTGCTACGAAAAATGTCAATGCTCGTGTAATAATGTTAACCGAAGAGAAGTATTCTCCTGCACGTGTTATTTAGCAATTTGAACATACATTCCAAATATGTATGTATGGCGGCGAGCATTGCTTAAATTATTTGAATAACTTTAGATTCGCGTGATAACATATGACAGCTGTTTTGTATTAATGAATTGCAATACAGAATTTCAAAAAACTAATTGAAGTTAAAATTAAATTATTATTTTATAATATTATCTGCGCCAACGCCATATCACATATTATGTTCTACTACAGAGTACTAGAAAAATTTAAATAAATAACATCTAATTATTCATTGACCTCTAAGTGAGTGACTTTTTGTCAGTAAAAAAGTTATCTAATATGTTATTCAGATGGCAGTGTAATGTTTGTGTTACAGCTAAATTCGTATATTAGGAAATAAAGCCGTGGATGTATTTCATTATTCACTGTATTACCGTACTCCTTTAGAGGTTAATGTTCCTATTTATTTTTTTCTTTAGGTAATTCAATATTATATTTTTTGAGTACCTTTAAATTCTAATTAAGAGATTCTAATGCACTTATAGGCAATACCTAGGATTGTACTATGGTACTCATAACAATTTTTTTTTATTGTTATGAACATGCTCAAAAATGTGCTTTAACATAGTTATTAATGTATTCCGTAGACCTGCAAAGATGGAAATGAAGATAATCGGAACATATTTTACACAAAGGATTAGCATGGTGCATTTTACAGAGCAGCTGTGACAGTATTTTAACAACTCTTATCGATCTGAATGCCAGATTTTAAAATGTTGGTACAATAAAAACAAACTTATTTAATAAAATTATTGTTTTTTTTTTTTTAGCTGTATCAAAAATTAATATCATGAAACTGGTACGAATGCAGATTTTACTTATATAGGGTTAACATGGCCCTTTAATTACTAGAGATGTCGAAATGTACAATCTGATTATGGTTTCATGTTCTAAGCATCAAAGACTACAAGCGTGACAAGTTAATTCTCCGATCTTTAATTTCCTTTCATTCCTTTTTACACTCCCTCTTAAGTATCGTAACTAACAAATAAATCATTTTTAGTTGCTCTAGTATTTTGGATACATTTGATACATATTAAGTGGCAGTGATTTTTATGTATACTGTATTCTATTAAGTTTTATTGAATACGATATATTAAAAAAAAATTACTGCCACTTAAAAATGTGTTA
Organism: Eubasilissa splendida; assembly: GCA_031772225.1. NCBI lineage: Eukaryota > Metazoa > Arthropoda > Insecta > Trichoptera > Phryganeidae > Eubasilissa > Eubasilissa splendida. The sequence continues at coordinate 22,018,016 of CM062857.1, read as the reverse complement.
AATATTTGCAAAATGTTAGAACTAAAAATAATACATTTTTTAGTCACAATATTTTCCGTAAAGGTGGTCGATATTCATTTTCTGTGTAAAAAGATTAATAGACGATATTCAAAATACGTAGCTAGTATCATAAGTTTATATCTAGGTAGCAAAAATCTCAAGTGTGAACTCATCAGCTCCAGCCAAACTCAAAATTGGAATGTTCGCAATCCGGCCTAGGGAAGGCTTGTTCAAAGCATCTTGACAACACATCCTAGGAAGTTCAAATCTTATAAAAATGTGTCGTTCTTTTAAGGATGCCTCCAGCACACCTTAAAATTTTGTCACGTTTACTTTTTCATCAAGATAATAATTAATTTATCGGTTAGTACAGGTGAATATTATGTTCCAGGCCAATTTGTTTGGTAGACAATTTGTCAGTTTGCATTTGGTAGTCGTAGAGAGGAGTTGATTACAATTTATTATGGAGCATCTAACACCTCAACATGCAACAGCACATGTTTTGCAGCTCGATATTGATAACCCCGATTTTTGGATAAAAATAATCATGACCGACAAAGCTCATTTCGACATGGCGGGTTATGCTAATAAAAAAAACAGCCGATATTGGGGCACTGAAAATCCCCAATTGATACATCCACGCAGAATTACTGTATGTAGCGTATATATAGAGGCAATGTTGTAACCATTAATGGTGATCGCTATCGCTATCGTCACATGTTGAAAACTTCTTGGTGGCCGAATTGGGTCTGCAACACATGTGGTTTCAACAGGA